>CM054113.1:82253938-82953492 GCA_028673005.1 Tanypteryx hageni | reverse complement strand
CATTTACTTTAAGCATGTATTCACGCCATGTCTGAGTTCAACATTGAAATTCTGACGTTAAATACCAGGGAAAAGCTTCAAATTCCGATTTATAACAGCACATAAAAAAATTACATTTTATTCAATCGCTAAGTTATAAAATACGTAGGCGCTGCAAAAATGTTCACGTTGGATATATTTAAAGGCGGTTTGATACCACGAAGAACAAACATAAGGATTAAAAATATGATTTTAAAAGAACGACCGGAAAGATTTTCTTAATTCAATTATTAGGAGAAAGTAGCCAATTATGGAATATTATTTACTTTTTGCGTGATATATTTTTATTTATTACAATGAAAATACCTATGAATACTTGAATATACTTCAAATCTATTGCTCCTAACCTTACAATGTTTAAAAATAGCAAATAAAATCACTAGAATAAATAAGAAAATGCCTTTTTGAATGTGAACAAATAGGGATTACTAATACGGAATACCCTTAACATGCATTTCCAATTAATTATTTACTTGCAAAAGTCGCAAACGTAGATTTCCTTCTCGGCTCCACTGCATGCCCCATCGCACCACCCTTGAAAAGCAACATTGCATCCACTTTTCACCTTTCACGTCTTCCGAAAACTTTTCGTTGTAAAACAAGCACTGTGCATCTTCGCTGCTTGGTGGTATCGAATCCTCGAAGTCAAAATCTTCCAAAGATACGTCATTTCTCAGTCTCATTCCCGATTCAGATGTTTTTTCCTCATCTCCTTGTGTTTTTTTCTTAGATTTTTGTTTCAAGCCGCTGCAAGATGCTTGAGAATCATTGAAAAGACATTTTTAGACTGGTCTGGTGCCTTTTCCTCTACTTTTCTTCGGCTAAGACCTCATGGAAGCTGGCCTCTCTTACAACGACGCTTTGTAGGGCGATATCATTATCAAAGCATCCTTTCCATGCACCTTTCCTCGTTGTGTCCCTTTATTCCGCACAATAGAAGGAACGGGAGAAATGTCTTCAGGGCTCACAAATGCATTAGCAGGGCATGGAGCAATAGCTTCTGATATTCGCATTGGGCCTCAACCACAATGAAATCGCTCTCCTCGAAGACGTTTCTGTTGGGAGGGTAGATTCCTGTAACCTCAAACCCCATCACAGCAATCGCATCAGTTTGTTCTTGAAGATAGGCTCTCCCGAAAAGTTCTGCTATGTCGAACTGAGTAGCTGACTTCTCTGTACGTCTAATATGAGCTCTGATCTACTCACTACAGCAGGCCTTTAAAGGGTTCATTAACGTCTTATCGAGTGATTGCATTTAGTGTGTTGAATGGGGAGGCAAACAAAATGCTTACGTGATTTATTCGTGCTAATTCAATCACATCGAGATTCCGACTATGGGAGAAATGTCTATCAAGGATTGGCAGCACAGGGTCTTCCTCACTTTTTTGATGAAAAATTCTGTCCATTTCGTAAAGAGATCTGCCTGAATCCATCCCGAGGGATAACAGGCAGAAATAGTTTCTGGTGGAGCACCTTTCAGAAGCTAATTATTCATATTTTTTCGGGGAAAATCATCATTGGTGGAACAAAGGTGCCTCCAGCGCTCATGCTAGAAACAACAGTCACTAACGATCCCCGTTCAGCCGAAGTTAGAATACCAACTTGTCTCTTGCCTTTTATGCAATCACTTGCGGCACTTTTGACTACAAGATAGACAGACCCGTCTCGTCTACGTTAAATACCCTGTCTGCAGAATATTTGTTCTTGTCAAACTCTCGTTCAATAGATCAAAACAGTGGGATACGCCTTCCTCATTAAATCCTTCTGCCCTCGCAAAAGACGTTCCCGTTGCCTTTCTTAGCGAGATTTTGTCTTATGATGGGGCAGAAGCATATTTAACCATTTCGTGCCTGCTATTTCTTTTTCAATAATTTTAATTTGGTGAAAACGATGACCCATTATCCTTTTTCCTTTTGCAAACGACAATCAGACATTGTTTCACATCAAATACAAATTATCGAAACCAATTTTGTCCTGAAATTCGCGAAGCAGTTAATGTAAATAATTACTGATATTTCTTCAAAACAAGGGTCTAAATATGGAATACTATTCCATATTAGGAACCCTAAATGGTCCATATTTGGAACCTCGTCATTTCGAAGACGTGTAACAACGAAACGAATACCAGACTTGAAATATTTTGGTATTCCACATTAGGAGACTATTCCATATTTGGTTACTTTCCCTACTAGTGTTATGTCCATATTGAAGAATCGATTACCATACGAAAATATTTTTACTCATCAAATTAACATTTCGCCTCTTTATGTTACATGGTAATAATTATTTCTATAGAACTGAAAAGCAATTGAAGCAGAATTAGCAGACTTGAGACCTGTCAAGAACTGCAATTAGTTAAATGAGGTCCTCCTAAGCCACAGTAATTAAACTCATTTCATCTTGCGCTTCTGCTATGGCGTAACGCTCATCAAAAAGCATTACATTTCAATGGCTAGAGAAATTCTTCGAATTCGAATTCCTATGTAACTAAATTTAATTATTTCTTCCGATTTTTTAATGTCGTAAGTTAAGCAATGGTAAAGTTCTCGTCATAAGTAGCTATTGTCTTAAAATAAGGAAGAGATCCACATAAAATGGCTGAGAAAAATGGATTGGATATTATTAGTCAATGAAATTCCCTTGATTATTATTTCAGCATAATATTTTTAAAGCTTCCGATTTACTTATTCACACTTAAAAATTAAAGCAAATTAAAAAATTTAATAAAAAGCCTTTCAAAGGCTACACAAATTAGGTGGTACACGCCGCTTAAGATAAAAAAATGGCACTCACTCAGAAGGTAAATACATTCTATACATACTTCTTATATATGAGAAAGTAAAAAAAAACCCAAATCAGTAAAAATTAAATAATTTTTATCTGACAAGTATTTTTATAATAAGCTTACGGTAGGCGCTTTGGAAAATCTTTCCAAGTCTTTCCAAAGTAAGAAGCGGTTCCGTTTTAATTAAAAAACCCATCAATGCGAAGCGTTAAGGTTACCTGAAAGTTAAAAAGGGAAACGCAGCCAAGCACTCAGTAGCTTTGAGAAGACCGTAAATATTCAAACACGACACGATTCCTTTGAAGCTTCTCTGGTATATATAGAGTATCTGAATATATATGCCCAAAGATGTCTTAGCAATTGTATGTCCCGTCATTTTCCAGCAAACGTGAAATACGAGTAGAGCTTTCTCTGGAATGTGGGAGTTCCTAGCCTTAAAAGACCGCCGATAACGTCCAACTTTCGCAAAAAAGGCCATCAATTAATTAGCGGCCTCTCTCTCTCTCTCTCTCTCTCTCTCTCTCTCTCTCTCAGAATAAACCTAAGTATTAAAACAAGAGAAGGGAAGAAGTTCGACGAAAGTGGGAACGTCGGAGGGAAGAGTTTTTCGCGTTGGGAAAGGAGCAGGTGGGCACGCATTCGCTTGTGACCTTCAAAAACCCGAAACCCTCTGGTCTCTATAGAAACGGTTACCCAAGTCTTTCGCCAACTCCGGCAAAAAAAAACTTTCCTTTAAGCAACTCTTTGCAGCTGCGCTCGCCTTGCCTAACCTGTAAATAAAAACTGCGACCCTATCTCTCATTCACTCGCTTAAGTTAAATAGGACTTGAACCACTCATCTGGGTATGACGCTCTTTTCTCGGCTGTTTGCTACGAATATCCGTAATATTCCGTCACGCAGCTTCTCCGGCAACTAGCTACATCCTTTTAGTTTACAATCTCGGCAGTAAATGGGCTACACTTCTTTATTTGGAAAAGACACTTCTCGTGTCTAAACTCTGACTTTGCATTGCGGGTTGCATTTACGTTACCCCAATTTTAAAATTAACATCATTTATATGTTATTTATAATATTATTATTTTTTAATCACTTAGTAATTGTGTTAATTTTTAATTTATTTATAGCATATTGTAGGAATTTGCGTTAATTAAATATTATTAACAAATTAAATTTTTATTGTAACAATAAATATTTATTAACATTTTAATTCATGTCTTGTGGTAAAAATAGTTTAAGAAAAATTTTAAGAATAAACAACTCAAATACTGAATAATTAACGTGTTTTTTAATTGATTTGCGATTTGATTCACCTCAATTGCAATTTAAATGCCCATCTCCAGTTTCGAAAAATTAAATACCCAGATGAGTGGTTAAATGCAGAATTCTCACGATTGTAAGACGCAGGGTTAAATTAAACGGGAAATATGTATGAACCATAATTACTCAGAATTTAAGGGAGGAAATTAATTTTATTAAATTAAAGTTATATTAAGACCTATGTATATGTATTATTTTGGAATACACGCGGGAAAATTTACCAAAATTTCGAGTAATGGAAGTGGGAGGAGAAGATCTCACAATCAGACTGCATATCGTATTCTAGCATAACCCTCACTTAATATTCTTTGACATTCAAGATATCATAGATGATTATCAATTACTTAACACAAAAACTCCGAACAGGTTTTTCATGTTAATATCAATTGAATCTAACGACATCTTAAAATGTATCTAAAAATCGTGAAAACACTGCCCCTAAAAATGCCTTGATCACCTGATTTGATAGTAAATAAACAAAAACTCCTTCACCGTAAAAAGGTGAAGGAATTTTTGTTTATTTACTTTTGTATTGTTTCACCGTGTCTCGCAACCCTTCTTTTTCATACACCTGATTTGAGTTTCGTTCCATAAGCTGAATGAAAATCACGCTGACGAAAAATTAAAATATGCAGTACGTAGAGCAGCCGATTTTTAGGCGTCTAGCGAAAAACATAGTTTATTAAATGAATCTATGTGTTTATAGGTAATTGGGACAATAATTTTTCTCTAATAAATTAATTATGATTAGTACCAACAAATGGATAGGTCCTAATATTGTAATACCCACATGTAGTATACAGAAGCCTTGTTTCAAGGCTGAGGTGCCGCGAAATTTTGTTTATCTTTGAAAGTGTGCAGCGCCTACAAATAGTTAGGGAACCACTGATGTAGAGCTTAGTTTCGTAGAAAAGACAAGAAAAGCCGAGAACGGAGAGGAGTTGATCGTAAAAACTATGCATTAAGTCATAACAAGATGAAAATGAATGCACAATTGCGCATTTTTTGCACGAAATTAAAACTTTTTTGCAGAAATTCAAAATGTCGTCCAATTTCTTAGAATTTGTTGCCGATCATGAAATTTTGGCAATTTTGATAAATTTAGAAATTTTTGGAATTTATTAGTTTTGGAATTATGAAAATTTTGGAATTTTTGGGAATGTTTAGAATTTTTTAAAATTTTCGAATTTCTGAAATTCCTGAACTTTTGGAATTTTTGAAATTTTTGACATTCTTGAAGTTTTAATACAAAATTCCAAAAATTTTAAACATTCTAAAAATTTCAAAAATCCTATGTATCACAAAAATTAAAATTAAAATTAAATATTCCAATAATGAATAAAATTTAAATATCCAAAAAATCAAGCATTTAAAATATTTCAAAAATTCCAAATATTCTAAGAATCTTAAAAAATTAATGTTTTCTAAAATTTGAAAATTCTAAAAATGTGAAAAAAACCAATATTCTAGAAATTAAAAAAATTCCATAGATTGTAAAAATTCCAAGAACTCGAAATTTGTTTAATATTCGGTACCTTCTTTCTTCTTCATCTTGTATGCAAAGAAAAAAGTATCTTGCCTTGCGTGCCGAAAAGAAACATCACAAAAAGCGCCACATATAAACAGTAAAAAAATTAAAAAAAACAACACGTTTCGGGCAAAATAACAGTTGAAGAACGGCAAAGCGTCCGCGAAAGCTTAGAATGGTTTAAAAACTTTTCAGCACTCCGACACCACAGACGAGAGGAGACGGACGTAGCTGAGCTCGTTAAACAAAAAAAAAAACTCAAAACAAAAAGATCTCCCAATTTATTACTTACTCCTAACGGCAGCGAAAAAACCGCGCGTTAACTTCTTTTCCCTCCTAAACGTAGGATATATGAAATCTCCGAGAGAAAACATTCTTATTTTTCTCCCCCAATTACTCCTTTTGCGAAAACAAACCAAACAATCTGCGGGAATATGAAGAGGAGCCATAGGGAGGACAGCTTCCTCGGAAGATTGCTTTCGGGAGGAAACAGCGCCGCCAAGCGAGAGAATAAAGGAGATGTTGGAAAGATGAAAGGGAGTGATAGAGAGATAGAGGGAGAGCAACAAGAGATATATTACAGGTTAGAGAAGCTAAAATTAAATTGAATTACGAGGACCAAAGATGCGAGTTGAAGGAATATGGAGGTAAGGTCAGCGGGCATAGTTGGATAACACAATCAGAGTGGAACAATTATAGGAGAGAGGATATGGGATTCGGAATGGGAAAGCGTAGGGAATACATATATGCGAAGCGAGGCTTCCATGACGCGCCCCTGCGCCCTCAAGTATACAAAGCACGTTTCTAAGCAATTTCCGCAAGGTTGGCGGGGTACGAAAAGTTTTCGCGGAAGCTGCCTTGAGCCGAAGGTGCAATTCCGAAGAAAAATAATAAATTCACCCGAAATATCGCTTTACGAAACTGCTCGGATTCCGCGCTCGCGATATTAAATGAAATCATCAACAGGACTGGAAATTTTATTAAAACTTTTATTTCATTTCCGCCGCTTTGGAGGAGAATTTATTCAGTTCAGAGGGTAGGTAATGATTTCTCTTAGCCATATAAAAAAGTTCAAAGTTCAATTTCACCTAGAACAGAGAACGTGCGTGAAAATACCCATTTGATGCATGGAGTTTGAAGTATTAAAAAGGCCATATTTAAAAAAAAACGGGCGCTATTATCCGAAAAATGTTTAATATGATTAAATTACCTTCCGAATTTGTGGAGCCGGAGTAACTAATATTAATAATATTTATCTTTTGACTGCTTTTAGAGGCATGTTTCATACTTCACGGAATTAACGTAAAAAGATTGTAGTAATAAGTTTGCCAATTAAAAACTGGAAATTTGGCTGGATACATAAAAAACTCGGGATTTCATTGTGATAAATAAATATGCCAAAAGATGAGCGAGGAAGTAATTAAATCGCAAGACCTGGGGCGCTATTATTTTTAAAATTTACAAGATGGACAAGCACAGTAGTCCCTCGCCAACCGAGGGGGGTACGTTCCTGACAACCCGCAGCCAGTGGCGAGGGCATGTGGAAATTTAAAGGTAAGAAGGAGTGATCCTTGAGGGGAATATCTCAAGTCCAATAATGTACACTTCAATGTAAAAATATACCTATGCTATACTTCAGAAAACATGTTTATTATATAAAAAATACAAAAGAAAATACGTTAAAAGTGCAAAGATCACAAGACAAAACGAGTTTTATTTTCGACTTCTTAGAACTAGTTAAGTGAAAACACTTCGCTCTAATTTAAATCCAAACGACAAACTAGGTTAAAGAATTAAGCTAACTGCTGACACAGAAGAAGCCACGTCTCTTTTCTTCTGTATTGCCGGCTGGTTCGGCCTTTTTCCTGAGAATGAATTTCAATTTCTGTCTGGCATAAAACGGAGATCGATCGCTACCGCTGAAAAAAATTGTCTATCCGAGCAAACAAGCCACGCGAACATAATCATCGAAGTCATTCCGGACACCTATTTATATATGTGTGAAATTGGTTACACAAGAATACATTTCTTGTAATATTTGATTGAATTAAAATATCCTGGATGGTGAGAAGTAATTAAAATTTATCAGCTTACCTGACGTTCTCGTGCTTCTGGATGTAGATCTTGTGAAACTGTCCTTCGACGGGTGATATTATGTCCGCCTTCATTTCCATGGCAACGTGTTGAGGCAACACGGAGAGCAGCAGACGCTCCTATTCAATATGGAAAAGGGAAGATAAACTCATTTGCATAAAGTTACGGGAGTTATAAATCCCATTAATTGCTTCGAGTCTGAACTTTTAATGTATGACGTCGGGACGCCAACATTAATTGGTTGCCTCAACGCAATGATTAAATGAAAACTTTGGCGTTGAAAAGATACACGAAAAGAATGGTAGAAGCTCTTTTTTATGATTATTTTGTTGTCTTTTTTGTAAATGATAATTTATAAAATTGAATATATGACATCGATACTACATATTGAAATAATTTGGCAAAAGATAAAATTTGTGACAGCAGAACAATATATCATCTGACTTTGATGTCATATAGGGAAGAAAATAAATCAATAAATGAATATTAAATTCGAATGAAACATGTACGAAACTGTTACTAATTTCTAAGAACAAGTTTTTCAAGGCATAAAAACAATTCAACGAATTAATGTTTAAATCACAGATAGATAAAAAATATCTCACAATAATCTAGCCATTTGGGAAACTACCATGAAAAATATTTTCACACTTTTGATCACAAAGATGACCTTTTTTATTAAAAATTAAAATATAAATTAATTAAAACCATCGAGTGGGAAATGTCTTTCGAAATGGATAGAAAAAATAAGAGAGGACAGGGAAATGAAAAAATAAATAAAAAATAAATTTTGTTGCTGCTACTGCTCAGATATGCACCGAGTTTCAACAAGGTCATTCAGATTAATAATAATAATTTAATTAACACAAAATATTTCCCCCAAGTGCATGTTATAATAAATGAAACGATAAGACAAGACCTAAAAGATTCGAATCCGAGACCCTTGCATTGCTAACCGTACACGCTATTCACCACTCTACTAAGGGCGGCAACCAGAATAACTACCTCAGTTGGATAATTGCATACCAATAAGATGGTGCGCCACCACACTTCGTTGACTTTGCGCGCGATGTTTCCAACCCCGAACTTTAAAGATTGGTGGATTGGGAGGGGCGGGCCAATTCCGTAGCCCCTATGCTCGCCCGATCTAACGCCCCTCGAATACAGTCAAACCCCGATTTAGCGCCCTCCTATATAGTGCCAATCCCGCATACCGTCCATGAATCGTTGTGAACGGACTTAATCTTATGATTAAATAGATCAGGCATATAGGTACCTAGATTTATCACAAACCCCGCTTTAACGCCAATGTTAGTAATGGACAAACAGTGGCGATAAATCGGAGTTGGACTGTATCGTGCCCCCGCAAGAAAAGTGACACAACTCGAAAATGGCCATTTTCTAGTTAACAGATGTATTAAACTGAAAAACGTGTGTAATTTACAGTAGAAAAGCTTCGCAAGTGTGATTACGATATTTGCCATCATATAGCAGTAATGTCACTTTTCCCCTACTTCAAAGTATTCATCGGTAAATCATGAAAAGTAACACAAGTTAGTTGTGCCACCTCCGCTGAAGACGGAAGTTGTGCGTTTTATCAGGAAGAACGTCATATTTTGAGTTGTGTCAGTTTTCATTTATTCATTCGGTGATAACGTTGAGAATGTAAATTTGATGAACGTCATATTTTTACTTGTGACACAATTCCTGCTTCGGGTAAGTATGCTTTATCTAAACTACAATTATTAAACAGTCAAATTTCAAGTTGTGACAATTTTATTGGCTCAATAGAAACACTTTTTTAATGTCACAAATTGAAACTCAGCTTACAAATTAGCTTCTCACGCAGTCATTATCCTATTTTATTAATTCAGTCGTATGAGCAGTAGTTCCAGGATACTTGCAAAATTGGCACAGAAAACATTCGAGGGAAAAATATGAGTTTCTTTCTATATACAATCCACATTAGCCTACAAAACTCAATATCTCAATAACTCGGGACAAGTGTACATCTCAAGTTCGAAGAGTAAGAATAAATTAAATGAAAGAGCCATGTGTCCTTCATGCGGCCAAAAGTGTAGACTTCAATGCACATCCAAATTCAGCGAAGGTTGCAGAAGAGAAAAATTAATAAAATACATACTGGGTTCTCAAAGATCTGTCCAGGCAACGCAATTTTATCGCAGGAAGTATGGCAACGATTCACCCCAAGTATTGATACTCTACAGCTGCAAACAATAGACGTCTAAACAACGCCTTTATTTTGCAGTGGAGGATAACCGCATAGAAACATTTTTTCAAAGCCACGGTGGATATAAATGACAGGTCCATTAGAACTGTTATCCAGAAAATTTGTTTCCAAAGACCGACACGGAAAGCACGGGAAGCATCGAAAACTCGATCGGGATATCAAAAATTAAGTGATGAGACATATTGATTCAATTCCTTGAATTAACTTCAAGCTCAGACTACTCGCGAATATATTGAAGGTGGAAAATCGCTCTCTGACTTACACAGAGACTACCGAAACGAATGTATCAACGCGGAAATACCGTACGCTACCCTCGTAATGTATAGTTAGATATTTAATGAAGAATTAATTTTATTAATAAAAATAATGGAAATGATTATTTTCTTTCATTCCTCTACCTTAAAAATGATGTTTAGAACCATACAAGATCAGCTTCATAAGTCACAAGATTTTTACATAATGCAGGGTGGGCGAGAAGACACCATACGCCACGGTCAACAATGCGAGACCATATGAAGAGAGATCTGAAAGTGAAGCCGTATCGGCCGTTATTCATAAATGAACTGTCGGACACTAATCGGCGCCATGAATCATGTCGTGCACTGCTGGACACTTTCCCGAGGGCCGTCTCCCGCTCGAACGTTCTCTTCTCTGACGAGTGCGCCATTTATCGCAGTGCCCGTGCAAGAAATGGGGTGTTTTGGGCAAAGGAGAACTCAAACTTCACGATCGAGTTGAAACATCACCCAACACATGTGATGTTGTGGGCGAGTATGACAGCAAGTCATTTGATATTTCTTCGAAGGACCCATTAACGCCGCATCTTATGGAGCAATGTTGGAGACGAGGCTCATACCACAGCTGAGAGAAAGGGGTCCCATGGATGATGTGTGGCTGCAGCAAGATGGAGTCCCTGCATATTTTTCCTTCGCTGTGCGCGACACTTTAAATGATAATTTTCCGGACCGCTGGATCGGTCGTGGTTCACTAACATCTCCCGCATCATTAGCTTGCCCACCACGCAGTTCTGATCTCACCACCCCAGACAACTCTTTGTGGGACATTATCAAGGAACAAGTGGCTGCACGTCGCTATCACAACAATGAGGAGTTGCGCAGAGCTTTGGAAGAGGTATTCATCACCATTACGCCGCAAATGCTACGAAGGATGTCGCGCAGGACATGGCGCTACATTAGACTGTGTCGAGCATGACAGTGCACACACGGATCATCATGATGTGTTGTAATTGGTGTATTAAAAACTGTCATTAAACATTTTTAAATCTTTACCATGATTAATATTCATTCATTTACAGGAGTACGGCGACTTCTCGCCCAATAATAGAAAAGTGGCACAAATCAAAAAGGGGTTGTAAATGTTGATTTATAGGGGTTGAGATTTGCTTCAATGTGCCGGGAATCCTAAGCCTACAGCACTGCTAGAGCGATATAACACAACTATAATTCTGAGCTCCCTGTACCGTCGTTGTGGTATTTATTGGTTTAGTTGTAACTTTTTAATTTGCTTCTCCTGAAAAAGTAATTTTTTTTAGTTGATTCACTTTTCTCGCGGGGGTGCGGTATGTACATCAGAGACAGTTTAGAGACCAACCGGACACGTGGACGGCGTAAGGATAACCAGGGGACGCGTAGAAACTGTAATCAACAGCGCGACTTATGAAACGTTGCAACGAAACCGAAATATCTTCTGGGTTCCGTCAGGGCTGCCAACGGTGCACACGTTAGAGCCTACTAAAAAAATAACTTGGTTTGCCTAAGCTTAAGGCAATGCCATTACTTGTTCAGGAAAAATGAATTCTGGAAACACCGGAGTGATTTTGTGGAAACCCTGCATTTGCTCGATAAAGTAAGCAGCAACTAAAGTATAAGAAAAGAATCGAAAAGAGAAAGAAAACCTTAAGTTCATAGTAGAAAAACCAATCAAGAAAATTAAACCAGGGATAGAGAACAAGGAAAATACGTTAGTCCACAATAGACTGGGTGTGGGAAAGGAACACATTGGGAGAGATATAAAACACTCCCCCGTGAAAGATGAGGCAAAGAAACGTTTGGAGAGAAAGAGAAAACATTGGATAAAAATAGCCTATAATGAGAGAAAGAGCAGAAAAGCTATAAACTAAGTTGAAAATGTCAAAAACTGTTGAATTAGAGATTAATATAAATAGTCTAGCAATTTCTGTAACATAATAAATATGTAATTTTAAAACTTAACGTTTGTAAAAGCATAGCTGCAACTTCCGTATAAATAAAAAACCATGAAAAACTGACAGTAATGTAAATAACTTTAATATGATTACCTACGTTATTCATTTAGCAGAGACAGATAAAAGCAAGCTAAAGTCTATCGATAAATAAATAACAAATAAATATCTAAATAAAAGCAACACAAGGATGTGGTGTCAGGTTTCGTTATCGTTATACATAGGCATGATTTACGAATAAATTCTTTCGCGTACATCATCTTCGTTTTGGCACTTTAAAAAACTCTGATTATACGACAATCGTTTGTGTCAGTTGACAAGGACCGAAGCTGGATCGTAACATTTTCGCCTTCGCCATTCGCTCTGAAAGTGGAAGGAAATTATCGTAACGAGCCACGTACGAACGCTGGCGTCAAAAGTCTGCGGCGGCAGAGAATCGCTGAGGAGACCAGCAATAACAGTAGTTCTATGCTCCCTGCAGTTCCCGCTAATTATACCCGAGTCTGGAGGCAGACATCGGCGAGACATACAGTTAATTCCTCATAAAACCGTATTTTGGAAGTCCTTTGGGTACGCAAGAAAAACAGCCTTCTAATAGTCGGGTACTACTGCTGCGCGGTCTGGAGCCTCTTCGGGAAGGGCTTATCCAGGGACTGCCAAGGGCACACACACATAAGGTATAAGAGAAGACTTTGAGAGACATAATTTGGCAGTCTGTCAAGCGTGAAGCCATCGAGCATAAACGGAAAGAATTCGAAAAATGTAGCGGTCTGGACTGCATTGAAGATGTGCGAGCTACTAGTTAATATTAGAAGCGAACATATTGCAAAATAAAAGACGCTGTCGCTAGATAATGTACGTCCGCCGTATAAAAGGTAGTCGTATTATACAAAATGTCGTAATTGCTTTAATATTTAACATTTTTGGGCGGAATTTTGAATAGATACCGAATGTAATACTTCATGCAATGCTTCATCTGGGTGTTACATCGCAAGGAGCATTTTCCTTCCCCAATACTATTTACATTCTCTTGCGAGTACTTAGCAATGATTACTCAAGTGAACAAAATTTTCCCAATTCAAAGACCGGTATTTTACGCCAATGCTGCGTCGCAATAAATGTGACGAAATTTGAATAATACACTAGGGGTCCTGCCTCTACGCGCGCCAACCGCGCACAACGCTTGCTTCGCTCTCTCCAGGGACCTCAGCGCTACGCGCCTCGCATTTATTCTCGCTAAGCTGAAAATAATTTTTCGAAACTGTTCTTATCAAGACAAATGTTTTTTGTTCAAAAAGTTTCTTCTCCGACGCACCCTTTCCGAAATATCATTTTTCAAATATTTTAAACGGCCGCCATTTTGTTTCAAGATGGAGGATGAAAATGAAAATAGTTTTGCTAGGGTCTCCTAGCACAAAATGTTTCTTACTAAATATCTTTAAGGCAAACAATTCGCGAGATAAAGAGGGGAACGGACGGACGTACACTTGAGAAATTATATGTAGGATGTAAAGGTTCATTGGATAAACCAATTAGAAAAAATTCCATCATGTGCACATAAACATACTAATTAACAATGGAAGTACAAAAATCGTGACAATATGTCAATAAATAAGATAGTAAAGACAGAAAAACGCGAAGACCGAAAACAGAGATTTTTATAAGCGGTAAGCTACGCATGGGACGGAAAATACGGAAATCTCTGTGATCCGTAAGCAACGCGTTAATTTAAGACTGCTTTGGAATGAAATAACTCGAAATGTGTCATGGCATAAAAGGGAAAAGGTGGTGGGGAATGTTTTGAGGTTAGAAGGAGAAGAAAGAGGGAGGGAGAAGAAAAGGAATATGAGAATTGTATATAGAGCGAAGGAAAACGTTCTTCTAATTTAAGCGAGGTTATATTTTAAGAAACTTTCTCGCAGTCCTTTTCTAGTTAATAAGAGGTGGAATGTGCCAAGGCGTCACATAAAATTTCCGAAATTTCAGTGAAAATCGCACTCGACGCACGTAAGGAAAAACGGAGAGTCACGTGACCGAGGAACGTTAGAGACCCCTCCCATTTTTTCAGCTTTTTCTTCAACCACGTCAGAAACCGAGACAACGACAGGTAACGATATTAGGATAGTAATACTTCTCGGCGCAAAACTTTTCCGGAATATATGTTTCCCAGACGAAAACCAGGAGTAAAAAAACTAAAAAACGAGAAAAAATCAGTGGGAAGGATCCTAATAGAATAGAGAGAAGGAAAAGAGGGAATTCCATGCGATAAAGAAAGAGCGAGAGGAAAAAATCCAGTTAAGGGTTACGAGGCATAGACGAGGAGAGTTCAAGGGGCGGAATCTGAGAGAAAAGGACGCGAGAAGGGTATAGAGGATTAAGGGTTTAAGAGTCCCATTAAAAAAAGAGAGAGAAGGGTATTTTCTGGCGCGGTACGGATATTTCCCACTAACCCACGAAATGGAGGCGCCTTCAGCGAGAAGATCTCCAATATATGTGCGCGGGAATGTTTGAGAGGGTGGATATCTTTCTTTCTCTCACATTCTTTTTTTAACTCTTATCCTCCAATTTCGCTCTCTCTCCACTTATCAATGGCGGAATGATATTGAGGTGGATAAAAAGAAGTACTTACTACGGCGGAGTGCTATAGCTTTCCGTTCGAGGGAGCGAAGGAAATAATACACTCGCGAGGTGGGGAGAATTCGAAGCATATCCTCATTCTTCGCTCGTCTGATTACCGATAAGGAGCTTGTGTGCAGGAGGAGTTGCCCATGTCAACCCCGCGAGAGAAGTATGGAAATGAAGAATTTTAGTAAAGGGGGAGGGATCTTATTTCGCGGGGTCGGCTGAGAGAAACAACTGCTAACGCTTATATTTAAGGATAAAGATGGGAACGGCGGCGATGAAGATGAACCAGACTTCTGCGAACAATGGAGAGGAGGTGCTTGAATAAATGAAAAAAAAGACTAATGGGAATAGGGTTTCTCTTGAAAGTAATGGGGGTTGATGCATGCTAAGAGATTGTCGGAAGAATCGCACCTCTTCGAGTATGGAATACGGTCTACTCTACGATAAGCGTACAAAAATATATACCATTAAAACCGATTACCTCATTCAAAGGAAAGAATCCGCGCTAACTAAATACTAACATGAAGTTACACATTAAAGTGTAACAAAATTAGCTAGACGCCTTATCTCGTTAACAAGGAAGTAATCAGCGACTGTAATGGTGGCAAATAATTATCGTCGCTATTAATATACGTACATTCTGGCGAATCAAAAAGGCGTTATGTATTTCCGTCTACTTGAAAATAGCACCGAAATACATAAATATATTTCCAATTCACACAACTCCTACACGAGAAGTTTCCAAAGAAAGGAATGGTAAGTTTGCAGATATATAATAACTCTCAACTGTTACCATCTTAAGTGAACTATGAATAAAAACTTGGATATACATTTTTGAATGGTTTTTGTTTGGATAAAATGTGTACCGAAAAATTTCCATGTTTATACTGAGATCACCAGACCCATAAGTATATGTAAACCGTTTATTAAATTCTGCTGATGAGAGAAAAATTATCTCCGAATGGATTATTTTCAGTTGCAAGATGAGAAATGTTCTCGAAGAGTACACAAGGACGAGAAGTTTTTATTGATAGCGTGTGCGCGAATGGGCCGATGAGATTCAACATTGCTTTCCAATCAATACGTATGATTCAGCTGTAGTTTGGCTTGCGGAATATCACAATGAACGATCGTCAGATCGCGGAAAATAACCTCTCAATCAACATATCTTTAAGCGTCATAGACCATGTGCGACTAACACGATTATTTTGGCTAATTTTTTTAAAACAAAATGGTTGCAATACATCAGTTAAAATCATTCATCCGAAAAATAAGAATATCGTGATAAGTTGAATGATATAAATACAAATTATTTGTATTAAAGGTACTGAAATTTGTAATAATACAAAAATACCGTTTTAAATCGATAAATAGAAGGCGGGATGTTGAGGATAAATCCCTGGATTTATTGATCGAAGTAATACACACGAACTAAATGGAACATCTCGCCAAAAGTCTCTTAAAAATTTCAAATACATATTAATTTACTTTGGCTGATTATAAAAAAATTAAGTAAGATTAAGTAAGTAATGGAACATCTCGCCAAAAGTCTTAAAAATTTCAAATTCATATTAATTTACTTAGACTGATTATAAAAAAATTAAGTAAGATAAAAATACGTACAGTTTTGGTAAAATTTAAATTTAAGTAAGCCTATAAAAAGGAGGCGAAGAAAGCCTCGGTCTCTCTCACTCTCCCTTTCTAGAAACGCATTAGATTTTAATTAACTAAGTGCCAAAATATTGTCATGGGTTAGTATATCGGATCAATACCCTCCAACGGAGTCAACTCCCCAAAAAATCTTTTAGGGGAAAAATATCAATCGAAATTTAATGAGGATTGGAACGCACTAGCGGTCTGTCTCGAGTACTAGCCCAGGCAAATTGAAAGAAGAAGAAGAAACTCATTCCATCCAATTCCAGGGAGATGGGTTTCAATGGGTTCCATCCGAGTAATGGAAATTGAAACGATGAATGAAAAAAATCCAATCTGAAGGTTTGCCCACCAGACTCGGTTCCAGTGATCCAATGTTTAAGCGACACGTCCTCCGATGAACGGATAAGCTTTAGTTTGCACTGAAAGAATGTTCTATGAAATACTCATTCCGATTTAATTATTTTTTTAAATTTTAAATAATTTGTGATAAAACCACAGTGGGAAAAATATAAAAATAACATTTATATAGTAGATTTATTTCGATGTATTACGTACCTCCCCGGGGCCAATAGATTAAAAAACTGCAATAAACATTATTTGAGGAGTAGCTTAGCAACACATTAAGTACGCCGTTCGTCCACATCCTTGCAAATGTTATTCATCCTGAATCGACGCTAGTAAATTCACTCATTTAATTATCTTCAATTAGTTCAGAAACGGCATTTCGTGGTATTTTACAATAAAGCAAGCGCCTTAAGGTCATGCCCGGAGGAAGAATCGAATTAATAAGCATTCAGACTCATTTCATCATCATGCTTCTGTCCGAAGACAGGTTTTAACTGAATCGCTGCCTCCATTTCTCTCTCTCCCTAGAAGCCTCTTTTATACCTCTATAAGTAGTATATCCCTGCTTTATATTATCTAATATTCCTATTCTTTTTCTCCCTCTTCCTCTTTTTCCACTAATTTTTCCTTCTAAAATCGTCCTTTGTAAACACTGTCTTCTCAATATGTGCCCTATCCAATTTGCTTTTCTTTTCCTGATTGTTTTTATTAGCATCCTATCTTCTCCCACCATTTCTAATACTTCTTCATTTCTCTTCCTCTCTGTCCATTTCACTTTCATCATTCTTCTCCATACCCACATCTCAAAGCTTTCTAAATATTTTTCCTCCTTTCTCCTTATCGTCCACGTCTCTGCACCATAAAGAGCTATGCTCCATATGTAGCATTTTGCTAATTTCTTCCTTGTTTCTAGATTTATTTTCTTGCTTGTGAGAAGCTCCTTCTTCTCGTTAAATGCTGCTTTTGCCATTGCAATCCTACTTCTGATGTCCTGTGTACTACTTCCATCCTGTGCTAAAATACTGCCGAGATATTTGAAACTACTTACTTGTTCCAATTTTTGGCCATTTACCATTATATTTAATTCTTTATGTTCCTTTGAAACCACCATGACTTTCGTTTTATCTGTATTGATCTTCATTCCATATTGTTGGCCAACCTCAACTAGTCTGTCTGTCATCCTCTGAAGCTCTTTCTCGCCTTCTGCTATTAAGCCCTGATCATCTGCGTATTTAATGGTGGTAATACTTTCACCTCCTATCTTAAATCCTTTCTCTTCCATCAACGCTTCTTCTGTTATTGTTTCTGCATACATATTAAATATCGCTGGTGAAATAGGACAACCCTGCCTCACTCCCCTCCCTATTGAAGTACTTTCTGTTTCTTCTCCTTCAACCCTGACTCTAATCTTTTTGATCAAAGTAAAGGTTTTTAAGCAGTCTTTTATCTTTCCAATCTATTCCTATTTTGTTTAAAATACCCAGCATCTTATCCCATTTCACTCGGTCAAAAGCTTTCTCCCAATCTACAAAACAAAAATACATATATTTATTGACTTCTAGCGCTCTTTCTATCATCATCCTCATACATCCTATAGCATCTCTAGTCCCCCTTCCTCTTCTAAAACCAAACTGATTATCTTGCAGCTCCTTTTCTATTTTACATTCAATTCTTTTGGTTATTATTCTGGTTAGAACTTTAGCTGTATGAGAAATTAAACTAATAGTTCTGTAATCCTTACAACATTTTGCATTGTTCTTTTTCTCCAGTGGTACCATCACAACATCTAAAAAATCTTCAGGCCATACGCCAGTATCATATACTTGGTTAAAAAATTTTGTGAGTTGCTTAACTGCTTTAGATCCCAAAACCTTAAGAACGTCCACGGGTATATCATCACTCCCAACTGCCTTTCTTCTTTTCATGTCATCAATTGCTCTTTTAACTTCAGACTCGAGAATACTTGGTCCTAGCTGATCTTCTTCCACATCCTCTTCTTCATTTAATTCAATATTTCTTGGCTTTCCTTCTTTGTCATACAGAACCTCAATGTATTCTTTCCAGACATTCTTTACATTGTCTGGCTCCGATACTATTTTACCACTTTTGTTCATGATTCCTTTACGTCCTATCTTTCTTGCTTTTTTCTTGAATAGTTCCCTTGCTTTGCTATACATGAGGTCTGTTCTACAAATTCTTTCACATTCGACAATCTCCTCGCATTTCTCATTTATCCACTGTTCTCTGGCTTTATCTGTTTCCCTTCTTAAAGCATTATTTAACTCCTTGTACTTTCTTTGGCCTTCTTCAGTGTTTATGTTCTTCCACTTTCTCCGCTCTTCCATTTTTTGCAGCATGGCTGCTGTGATCCAGGGTTTTTTGTTTCTTTCACCCGTTATCTTTCCTACCTTCTTTTCCATTACATCTTTAATGTTGCTATGGATGTATCTCCACTCCTCATCTACATTCTTCCTATTTTCTTCATCTCTCTCCCCCAACCTTTCCTCCAGCTCAGTCATGATAGCCTCCTTGTTTTTAAGGAGTTCCTCTAAGTTCCATTTCTTGTTAACTCTTACGTTTCTCTTAACGCTCTTCAGTCTACATTGTATATTTGCCACCAAAAGGTTGTGGTCAGAATCGATATCTGCCCCTGGTAGTGTTTTCACATTTTTAATGCTATTTCTAAATCTTTCATTGACTAGTATGTAATCTATCTGGTATCGTCTCTGGTCTCCTGGGCTTCTCCATGTGTAAAGTCTCCGCTGGTGATGCTTAAACCATGTATTAGTTACAATTAATCTATTTCTATGGCAGAATTCCACAAG
Organism: Tanypteryx hageni; assembly: GCA_028673005.1. NCBI lineage: Eukaryota > Metazoa > Arthropoda > Insecta > Odonata > Petaluridae > Tanypteryx > Tanypteryx hageni. The sequence goes on along the minus strand of CM054113.1, from coordinate 82,933,805 downwards.
TTTATCCCCTCTTTCATTTCTCTTCCCTAGTCCATATTTTCCCACTATGTTATCTTCCTGTCCCTCTCCGACTACACTGTTCCAATCTCCCATTACTATGGTGGTGATCCTTCCTTTTCCCTCCTCCTCCAATATCTCCATAATCTGTTCATAGATTTCATCTACTTCGTCGTCGCCAGCATTAGTCGTTGGCATATACACTTGAATTATAAGCATTTCCACTGGCTCCATCTGAAGTTTTACGGCTATTAATCTATCATTAACTGTCACTACCTTGCTAATTCTTTCAGCTATCTCTTTTCTCATTATAATCCCCACTCCCCTTTCCTTTTTCTCCCCTCCTGAGTAAATAATCTTAAATTCGTCTGAATTTATCTCGCCTTCTCCTTCCCACCGAACTTCACTAAGACCTACTATACCTACATTATTCCTTCTCATTTCCCTTTTTATGTTCTCTAGTTTACCCCCTGAATTCATAGTCCTAACATTCCATGTGCCTATTCTTAATTTCTCACCACTTGCTTTCCTATTAATGTTAAATTTCCTCTGTGCATCCCCTAGGGTAGTCCCCACCCGGAGATCCGATTGGGGGACTATTTTACCTCCGGAATATTTTACCCCAGAAAGATCCATAGAGGTATTTCAGCTTTTCAGCCTATCATGGGAAATATAATGAGGTAGTTTCCCCTTGCTTTCCTCATCGCAGTTTCACAGAGTGATTACCCATCTGTAGCTGTTCAGATCCACATGATCACCACCTACAGAGGTACTGTGCAAGCTGCTGCCCTTGCACAGGGGGATGTAAAACCCCCAAGACTGCTTCTTAGTCTGACTCTTCCCCTCAGACCTTTCCGGCTTGGATGGTCCTACCAGGAGAATTATCTCCCGCCGGCATAGCTCTTTGGTTCGTAAGAGTACACAAACCCTCCCACCTCTGTAAGGTTATGCAGTCCTTAGGGAGGGCATTCAGACTAACCATCCCGAAATCAAGGCAAATTAAGGAGAAATAGGATCCTCTAGATTTTATTTTCAGAGAAATAAAACGACGCTCAAAAGATTGAGTAAATTAGCTTCTTATCAAGGCACAAGCAAATGAGCATAAACATGGGGAAAAGTTTAAAACAGCATGTTTTCAGAGCAAACACAATGCATAAACCAAATGATGTAACAATAAAACAATTAGGGATGTACACGGGTTTCCCGTGGTACAGAAGTGCTTTTCGTCAAAATCGCCGTAGTATAATCGTATATACTAATATATTTGCTTTGAAATCACACAATTATGTTTTATTATATTGTGGCAACCCTGCTTCTTAGATCCGTTTTAAACATGTTCATTTTGTCATTCTATACACGCTCTAAAAACGAAATTTCTTTGAAATCCGTTCAGCCAATACCTTCGAAATTAATAGTTACAGACAAATTCTAACTTTGATATTGTGGTAGCCGTTTAGTCGACCCGGTTTGAATATAATAATTTTTTATTTATTTATATATAGATTATATACATCATATTTGGTTAAAATCCATGCCGTCAGTTCTCTAGAATTACGTGTAAAAGAAATATTATTTTACTTTTTATTGCTGTAGCCTTGCTTTTAACTCAACTTTAAACATCTTGTTTCATTAAGGTATGTTGTATAAATCTTATATACAAAATTTAATTGAAATCTGTTAGGCCAATTTCTGCCAACTCCATAATTCGTGAAAGAATTTAATTTGTAATTGTGGCAACCCTGTGGGGCTGATTCAGTTTAAATATGCTATTATGGTTTTATATGTATGTGTACATTATAAATATTATAATTTGGTTCAAATTGATGCAGACATTTCAACACAAATATATGCAAAAAGAATGTTTTTTATTTCTTATATTGTGTCAGCTCTGCTTTCTATATCTGTACTAAACATCTTGATATTGTTTTTTTATGTTACACGCTTGCTTCCTACAAAATTTCATTGAAATCGGTTCAGCCATTTCCTTCCAAATACATAACTACCGAAACGTTTAACTTTTTAATTGTGGCACCCCTGAAGAGTCGATCCGGTCCAAATATGGCGCTTTAGTCATTAAGTTATGTGAATATTATACGTATCAAATTTGGTTGAATATGCGGACGGACGGACGGAGATAATAGTGCTTTTCAGCAATGACGAAAAGCATTAAAAAGTAAATTTTAATACTGACAGAATGAAGAACGCCTAAGAAGCTTTCATTTGATTTGAATACGGACTGAAATAAAAATATTTTCATCTTCCCTCAAAGCTTGAGCGGCATGAATGAGTGTAAAAAATATTTGCTCGCTCCTGTTAAGCCTCACAGAAATTCAAGATCACGAGAAGCAACTCAGAACAGACCACGACAACAATGCACGAGTTCGGTTCTTCAGTACTTCGTTTGTTTGAATGCCTAGGCAATTCGCCTCTCTTACAGCACAAATGGGTATCTCAGAGGTAGTCCAATGAATAACCGGGGAAGGGAGAAGAGAAACCCGGTGCCGGCATTTGCCTGCTCTTACGAAGAACACCAGGGGGGCCAACGGCTTGACGTCCCTTCCGAAGGACGGAACAGCTGAATTTGAGCGGTCTCCTCAAACCACACAAACAGGGGGCCGGACGACCTTGGAAAAATCATACTTGCGCAGGATTCGCGCCCGCTGCCTTTTCAAGCAACGGGCGAGTAGCAGCCAGCGTTCTAACCACTACACCACACCCCTTTCAGTACTTCGGTAAAAGCGCGCGCAGAGTATATCATATCATCCTAAGTACTCGCAGTGAGGACTAAACAAGCCTTCCTCAATTAGTCCACTAGAAATTTTTAAGCGATAAGAATGATACCCAGTTCCGAGCGTTGACTCCCACGGCGCGGCGCCGCGAAAACACTTTGACCTATGGAAAAGGTCAAACGGGGGCGTCTCGTACAAAAGAAAGGAAGGAATATTCCTCTCAGATAAATATTTTAAAATGGCGAAATGAACTGCGAGGTTTACCCAGAGCGGCGACGGTATGGAGTTTACAAATTACGTTCACTAGAAAATCGTTAAAATGTTATTGTTTCGAAAGCGATGAAAATCTCCACAGTCTATAGATAGGAAAATGGAGATTTGATTTTCATCTATTATTCACCTTTGTTTCGCCAAACTGACATTTATATGTTTGAAAAACCTTCCCAAGAAAAATATTGCGACTGAAGAATATCGTGAATGTCATTTAATGAAGCTTTTTTCTATTTCAGTTATGAATATTGCCATTAATAACTACATTTCCACAGAGACCAGAGAGGAAACAAATTTATATGTAGAATTCTACCTACTTGCTGCAAATATCAATTTTCATCTCTGTAAAAATTACCAGCTACGGTAAACCATTCACTGTCGTTAAAAGCATCCCTTTAAAGTTAACTGAGGATGGTTTATTTAATTTGTATGTATTCTTAAACAACTACATTCTTGCGAACAAAAGAACGTCTCTTGTTGCCGTCGAATTTCTCTAAAAACACTCGGGATTTAACGAACGAGATACTTTAAGATACGAGAGAGAAAAACTATCATTCACATAGAAGAAGCATAAACACGATGTAATATACGTCGAAATACTAAACCCGCGCACAGAAAAGCCATTAAAAACGAATCGAAGATTACTGTAGACTAGTGTCATTGCCCGATAAGAGTGACGGGTGGGAATGGATAAAATATTAAATGAAAATTTAAGGAGTTAAAAACGTAGAATTTAGTAAAATGGTAATTTAAAATAACAAAGTAAACTACCAAATCCATGGATCGATGTCAATACGTAATGTATCTTATACAATAATGCCTGTTGTATCGTTATTATTATACGCTTATGATTTTAAATGTCGAATAGGTTACTTGATTTACCAGACCGTTTCTATTGGAAAACATAATGCAACAAAAAAATCCGCTTGTGAATTAAACCAAGAACTAATCCGTTGCTATGTAAAAACGCATATGAGGATAAAGTCGACAAAAGAATTTCGCAATCGCGTTCTCTCTCCCGCCCTCATTCAAATCAAACAGATTTTAAGAATTACGTTCTCATGACGCTTAATTGATTAAATACCTAAAATTCGTGAAGAAATCATCTGAAAACGTAATTTTTGAACGTTTTCGAATGAAAGTTGAATTTTCACGATAGTAAAATTAATCTTCATACTTTTCTACGCCTAAATGTGCAAATTCCCCTTCGATATCTCAACTTTAAGAATATCCTATACATAAAGATACTTGTGCCTCACTCACTGATTGACATAAAACTCTTAGGTACTTCTAGAAGAGCTAGAAATCTGACATTTGGCATGTAGGTAGGTCGAGTGGCACCACCGACGAGAAAAATCGAAAAATCACAAAAGAGTTAATATATAAGGGGTATTGTTAACCCCAATGTTCCATTTCAAAACCCAATAAGAAAAGCATGGGATTCAGTGCAAGGATTTCTAAAAATGCATTTATAAATTACTTAAAATTGGGATAAGAATTCCAAAAAAGGACAGTTGTCTAGCTGAAAGAACGGAGTTATTAATTTTTTAAAACAGAATTGAAATACGTACCGAGTTAGCGTAAATGTCTACTTTATATCGGAAAAAAGAGGAAATTTTTCCTCTTTTCAACAATGGATATATATAAAAATCATGGCAACGACCTCATTCCTTTTAAAGGGACCTTTAATGCTTTTAACGAAAATTAAAAACGTTTTAATGCTTTTAATTGAAATTAATGCCGTCATAACGAATTATAGTGGAACTTCCATAACTCGAATCTCAAATGAAAGTAAAAATTATGCGAGTTATAGAAAATTAAAAACACGGAAATGTATTTTTTATATATTTGTATAAATACAGTGGAACTTCTATAACTCGAATCTCAAGGGAAAGCAACAATTATTCGAGTTACAGAAAGATCGTGTTACGAAATATATTTTCTCATTTTTCTTTAACTGAGTTAGCATCAAATTTATTCCCTTAAGCATACAAGTTAACTTACTCCAATTTTCAATATCACGCATATTATGAAAACATCATCGTATTCCGATAATGTGTAAGATTTTACTGTATTCAAAACACTAATTGCACCACGCACTCTGATTGAGGGTGACATAAATAATTAGAATTCTAGCGTAATACTGAAAGTACAAACACAACGATTTAATTTGGGATATTGACTGTAGGATAGGTTTGTTTTTCTCTAGGTATATCAGGAATCACAATAGGAGAAGCGACCCTGATAGAAGTGACCGATATAAGTACTCGCATATGAATATATAGTAAATAATATTTCTAGGGCACGGAAGAAGAGTAGAAAGATGGGAGTTGAGAAGCAATCGCCATTCAAAATGTTCCAATTAAACAGAAATTGGTGTCCGCCAACCCATTCGCATTGCCAAAGCCCCTCTAGTGAAAAGAATGTTATTCTTTCCATAAACACGTCGTGGCAAAAACTTCAAATCGCAGTCGCGTATTTTATCGACAACAACCGCACACCATGACCAACTAAAAATGGACGCATCGATCTAATGCCGATCGAAGAGTCTCGGATCCGAATACCTCTCTTACGTTACAGGCCTTCAGTGTAAAGGTCATATCGATCATTCTACTGGAAATTTTGAAGAATCCAGGCGGAAGAATCTTTGCTCCATATGTGGGGCGTAAACGGACCGTAACCAGGCCGAAAATGTCATCGGAGCTTGATGGACGGCGGCGGCTTTTTTTTTGGAGGACGGACGGCATGCCGTTACTTTAGGATTTCTATCAAATAACTACGACGTCGTTAAATAAATAGTCTCATCCGAATTTTAAATTTCGAATTACAATTTTAAAACGGACAACTGATGCTATTTAGCTATTGGTCTATTTATAATGCTGCAGTAGGCGCGTGGGGTAGTACAGGTGTCACCCAGTCAATTTAAGTTTCACGCTGATTGTAGTCAGTCAGGTTTACGCATGCGCCGTTCTCAGTAGCTGCCGAGTATACCATGCGCGTTTCTTTTATTATTCGTTTTAGTTCTTACATAAAAACCTCTAGGAATATGATAGTAGTGTTAAAATTTTAAAAAATGCTAAAAGGCGTTCTGTAAATGGACGTTAATTTTGGGTGACGGGAAGTGTCCCCCAGGCGCCTGAACCAGTGACGGAAAAGCACGCGCCTACTGAAGGTTTAAGAATTATGAATTATAACGTCAAACAACCTGAAAGGAACCTTTAGTTCGTTAATCCTATTCCCACTGACTACCATGATGGACAAAGAACCTTATGGATGATTTTGCTGCGTAAGCGCTTTGTCTTATATGCATTCAAATTTATTTAACCGAATTTCGAGTACTTATTTGTGTAAATGAAAATATTTTTCCAGTTTACTCTCGAAGTTTCGGATCATGTGTTACACATGATTTTGGTAATCTTTTAGCCGACGTCCTGCAAGAAAATAAGGACTCAAGTTTCATCATTTGATGTCTCTTTCATCTTTAATGTTTAAAATGGTTATCTACACCAATAAGACACAATGAGTACAATCATAATATAATATAGATGCAAGCAAATCAGTGAAAATGTTGAGTTAGCGTTACATCGATGTTAAAAATGTCATGGTATCTTGTACAAAATCAGAAGAAAAATGAAAACCAGCCGAATTTATTTTGGTTCTTAAGATTAAGAACAAAACAGCTTTGTTCAGCGTGAAAACGTGGTCATAAAATCTGTTCCCGTGCATGATGATAAAGACGTGAACTTGACGAGAGAGACGACAAGATGAAAGAGGTGAAACTAACTATTAGAAGGCAGCGATTTGGATTGAAGTGCAGTAGTCCCTCCATATTCGTGAGGGTTACATTCCTAGAAAATGGCGCGAGCATAGAAACAGCAAATATAAGAATACTAGCGTTATTGCCAGTCAGAAGTGACGGGCATTTGTGAATTACGTTTTACGTTAAAATGTAAATAAAAAATTAATGAAACGAACTGTTAAATGGATTGAAAAGTAAGAAATAAATAAAAAATTCAGATAATTAAAGTTCCAGAAAGCAAAAATAGTTTTGGAAAAAAAACGTTTCGTGGCAAAGAAATATTAATGAAGATTGATTTGTTAAACATATCGCTACGCAACTGGTATATGTACTTTCTGGAACATTCAATTATGTGAATTTTATATTTATTTTTTACTTTTTAGTGCATGCAAAACGTGATTTCATTAGAATAAATGTTTGTAATTTTTATATTTCTGTTTTGGTCAAAGATTAAAAACTTTAAAAACTTTTAAAATGTTTCCGAAGACCTTAAAAAAGTTTTGCAGTTTTAATATCCACATCTGACTTATCAACACTATGACAATGAGTAATTGAATATTGTTATTTGTTACCGTCGTATTATTTATGGTATCCAAGGTATTGCTTAAACTTCAAAACAGCTTAAAAAATTCTTGAACATTATCAGTGCAGGAGAAAGCTCTGCTATTGAGCGTAATATCAGACAAATCGCGGAATTCAAGGCGAGGCGCATCTTGGGAATGGAATTACCATTATCTCTCTCTCTCTCCCAGTTCCTCCCTCTCTAAGTCCTTGTCCTTAGGTAAGCTAATACTCAACGGAGAGGAAATCCAACCCATTAAACCTCTCCATCACCATCACACATACGAGGGTAACCACGAGCTCCAGAAACTTCCCTCGTAAATTTATAGGGAAATCGGGCGTGCCAATGCGTCGATCCTATCCCTTGTAACCCTGTTCCTCGACGATTGTCTAGGATCGGATGACGCCGCTAGGGCAGCCAAGGGGTAAAAAAGGAGGATATCGCCACGCGACACTTGGGGCGTTTCGTGGAAAAAAAGATATTTTTTTTGTCGGCAATTTATGCAAGGGAGCGTGCGAGGAGAGGGAGGGAGAGGGATAGGAGGGGAGGGGGAGAGAGAGGGAGAGAGAGGGGAAGAGGGGATGGGGGAGAGAGAGAGAGAATATGGGAAGAGAGCAGGAAAAATTATGAAAATAGAGAAAACCGAATGTGTGAAGAAACGGAAAAACCCACTTCAAGAGAAACGAGTTATGGCGCTCTCGCATCAAAGACTATTCACTTCCCTTGTCGCAAGATATAATAGTCGAACTATCGCGCGATCTTTTTCTTTTGAGTTATTTTATCGCGCTAACGGAGATATAGTAGAGTGCAGAGCCACCGAAAGCATAACGACGTCCTCGGGAACGACGGAACGGTGTTTGTGTTGGCATATTGGACGCACCTCGGCGTGCGCAGATCAAAAGGGAAGGACCGAGAGGAGATATTAGGTTTTACAAAGGGAAACTCTCGTCCACGATGGATACCAGACGGATACTGAGATTACGGAGTCATTTCATAAACGTGGTCGCTAGGTTCGCGAACATGAAAGCATCCTGTGTACACACGAATATGTCGTACTTTCGTGAGTATTGGACGACATATTCGAAGCATCATGGAAACAAGAAATTTAATTCTGCAAGGATGACAAATGGGTTGAGATTTTCTAACACGTTTACCAAGAGCGCATATTGTTTAGGAGCCACTATGTGACACGGATTTAGAAATTGTTAACTAAGCCGCTATCGATCCAAGTTTCATTGGGAATAAAATTAAACTCCGTTCTTTCGGTCGTATACTCGAGTAAGGATATTCTATGACAACGCTTTCTCGACGGAAAAAAAATAAAGTAAATTATTTCCCATTTAAGTGGAAGGGATAAAAGACACATTCCAGGACTCTAAGCCGGTCTGTTATTACGTAAAAATGCAGTGTGTGAGGTGTTATCCTCAGTATATGATTGAATAATTGATCCCGATAAGACCGGCTTCCTTATACTTCTTCACATCATTCGCTATTTACAGTAGCTAACGTTACGTCAAGAATTTCCGAATACGGTAAAGCAAACCAATGATATTATGCGTACAAACTTATAAATGTTGAAGAAGATTCACCAAAACGCTATTATAAATTCATTGCTTCCATCGCGGATGCTTAATTTTCCAGGTGAGCAAGCAACTCCGGGTGTTTAGACTTTCGGGGTTAAAACGTTAACGATCTGTATTTTGAGATTTACCAAAAAGGTAAAGGTCACGATTTCACAATCTACAACGGGTATTTGAGTGGGTGAGGGGAGGGGAAGAAGTGGTTTCGATAAATCAAGCCAAAATCTCTCTCTTTTCAACTTGAGGTTACGATTTTGAGGCGACGAGAAGAGGAAAGGAGGGAAGTCTCCGCGAACATCATTTTAAAGGGAACTCCGAAAGAGGGATTAGACGGGGAAGCGGGATCGAAAATATCGGATTTATCGCTTTCAGTTAGGGATTTTGCGAGTGCTCTGAAATTACATCTCTTTATGGACAAAATAATAAGGCATATAGGTAAAATCTCATTCATTCAATTTACTGGGTAAATGTTTGCATTTCGTTAAATTCGCTCGGCTCAAAGGACGACTTTGTTCTCGTATTTTTTGTAGACGTTACGAGGTGGAAACGGAAGATTAATTTTGTGTTGGCAAGTCTTCGACTATTTACAATTAATTACATTGCACATCTACCGAACGCAAAATTACGTATTGCATATATATTTACTGGCAGCGTAGTGGTTAGCGTGTCGGCGAACCATTACAAAAGTTCCGAGGTTCGATCTCCGCGAATGGAGTTTTTTCGACTGTGCCTGGCAGTGGGCAGCAGTATTGTCAACATGGTATAGTGTCGAAAAAAAATGATATTATCTGGGTCTATGACAGGGGCGGATCTAGGTGCATAGCTTAGGGAGGTAAAAAAAAACAAATATATTTACTGAAACCTATTTATGCAAAATAATACCGTCTCATTACAATAAATATACAGCGCATATTACACACTGCTTAGATATTTGCAAAATATTTCTTGAATGTCTATGATATAAATTAATTGAGATAATATTTTAATGGAGATTGATAATTTTCCTTAGGGGGAGGGGGGTAATTACCTTATTATATGTAATACAGCTGTAGGCATGATCGGGACGATTTAAACGGCTAAAATGGCTGCAATGTGGAAACTACCACATTACAATTCCCTGGTAATTATTATACGGTTGGACAATGTGAGTTATCTCAAGGTAAAATATCCCGGAGGTAAAACAGTCCTCCATCCGTATTTCCGGGCGGGGACTGCCACGAGGTAAACATTTGGCAAAGTATACTTTCGTAACAGTACGAGGAATGCAAAAATCATGAGGAAGGCAGGAAAGCTAGAGAAGAACCTGAAAGAAGAAATAGGATTGACATCATGGGGTTGAGCGAAACTAAATGGAAAGAAAATGATATTTTGAATTGGAAGAATTCACGGTAGTTTACTCTGGAGGAAATAGTGGGGCAAGTGGAGTAGCTCTGGTACTTAAAAAAGGTATGATGAAAAGTGTAACAAAGATAATGGCAACGACCGATAGGTTAATGGAAATAAAGCTGAAAGCAGTTCCAGTGGACATGCTGATAATCCAAGTATAGTATATACCAACGGCCGCTAATGAAGAAAAAATCGAGATCTATGAACAAATTAATGACATTTACAAAGAAGACGGAAGAGGAAAGATAAAACTGCATAATAATGGGATATTGGAACAGCATAGATGGGGAGGGACAAGAAGAAAATATGTATTATCGTCTCCGGAAAAGAAACGGAGGAAGAGAAAAACTGGCAGAATTCTGAATTAAAAACGACCTGTTAGTGACTAATACATGGTTCAAAAACCATAAACGAAGGCTATATATATACATTGAAGGCCCCAGGAGATAAAATGAGATGCCAAATAGATTACATCCTAGTAAAACAAAGATTCAGGAGCAGTATAAAAAATGGTAAGATATTACCAGGAGCAGACAGATTGAGACCAAAGCCTTCAAATAGTTTATGTAACTACAAAGCTAAAACAAATAAGGAAAACGAGAAGAGACAGGCAGGCATGGGATTTGGAAAACAAAGAAAGACAAGACACATTCGGCACGAAATTATAAGTTTGTCTATGGAATATGGAAAACAAACCCAAGACCGTAGATACAGAATGGGAGGAAATTAAAACCAGTATAAAAGATACCCTGAATAAGGAAATAGGAAAAAAGAGAAGAAAATCAGAAAAATATGGATCACTAAGGAAATGCTCGAGAAAATGGATGAGAGGAGAAAGTGGAAAATCGTTAACGGTGAAGAAGGTAGAACTAACAATAGGCGTATAAACAACGAGTTGAGAAGGGCAACAGACAAAGCTGGATAAGGCAAAGTTTGAGGAAATACAACAGATGAAGAAGATAGGGCGGTATGATAAGATGTGCCTACGCAAGGGCACTAAAATTAGAAGATAAGAAGCTTGATGGAATCCGTGGTGAGAGAATTATGAATACAGATGGGAAGAGAGTCGTAGAACCAAAGGATGTAGCACAGGAATGGGAAGATTACATTAAGGAATTATGCAATAAGCAGGCAAGATCGGCGCAAATAGAACTGGAAGAAGAGGACGACGTTGAAGATAACAACTTGGGACCAAGTATTATGGAGAGCTAAGTAGAAAAAGAGATATAGGAGCTGAAGAAATTAAAATCGATGGAATACCATCAGAGGTACTTAGTTATGGGAATGGAAGGACTAAAAGTGATCACGAAATTAATTAATAAGATTTACGACTCGGGAGAGTGGCTTCAAGATTTCCGAGAAGTGACAAGGATTCCTTTAATGAAGAAACCAAAGGAAGCGCAGTTTAAAAACTACAGAACTGTCACACTCTTCGAAGATCATCACGAAAATTCTTAATAAAAGTTTATAGAAAAAGGCCGAAGAAATGCTAGCGGAAGATGATCAGCTCGGCTTCAGAAAAGGACGAGGAACTAGAGATGCTATCGGTGTAGTCAGAATCGTATCAGAAAAGGCAATAGAATACAGCCAGGATTGCTGCGTATATTTCGTCGACTGGCAGAAGGCCTTCGATGAGAGTATTAAAGGATATCTGTATAGATTGGCAATACAGGAGTCTGATCAGAAATCTATACGTGAATCGAGTTGTAATGGTAAGGTTGGAGAATAATGACATCAGTGGAGTAAATATCGGTACAGGAGTAAATCAGGAAGCGCTGGAAGATAAAGGAGATTTCAAAAATAGAGGAAGGATAATAAGAATAAAGGAAGGATAATAAGAATAAAGGAAGGATAATAAGAACAGTACTATACGCGGATGATCAAGTACTTCTGAAAAGAAAGGAAAAAGAACACCAGAAAATGATAAATGGACAAGCAGATAACACGGAATGGAAATATACACAGAATAATCCGAGTTAATGCGAATATCAGGTAAAGAAGAGAACAAACAGACGTATTGGAGGAAAGCTATTGTAACAAGCTTCGAACTATGTATAAATACCTTGGGAGCACCATGACGAGAGAAGCAAAATGTACCGATGAAATAAGGGCTAAAATAGCAAAAGCCACTTACTAACGGGAAATATAAAGGAGGATATCCGCAAGAAGTTGATACAATGCTATGTATGGAGTACGTATATTTTTGTATGGGGCAGAAACAGTAACGCTAAGGAAAAATGATATAAAATACATGGAAAGCTTTGACATGCGGGCATGGAGAAGATTGCTGAAGATAGGATAGAATAGGATAAGATGAAAAGCGAGGAAGTACTAAGAAGAATAGGAGAGAAGCGAATGGTTAAAGAGACTGTAAGAAAGGGAAAGGCGAGAGAGGAGAGAAAGAGCATGATTGAAGACGTTTAGGCATCTTTCACACAACACGGTTCTCCGCCGTGACCGTGTCCGGCTGCGGCGCCGTGGGTTGTAGTTGACTGATAGTTCTTATAGCGATATTCACACAGCCCGGCCAGGGCGAATAAGCCATTCACGGCACCGTTGCACCCACGGCTTCCCACTACATTCGTCCGATCCCTTGACCTTGTACGGTTGTAGTGTACTGCGCAAGTGTATTCATGTCTTCACACGTCACGGCTATTTCCCGTGCCTACGCCCGGTTTCAGTCGGTACTTCTTCAGTCCCAAGTTGAACATCATGTTGGACACATCACGTAAAATATACATTTATTTAAATATGGAGAACTTTGAAGTCCACATCGAGCTTCTTCGATCTTTAAAACAAGAAAGACCCGTGTTGTGGGACAAAATTTTAAATCATCCTGTCTTAACTCTTCAAACAACGTAACAAATGCTCCCACTGTGTTTCTTTGCTTGTTTAATAGATTTACCAAATGGATTCTGCATTGCCGTCTTTTTTCCGTATACATAATAGATACAGACAAAGCAAATGCCTTCTTTGATCCATTGCACTCCACGGGTTGAAATAAACTGTAGATCAGAACAAACAGAGCGAGAGCCGTGGCCGTGCACGGCAGGCCACTTGTATTCACGGTAGAAAACCGTGATCTTCATGGCGATGACGATGGCCGGACACGGTCACGGCGGAGAACTGTTGCGTGAAAGGGGCCTTAAAAGGAAAACTGGACGAAAAAAGAGGAAAGAGTTAGGAAAAGGTTTCAGCTGATAGACGACTTCAATGGGAAAGAGAGCTATCAAGATATGAACAAGACTGCGGAAAATAGGAAGGTGTAGAGAACCAATTTTAACCATCACAGACTAACCTATGATGGTATTTAGATAAACGCCCATAGGCGTACGCACTGTGATGTGACTGAAAGGAAAATGCTTCCGTATGATTCCATAACATCCAGAAGGACACTTACGTGTGACAGATATAGTTTTTATACGGTTGAATAAGAATCGGCATTTAAACTAAAATAATTTGCAATTAGTTCGATGAACTAACGATCGCCAGAAGAAAAAAATATATTTTCAAAGATGTAAATAAAGTCTTTTATCGAAACTAGAGCCATAAAATATAAGGAAAACTGAATAAGACATTCAGCTAAAAAAACATCCGTCATCGGTGTTGATTAAGGGATCTGAATTATTATTCAATACCTTTAAATCGCCACTGATGACGGCCACTTTGTAGCCGAAACGCTCACATGCCTTTCCCGACCTCTTTAAGACAATCGGAGATTAGATTTTTAGCATTATGGCGAGCTCGATAATAGTTTTTTTAGTCATTGGTTATAAACGAAGTTTCACGAAAATTATAAATGCCTTCAGTGTGATACGCATGCATTCATTCGTTCTTAAAAAGTTACCATTTAAAACAAAATGCTATGGATGAATGATTTAGTCTAGTAATGCTAGTCTATTATTTTGATCAATTCTTCCCTAGTTAACAACGAAAGACAGAACAGACAACGAAAAGAAAAAAAGCGACATTTTCATAATTATGCACATCTCTTTCGACCGTTCCTTTCCTCAAACGCGAACGAACAAAATCAAATGCCTCATAATTTTTTCGAGCTTAATGAAAATTTCAACTCCGCCCCTCAAATGCAGCACGAGGCCCTTTTCCGAGACGGAGCAGCGCCTTTTATTTCGCATATTCATTTTTTGATCTTCGGGAAAAAGCGCAAAAAATTAGGGAGGTTTTGGATTTCTTCAGAAGTTTCCATAATTTTATTTTTTCTTACTTTTCGCGTCGGGGGCCTTTCGAAAGAACTAGATGAAAAAAACGACGGCTTCAACTTCGCAGCGGATGGATGAAATTCGCTGGAATTACTATCGGGTAGGGAATATCTTGGAGCACATATTACGTAAGAGGAGGAGAAGGGCAGTGCCATTTTCAAAAGTATTTCGGAGACCCTCAAGGGAAAAAAGAAATTTTCATGATTGAAGGATTCGCCGAAAGTAATTTTGGACGTGGGAATTTATTTTGTCAAAGCCACGTAGAAACGAGGTTGACGCTACGATAACGGCAGGAACTTTAGAACTAAATAGACATATAAAATATGCGCGCGAGTCCAGACAAAAAAGAAAACTAAATTTGCTGAAGAAGCTGAAGCTGCGTGGTGGAAGTCTTTATTAGGATATACATAATATATGAAGGAAGTAAATTTGGTAATTTTTCACTTTACTGAAATTTTGCACAAGAGACGAAAACGATCCATTTAGATTAAATATAGCCATCACCCATCAGCGAAACCTTGTATATATAATGGAGCTGGGGGTGGTTGGGAAGGGTGAAGGAAGGAGGACGAAGGAGGGAAACGAAAATATAAAAATGAATCTTTATAACCAACTTTTATATAGTTAATACTTTAATATGAATAAACTCTTATAATGTAATTATGATAACCTTTCTGCTTGCATGGGCGTAAAAAGTTGCAAAAGTGCCTACCAGCTGTTGAGTGATGTGGGGGTCTCTATATGAAACCTTTAATCTTTTTACAGTTGAGAGAATGGCAGACAGAAGTAGAGAACTCAGTGGCAAACGTAAGAATATTTGGTATATAAGTAGTAAGAAGTTTGATAGTATCATTTGATTCATTAATGAAAATACTGACTTATCCATTCATATTGCTTAAAATCAACGAAAATATACTACTAGTTCAGAGTAATTCAGCTTAAGATACTAGTAGAAGTGAAACTGTTGATTACCAACGAGATTTTCAATGGCCTTTTCATAAGGAAAACAGTTTTCAGAATAATCTTAAATGAATAAAGATAAAAAGTTTTTAAGATAAATAAAAACCTACTATTAATAATAATTACGATAAAGAAAAGCTTACAATTATTAGCAGAGATATCCCTTCAAAAATCGTGGGAATGTTCATATCAATACCAACCCACATTAAAATAAAGAGACTTCTATTAAATCACCATATATATATATATATATATATATATATATATATATATATATATATATATATATATGCAAGCAGAATTGGTTTTTTCAGATTAGACCGGTTCGAACTACCTCACCTGAGATAAACACCGCATAAAACGGGTGAATTAGTCACCTCGGCCACCAGATCCACGCGTTGGGGCTGCGATAAATGTTAATTTGAATTCGCGTGGGAAGATAGATATATAGTATTAGTGGCATTTCTCATATTTATTTATTTGTTAAATTATGTGTTCTTTTTAGTTGTTTATTTTTATGATTTCATTATTTTGACAACAGTTATCCCATTATTTGTACTATATAACCTTAGCTTTCCTTTTCTGTATTTATATTGTTGAAGCGAATCTGAACAAATTACAAGTGTCCATTATAACAACGAGATTAAGCAAACTATTGTTATTGTTCGTGGTGTACAAGCAACAAATACTGTAGTAGTCTATAGATTAGAAAATATTTTTAACGGGACTGCCGACTAAGCTGAAAACAATGTGACAAGCCATGAACATAATATATAATTTTCTATAATCACCACACACCGTCCATTATTCCAAGATTACACATTTTGCTTTATCGGCTGATGACTTATTTGCAAATAGAAAGGCTCTATATTTCAGGAAAATTATAAAAATACTCTTATCGAGTGTTTTACATGTGCTTTTAAATGTGAATGATACAAAAATATACCTGATTTAAAAAATCTTTTATCAATACTTATCCTTTCAAATTCGATTATTAATTCGATTCAAGGATTTTAAAAAAGTTTTCATTTCTCATTATGCATTTGTTTATAATCATAGACTTTAAGATAATTCTTCTTTGTTTCAAAACGTATTTAGAAATACGCAAAATATTTTTCGATCGAGAAATTGAAATTTCTCTATCAAAAGTTTTCCTTGTTATACGATGAATACATATAGATCTTAAATGGGTTAACTGTAGCTGCTGTGAACACGTAAACGTCAGCAAATACAACTGTGCTTAGAGTAAATTATAGATAAAGTGGACATTTTCTAGTGCAATGTGATGTGTTTAATTTTACAAATGGTAATGCGATCTTCATAGAAACATTGTTTATGGACCGCAATGGGCCGTAAGCGCATTTGCCTTATTTTACATTTATTGCAACATTTGAAGCATGCCCATTGCCTCCTGCATCAATTTCATTAGGTTTAGCATTGACATTCTTAGAAATTAATTTTCATTCTCTTTACAGGTGGAACAGAAAGAGAATTTGTTCCAGGGCCGAAGAAATCACTTTACAAATAGATTTTTGCTTGATTCACAAATTCATTCTTGACGTGAAAGTTTGACGTATTTCGTCGTTCACGTGAATTTCCTTTAAATACGTTTCATGCATAAAAGGTATTAACGTTATAAAATTCTGTTACAATAATTCATTTTTATATCTTTATTGTATAATATTTATGTAAAAATACCTCACTGTTATGTAATTTGATAATGACTTTGTACTCTCGCAATGTGTGATATACGGTAATAAATTTGATTTCTTATATGCAATTATTTCATTTAAGTCCATTTCATATGGCCGTGCAATTTATATGTACAACGATTATCGTATTAAAACGGGAGGGGAAGGGGGCGAGGGACATCCTGTGATGACGTCAAGCTAGCATTCGTTAACACGTAGTTCCAAATTTTCCCGTTGACCCATCGATTGTCGCCTTCCATGGAAAACCTGGGAATCGTTTTATAGCATTAAGTTTCCGGTCTTTCCGTAGGGGTACTAGTCTTTGGGTAGGATTTTGTGCAAAACCGACCAGAAAAAACGAAAATCTTGAAAAAGTGCAATAATACGGCCACTAAAAATTCGCATTTGTTTAAACAAATTTTCAAGTTTTATGTATTTCCAAATGTGCTACGGAGCTGAAATTTTTTTTCGAGGTAGGATTTGTAAAAAAACGAAATAGGGATTATACAAATTTTAATATTTTAATTTGTTTTCCAGTTAAAAATTCTTAAATTTTAAACAAATAGGTAAATGTTTAAATACTACGAGGCAAGTTAGAGAGCTGAAATTTTCAAGTTATTTAGAGTTTAGTCTATTTAAACGAATGAACATTTCCATTTTTCCATGAAATTCTTATTGCGGCCGTTAAAATTATTTAAATTTAAACAATTATATAATTGTTATTTCACTTCTAAATGTGCTACAAATTTAAAATTTGGTAGAAATGTGTAGAAATATTAACTCACCGTGGAAAAAGTATGATATTCGTAAAATTGAAAAAATTAGCTATTGTTTTACTCCATTATTGTTCCATAAGGAAAAAACGAAAATCGGTCCCGAGGAGAAATCTTTTAAATTAAAGAAATATTTCCCATGATGAAATATCTCACTGAAAAATTAATGTTTCCAAAGAAGAGATGAAATGCTTGCAGTATGCGAGCACCTTCTACTAGTATTTTATGAAGCTGGGCGAGTACCGACAGAGCAAAGAGGAAGTGGTTCAGTTGCTCTGCATTATTAATAGCTTTTTTATCGATCTCGCTCTTCTTTAACTGAAGAAAATATGTTTTATGTTTTTTCCATGCAGCCACTTGAATCGGCTTAACATTCCCTATTGGAACTTTTCAAAAAGTTCTGGATTCTACGATAGACCCAGCGACGCGTAGATGGACGTCTTGGCTTTTTATAGCACCTCATATTAGCCGAACGCATATCGTCGTCTTTAAGTCTTTACACCGAAGAAATAGAAAAGATCTTTGACCTCTTGTTAGATACGAATTAAAACGATAACTTGCGAAAAAACGTTATATTTCCGAAAATCACCCCTTACAGTGGGACCGGATACGGACGCTACGTGGGATACTCTCAGCTAACTGCGGGGCCACATGCGGACGCATGAGATACATTGCGACGCCACGAATTATCGAGCCGCATGCGAACGTATGGGAGAATTGCAACACGGCTAACGATAGGGTCGCATGAGATACATAGCAACGCAGGGAACGGTGGGGCAGCAGGCAGGCGCGTGGGATACCATGCAACGCATCCACAGCGGTCACCCGGCGTCTTATGAGAGATAAAATAGAGCACACACCACGGATTAAATGCCACAAATCCTACGTCTTCGCCAGTGACCCAACAAGAAAATTTTACCAAAAGGTAAGGAACAAAGTTTTAAAAAATTCCTAAAAGAAATTGACGTCATTTTAGCTAGGCTTGATACAAAAGGTCACTCTAAATGTGTTCGTTTGCCTTTTATATTCTCTCTGCCTCTTCTCTCCGCTGAAAACGTGTCTTCCTTCCTCTTTGAAGCTACGGAGTGCATTTTTTTAGCTTGGGAACAAACGCCAAAGGTCAGACTCGTAAAAGGCGAACTTTATTCATGGCAGAAGATAGAATCCCATTTTTTAAATCAAATTACAAACTGTTCTGTAGCTAGAAGAATCGAATTTGGCGTATAGATTACAATCGGTCCTGAAGGTAAAGTTGTAGGCAGGCATCAAGTAATTTTTTTGACAAATTATACAAAATTTATACTAGTTTCCTAACGTAAAGGGTCTGTTCATCGCAATATAGTTTCCATTTACATAGGGACAAATATCAAAATCAGAGAAAATAAATTTATTTACAGTCTATCGCCAAATCATGATGATGAAAAACCTCTAGATCAGTGGTTCTTAAATTTTTTGGCTGCAACACCTGTCCTCCAATAGTTCACTTGTGATAAATGATATAAACTAATAGGAATCGAAAAAGTAAATGAATTTAAGCTCTCTATCCCATTGAACAGGTTGTTAAGAGGAATGGTATATTTGTTTATGGACCTTTGAAGATCTACTCAAAATGGCTTTGCGACCCAATTTTGGGTCTCGACCCAGGGGTTAAGAATCACTGCCCTAGGTGCACGATTGTTTAGGAATATATCTCTAGCTTCAATTTTGAGATCATTTTGATGACAATTTAAAATAGTGTTTATACCTCCTTTATATTTGAGGACATTTTAATCCGATGAGAAAGTGTATGTATCAGTATATATTATGTATTTTAGAATAAATACCAAAGAATTACTTTGGAGGACTAGTTAAACAATTTTTCAGATCTTCCAACAATGCAACGAAAGGTTAAATCATAATTCCATCTTACAACATTAGAAAATGTGCATCGGTAATCATGTTACCCAAAATAGTATGTGGATAAAACGATCTGACTTGAAAATAAATATATTGGCCCAACAATCTCTTATATTCTTTCAGCAATATTTTTCGTTTTAACCAGGATGCGAACAGATTAATCCAGACAAATTTCACGCCATACGTGAACGTAAAAAAGAGATTGAACGCAATCATCCCAGTCTTCAATACGCGGGATTATCACCAAATATTTTGCGGATGTAATCCTCCGAAATTCATCACCGACGCACAGAAAATAAACTGATGTGGGCAACACATGACTTTCTCCATATTTGTATGGCAAATCACATGTTGTTAGCTCTGGGATCGTTGTCAATATTTACTTCCGGTTGACGATTAAGAAAAGAAAAAGGAGCGTTACTAAGACGTAACTAACCGTCAATTGTTAACATGTCTTCGGTAGGTGGCGTGGTGGTGGCAGCTAAAAATGTAAGATATCTCTTAAACAATGCATTATATGGAAAAATGTATCAAGCAAAGGTTGTAGAAAATGAAATTTTCTACAACCTTTATTCCAATACATTTTTACATTCATCAAATATTAAAGCAAATATTTTAAAATAACGGATAAGTGACAAGAGTAAACACCCATTTCCGGTAGACCGATTTTTACCAAAAACTAATCAGATCTTCTAACTTTTATAAAAATGTTAAATATAAAATTTTGCGTTGACCTGATTAATAGTTTTTCAGTTAGAGCGCCCAGAAAAATCTATCACATACAGACAGACACAAACATCATCGAGAAAATAGTCAAAACGTGTTCAGGGGACCTTAACACATGTATTTCCGTTGAAATCTCGAATTCGATTTTTTTCATGAAAACACTTTCTCTATACTTCGTATATGGAGAAAGTAAAAAAGGAGAGATAAACATTCCCAATGATTTTCAACCTCGTATCTACATCTCACTCCGGCGCACCCAGAGGAGAATACGCCAGATAGATTTGCTTTTCGAGAGCGGAGATATGGAGTCCTCCGAATAAATCTCACACGAAAAAAGTGAATTATTCTCGTCCGACTCCCTTTCTCCGCCATCCCTCCCTCTCCCCGCTGCCATAGCAACCTAGAGGGCGGTTCCGAAAGGGAGAAAAAAGAGAAATCCTTTCGCTACTGTAAAAACCTCTCTATCTCACTTTTCCTCCATGTCTCCCATCCGTGGCAACCCGCTACCCTTCTCTCATCCTTATCCTTTTTTTTCAATTCCCTCGGAAAGCGTACTCTTCCTACGCGCGCCCATTCTCGCCCTTTCCCTTCATTTTCCGCCCTTTATGCCTCCTACCGTACGACCACCCCTTTTCCCTCCTCCTTCCCTAACTCCCATCCTTACAACCCTTACGCCGACCTCTGCAAAGAGAGAGGATCCCAACACTCCAGTTGAAGGCGAGGAGGGGTAGACAAATTGATGCGACGGGGACCCTCCCGAAAAAAGGGATTTTTTCCTAGGAGTGGCGTGGGTGGGAGAAAGGAAAGGATGAATAAAGGGAGAGGAGTAGCAGTAGGCGAAAGAGGACTTTGAGGGGTACTTTGTTTTTTATGTGCCGATCTTTTTTAAATAAAAGGAAACGAGCGAGAGAAAAAGAGGAATTCAGTCGCGCATCATGGCAGTTATCGTGCGGCGAAAGAAATCGCTTCCAAGCGGGCGAGGAAAGAAAAAATGGAATCCGCGACGCCTCGCCAGAAATCTAACATAGGTAAACGTATCGACCACGACGGAGGCGTAAATATCCGATAAATTGCGGGCTAGCGGGGTTTCTAACGCAGACGGAGGCTCTTTCTTTAAGTTTGCGGATCAAACGGAACATTTAGTAAACACGAAACAAAAAATAAACGGAAGGTTTTGCGAAAAACGTTCGCGAGGGGAGAGGCCGAATTTTTCAAACAAGCAACAATCCGATTAAAAATTTTTTTAAACTCTTTGCCCGGCGACGGCCGTTATCGATTGGCTTTTATAGAGCTCGTGAATGTAATGAGACAATCACGATGCACGGCGCAGAGCGTAAACTGCCGAGTTTAACATTTTCGGGAGCTGAGAATCGTAACACGCGTGCCTCTGAGAAGCCTCTGTCGCCACTATTTTCCGAAATGTCTGGAAGACGTGGAGGTTCAGCGCGGAAAAAAATAATCAAAATATACTGAGGTCGCTTTCCTACATAAATCCTAACCTTCAAAATGTAGAGCGATAAAACAAACTTCGGATTTAAATCCGTCTGGAGTTACACGTATTTACGTGAATATCGTATTTGTGGTTTTAATAATAGCAGATGTTAGGTTAAGTTTACTATTAACTGTAACAAATAAATGAAACAGCGATAGCTGAAGAATAGTAAATGTAGTCAAGCAGATATAAGGTTTTGAATAAGTTAAAAGCCGGAAAATTATCAAAATTTGCATTCCTTATATATGTACATGTGTATGTACATATGTATAAACATACATATATGTGTATGTATGTATGTTTGTACGTGTGTATTTAGGCATAAAACAACCAAACCAATAGAAAACCGCGCAACGATATCAAGTTTTCGTGCCAAAATTTCCCTCCGCTAAATTGCATCGAGTCATGCAAAAACCGACCGAAACCAATAACACAGACACTCGGACCGCGATACATGCCGACATTTTATCATTTCCATAACCAGCCTGGCATTCTCCCGTAATCCAATAAAGTAGCCTTCCTCGATGAAGGGACTAGATTCAGAAAGGGATCGGGTTGGCGCTTATATATTCTGATCATATCTTCACCTAAACTCGTTGAAGTTTGAAAACGCGTCGAAGCGAATTTTTTTGAGGGAGAGGGAATAAGTATTGAAGAAATAAAATCAAAAGCCCCGATCGAATTGAAGCTTTCGCCAGAAAGACATGCAGAAATGGGAGTGTGGGAGCTTGATAAAGTGATATAGATGTATATAGACCAAGTGAGGGAAGAATTGCAGATCCAAGTATATGAGTATCCCCCCCCCCGCCCAGCAGCAAGAATTAATCAGAAATTTTATCAAAAAACCTTTTTATTTATTTAATTAATATTGCCATTTTTTAAATTGAAGTATTAACAGTCAAATTTATGAAATTTTATATTATAGTGAAGTAACAATAATTACTTTGCATTGTGTGCTGCGGTCACTGTACAGAACACTCGCATTCAACAGAGGTTGGAGGAAGGGCAAGATATTTCTGTGCAAGCTTTGCCAGTATAGGAATAACAGAATTCATTTGCCTAACGTAATGCCACTTGAGTTTATAGAGTCAGAAAAACATTTGTTATGCAACTGGTGTAAAACATTTTAACAAAGTTATCCCAAAGAAATCCCTTCAATAGCTTACTGGGGCAATATGGAACCTGGAGTTATGCCAGATGAAAGGGTTGCATGAATTTATCGAAATATCATTTCATCTAACTTCAATATCCACTTTAAAGTTATGTATTACAAAAACGATAGATAAAGATGCTGTGGATTCAGAAGCCAAACAAAAACCTTACCATTAAAAGAATTTCCTTATAAAGTTTTTATAAAAATATTATCTACAATATTAATTTCTATATTGAATAGTAATGTTTGATGAAAATTCATATATTACAATTTGATCTTATTGTCATAATTATAAAGTCATTTCACTGAAAAGTATAAAATAAAAATATATAAATTTTTAAAAAATGTACACTCTTCTTATAAAGCTCAATGAAAAGAGTAAAATAAATTATTGGGTCACAGAAAATATCTGGATCTTAAGGAAATTTTTCATTAGATATGATCATGAACCTCTTTTAAAAAAATGTATGGCATAAGCGGATTAAACAAGAAAATTTCAGACTATTTATAATGTGGTGAATAATTTAATCAACATATGCCATAGGTACATCATTTTTTTAAAAGATTCATAATCATATGTAATGAAAATTTTCCTTGAGATCCAGATATTTTCTTGGACCCAAATATTTATTTTATACTTTTCAGTGCGCTTTATAAAAAAGATTATAAATTTAAAAAGTTTATATATATATATATATATATATATATATATATATATATATATATATATATATATATATATAATTAGGTTTAAATTTACACAAGCACTCTATAAACACTCTATAATGTAATTTAAATAACTTTTACCCTAGATTTTTTGCTTTAATTAAAAACTAAAATGTAAAAAAATATAATATCTGGATTTAGAAAACATTCGACTATTCGGCCTTACTAAAGTCAGAAGCAGAACAGCAGATTTTGGTCGAATACCGACCAACTTCGGTGCATCACTAATATGCACTAAAGTTTTACCATATCTAGCAATCATATAGACTGATCTATCCGGAAAATTAAGGCTCTCCAGAGATAATAACTACACAGGACAGACAAACCGAATACATGAGCCATTTTTAAAACGCTAAAGAGAGAGGTACGGTTTACACGACCGCCTCGCGATTCAGCTTTTCGCACAAAATATAAGGAATCTCAGGCAAATAAAGCAACTAAACAACATTAATGTTCAGCATTTTTTCCGTTTTGAGTTGGGTTTGTTTACAGAATCACAGATAAAAGTTTATGAATCTAAATCATCCCTTCAGAAATATTATTTTTTAGGGAACGCTTAATAAATCTATAAAAGTAAAAGAGCCGCGCATTTGGCTTCTCAAAATGCAAGGATATCAGAGATACATTCCACACAGACGGACAGGTAAGACTAATAAATAAGCGATATTAAAAAGAAAGCTCTAAAATGAACGAAGAGAGAATGGGAAAAGCTAGAGAGGTTAAGGAAGAAAGAACATTATATATATATATGTATATATATATATATATATATATATATATATATATATATATATATATATATATGCACTGGTGCTGTAGTGGTTAGGGTGCCGGCTTCCCATTACAAAGTTCCGGGGTTCAAACACCGCGAATGGAGGTTTTATTTTAAAAAACTATCATCGGTGCCTGGCAGTGGGCAGCAGTACTGTCAGTATGGTATCGACCTGAAAACAAATTATGTTGGCTGGGTCTATATCCAATACAGCTGTAGGCGTGATCGTCCCGATTCCGATTTGATCGGCTAGGCAGCGGCGCCCAAACTACGGCCCGCGGGCCATATGCGGCCCGCGAAGGGTTTTTGTTCGGCCAGCGAAGCTAAGGCGAAAAATCAATTCGAAAAATTTAACAGACAAATTCATACATTTTTGAAAATTTTCATAATAAAACTTAAAATATTGAAATGTTAGCCATGAAAACCTTATTTAGACATGATTTATGGCATCTCAGAATATATAGAAAATTTCCGATTTAAACTCTGATCCGGCCCGCCGAAGAATTGACAACTTCCAATGCCAAGGGATTCGCAACCATTGATGTGGCCCGCCATTAGAAAAGTTTGGGCACCACTGGGCTAGAGTACTGCGATGTGGAAAGCAAGAGGGAAACTACCACATCACAATCCTTAGTAATGATTATATGGTTGGACAATATGAGTTCTCTCGAGGTAAAACAATCCGGAGGTAAAATAGTATCATCATCATAGGTAGTCTGTCCGTAGACAGGTCCGTGATTATTCTTGGTTAAACCTGGTTCTCCATATACTCCTATTTTCCGCTGTCCTCTTTATATGTTGATAACTCTCTTTCCCTTTCAAATCGTCTATCAGCTGAAACCTTCTCCTACCTCTTTCCCTTTTCCCATCTAGTTTTCCTTCTAACACGTCTTTAATCATACTCTCTCTCCTCAGGTAATGTCCAACCCAGTTAGCCTTCCTCTTTCTGATAGTCTGTATAATCATTCGCTTCTCTCCTATTCTTCGTAGCACTTCATCGTTTTTCATCCTATCTGTCCATTTTATCTTCAGCATTCTCCTCCAAGTCCACATTTCAAGCTTTCCAAGTATTTGAGGTCATTTTTCCTTAGCGTCCATGTTTCAGCCCCATACAATGCTATACTCCATACGTAGCATTTTATCGATTTCTTACGGATATCTTCCCTTATATTCCCTGTAAGTAGTTGCTTCTTTCTCCTGAAAGCCGCTTTTGCTTTTCCTATTCTAGTTTTGATCTCATCCGTACATTTAGCCTCTCGTGTTATGATACTTCCAAGGTATTTATATTCTGAAACTTGTTCTAATGGCTTTCCCCCAATAGTTATGTTCAGATTCTCTTCTTTACCCTGTATTCGAATGACCTTGGAATTTTCTGTATTTATTTCCATACCGTATTTTCTACCTGTTATCACAAGTCTATTTATCATTTTTGTAGCTCCTCTTCCTTTCTTGCTAGAAGTACTTGATCATCTGCGTATTTTACTGCTCTTATAATCCTTCCTCCAATTTTGAAATCCCCTGTGCCTTCTAAAGCTTCTTGCATTAGACTTTCTCCATATATATTGAATAGGGTTGGCGATAGGCAGCAGCCATGTCTTACTCCTCTACCGATATTTATTCCGCAGGTGTCCACATTCTCAAACCTGACCTTTACAACTTGATTCTCATATAGATTCCTAATCAGTCTCCTGTCTTTCCAGTCTACACCTATATCCTTTAATATCTTCATCAACTTTACCCAATTTACTCTATCAAAGGCTATCTGCCAGTCTACGAAACATGCGCAGATATATTGACTGTATTCTATTGCCCTTTCTGATATGATTCTAACTATTCCTATAGCATCTCTAGTTCCTCGTCCTTTTCTGAAACCGAATTGATCTTCCCCTATTATTTCTTCTGCCTTTTTCTCCAGCCTTTTATTAAGAATCCTCGTGATGATCTTCGATGTGTGTGACAGAAGGCTTATAGTTCTGTAATCTTTACACTGTATTGCCTTTGGCTTCTTCTTTAGATCACTGTTACTTCTAGGAAATCCTGAGGCCACTCTCCCGTGTCGTAAATCTTATTAATTAATTTCGTGATCGCTTTTAGTCCTTCTGATCCTATGACTTTAAGTATCTCAGCCGGTATTCCATCGCTGCCCGTGGCTTTCCCCTTCTTTAGTTCTACTATCGCCTTTTCTACTTCGCTCTCCATAATACTTGATCCTAAGTTGTCTTCTTCAATGTTTTCCTCATTTTCCAGTTCTATTTTTGCCGCTCCTGCCGGATTGCTGTATAATTCCTTAATGTATTTTTCCCATACATGTGCTACATCCTTTGTTCCCATCCCATCCGTATTCATAATTCCTTTACCACAAATTCCATTAGACTTCTTATCTTCTAATTCCAGTGCCCTAGCGTACATCATATCGTACCGTCCTAACTTCTCCATTTGTTCTATTTCATCACATTTTCCTTTTATCCAATTTTCTCTAGCTTTATCTGTTACCCTTCTCAACTCATTGTTTATACGCCTATAGTTGGCTCTACCTTCTTCACTGTTGACGTTTTTCCATTTTCGTCTCTCATTTATTTTCTCCAGCATTTCCTTCGTGATCCATGGTTTTCTGATTTTCTTCTCTTGTTTTCCAATCTCTTTATCCAAGGTATCCTTGATACTGGTTTTAATTTCATCCCATTCTATATCAACGGTCTTCGGTTTGTTTTCCAACTTTCTTAGGTTATCTCCTAACTTCATGCTGACTACATCCTGCCTTTCTTTCAGTTTTTCTAGGTCCCAGGTCTGTCTTTCTCTTCTCGTTTTTCTTATTTGTTTGAGCTTTGTACTCACGTCAAGCATTAGAAGGCTGTGATCTGAATCAATGTCTGCTCCTTGCAATGCCTTGGCGCTCTTTATGCTGTTCCTGAATCTTTGTTTTACAAGGATGTAATCTATTTGGCATCTCATTCTATCTCCTGGGCTTTTCCATGTGTATAACCTTCGTTTATGGTTTTTGAACCATGTATTATTATTGATGCAGAATTCTACGAGTTTCTCCCCTCCTCGATTTCTCTTCCCAAGTCCGTATTGCCCGACATTTTCTTCCTGTCCTTCTCCGACTATGCTGTTCCAATCTCCCATTATTATGCAGTTTACCTTTCCTCTTCCGTCTTCTTCGTAAATTTCATTAATTTGCTCATAGATCTCATCTATTTCTTCATCGTCATGAGCTGACGTTGGCATATATACCTGGATTATCAGCATGTCCACTGGGACTGCTTTTAGCTTTATTGCCATCAGTCTATCGTTCGTTGCTATTATCTTTGTCACGCTTTTCGTCATATCTTTCCTAAGTACCAGAGCTACTCCCCTTTCCCCACTATTTCCTCCAGAATAAACTACCGTGAATTCTTCCGAGTCAAACTGTCCTTCTCCCTCCCATCTAGTTTCGCTTAGCCCTATAATGTCAACTCTATTTCTTCTCATTTGTTCTTTCAAGTTCTCTAGCTTTCCTGCCTTTCTCATAGTTCTTACGTTCCAAGTCCCTATTCGTAATTTACTTTCGACAAATGTTTTCCTCAAGGCAGTCCCCGCCCGGAGATCCGATTGGGGGACTATTTTACCTCCGGATTGTTTTACCTCGAGAGAACTCATATTGTATATAGTATATATATATATAGAAATATATATATATAAACTTAAGGAAAAGGAAAGGTAGTGATGAGGGTGGCAACAAGGTGTTGAGGGAAGTCCAGCGGACACTTACCAAGTTGGTAGGCTGCTGGGGGCGTCGAAGAGACACGGAAAACACACGAACACACACACACACACACACACACATATATATATATATATATAAAGGAAATGGCAGAACAAGTGGAAGAGGGAGAATAAAACAAATTGAAAGAGAGAGAAAGAGATACTGTGGTGGTAGGAAGAGTGGAATAGGGAGAGACGAAAACAAGTAGAAATAGATATTGAGGAAGAAATGAGGAGGGAGGAGAAAGAGAGGAATAGAGAGACGCTGAGGATTCAAGGCGAACCGATTTATTTCCGTTTCGTTTGCGTCTAATAGGATTCCGTTAATGGAAATCTGGGGATTCGGCTAACGAATTCGCGCGCGCAGACTGGAATTTATGCAAAACCAATTGAAACATCCTTTTTAGCGATTCTTCATTAGGGGATTTGAGGCCGGGATCAAACGAGGATTTTCGGCGGGGAATTTCGGGGATTATCCCGTGAAATATAATATTCGGCGGCGGCGCCATAAACACCCGTTTAGAAAAAAATCCAAATTAGCGCAATCTCGCCATTAACTTAAAAAAAATTATGGCAATGAGATCGAATACTTTCCCTTAACGATCTTTTTGGGAGTCGTATAAATATCCTAGGAAGGCCTATTTCGATCAATCACAGAAACATCCGTTAATCTCGACGATGCTCAAAGCAAAAACCGTCCTCTTAATAATGACTTCTTTGCGTGACTATCCCGAAAATTTACTTTATTATCTCAGCATTATCTTCGTTTTTGGACAGTGGCATTTAAGGTTCACTTCAAATATGAATTTTGGCAAGTTACCGCCGAATAGCGCCGTAATTTTCGCAAGATTGTCTAGTCTTGGAATTTTTTTGCGTCAATTTCTCTTGCCGCGCAACGAAAGACAAAATGAGGTATGTACGCGTTTTCCTGGAGAAAGAGTTATTACTTTTCATAAATTTCTATCTTTCAACTGTTTAGGCTTCCACAATCCAATGAAAAATGTCGAGCGTAAAATGGCGATTTCATTTATATAACTTTTATTAAATACATTTTCTTTATGTAAAATATAGGTGTTTAAAATAGAAGGTCACAACATGTTGTTAGCCAAAGGCAAGAATTAAATATGTCATGGACTTAAAATAATTATAAGATTTCATATTTAATAAATTATAGTTTAGTAAATAAACGTCTTACCTAACAACAGGGTATTTTAAGTCAAAAGACAGAAATCATAAAGAATAATAGAGCTTTCAGAATTGATGCTGAACACCTTAAAACGTCAAACAAAAATTTCTGATACCGTTAAAAAGATCCCGAAAATAATCCCTTGTTATCCTCGACGAGAATAAAAAAATCACACCATCTCTTTTTCTCCCCAACTATCTCTCACATCCATTCTCCATCTCCCCGATACCAATCTCATCTAATTATCTCAAGAAACCTACGACTAACTGTCTAACCTCATCCAAACATTAAGCCTCTCACGTGTGTAAAAGGGTCACCCCACCCCTTCCCTTCACCGGAAGAAGGAAAATTTGATCAACGAATTTACAGATCCGGGAATCAATTAAGAAGAGGTGGATGACAAACAGTTTATCAGGCGGAGAGGGCGGGCAAGAGAGGAAGGAGAAGACGATAGGGAAATTGGCAGAGAGTAATGAGAACTTGGAGTGAAGGGTGAAAACTGGAGTGTGAGAGAAAGAGAGAGAGAGAAAGAGAGAGAGAGAAAGAGAGAGAGAGAAAGAGAGAGAGAGAAAGAGAGAGAGAGAGAAAGAGACAGGGGAGAAGGAAAGAGAGGGGAGAAAAGAGATAAAGGCGGAGCGAACTCAAAAGTTACGAGAAGAGAGAGAAAGAGAGAACAAGAGCAATACAAAATGAATGATGGTAAAAGATGGAGAGAGAGGGAGAATAAACGACGTAAAGGAAGTAGAGTGGCTAAAGAGAAAATCACTTCAACCGAGCAGTAAGAAAACCGCGAAAGAGATAAAGAAAGACGCGAAGGAGAAGAAGAAGAGGGAAGAAATGGAGAAAATGAAAGTTCAGGGCAAGAGTGCGAAGGAGTAGAAGGGAAGGAAGGATAGAAATGGAGAGAATGAAAGTTCAGGAACGGAATGGGAAAGAGTAAGCAAAGGAACGAGTGACAGAGGAGTGAGAAACGGGAGAGCGACAATTTGGAGAAATAAGAAACATTAAGTAAATAATAATTGTGTATTGAAGGAAAAACCGAGAGGGTGAGACATGGGACGAGATATGGGAAGAAAAATAGGAACGGGAGAAAGAAGATAGCACTCAAGTGTAGAGGAAAAGAAGAAAGGGAATAGAATCAGAGTAAACAATTACAATAAAAAAGGACAAACAGAGTTACGTAGTTCTGTAAATACTCTATGGCCAAAAAGGTTTCGTTTCTGACCCTAGTCTTTACCCATTGGAATTATAGGCCCATTAAAAAAACGTTCAGAAGACTTATTATCCTTCCCGTAAACTTATTCCAATGAGGGAATACGCCGTATTTTTTTTTAATTACTCGGGTCCTTCGTTACCAAAAACGGTACACTTTCACGGAGTTTAATTATTGGCGATCCAATATTTACTCCCGATGGCTGTAGTTAACGGGAACAAAATTAATTTCGCGTTACGTCTTTATCTCTTTCTCTCTCTCTCTCCCTCTCTAAGAGCAGCTGTGTTAATATTTGATTGGTCTCCAGCATCTTCCTTTATTCCCAACGATTTTTCTCTCGGTAACTGCGAAGGCAATTGTCTGATATTTGATGGGTATCTCTGTCCGTCAAAGTTACCGTGAGAGTAATCCGATTAAGAGATGAAATTCGAGCAGTGAATATTTCAAAAGTGAGAATAAGCCATCCGTAAAATTATATTTTTTCGAGTGAAAAAATTTTCGTGCATTTATGTGGAAATTCGTCGTTTCAAATGGGATTACATTCGACGCTATGTATATAAATATCTCCATATAGCAAATCAGACGTATCTTTACATCTAACGACGTCAAGTATTAAGAGTTTATGGTTTTTCATCTAATGTCATATCGCGTCCAATACTACCACATCCAACAGCAAATGGAGCTTTGCTTGTTTTTCTTTCAGCAATATACAAGATGGAATCAATTACTACCAAAATGGCTCAACGAATAAATTCCAGCAAAACGATGATTTAGAACGGAAGTTTTAAACAGATGGCCCTCAGTTAATTATTGATAGAAAAATTAGTTTTTTAAGGGCGACATTGAGACTTACATCTAACCCACTGTCTATTACAAATAAGAAGAAAAAATGGAAACAAGAAAAATATGTAAAACTATAATGTGTTAATGAAATTACTTTGCTATATGAAATTATATATAAATAAAATTTCCGAATGTTATTGAAAATTCCACCGTTATCTCTGAAAATCTACTATTTATCCACCATTTTTAAACTCGCACGTAGACTCAGAACTGCAAGAATTCGCGAGAGAAATGTCGTCTAGGAAACCGCTCAAGTCCCACTCTCGTAAAAACAGTACCGATTATCCTTAACGGGAAATCCGAAGCTTCCAGTGACTACGCGTCCGCTTAGAAACGGTAGGACCGATTTGGGTTCCTTCAAACAATCTACCGAGCGCAAATCTAGTTTGAGTTTACTTCCTGGGAGTCGGTTTTATAGGAAATCGATTCGATCGCAAACAAACGCCGAACCTCAACTTCGAATAAATCCACAAAACTGCGTCCCTCCTGTTACAGGCAACGCCATCTATTTTTCATTTGAATGAATTTTATACTCATTGTGGATGCGGTTTACAGGCGTTCCTTACCAGCGAAGCGGTAGTAGCGAAACGCCTTATGGGTCGGTCGCCTCCGTCCTTCTGTCGCGATTTTCATTTCCTAAACAGCTGGACGGATTTTAATTAAGTACGAGTGATCCACGTTAATATTTATCGCCGTATTAGGACTTTGAGCTGAATCCTTCAATTAAAACTTCCACTTTACATAAGCACTTAAATAAACTTATTTTCGTATATCGTTAAATGGCATCCGTCAAGCAGCAATTAAATACCATATTTTTCTCTCCATAGATCATGTACGATCTGTATGTTACAGAGTAAAAATTTTAATCGGATAGAGGACAACATTTTCCACAAAAAGACCGCAAAACCACACAATTACGAGTTATAGCTTCGGAGATAAAAATTCGAGAATATCTCAACCATAATATCACATATTTTGTTTACATCGATCGTTGCGGCAATTCCATCGGCAAACAACAACTAAAAATTCATATTTTTCTCTCCCATGCTCTTATATGATCTGTGATGTATATATTAAAACATTTATTTGAACAGAGGACATCATTTACCGCAAAAATTTCGGATATAAAAATTCGAGAAAATCCCAATCATAAAATCGTAAATATTGTTTACATCGGTCGAGACGACGATTCTATCTGCAAAAAACAATTAAAAAGCCATATTTTCTCTCCTAAGCTCTTATATGATTAAAAAATCTATTTGAACAGAGGACAAAATTTACCAGAAATACTCCGCGAGGCCATATAATTACTACTCACAGATTCGGAGATAAAAATTCAAGAACCGCCCAACCTTTCGATACCGTTTTATACGTATTTCCCATCAAGAAGGGCTTTGAAATTTGTGTAGTCCATTTATGGAGTATACTTTTCCATCTTGTTTAAACTTGTGCTGAACAAATAGCGCCATCAGTCGATAGTTTATATGGCTACAATCGAATTTCGGCCGTTGGAGCATTCGAAATTATTAACTGGAATGGCGAGCTTGATAATTCTTTTTTCAACTGTTGTCGTCAGTTCCAGAATAAGCACTTAAGCATCAAAGATTGGAAAATTAATTACTTATCTTAAAATTCTCTAACAGGGTCGGCTAACCGACTTTAAATATTCTTAAAAAGGACACTTTTGGCGGTATTTTTGTTGTTTTTACACGCATGGTATAAAACTAAATGTTACGAAATGAACGCCACGTTCATGGTTGCATAGCAAACAGGGTTGATAAAACATTGATTATATGGTGGAATTTTTCATTTTAATTCCCACATCAAGAGCTGGGTGGTTTTTGTTAACTACATCATTATTATAAGTTATTGCTCAATTCGCCCGTAATGCCATAGACTCGGCAGAGGATTATTAACGAGGAGGGGTGGCAGTGAACTTCACGGGAGAGACGAATGGTGGAGGAAAAGCGCCCAGAAGCCATGTTAGGAGACGAGATTGCGGGGATTAAAACGGTTGAGCGATCCGCCCTCGGTATACACGAGTGGGTTATGCCACCACGTGTGTTAACTGGATTGAGGTTTATAGGCCCGCGTCCAGACACTCGGTCCTTTTTCTGCTCTGTGGGTATAGTTTCAGCGTTAATTAGCAAACACGGATTCTATTCTGAAGAAAATGAAACGCATGATACGTTCGCAATGAATTTAAAGAATGATAAAACTGGTACCTATGCCAGAAACGATAATTTTAACGATTTACTCTGGAGGAAAGGAAAATGATGGAATCATTCAAATAACAACTGTTTGAGCGTTTTTTCACATAAAATTCGATAAATAAATTCCGATGAAAAATTTTGATTTGGTGCATCTATGCGCGTACCAATAATCTTTATTAACAGACTTAAAGACGTTTCCTACTTCACTTTCGATCGAGATATAGTCTTTTAAAACGGCAGAATTCATGCACGCGCCGCTATCTTTTTTAAAAGACGAATTTCAAAGCAAATCCACGTTTCAATAGCTTTATGTATAAAATTAGAAACAAGTCACGCTCTCAAGGAAAACTTTTGATCTAGTCGTTAAGTGTCGATAGGAACTCCTTTTCAATAAAAGCTCGCATGCTTCGGCGCTAGTTTTGACGTAAACATTATTATTTTATGAATAACAGTGCTTATTTTTCAAACTGAATCGGGTGATTTTTTTTTCTCTTTTTCTTCGAAGATCCAAACAACCTGCTCGTATTAGGCGCAGACGTGGACCAGACTTCCCATTTAGGGGAATCCTCGCATCAAATATGCCTTCGTCCCGAGGGAAAATCCCATCCCCAGCATTGGAAACCCAGGGGAATCGAGAGATCGACCGCTATTCAGGAAGAAGCGAAGAATTTTAACGCGGTTAGCATCCATCATTCCAGAAGGGGATTTATTCGATCCATCCACCCCTCTTTCTCTCTCCCTCTCTCTCCCTTCTTTTCCTATAAAACTTCCTCCCATCAAACCTTTCCCTTCCTTCCACAAACTCCGAAAACTATTCCAAAAAAGGTTCCACGAAAATTTTCAACCGCAGAGGAGAGAATCTGAATCTATTCCACCTTTTCCTACATCCTCCTCTCAAACTCTCTCTGTCTCTCTCTTTCCAGCAAAAACCCATAGGGTTTTTGGGCTTTTGGCAGCAATCAAAGTAATTGGTCGAGGGAGAGAGGGACTGAGAGAGAGAGAGGGGATTGAGAAGGCCTTCCTCATATCGGAACTCCAGCTCATTTTCTCATTGGTGCGGTTCTGCTGTGATGAGGAAGGAAAGCGCCAGAGTGGATTTGACCGTATTCGGGGCGGCTAAACTTTCCGTCTCCTTTTCCCTGTGCTTCTTTCCTCGGTCTGTGAAAAACAGTGAACCGACTTCCTCCTGTTTCAGAAGATGTGTTATGCTTTTAAATTGTATTTAATCATAAAAACACCCCGAGTCCAAACATATTTGACTTAATAATAACTGAGCTCCAGAGTTGAGCCGCCTGGAAAATGGTCCTGAATATATTTTTGGGATAGGCAATGTTAGGTCGCCTGAAGAATAGCTCTGAATGTTTACGGTAGACAAAGTTGAGCCGCCTGAAGAACGACTCTGAATGTTTACGGTAGATAAAGTCGAGCCGCTGAAAGAATGGCCCTGAACGTTTTGCGAGAGGTAGAGATGAGTAGAATATAGAAGAATCTCACTGGAAGTTCAGGAGTGTTTGCTTTTTACTGGCATCCACTATCTCCCTTTTCCACATACCAATCGAGTTAAATTTCGCTTAACCATTCTATATCGTTCGGTAAAGTCTCTAGAGGTCTAGAGAGACCAGTAATTTACGTTTTCTCATCAAAATTTCCTCTCGGCTATGTTCATCGACAAACATGTCTAGGATTTAAAAAAGCAATAAATAAAATAATAAGAGCGCGGTATAAAAATATCGCATAGGTTTTTATCGCCAAACGTTGTAGATTAATTTATTGGCTTGACTTGGAAAGAAAAATTCGTCTTGCATCGAAGAATTGAACAAAATCAGTAACGGAAAAGTTGCTCTAAGTCGAGGAATACGGTACTGGGAAAATCTGCGACAATGTTTTTATTGACATTCTGCCTACCGCAATGGAACTATCGTTGGTTTGCAGGATGTGATATTGATCCCGAATGGAGAGGAGTAAGGGAAGGTTGTTGCCTGTACGTAGCAAGTCATATACAATGTGTACATGGAGAAAGGTTAATGCAAAGGGATAGGGACATCGATCAACGTCCACACGATCGCTTGCCTCCCGAGCGATCACAACCCTGTTGTGATCCACATGGGGATGCGCCCGCTCTTTCTACCGATGGGGAAACATTTCCAGTTCCAGAAGGCCGATTGGGAGAGGTTCAGGACGGTGCTAACAAACGACCTTCCGGAAACGCTGCCGACCTTAAACAATCCTCAAGAGATCGATACGATGCATCACCGCCCGTATACAGAAAGCAGCAGAAGAGTCCATATTAAAGCGAAGGAACACAGCATCGGACTTCCTCGCATTTCCGCAGTACATCCTCGAGGCAATCAAGGCCAAAAATAAGATACGTGGTTACTTCCAGCGCACCAGCTGTCAGGAGGAGGATGCTGAAGATGCAGAAGATCCAGGATCTCATTACAGAGCACCGTAGGGGAAAATGGGAAATGAACCTGGAATCCCTGTATCTCGAGGACGGCTCCGTCTGGAGCCTTTCATCTCGGACCCGCCCTTACACACTAAGGACGGTCCCGTCTGCACACCAGAGGAAAAGGCAAAGCATATGGCAGCATACCTGTAGAAAGTTTTCACATCTAACACCGGCCAAGACAGCGACTCAGAGGAGGAAGAAGTAGAGGAAGACCACTGGTCTGACAACACCAGTCACTTCAGAGGGCATCAGTATGGCGCTTTAGCATCTACGCCAGCTACTGAAGAAGACGGCCTCCGTAATGAGATTATCCGCCAGATAACGCAGTCTGTGGGAATTGTGCAAGCAGCGATTTCCACTGCCTGATTCCACCTTGGACACTTTCCATGGACAGGGTGGTCTGCATCCCTAAGCAGGGGAAGCTTCCGATCATCGGCGCAAATTTCGGCGCTCAATGTCCTGGGAAAGCTTCTGAAGAGAATCTCCATGCCACATCTGCTGCGCCATGTGTCGGATAATAACATCCTTCCAGTACAGCAGTTAGGTTTTAGTCAATACAGGCGACGACTCACCAAATCGCGCGCATGTGGTTTCACCACCGACGACTTCAACCGTAACTGCTGCGTAGCGGTAGCTTTTTTCGACATTACGAAAGCATGGCGGGCTCCTCCAGGAGATGAAGTCCTTCAGCTTTCCTAGGTGGCAGCAGAATTTCATCGTCGACTACCTCAGCGGCAGAACCTTTCGTGCCGCCTGGAGGCACCGGCTGTCTGCAACGAATAAAATTGCAGCGGGCGTCCAGCAGGGCTCAGTTCTGGGTCCTTTATTGTACAACCTCTTCATCGCGGACGCCCCTCAAGACGTGGGATGGAACAGTCTGCTCGCTATGTACGCGGACGACACTGCACTTATATGCCGCTCCACCAAAAAGAGGATGGCGGTAAAATATCTAAAGCGCGCCACATACACTCTTCTGGACTAGTACGCAAAATGGCGTCCTGAAATCAACCCAAGAAAAACGCAGACGATCATCTTTTCACTCGGTCCAGCTGCCGACCTGGACGGCATTATAGTCGGAACTGAGCAAGTTGAATGGAAAGAGAACGTCACATACTTGGGAGTGACGCTGGATAGGCGGCTCAACTATGCTCAGCACGCACAATATGCTGCCCATCGCGCCACTGGGTCGAAGATCGCTTTAGCGCCGCTCCTCCGCTCACCGCTCATCCGATTAAATCGGAAGCTACACATATTCAGGGCCATCATTCTCTCCGCCCTGACGTACGCATCCCCAGCCTGAAGTGGGAGACTTTTCGAAGCCAGCAGAAGCAGATTTGAGATAGCAGAGCGTTCCTGCCTCCGAAGCCTTCTCGCCCTCTGTTGGAACATTCCAACGGAGGCCCTATACGACCTCACAACCATCACACCACTAAGGCAATACCTTCGTGCCACCGCTGTTAAATTCTTCGATGGTCTGCAGCATAAGAAGACAGCGGAGTTTTGGAGCATCGGCGAAAGGAAAACCATGCCATGGGATCGGCATCGTCGTCTCGGAGCGGCCACCGATGCATGCGAAGACATTTTCCCCGAAGCGCAGGAAGGATAAGGGGACTGAAAATCTATTACCACCGCAAATGAACCCAGCAGGACTGGATGACGGTACAAGGCGCAAAGAAATCGACGCCTACAGCACCTTGGTCGTTGGTCGCAAAATTATTACAAGAGCGAGCTCGTCCTTTTTTAATTTCCAGAGGCCAAGTATCTGAAAACATATGCGAGCTCGCTAATTGTGTATGCGTGTGTGTGTGATTTAGTGAGTGGTTGACTGAGAAAGCGTGCGACCGAGTGAGTGTGTGAATGAGTGAGCGAGTGGGTGTTTGAGTGAGCGGGTGTGAGAGCTAGAGAGCGCGAGAGTCAGTGAACGAGGGTATGAGCGAGTGAGTGAGCGAGAGGGTGGACGAGCGTGCGTGCGTGAGCGATATAATGATTGCGTGAGGGATTGTGCGCGCTAGCGGAATGTATGCGGACGTGTGTATGCGGGCACGTGTGCATGCGAGCGTGTGTGAGCGAGTGAGTGCGTGAACTAGTGTGTAAACGGATGCGAGTGTGCGAGCAAGCGTGTTTAAATGAATTGTTTCTCGAGCAGATTATTTTTAGGTTTCAATACTATTTTACTAGATTAGCAAAATAATGTCTCCAACCAAACAATTTCTTGGAAGCGTCATACCGAGAGATGCAAGATGTATCGATGAAATAAGGACTGCAATAGCGAAAGCAAAAAGGAAGTAAGAAATTAAAAAACTTTTATGCAAGGAGTATCACTTTGAAGGTAGCAAAAGCAATGATACTCAGGAAAAATTATATAAAGCTAATGATTATCCGTTGCTTGGAAGCTGGACTATTTCTGATTATAAAAAAAGCATTTTGATCGCAAAGTACACAAAGAGTTAAGCTTGCGGAAGCTACTATCGCTTCGCTGGTAAATAACGCCTAAAAATGGAACGCGATAAAAATGGACACCTATTCAAAGATTTTGTCATACAAGAAACAGCATGAATATAGAAATTACATTAATTTGCCATATTAAACGGTTAGAATTAGATTTTAGTAAAACTAGCTGGTAGGTTCAAACTTCAATTAACATTCAAATAATCGGACAAATTTAAAAAACGTAATTATTCGTGATTTAAGAGTTAAATCATATTTTTCACTTTCCAGCACATTGAAATGGTTTTCCCAAAACAACTTTTTAATGTTTTTGTCGTGCATATTTGCCATGCAAAGTGTATGTTACTAACACAGGCAGTGCTTTATTTTTCCTCCCGGAACTAAAAGGATAAGCAATTTATCCATTCTTAAATGCGCCCAGCTCTCTTATAACGCAGGGGAATAGTTCTGAAAAAGTGCCGTGCAATGTGAACCTAGCTTTGCAATGTGAAGATTGTGATCCATACACCTTCAGTCACCCTCCTCCAGACCTAAAAGTTCCAATCCTCTCTCTGACGCCCATATTTCTACAAATAGCGTGTTTTTGTCGGCAATCTAAGTAAAAGGTTCTCAAAATTAATGCATCTGCAACCCCCTCTTATGGCTGCCGATCTTGTTGCGATCCCTTCCTCACTGCCGGTCGTATCGCGACCATCATAACTACATACATCTACCAATGCATGTAAGAATTTATTGGGACATTTTAAAAAAATCAGTTTTTTGTTAATATTAATAATGAAAATATTGAAATAGGAACAAGTAAGTGGTTTCATATATCTTGGCAGTATCTTAGCGCAGGATGGAAGTAGTACACAGGATATCAGAAGTAGGATTGCAATGGCAAAAGCAGCATTTCATGAGAAGGAGCTTCTCACAAGCAAGAAAATAAATTTAGAAACAAGGAATAAATTAGCGAAATGCTACATATGGAGCATAGTTCTTTATGGCGCAGAGACGTAGACGGATAGGAGAAAGGAGGAAAAATATTTATAAAGTTGTGAGATGTGGGTATGGAGGAGGATGATGAAAGTGAAATGGACAGAGAGGAAGAGAAACGAAGTATTAGAAATGGTGGGAGAAGAAAGGACGCTAATGAAAACAATTAGGAAAAGTAAAGTAAATTGGATAGGGCACATATTGAGAAGAGAGTGTTTACAAAGGACGATCTTAGAAGGCAAAATTAGCGGAAGAAGAGGAAGAGGGAGAAAAAGAATAGGAATATTAGAGAATTTAAAGCAGGAATATAGTATTTATGATGTATAAAAGAGGCTTCCGGGGAGAGATAGAAATGGAGGCAGCGATTCAGCCGAAACCGGTCTTCGGACAGCAGCATGATTATGATAATAATGAAACGAAATTGCACAATTAAAATTAACGAAAAAATCAAACTGAAGATTTGACTTGTACACTTCCGTCTTTACGACCCACCTGAAAATCTTTCACGGCCCACAGTTTGAGAACTGCTGATCTAATTGTAAGTATTTCAGCAAAACACTCGAGTTCTCCAAAATTTCTCATCATCGCTCGGCAATCTGCAATCCTAGGTCCGACCAAACCGAGTTATTGCGTATTATCTGAATTTATCTCAATAAATACAAATCTGTTATCGCGAATCCGTGTTATAATAACCCGTTTTAAAGGATTACCAAGTGTAACCTATTGTTGCTAACACAGAAATTTGAAAAAGACATTTTTTCAGTAATTCGCACAATATCACAAACCATAAATAATTAAAATCATAACCACATTTTATAAAATGTGTGTAGGATTGCTTCAATATGCCAAGAGTGCAAATAAAAAATCGATCGAAATACATTATCATGATGGAATTAAGGGCACGAATAAAAAAATTAATACCGGGATTCCATGCCCGGTAAACTGGCAAATCCTATGAATTATTCACGTTCGCGGATATCAATACTCGGATGAATATGCAATGACCCCACCGAGCGCGAGATTTCGCAACCAGGAAACCGCAGAGGGAGAGAGAATAACTTTAGCCTTGCGAGCGATATTCAAATAACGACACACACAGAGCCGAATACTCGAAAACAAGCCACGGCCCAATTTCTCTCACGATTACGACGCGTCCTCCCATCGCGATGCATTATGGGATTGGCAAGGTTCTGTTTGTTTTTACCAATCTCGTTACCTAAGAGACATTTCAGTGGTAGTGCTGGAGAGGGAATAATGCACGACTCCAGATCCTCTTTCGAGTCTAGTGTAGGGTGACCAGGCGTCCCGGTTTCCTGGGATTTGTCCCGGTTTTCAGTTTTGTCCCGGTGTCCCGAATATTTTTTTCGGAACGCATAAATGTCCCGGTTGTTTTTCTTGTAAGCGTGATGGTCTATCCAGCAGTTTTTTCATCTCCGTTTATACGAAATCAATTTGAACATCAAACTCGATCTTCCAAATGTGATTTCATAAAAGGCATTAGCATTTCAAATGCTGGAAAAACACAAGACGCATGGAAGTTCACCAACTAATTCTAAGAAAACAATGACAGCTGGTCATGCTTTTTCCTTCCTTCGTAAATAAAACTTAAATATGACCCATAAGATTTTTATGAGAAGATTGAAAATGATAAAAATTTGATTATGGCAGGCAGAAGTGCTTTAAAATATCACTGAAAACACCATTGGCTCCTTAAATGTTTTATTGTAATACTGTTAATTATTCACGAAGTGTGTAAATTTATTTGTTACTAAAATAAATAAAAGTTTGCTTTTTCTTTTGCGAACATATTTTTGTTTGAAATTTATAGTATACAATAAAATTGGAAAATATCCCGGATTTTCTCTTTCAAAACTCATTGTCCCGGTTGTGACCATCAGCATCTGGTCACCATAGTCTAGTGCCATAGTTGGAGGTGATGAGAGAGAGAGGAAGAAAGGAAAGGAGAGAGGAAGGAAGGGAAAGGAGAGAGAGGAGGAAGGGAAAGGAGAGAGAAACAGTCAAACAACTTTATTAAGGGCGAAATTGGGACTATATACCTAGTCCCTTTTGAGAGAGAAGGAGAGGGAAGTAGAGAGAGGAGGAAAGTAGAGAGAAGGGAAGTAGAGAGAAGGGAAGTAGAGAGGAGGGAAGTAGAGAGAGGAGGGAAGTAGAGAGAGGAGGAAAATAGAGAGAGGAGGGAAGTAGAGAGAAGAGGGAAGTAGAGGAGAGGGAAGTAGAGAGAGGAGGGAAGTAGAGAGAGGAGGGAAGTAGAGAGAGGAGAGAAGTAGAGCGAGGAGGAAAGTAGAGAGAGGAGGGAAGTAGAGAGAGGAGGGGAGAGAGAGAGGGAGGGAGGGAGAGAGAGGAAGAAGGAAAGTGGGAGGGGGGAAAGGAAAAGGAGGGAAAGTGAAAGAGGGAAAGGGAGAGAGAGAGACGGAGGATGATAGAGGGAGGAAGATGGAGGAAGATGGAGGAAGATAGAGGGAGGAAGACAGAGGGAGAAAGAAAGAGGGAGGCAGAAATAGGAAGGGAGGAGAGGGAGGGAATTGGAATGGAGAGAGAGAAAAGGGAAGGGGGAAGGGAGGGAGGAAGAGAGAAATTGGAAGAGAGGAGAGGGAAGGGGAGAGATAGAGGAGGTAAACAGAGAGAGGTGAGAGGGAGGGAGATATAGGGAAGGAGGAGAGGGAAGGACGCAGTGGAAGGGAGGGAGAAATAGGAAGAAAGGATAGTGAGGGAAGGTGGAGTGGGAGGGAAGGAGTGGGAGGGAGAAAGAGGGAGATGAAGGAGAGAGAAATAGGAATGGATGGAAGGAGAGGTAGAGAAGGCAGGGAGAGCGAGGGGAGAGAGGGAAAGGAGGTAAGGAGAGAGGGAGAGGAGGCAAGGAGTGAGAGAGGAGGTAAGGAGTGAGAGAGGAGGTAATGAGTGAGAAGGGAGGTGAGAGAGAGGGAGGCGAATGAGGCGGGAGGGAAGGAGTGGGAGAGAGTAAGAGGTAAGGTAGGAGGGACGGAGAGAGAAAGATGGGAGAGAAAAAGAGAGTAGCGAGAGAGAAGGGAAGATTAGGAGAAAGGGAGGAAGGTGGAGGGAGGGCTGGTAAAAGGGAGAGGAGGGGTGGTAAATGAGAGAAGGGGAGAGATGTCGCGAGGTAAGTAGCAAGGGATAGAGACGGTGAATTATAGGGTACAGCGTTTGTGGAGAAGGGGCGTGAGATATCGCCGTCGACAGTTACTGTTGCGTCGTGCATCATGGTATGTGGGGGGGGAGGTGAGAAGGGATGATAAAAAAGCGGGTGAGATCCTTTCCCCACCCACGGCTAAGGTCAGGTAGGGAAGAGAGAGAGAGAGAGGAGGTTGGTGGGGATGAGAGAGAGAGAGGGGGGTTGGTGGGGATGAGAGAGAGAGAGAGAGGGGTTGGTGGGGATGAGAGAGAGGTATACGGGAGAAGACAGGAGTTGTTGCGAGACGCGGAGGTTACAAAAGAGGAAGCAAAGTGATGAAGAATGAGGGAAAAAGACTTGGGATAAACGGGACGAGAAATGCCGGGAAATAACGCCTTGCGTTCCTCTTCTGTTTTCTTTTCTTGCTTCTACTCGCTCTTAAACAGGATCACGTCGTATTTTCGTTTTAATTTTCCACCTAAAAATAAATCAAAATATACGTGCCAGTCGTGGAAAGCGCTAACAATTTTCACAGGGACAGGAGAAATTCCTCATGGGAAAACCAAATCTAAACGAACGGCGAAAAATATATAACTCGACCATAATTATACATTTTTAAATTTTACTAAACGTGGCGTAGAGCAGGGGTCTCAAAAACGTGGCTCGCGGGCCTCATGCAGTCCGCTAGCTCGGTAATTGTCGTTCTTTAATTATTTTAATTCTACAGTGAGTTGGAAGAAGAGACAGCGCAGATTAGACAACGACATGGTAAAAAGGAAATACGAAAAAAACATAACAATGTTAAATAATTAGGAGGTATATGATAATTTGTTATTAATTAATATATACCGGTATATTCCGGGTCAGGTAATTTTCAGCAAAATGACATAGGGTCCGCCATACATTTCCAAAATCATTCATTCGGCCTACATGCAATTTGAGTTTGATATTTCTGGCCTAGAAGAAATCTCTAATAAGATTATCCCTAAATACAGAGCGCGGAGAACCAAGAACAAATACGAAAACGATACCCTCATCCAAAAAATGAAAATTTATTACATCGCGAGCCCCCAATTTTTAAATTATTGCATAAAAAGGGCGAAATCACGTCTTTCGCCCACCTCGTTCACTCGCGTCAGTTTGGAACTACCTATTTATTTGCGAGCGCGAAAAAGGAAAGTGTTCCCCCCTACTTCGGAAACGAAAATTCTCTTGGGGCCCGGCGGCAAAGCCGTGTCACCATGGCAACTTCTTTGCCTTCTTACTTTCAGCCAAAGGTTTTGGATCACGATTTATTTCTCTTCATCCCTCCCATACCTATTCTCCATCGCTCCCTAGGCATCATTCTTGTGCAAACATCTATCTCCAATTTCCAATTTCCTGCCGATGTTTGGGTTCCTTCAAAAGGACTCCTTGCTGAAACGGTTTTACGAGATCTATTTTCGTTCGCTTTGGCAAAACTAGCGACGAAAACCGCTTCAAAACTTGCCGATTTAGACCAAAGCAAGGAACTCCTTCACATACAAACAAACTCCTTAATTTAACACTTTTTCATCCCCTATTGAAGTGGTGGAGACTTGTTATTTGGGTAAGCCAGCTTTAGAAGATGCTGGCAGAATAAGAGAGCCAAATAAGGAAAATAAGGTAAACCATTATCCAACGCGGGTTTCCACAACGCGTATTTAACTGCACGCGGACAAATAAAAAATGGGACACTTATTTACCGAACACGCATGAAATATCATTATACGCGTGCCTGAATTGGGTGCATACGTCATTTAACGTATGGGTATGGCGTGATAAAGCTCGTTTTCTACACCAGCAACGTTTTTGCATGGCGGTCCACATTCGTAGTTGTGAATTCTTTAGAGGGCCGCATTGG
This sequence comes from Tanypteryx hageni, assembly GCA_028673005.1. Taxonomy (NCBI): domain Eukaryota; kingdom Metazoa; phylum Arthropoda; class Insecta; order Odonata; family Petaluridae; genus Tanypteryx; species Tanypteryx hageni. The sequence continues at coordinate 82,888,969 of CM054113.1, read as the reverse complement.
AAGTCACGAGATATTCGGCGGGCCGGATGAGCGTTTACATCAGATGTTATCTAGAGATTCTATGGTCTCATATTAGTGAAAATCATGTATAAATAGGGGGTGCCGGTGGAGTTGTGGTTAGGACGCTGGCTGCTAATCGCCTGCTGCTGTAAGGGCAGCGGGCACGAGCCCTACGAAAGTAGGATTCTTCCAAACTCGCCCGGCCTCGTCTGTGTAATTTGAGGAGATCGCACAAGGTCACCGTTCCGACCTTCGAAAGGGACGTTAAGCCGTTGGCCCCTTTAGTGCTCTTCGTTAAGAGGGCTAATGCAGGCACCGGGTTTCCCTCATCCATTGTGAGCGTGTTCGGTGTGGAAGGAGCTATGGCTATAATAATCCAAGAGGTTGAATAGCCAAAAATACAGACACACAAACTCATGTATAAATAATTCACTAAAGTTAAAAACTGGCCAGTTTTGAGACAACAATTTCACAGTTTCATCCAACGCGACCTTTTCAAAGGGCCCAACCCGCACGTTCCACAAGGGACTTGCCGTGCTAGGAAGCCACTAAATATCGTTCACTAACGTCAAATAAAATCGTTTTTTCTTAAGCACCGAAAATTAGGCGGGTAATTTTTAACCAGTTAGCTGTTCAGAAGCAAAGTTCACTTTTATTATAGCTTTGTGGGTGGGAAAAAAATATTTCACTCGTCGTATCTACGCTGATGGCAGTAGTTTTACGTCCCTTACTCTTCTTTACTTCTGAATTATCTCCATCCTGATCCATGTTACATTTAGTATATGCTGTCACCATTCAAGTCGATAAACATGATCGCTTATATTACCTAAAAAATGTCTCACGTTGTAAAAGTATGAAACTTTCACTTTCATCTTCGAAACGATCGCGTGCGTCATCCATGTTGGTTGGCCCTTTTTATCCGTCGTAAAAATTGGTTCGCCGTTCCGGTAAAAATCTAGTCGAGGGAACGAAAACGGTTTTGTTTTTATATATTTTCCGAGGTCCCGTAAATCGTCGTTATTTCCAGCAGTGTGTTATACAGCACTAAACGGATTGGATTCGTTGCGATTTACGAGGAAACGATAAAATACTCTTCGATAGAAAAATAAATAAATCGTCGATTCGGCATCGAATAGGCAAAAAAGCCTTTTTTTCTCGATCCTACGGTAAAAGAAATTCCAACAATTTCGCGAGTTTTTTTAACTTCTAGTCGTAGAGGAGCTTATTCGGTAGGTTACATATATTTCAGGTTGGTAATCCGAAGAACGATCGGGCAAACGAAACTTTCCTGCATTTCCTTTTTTTTAATGGGCGGCATTTATACTGTTTGGATTATTGGCCGGCACCCAAAAATTCCAAGTTCCAGGCATCCGGAAAAAACGACGCCCTTTAATGTATTCCTATTGTCCTTTTTGGGTAAACAATCCAAGAAGTCCTCTCCTCTAGGAAAACCTCGCGATATGCAAAGGAATCGATTATCTTCTGACACCATTCCAACAAAAATTATATGTATTTCATGGAAATACTCTACTAAATAAAACTGAGATAGTTTCACTAGTTTTAAAGCTAAATCATTATTAGGCGTTCTTTACCAGCGAAGCGGTAATAGCGGAGCGCCTTATGGGCATGTCTGGTCCGTCCGTCGTAACTTTCACCTCCTAAACCGATTTTAATTAAAGTAAGTGTGAGTGATCGTTATTAAAATTCATCGCCCAATCGTGATTTTTAAATGAATCCGTCAATTAGAACTTCCACTTTACATAACTACTTGAATAAACTTATACTCGTATCTCGTTAAGTGGCATCTATCAAGCAATAATCCCGGTCATAGCAGACTTTTTTCTCGTTTCAAAATTATTCCCACCTTTACAGCTTATGCCTGTCTGCATAGGATCTTCGGATCATATTATTCCATCAATAATGAAATAACAAACTTTTCTTTCTCTCCCTCTTATATGATCAGTAAAGTATAGATAGAGAACAACATTTATTACAAGAAAGTACACGAGATCATATAATTACGACTTATGGCCTCGGGGATAAAAAATCAAGAAAATCTCAAGCAAAACATCGCATATTTTGTTTACATCGATCGCGAAGACAGTTCTCTCAGCAAACAACAATTAAAAATCCATATATATCTCTCCCATTCTCTTATATGTTCTGTGAGGTATAGATTAAAAACTTTATTTGGATAGAGAACAAAATTTTTTGCAAGATAATCCCCGAGACCATATAATTACGACTTATAGTTTCAGAGATAAAAATTCGAGAATCGCCCAATCTTTCGATACCGTTTTATACGTATTTTCCATTGAGAACGCCTTTGAAATCTCTGTGTACTCATGAAAATAAGAACTTAGTTACTTCCACAAATGTGGAATGTGTACTCCATTTATGGAGTATACTTTTTCATCTTGTTAGTCGATATTTAGGGAAAAGCGACGAAATGTTAATGAGCAATAAATGAAAGGATAGAATAATTTCAACGAAAAACTTATAAAGTGCAAAAGATCTGAAAGAGATTAAATAATTTTGAGCGGTACATTCTAACGCAATGTTATTTTTAGCCTACTTTCTAGAAAGGAGATAGACTTATAGTTTCTCCGTTGTGCCTGCCTGTCAGTCCCCCTTATTAACGTTTGAACCAATAGACTGATTTTCATGACACGTCGTGGAAATCTCTTGCTACTGGGGCCGAGCTCCCGAGGGTAGTTTTTGATGCGAAGATTGAAAGTCCCGGGTTCTATTCCAGGGACTACTCATCCCATTTGATTTACATGGGAAATCTGAAATCCATCGTGCAAGGTAATTTTCTCTTGCACATTTAAATATCTTAAAATTGTAATATCGGAGCGGGATTTGTACCATTTTCTGAGAAAGGAATGGGGATTTTAAGTTTTAACGTAGAATTTTGCTTATTCGAATTTCCCCTAAATACAGGCGTTTTTGCAATTTTATCACTCATTACGAGAGTGTTGCCATTGCAACGACTATTGTTGGATTCTGATTCTGTTGAGTCTAGTGCATGAACGCGTTATTTTTGCCACACAAATGCACATGATCAATTTAGTTTCCTGTTCGAATGATTTTGTAATATTTTATAAGGCTAAATTATGAAATTTGGGAAAGTAGGCATCATAAGCTCCGTTCGTATCATCTTGTTTGAAAATCAAAGACTCCTTCCTTGGAACTTAAACAAATAATTTAACTGAAAATCTTCCAATAAAATATAATTTCAAGATGGAAAGTTGAGGAGATGACCTCTTATACATGTTCGCATAAAGCTTCAACAGAAATTTGACATTTAAGAGTTCGAGAATGGAGAACCATGATAGCTTAGTTAGTTAAAGCACCTCCCCGGCAACTGGGTTCGGTTCCCGGTCAAGTTCAGCATTTTTTTCTCCTTCTAAAATGTCAAATATAATTTCATTTAACTGCTCATTTAATATACAAGAATATTAAAAATTTCGCTACCCTTTTCATATTACATTCCCAAAGAGGAGAAATGGGTCCAGCAATATATTTTTCAGACTCTAAACAAATGAATGATTCCTTTGAAAGAATACAATTCTTCTTTGTAATTTTCAGCGAGCACATCCACAAATTGGAAAATTTTCGAGTGCGTGTGTACCTTGGTCAAGTTTTTGATTATAGCATACCTACCCATGTACATTTTTAAAAACTTGAACTGCATTAAAATGAACTGCCCAAAATTTTCTGAATCCCTAAGTGTTTTCCGCAGCTAATACCGATAAGAATTTTTGCAATTAAAAATAGATTAGCCCTTTGCTATTTCATAAAAAAACAAAAACCGATTCTCCGATTAAATATTCCCTTTTTAAGGGCATCTAAAACAACGGAAAAACGAGGAATAAAAACAACCAAAATGACAAAAGAACAGAGGCGGATGATCTCACCAGTTTCTCGTTTTCGTCCTCCATCTCCAGGCGTGCCGCTATGCAATTCCTAGTGTCCAGAAATGCCTTCCTCTGGGCGTGCTCCATGAGATTGTGAACGAACACGCCGACCGCGTTCACACATATCAGCACAACCGCGTTGGCCGTGAGCTGGATTGGAAATAAAAGAAGAATGTCGTAAAAAACATACTGTTACGAAAGATGTGAAGACATTATCAAATACGGCGCGATTGTTTATACTTCGAAAATTCACAATGTGTAATCAATGCTACTTATATACGTACATGCTGAATAATTCTTAGGTTCACTTTATCGGAATTGATAAATTGACCATTTTCACCAAACGGATACTTAAACAAGTGAAGAAATAAAAATTAATTTTTATAACCAACTTTAATATAGTTAATACTTTAATATGAATAAACTCTATAATATAATTATGATAACCATTCTGCTTGCATGGGCGTAAAAAGTTGCAAGTGGCTATCAGCTGCTGAGTGATGTGGGGGTCTCTCTATTTAACCTTGAATCTTGTTACGGTTGAGAGAATGGTAGACAGAAGTAGAGAACACAATGGCTAACGTAAGAATATTTAGTATATAAGTAGTAAGAAGTTAGATAATATCTTTTGTTTCATTAATGAAAATACTGACTTATCCATTCATATTGCTTAAAATCAACGAAAATATACTGCTAGTTTAAAGCAATTCAGCTTTAGATACTAGTAGTGAAACTGTTGAATATTTCATATTTCAGTCACCTAACTTAAATGACAAAAATAATAAATTGTTCTTTTCCTAACATCACATCAACCATCCATACATAAAAACACTGTATAAGTATATAGTTAGCTGAAGAATTACTAAGCTACAACACAACACTTTAAAATGTTTCATTTAAACTTGTTCAAATTAACATTCTTTACATTACCTATCTTACATAGTGAATAAAGATAAAAAGTTTTTAAGATAAATAAAAACACACTTATTAGCAGAAATATCCCTTTAAAAAAGGCAGGAATGCTCGTATCAATACAAATCCACATTAAAATAAAGAGATTTCTATTACACCATGAACAATGACAATAATTTGTTTAATCTCGTTGCTTACGTGGGCGCTTGCAATTTGATCTATCTTGCCAATCGAATTCAAATTCACATTTATGGCAGCGCAACGCGGGGATCTGGAGGCCGAGGTGACTAAATCACTCGCCTTACGCGATGGTGAGGTGAGGTGGTTCGAAATGGATTTTTTTTCAGATTAGACAGGGTTCAAACATATTTATTTATTATAAATAGCTGCTTCTGACGGAGGATATATATGATATAAAACCTAAGGTACTTCTAGATATGCTACGGACCTGAAATTTGGCTGGATGATAGGTTATAAGGTACAACCAACCAGAAAAGTAGCAAATTCCAAATTTTGTAATTTTCAGTGGGATATTTTTGATCCCAATGTTCCATTTCGATACTCCATAAGAATTAGTTATAATTCAGGTAGAAACTCAGGACGAAAACAATTCTATAGCTAAAAGTATGGGGTTTCTTATTTTTGAAGACTAAATTCAAATCGGAGCCGAATTGACGAAGAAATATGTTTTTAATCGGAAAAAAGCAGATGCTCAACAATAAAGAACTTCAGCTGCCATAGCAACCAGGATAATGCTTTTCAATGGGAATTGGCAATCCGTATTATAATAGCATCGCTTTAATGCTTTTTAATGGGGAAATTCTTATTGTCCCATTGATTTCAACCAAAGACGTACACATATGATCACATCATAAGTTTAAAACGCGATATACCTTATTAAATAAAAGAACGTTACTTCTTTCAATTATGGGGTAGATGAACTGTGTGTAATAATAGCTTTAATTAATTGATTCTAAATATAATCAGTGGGCTGTATTATAATGCAATTGATTTAAAAATACAGCGTAAACTTATAATGAAGTCAAAATCCAAAACCAGGAAATATTAGAGAATTGTGAAGAAAAGTAATGTCGTGTTGGAGCTGAATTTTAAAGTTATTTAGAGATTAGTTCACATACCCAAATAAACATTTGAAAATCTCGATGAATATGTTGTTGCGGCCGTTAAATTTTTTTTTAATTTAAACAAATAGATAAATACTACTTCACTTCTATATAAGCTACAACTTTAAGATTTGGCAGAAATGTGTGGCTTTAGTACCCTACTGTGAAAAAAGTATAATATTCTTAAAATTACAAATTTTAGGGATTGTTTTACTCTATTACTGTTACAGAAGGAAAGAACGAAAACCGGTGCAGAGGTGATATCTTTTGGAATTTAAAAATATTTCCAATGATGAAATATCTCTCTGAAAAATTAATTTCTTTCAAGGTGAGATGAAATGCTTGTAGAATGCAAGTTAATATAAAAGTTGGTGAAAAAATTAATCGTAGGGAAAAAAGCGAAAAACCAGACTCGGGCATGAAATTGCTCAATTAAAATTTACGTAACACTTGATGCAGTATAATTTTACTGGGTTTATCTCGGCAGAGGCTACAATAGTGGTGATTGATTCCCACTATCTCTTTTTTCCCATATTTTGAGAGATTTTTTGCCATAGACTACTGAAGATACATAAGAGGGAAATGTTTTTTTACATATAGTATGGCAAATTAAATAACAATTTCCTTGTTTAGTTAACGGCATGAATAAAAAAACAAAATGATTGTAATATACTCTTTCTTTACGCAATCTATATAACCGTTAAGTTCAGAAATGTGCTATCGCGAAACTCGTGAAATATGCTTCAAGAATACAGACACCTGGTAGAACATAAGTATTATCGACAAAGTCAATTTATAATTAAATCACGCATTTCTTTCAGTTTTTTTGAAGCTAAATAGCTAAAAATTCGCGATGATTCCAAACAAAGCTGGTGGTTATGTGCAAGGAATAAGGAAAATAGAAGTGAAAAACGGTCAAAGTGAAATTATCATCGAAAGACACAATTCAATGTGACAACAAATATCAGCAACGGCTTTTTGTGCAACTTACTCGCCTCCATTACTCGGACGAAGAGTCGCAACTGTAAAAAGAGCGACGGAAACTCCGGATCCATTGTCGGCGCAGTGACGCCACCATAACGAACTCCCGAGAACACGACAAAGTGATAAGGAAAAAAAGGAACGATGAGGGGCGAATTATCGCGCGCACACGTAGCTAGAAAGGACAAGCAACCTCCTGATCAAAAACAAAACACGGGGGAACGAGCCAAGACTATTCCGGGGATGCGACGTTTTCACGCACGGCCACGGGAGGCGCTGGCAACATATTTTATTTTTCCCTTCCAGCTGAAAAGATCCGCATGCATAAAAAAGTTTCTGCATTATTTTTTCCAACTTTATTTCTCTTGTCCCACATCCTCTCTTTCATTTTACCGAGGGAAAAGTTCATTTTTTCCAGAAACAGTTTTGCAGCCGCTTTAGGTACGGAATGCACGTGGAAGCGTGTCGGCTTTGAGGAAGCGAAGACGCGGAAAGAGTTCAGGGTAAAAAATAAATAACATCTGCGTCACGTAACGCTGGTGAAATATAAAAAAATAAAACGTAGCATTTCCACCCTTTTATTTCGGTCGCCTTCAGGATAAAAAAATTCCTGAAATACGCAAACAAAAAAAAACAAGAACGCAGCGGCCGACGCTATCCGCTCCAAGATCGCTCTTCGGCCGAGGGGTTTAAAAAGAGAACGAACGATGGTCTGAGAGAGAGAGAAAGAGGGTTGAAAAGATAAAGGAAAAAGAGAGGAAGAAAAGTGAAAAAGGAGAGGAGATTTTTAGTGATGTGAAAACACTTGAACAAAATAAAAAAAAAACAATCCGGCGGCTCATCGCAAGCAAATTTTTCTCTGTTCGCTCCTTTTTGTAAATTTCTGCCCCAAAAAAGAACTGCAGCATGCTGCACTTCAAGGTCTCCGTTCCTACTCGGATTTATATCCTCTCCTATTTGCCCTTGATCTAAGGCAGTTGTGCCCAAACTATGGCCAGAGAGCCACATCCGCCCCCCCCCCCAATTGGATTAAAAATTAAAGGGCACAATGTAATAAAATGAAAATATAAAACTATAAATATACATGATAAACAATATATTTGCCTTTACCCTACAGTTTCCATAATATATTAACTACGTTTAAAACAAATCAGGTAATATTGACCCACAACTAATCTCTTTAGTTTCCTTAAATTATTCTTCAACACTCTTTTTGACCGAGTGTGGCTCGCGAAGACAGCGGAAGTGCGCTATGTGGCCCACGATGACCGCAGGAATGGGTTATGTGGCTCTCGAGCAGTGGCGTAACTACAAATTCTTGCCCTCCCCCCCCCCCCTCTCCCCCCCTGCGAAAGTTTCGAATGGACCTTCTTCAAAACAACCATATTAAAACCATTCTACACTCGCTTCGAAAATGTTGATATAAATGATATAATGTACTTTTTAATATATAATTTTATTTACAAGATACAGAGGAATGGCATATTTGACGAATAGAACATTCTTTTGATACATTTCTTTGGTAAGACAGTAAGTTAATGTTAAGAACGATTTTAATCTTATAACAAACGTTTCAAAGCGGTATGGCGATCTTAGCCTTTGGTCTGATAATTAATCACCTTCTGAATTCGATCACATTATAATGATTTGTCCATCTACTTTGAGAAATGATTTTAATTTTCCGAAAGATTCAAGCAATCAATGTTTTTCTATTTAGATGTGTTATAAGAAAATAAGCTACGTCGAAACATTTTTAAGAAGACGATTAATGTATTCAGAGAGCAAAAACACAGTTTTTTGCTTCTGCTGTAAGCTCTTTGATCTATTAAGTAGGAGTAGTTAAGCAAAGAAGGGAGTAAGCGATTGGAAGCATCTTAGTGAATGAGGTTTAAATCACATGGAAACTCGCCTCAACATTTTAAATGCCATAAAATGTGGTTTGAAATGGATTTGCAGCTTAACAAGAATAAAAGTTGAGATGAAGATGTGCCAACACTTATTAAGAAAGAAATAAGTCATTGGAGAGCTGTGATAGAAAGGTTAATTAATATAACCTTGAAATTGGCCTAAAACAATTTAGCTTTTCGTGGATATTCAGACATTATTTAAACAACATAACGGTCATTTTCTAGGTCTCGTGGAACTACTAGGCAAATTTGATTTGGTTATGAGTGCGCATGTACGTCGAATAATATCGTCTGAAACCCAAGTTCATTACTGCGGTAAAACGAATCAAAATGAATTGATTGATTATTCTAGGAGATTGTACTCTCAAAAGTATATTTGAATGAGCTAGAAAAGTCTCCATTCTAGATAATAACGTACAATGATTAATATGGTTGCAGGGTGTCTTATTAATTGATAAACTAATTTTACCCTTACGTATGCATTTTTCGATTTCCCGGTTTTTTATTTGGTATTTTTTCTAAAATGCAGGTGTGTACAGGGACGATTTTCCACCAGGGACTGTAGGAATATGCTTTGTGGCGATGGCGTTCTAGTAATGCGATTATTATTGTTCATGTAATGAGAAGAATTTATATAACTTTTCTGCTGATCATCTGTGAAAAATCCTAACTTTTGCGATGATATATATTTAAGAACTTATGGCTAAATACTTTATTTTTTACTAAATCACAAAAACCTTCTTCCCTATTTTTTTTCTCACGCCTAATGAATAAAAGGCCCTTTTGTCTTCCATTTCAGTCATACGGATGGCTCTCGAGGAATAGCATACATATAACTTCACAAGGCTGAGCAGCCTGCTAGTTATAGTGGGTGGAAAAAAAATAAGAATTTCAGTAATGACTTGTAAACAATGCTGAGACATCCTGAGCCCCAGTGCTTCTGCTCTCCTGCCGCCACTTCCCACTACCATAATTATATAATTTTTCGCTGTCGAGATTCAGCAATTGATTTTTTCAAATCCCCCATTGTCTATTATAGGCTTAGTCTTTATAATATGATTTTTTAAGATACGCAGGAATGTTAATATATGACTGCTCGAGTTCGGTCACCTCCAACAATAAGTCACGGGCTCCGGTTATTTGCACCGGTTGCACCCTCCTCTCCTGGGCCCTGGCCCGGTGTCGCGGGCCCCCAGACCCTTCGGGTCCCCCCGCGGTGGCGGACCTAGCGGCATAGTAGTTACGCCCCTGCTCTCGAGCCGAAATGTTCTGGCACCACTGATTTAAGGAACTCCAACTTCATATACTAGACGACAAACGCTACCCGCAACACCCACCTCTAGCATTTACTACGTTACTCCATTATCTCTCTCCCGTTCCCACAATTCAGCAACAAGTAAACGGAATGGCGGATAAACTCACGTGGTAGCTCGTGGAAGAATGGCTCTCGCATTCTACACCTTAAAATTTACCTCACTGTGTAACCTTTTTCGAAACGATTCGAGGGAAACGGAACGCCCTCATAGACATGTTTTGTCCTTGGATTTTATGGGGTTGACTTTTTATCGTTTTGAATCACGTTGATTTCTTTAAAATTTTCTCTGTATTGATTTCTGACGAAACAAATAGAACCAGGTCTCCGACGGCAGAGACATAGGCGCCAGCAGTACCAAGTATGAAAATGGGATAAATTTCAAAAAGTACACATACGCATAAAAAGAAGAATTTCTAACACCGTTCTAGGACACGATTCGGACAGCCGAATCCCACATCAGTTATCGTCGCCCGGAACCACAGCGCTGAGCAATAAAATTCTGTAATATTATAAGAAGAAGCGGCGTGGCTTTTTCAATTTTCTGAAGCAAAAGATTTTCTTCTTGTTCTCACGAATCACTGGTGAGACGGAAAGAAGATGGGATGGATAATGGAAAGGAATTTACGTTGATTGGGCCAGTTGTCTCGGAAGTATTACATTTCCGGGAAGACAAGGGATGAAATTTAAGTTAAATGAAAATTTGGAGAGAAATTAGGAAGAAATTTAGATACCGAGATATGGCAAGAATATAGGTTTATATGTTATATAAAGAGTTTTTATAAGAAAACGAAAATCCTAAGAGTGATTTTGCAACAAAAACGAATCAACGGGAATTTAAAAAAATAAAATTTGTTTATAATTTATCTAACGGTATAATATCCTTGGGTGTATAATAACAAATACATAAAGAAAAACTAAACTTTTTGATTTCGTTTATAGAAAAGGAACCAGAACGACGTTTCGGCAGTAAGAAATTTTGTACGTGCGAATATCAAATCTAATCAGTTTTGATAGGTACCTTTAAGTTTTAGCAACGGAATCTGAACGACTTAACTCCAATGCTAAGCGTGTTCCATAGACCACTCATTCAGTTCTTATGATCTCGATTTGAAATTCAAACTTGGAGAGTAACCCCTTACCGATTACTTTCCCATAACAAGAAATGGAACTATAGAATAAAGTCTAAAGGGAAAAGGAATACCATTAAAAGAGCCCGCTCTATTTAAAAAAAAGTGCCTCGATCTGGTTCAAAATATGCCATAGGCAAAAATTTTATGAAATCACATAGAGAAAAATGGATTCAATATAAAAAACACTTCCTTTTCTGAAATCAATTTCATGGTAGAGAACCACAGACAAAGACAGAAGACGCTAATTCCATTCTCTTTGTCACTGATCTTGTTCCCTAACAAAAACCTCTACTTTGGTAAAATTGTGCTTAAAGGAGAAAATAATACACATTTTTTTCCTTTTTCTTTGAAAGACAAAGGCCTTTCAAAAATTCTGCTCCGGCTGGGAACTCTCATTCCGTTCAAGAAATCGCAATTTCTTTTTTCCATCGCTATGGAAATCAAGACAGAAAGAAAGCAGCCAACCAAGAGTGCGCTATATATATATATATAGCGTAATTGCCCGTCAAGTATGACGGGTATGTGCAGATTATGTATTAAAATTTATGTACTTCCCATTCTTCCTCCCTTTCTCTGTTTCCCTCCCACTCTCTTCCCTTCCCCTATTTTCTCTCCATCCCTCCCCCTATTCTCTCTCCCCCTCTTATTTTCCCTCTCTCTTTTTCTCTTTCTCCATCTCAATCTCCCTCTTATTCTTCACCCTGCTCATTGCTTTCCATCCTTCTTCCTCCCGCCCATTCTCCTCCCTTTCTTCTAAAATTTAATTAGTTTTATTCGGAAGAAGTGCAATATATCCCCCCCTCAAATAGCGTCACAAACGGATAGTAATTTCTTTAATTGCCATTGTCATCCTGATTAGCTCATTATATAAATTTCTGCAAAATTTCAATTTTCTATCTACACCATTGATCGAGTTTTTCGCGTTTTAACAGATTGTCACTCAGACCAACGGACTGAAAACTTAGCCTTTTATTATTATTTTTCGATTCCTTGATTCTTTTAAACCTCTCTTTCTCTCCCCATTTCCAAAATCGTCCTTAATTACTCCATTCTTCTAACTAACTCCCGTAACCTATCGCACAATCCTTCACGCTATAAATATTTTACATGCTCGGTTTCTTTATTAAAACGTACAGCAAATACCTCCGATTTTCATACTGTATCTATTTCAATAATGTTGAATTTAGCTCATCATAACGATTTTAATCTTTTTAAATAGTATGTCAGGTTTTTAGGTATAGCTTCTCGTAAATAACGCAACGAATGTTGTTTACATTGATTGCTATGAAACGATATTCCCCCTCCTTTCGCCTTTCTCTACTTGTCGTATTAAAAGCCTTCAAAGCACGCTTAAACCCATACGGATTGAAATAACAATAGGATTTCGAGGTTTAACAATGTAATTGGTAGGCAAGGCAACAACCCGTTAAATGGCAAGATTTCTCCAAAATATGCGAATTAAACGTTTAACATCAGGTCTTTCGAACTGTAGGCGAAAAACGATGAACAGAATGAGTAACCTTGTAATTTTTTCGTGAAAATGGTTTAGATCTAATGCTCGTGAGTCAATGTTTTCTAATTTTAATGTCAAAAAGAAGTTAAGCCTGCACGTCAAAAAGTCGATTTTTACCTGTTATCTTATGGAGAATGCAAATCATCCCCTGGAGTCGAATCCTGGAGGTTTTTAGTAAACTTTTTTTCGTCGCATAATTTTCATATCCGAGTAAATTATCTCGGCCAAATTTTAAGTTTATAGCTACATATTTGATCGAGTTATTCGCGTTTTAAAAGCGTGATATGGAGACATCCCCGGCGATGCACGATGCATCCCCGTCGCGCAGACAAAGATATCAAGCGTTTTATATAAGGTGATAATTACACATTAACGCCTTACTTAACATTCACATGCTTAGATGCACCGAAGCCTTTAAAGCAGCAATAAAATTATGTGGATTATACCAATACTATTAGCCAAAATGTAAACAATAAACAACATCTTGTTTACCGAACGAATGTAAGTAGATGTATCGATTTATATTGCGATAAATCTTTCAATGTTATTGGTAAAAGATAACAATGTTCTAATATTCCTTAAAATCATTTGACTCACTTTAAAATTATTCATAGACTATATTTAGGCATGAATCCATTTGTACCCTTTATCTTGTCGTTGGCTATTCTTCCTCTACGGCGCGCCACGGCGTGGATTTTCCTTGCATTAATCTTTAAGTGGTTATCTGCCTTTAAAGAAGACAACAATTAAGAAATTTAGCTTTGTTGCCGCCTGGAAAATGTTGATAAATTTTGCGCTTAAAGGATAATTTCGAGCGATTTGACGTGTAATACGACTACACATGAATAGAATTAAAATATTGTCTTTCCTGTGTAAAATAAGGCAATACCCGTGATCATAAGTTAATATTTAGGTACATATATTTATATCCACATCAGTGAAGGGCTGCATGGCATTTTGGGGCTTCTCCGCACCATTTCCCATGCATTCTTGTGGAAATATTATTTTGTTGACCTCGTGGTATAAGAGACCCCACGATCTGCAAACCTAGACAAAGTTCTTCCGTAAGTCCATAGGATGACCCATGAAACTTTTGAATTTGATAGCTTCAACGGTGTAAATAACTCACACACTCTCTCTCTCTCTCTCTATATATATATATATATATATATATATATATATATATATATATATATATATATATTCCTAGTCATTTTATGGTAGAGTGACTTTGAATGTTCAAATCCGCCCTGACGAAAAATATTAACTTCATAATATTAAGGATCTTATATACAACCAATTTTATAGACTTATTAGTAGTAACAAGGTAAACAAAGTCAAGATTAAGATAGAAAATAAACGCTGATATTTTAATTTAATTGTACCAGCCCGATAATTTTCAGATGATTAAAGATTTTAGATATTTTTCTTATTAATTTAATGGAAACTATTTTTGCACAAGAGAAAATATGCAAAAAGAAATGTATAGTAAGGGTTATAGAAGCATGCTGGCAAAGGGGGCTCGTAAAACAAGAAAGGCATATCTATAAGCGGATATGCACGAAGGGAAACTAAGAGGCGGCAAGCAAATAAAGAAATAAAAAACAAGAAGGAGAATTCGATGAAAATTCTGACACAATTAAATTTCCCCTTATTTATAACTGAAGTTATTAATAACACCCATTCCTCGCTTTACACGGTACATTTGTTCCTGAAAATACCGTGTAAGAGGGATATGTTTCTCCACAGGAATACGCGAGGTTACATTTGAGTGTCATCTTGAGGTCAACATGCAACAATTTACTAATTTCTATATTCAGAATTACTTTAATTTCTTATAACCCTCTTGAGTCGAACTGGCATATTTTTTATGACATTATAATGACTGGAGGCCTTTCCAAAACTGTGCTGAAGTGAAGTTGATGGTCGTGCTATTCGAGGTAGTTCTCTATAATGCAGTGCTTGCCAACCTTTTCCACGCGCGACCCCGAAAATCAATCTAACACACTTCGCGACTCCAAAAAAAGGACACCGATCAAATATCGACATAGCAGCACACCGATGACAGGAACAATGTTATATTTAGAATTAAACGCTTTGCTTACTTTAATTAATGCGACACATGCGCCGCCCCTCGTTGCACAGTCGATCCAAGTTTGGTATTGTGGTAGAAAGCACGCAGCGCATTTCTGAGAATAGGACCAAGGAAGATCGACATCGGGACTTCGTGAACACTAATGCACTGAATTCCGCTTCACGTAAATATGTTGTAGCAAAAGGTACAATCCACTTAATAGCGAGACATGAAAGTTCTTTGTAATCTGATCTGACATTGAGCCAGAATCTATCTATTGCCAACTGGGGAAATGTAGCCAAATGGTTTGTCTGTGGATAGTTCTATAAGCTGTTCAATTTCTCTTCCTAGCAAATCTGCCTCTTCAGAACGACATTCAAATGGGTTTCGAATCCAGTCAAGCTTGGACGAATGGAGATCTGAGAAGAAGGAACCAAAGCCATCCTCTAGACGACAGAGATGTGCAACCATGGCTTTCGTCACAGACAGGATGTCGCCGTCCTATAATTATAGATGAAAAGTTTGGAAAAACTTCAAATTTCTTTGCCTTGAGGCTTGTCTTCCAAAAACCATTTTTTTTATAAAACCATTTATGCGGTCATTTAGCAGAAGAACGTGTGCATCCTTGCCCTGCAAACATTTAGCTCATTCATCTTCGGAAATATATCACAGAGGTAGGCAAGAAGATACATCTGGCAATCGTCACTCAAAAAATCCACAAATTCTCTCTTTTTGCATTCTAAAAAATAGGTAAGTGCCGTTTCATGAAGTTTGAAGAAGCGCTCCAGTGCCTTACCTCTGGATAACCACCGTACCTCTGTGTGGTACAGCAAAACATCGTACTCAGACCCTTCTTCCTGACAAAGCTGAGTGAATAGGCGAGAGCGCAGAGGTTGCTTCTTGATGAAGTTCACAGCTGAGACAATGGATTGCAATACTTCATTTAACAGGGGGCTAAGTGATTTGGCTGCCAGCTGTTCTCTGTGGATAAAACAGTGTGTCCACACTGCGGACGAAGCCACATTCTTCACTAAGGCTTGACAATCACCTTTGTACCCTTCGCTGCAAAATCCAATCAAGTTCTCCCACGGGATTCCCTTGTCCTGCAAGAATCCTTGAAGGACCTCGAACATTGCTTGGGCTGACTCATGATCTTTGAGAGGCAAACAAAATAACATATCTTCACAAATTGTCATCTCTCATACATATCGCACGAAAATTAAGAAATGTGTATGTGTAAGTATGTCATTCAGTGCTGACATCAACCTGAAAAGCAAATTCCTCGGACTGTCGCAAATTCCCGACGAGAGTGTCCTGATCTGAGGCAATTGCTTCAATCCTTCGCTTAACCATGTTGTTTGAAAGGGGAATATTTTTCAGTTTTTGGTCTCACCATTTCCACACGCAACCCTAGCCATGTCAATAGCAGCCAGTAAAATTAATGTCTCCCCGTGATATAGGCTTCTCCATATGCTCTTTGTAGTTCTTTTCAAAATGTTGTTTTAGTTTACATACATATTAGGTATATCGTTGGTAGCTCCATAACTTTGGCTCAAATTATTAAAAGTAAAGTACTCCTTTAGCCAAACAATTAGAGGGTTACAACACCCAATGCATTTCGCCCACAATGCAGTCGACTCCCAGTCACTGTTGAGACAGGTTTTGCCCCTGAAGATGCCCACCTTGTGGGCGAAATGCATTGGGTGTTGTAACCCTATAATTGTTTGGCTAAAGGAGTACTTTACTTTTAATACATATTAGGTCTTTCTTCACTCTTCACTTCTACACTAGTAAATCCAAACTCAAGGGAGGCCTCGTCGTACTTTCTAACTCGTTTTCCGCGGACGGTCTTCATTCCATTGTCTGCCATACCTACATCCCTGACTTACCTAAAAGAACACGGATCAGATGGCTTTTGCAAGAAACGATCCATCTCGAAAGGATGTTAACTAATCTCACGTAAAGATGCGGAAAATGAAATGAAATGAAAAAAACTTACGGAAGTGATTTCGATTGCAACTTCGTCCTCAGAACCATCGAATTTTGGATGTTTTCCAAACAGAAAATGGCTGTTATCTTGATTGGATCGGTTAAAATAAACAAGCGGCGTCAATTTTCGAAATGCGTCGGATAAAAAAATGCGGCGGAAATCTCAACAATACACAATCAGATTCGGGAGGGAGGGAGGGTGGGGGTGCCACGAAAATTAGAATTGTTGCGAGAGAATCGCAAACCCCGCATTCACGAGCACAAAAGCAAACATTGACTTTTACGGATCGCAACCTGATAGTTTTACTGTTTTATTTTTTAATTTCCTCCACATCGATTTCGTGGTTGAGCTATATTTTCCTTTTAGAGATCCAATCTTTCTGTCGCCATGGAGTATAAGAACACGCAGGACACTGACAGCTCCTATAAAAGAATTTCTTATCGAGGCATAAAAGAAATATTGCTAAACTCTCACGAATGTGCAGTAGTATACATCTGAGAGAGCGTCAAATTGACTGAATCAGGGGTGGGTAAATTGAGAGTCGCAACCCCACAGGGGGTCTCGAAGCTCACTACAGGGAATCGCGAACTGTAAAAAAAACTGTCTGCATAATTTTTACCGAAGTGCCCATAAAATTATTTCTGAAAGCATCAAAAGAAATAAATACATAAACTAATAAGGGTATATTATATATAAGAAATAAATATTAACTTGTTCTATTAATTTTACGCTCTTACTCGTATATCCAATTCCATTAAGTATCACGCGTTACAACCGTTATGGAGAATCATTATTTGTCTGATATCTATAAGCAACAAGCATTAGGGATTCGTTCAACAAACAAACCGTATTCACAAACGTAGGCATATATAAATTCACACACACACACACACACGGGTATGTTATTATGGAGCACTGTATCATGTGAAGTGTCTAGCTTAGAGTAAATGATTAATAATAACTGATTGATTGAGGATCGGCTTCTTTATATCTCTTCAAGATACCCGCTCTTAGCTTTACATGAAGAATTTCTGAATGTAGTAAAGCACCACTTGTTGTTTGTTTTTGGTTTATATTTCTGGCTAATCAACCTCTTGGATTTATAGCCATAGCTCATTCCACAACGAACACACACACAAGGGAGAATGGAAACCCAGTGCCGGCATTAGCCTACTCTTAACCAATAGCACCAAGGGGGCCAACTGCATAACGTTCCTTCCGAAAGACGGAGTGCTGACTTGCGCGGTCTCCTCAAATCACACAAGTAGGGAACGGGATAATCCCAGGTTGAAAAATCCGACCTCCGCCGGATTCGAACCTAGAACCGCTGCGTGGAAGGCCAACGCTCTAGCCACTCCGCCACCGTCATACCCGCACCACTGTAATATAACACACGCACATACATTCACATATACATAGACAGAACAGATTTTTTTTATTGAAGATTTTTTCGACAAAAAACAACGAAGCGCCGTAATCCGAAAAGATTAAGAAAAAAAAACCAAGTAAGGACTCCTCTCAGGAGACGACCCGAGCGAGCAATAAAACACAACGGCGCGATAAGATAAGAGATACCCCAAGGATTCATTCGCCCCCTTTCACTTCCAACCCCTCTCCACCCTCCCCTCTCCTCCCCATCCCACCAAAAACACACACCTCCACAATCCAGAGCATAAATCAGAAGCTACAAAAAAGAAGAGAGTGGTGGAGCGTCTCATGCGGAAGGGAAGAGAAAGGAGTCGAGAAGGTTAAAGGGAGTCAAAAATTAAATACGGAAGATATAGAGATGCAGGAAGAGCGAGGCGCTCGTATGAAGTAAGGAAGGGAACAGAGCGCGCCGGAACGAGCAAAGCGCTCCCTAGAAGAAAACGAAACGAGAAAAAAAGAGGAAAGGATTTGATTATACATGTAAATGAACGACTCAGTGCAAATTCCTTTGAAAGCGTGCCTTTGTAACGAAAATAGCACGTTTCCTTCAGAGTGACGCATGATGAAACGTCCGGAGTGTTTCAATTTGAAGTAGAAACAAATGGTGGATTTATAGTGTCGGCCAATAAACTATTCCACGGGAAAAATGTAAAAAGGTGAAATGTAGATAAATTGAATAAATACACTACGAGAAAAATGAGGGTTTTATTATGTATTTAATCTCATACAACAGGAAAGATCTTTCCATAATTTTAATGTATGAGTTGGACATTTGATTAATGAGAAACAAAAGCAACTAGGAATAGATAGATAATACTTAGCGATAAAATAATCGAAATTGATATTTAAATGAGCAATGCAAATTAAATATAACACATTTATTTGGGCATTTAGATTTGCCATGGTACTATAGATAATAAACTTCGTCGTCAATTAACGTAGGAAATAATGGAGAACGCTCATAAAAGCTGCAATTCTTTCATCCGTTGGTAATGTGAAAAATCCACAAAAACGAGTGGAGAGATAATGAACACCATCCACATTAAAGTAACAAGGGCGCACGAGAGCAGAGATAATTAAGTTTCCCTTCGCCATCCTAGTCGTCGAATGGGATCTGCACCAACGCCATCTATCGGTCGTCGAGAGAAATGGCATCCATTTCCTGGAGCGGAAAATTAAAACGCTTTATTTATTTATTTTTTCGCTTAAAATTTTATCGCGGTTTGTGCAGCTCAGGTGGGATGAATATGGCACGGGATTTGAGAGGAAGGGGCTTAAACGAATCGTCTGATGAACCGAGTAAACACGTGATGCAATTTTAGCCTGGATGCGGAGGGCTCAATTCTATATTTTTTTGCATCTCTCGAACAGGAAGCCATAATCGCTACTGCAGTTATTCTTTAACCGAAAGCTCGACCACAATAAGGGGATTGAACGGGAAAGTTGTGACGTGAATAAAGCGTGAATATGAGACGAAAAAGCTCCTAAATAACGGCGATTACTACACATAAGGGGACATTTTAAAACGACGCGACGGCGAGTGAGAGAGAAACTGCAAAAGGATATAGACGCGTGGAAGGACGAGGAACTACATAGTTACAGGATGCGCGAAAATTAAGAGTAAAATGGCCGAGGCGACAAAGAGAACTTTCCTGATGCGCAGAGGTGCAAAAACAAAAGGTTTTGTGCAGACATGAAACGGGTGTGGTAAAAAAACGAAGAAAATGACTAGACACAAAGAAACGAGCGTTATAGGAAACGTAAAGAGAAACTAAGAAGCAGAAACATGCAACGAGAGAAAGGAAGGAAAGAGGGACAAAGGAGAGAGATTGGAGTGCGAAGAAGAAAAGAAGAACGCGAGCCGGACTGAAATAATGTAAACATTTGCAGAATCAGCTTATCATAGGAGGCAACTTTAAAATTAGCACAATTTTAGGTTAAAATATAGAGGATGTATAACATAATTTAACTAGTGTAGCTGCCTGTCAAAAATGATAAGTATGCATAAAAATTATGTATTACATTAAAATTAAAGCACATTACCCCTCTCTCCAACTCGCTCTCCCCTCAAGAATTTGCCTCTCTCTCTCTCAGCGATAGCAGGTCCCTGAACCATATGCCGCCGGTGGTGCATATAGTTGAGCGTGACGAAATCGCAAACGGAATAACAATCATAGCTCATTATTTATATAGAATTTAAAAGACTGATAATAGTGTTAATAAAAATTAAATTTAATCGATGATTTCTCGCAATAAATGGAAGAAATCCCGTGTGAATGACAGGAAATGAAATGGATGCAAATTCTGCGTCACTGCGGGCACATCCTTCTATTGTTAAATCGCAAGTCCTTCGTAGTCAGTTCACAGTTAACTTAGATGATATGACATTCTCGTCCACACACTTTCGGCAATTCAGTCTGGAAAGACAACAAACGTTTCCAGGCAACCATTCTGAAATTTTATGGATATAATGCCTTTATATATCCGGTTCGAATAGACAACCGAAACGACGACATTAGTCATCTTCTATCAAAGCGAAAATTCCTCTGAAATTTATCAGGAAAAAAGAAACGTATTGTCTCTGACGGAGATTTTCTCGATCTAAAAGCATGGATAATAAGAGCAATCGAAAATGTTCACAATAGTATGCCCAATCAAAACAAAATCTAATAGGTACTCGTATTATGCAGATAAAACCACAGCGCATAAAAAACACTTGTACGTTAAATTTCTCACTCAGAAGGACAGGAGAAACGACGAAGGACGAGTTGCGAAACACTCTCTAAAACACCTAGCACGATAACTTGTAGACGATGACTCAACAGCGAGGCATGTGGGGGAATGCAGAAAGAAAAAAACTACCGGAGACAGAAGGAGAAAGACGGAGACACGTTAATCCCGTCGAAGAAAAAGTCAAACGGAGGAACAAAAGCGAATCGCGAGGCGAGAATTGAAAAGGAGAAGAATGAATGGGCACTTGCTTGGTGCAAGACGGTGGAAACGAATGGGATCGACGAGCGAAAAAGAAACCGTGGAAAAGCTTAGATTTATGTATCACGGCGAGAGGAATCCCAAAAGCAATACACGGAATAAATGGAAGAGAGGGAGAGAAACAAGCGCTGAAAGGGCATCTGTCATTAATCTCAAAAAGAGGTTCTTAAGCGCAACGCGGGTGGCTCCATCTCGCGCTCCCATCCCAACTAAAAGATGCAAAAAAAGGAGTCTCCAGAAATGATGGCACTGCAACAATGGGAGTGCATGAAAATAAACAATGTTCCAAAAGAATACAAAAATGTTGGTTGCGGTTATGGGAGTTACCTATGCCATTTATTTGATAAAACCCTCGTACGAATCCGCCACTATTTTTTTTTTGAAAGCCCGGTTTATGAAAATTAAAACTGCGAAAAGAATGGAGTGACGACGCTGTAACAAAAGACGAACGAAAAAAAACCTTTCTTATTTGGAGTCGTTTTTCGAAGTTTCTCAGAAACTCCTTCGTTAGGTGGATTGAAGTAGATGAAGTAAAAATCAAGACAAGTTGAAAAGTTGCAATAATCGTCTTTCCATGACATCAAAAGGGCCATTTTGTGTTTCATTGGAAAAGTTAAAGACGCAAAAAGGTGTCACGTGCTCACGTGGCACTGGAAAGGCCGTATGATAATTTTATCTCGAGTGAATAATCACGAAGTTCTTGCGAACACTTTACTGTTTCCTAGTTTTCATCATTTCGGTTTATCAGTACGTTACAGTATTTTGAAATCCGCCGGAGAAATTAATTTCTCTTCGTTTCATGCAGGAAATTTTAAATAAGAAACTTTCAAAAAGAATAAATTCGATAACGTCTCGGAAGTTTGGAGGTGAGTTCGGGCGAAAGATTAGAGCATTTTTACTCCTACTGAGTAACCGATACGACAAAAACATAATGAATTCGAGAAGTAAAGAAAAGCCAGCCTTTTAAAAAGTTTTAAATGGAATTTTCTGTAACTATGACTGCGCGATATTTCGCATATCATTAGGACAGAATCTTGACCGATAGTACGATAACATTGCATTCGTGCCATAAAATACCAGAAAGGTTTTGGTCTTTTAATACTGAACAACAAAATTTGTCTCTACAATAGCCATGAAAAGCTTTATAGGATAAATGGACAAACCTTAATGAGAAAGAAATAAGTAAAAGATTTTTTAAAAGAACGCCGGCATTAAGAGACTCGTCCAGCCCCTTGAAATATCCGACCTAACCTCTTAAAAACTGCAGGGAAAGAATACACTCGGAGGTTAATTGGGAATTCAACCACCGCAGTCGGCGTGGCGTGCAGTTCTCTACGTATTCCCATGGCACGGGAACAATTCCTCCCTCCGTGACCTTGAGAGAGTTTTTTTGCGTTGTTAATGCCGCCGCCGGGGCAATTTTAGTCCCTTTTACTTACTCCTTCGATGAATTCGACTAGAATTAAAACCCTTGAAGCGTGAGACGGTTAAACTCACGGTGCGCTTGCGATGTTACTCGTATGGAGAAATTATTGTGCATCCTCTCGGAACGATAGTGGTCACAAAGAGTTAATCGAAGAAAAAGCTAGGAGTGAAATTTACTGCGTTACAACGCTATAAAAACAGAAAAATCGCTCGTTGAAAATAAATAACCTGAAAAACGTTCTCACATTTTAAGGTCATCTTATTTTATAAATGCAAAGAGCTTTTTTCATGAATGTGTGTATTATTAGCATCTAAATTTCTAGTTATAAATTTCTTTCCTTTATTAAGTCTAACCGTAATTCAGGGCATTCGACAATCATCACCATAGTTTTTTGCTTTCTCATTTACGAAGTATGTAAAGAAATCACTGTGATACCGAAATAATTCGACTTGAGATTTTGATTAATATAAAAGGTTTAGTTTCCCTTGCCTTCAAAAAAATGGTTTACTGTTCAGTCTTTCTGTAGCCTGGCGGCGGCGGAACAGTTCAACAGAAGCTGAAGAAATATTGTGCGTAGATATCGTGCACCCGATATCGCGCAATAAATGAGGGTACTATATTCCTATGTATATCCACAAACTGTTGATTTATCAAAAAATTGCTGCGTAGATTTCGGTTGAATATATCTATTCGTAGATATGGATGTCATATAAAAATTCCAAATGTGCCATATATCCCAGAAGAAAACTTAATGGAATCCTGGGCATAGAAAATAACGATTTTTATACCCAGCTACTGCATCATCATCATAGGTAGTCTGTCCGTAGACAGGTCCGTGATTATTCATGGTTAAACCTGGTTCTCCATATACTCCTATTTTCCGCTGTCCTCTTTATATCTTGATAACTCTCTTTCCCTTTCAGATCGTCTATCAGCTGAAACCTTTTCCTACCTCTTTCCCTTTTCCCATCTAGTTTTCCTTCTAACACGTCTTTAATCATACTCTCTCTCCTCAGGTAATGTCCAACCCAGTTAGCCTTCCTCTTTCTGATAGTCTGTATAATCATTCGCTTCTCTCCTATTCTTCGTAGCACTTCATCGTTTTTTATCCTATCTGTCCATTTTATCTTCAGCATTCTCCTCCAAGTCCACATTTCAAAGCTTTCCAAGTATTTGATGTCATTTTTCCTTAGCGTCCATGTTTCTGCCCCATACAATGCTATACTCCATACGTAGCATTTTATCAACTTCTTGCGGATATCTTCCCTTATATTCCCTGTAAGTAGTTGTTTCTTTCTCCTGAAAGCCGCTTTTGCTTTTCCTATTCTAGTTTTGATCTCATCCGTACATTTTGCCTCTCGTGTTATGATGCTTCCAAGGTATTTATATTCTGAAACTTGTTCTAATGGCTTTCCCCCAATAGTTATGTTCAGATTCTCTTCTTTACCCGATATATACTGCAAAGCAATCCATAAAGTAATATAAACAGTGATATAATATATATGATGCTTAAAAAGGGCAAATTATATAATATAACGGTAAAAATGAAGAAGTGAGATAAATATCTTCGGCTTTTGCAAAGTTAAGCGGAAATAAGAAGGCATTATTCTGATTCAGGGTGGAATAAGTGCAAAAGATATCAGGATAAGAAGATCAAGAGCAAATGGGGTATTTATGAGACAAAGAGAGAAGTTGGAAGGCAGTCTGAGTAAATATATCTAAGGGAGGTTGAAAAAACTTTGGTTTAGAAGATGCTAGCATATTAGACGCTTTTGAGATGCGGGTATGGCATAGACTGGAGAAAATTAGTTGGTCTGAGATGAAAACAAATGAGGAAGTCTTGCATGCAGTAGGAGATGAGAGGATCTCCTTGAGAGGAATTAGAGAAATACAGAAGAAATGGATCAGTCTAATTTTGAAAGGAAAGAGGCAGGAAGAGAAAAGGAATATTGGAGGTTGGGAATAATTTTGAAACGAGAAAGAAGTCTGCTATGACATGGAATCGAACCTGGGTCTTCCACTTGCCGGGCGGATATTCTACCACTGAACTATCGTAGCGTATCAATTTTCTCGTTTCTGAATGCGGATGTTTTATTGGTTGGGAACGGAACTAGCCAAGCTAGTATCAATATATTGGAGGGTTTAAAAGAAAGGGATGGGTCTGAAAAGATAAAGAGAAGTGCCTGAGGTGCTACAGATTGGGCTGGGCATGCCATAAACCTACAAATGGCAAAATAACTACACCTGATGATGAGTTTACATCTAACTACTCGTTCATTTGAGACCCAAAAATTATTACTTTTTCCTACACTTTAGACTTAATCCAATGGTGCTTAAAGGATGCTTTTCAAAAATATATTGGAATTAACCATAAGTTAGTTTCAAATAAACTGGTGCCAGATCCCCGATTGTAAATCACCCGAGATATTACGCGGATGTGAAAGCAGATAAGTCCCATTTAACGTCCATTAATGCTTATCAAACGGAAAATTGAGACGGACGGTGTGTAGCGGTACTGAGAAAAAGTAATAATCCGCCGTAAATCGCCGCAACTCCGACGGTGATTGATTATCCTTTGCGTCGCTCTCGTGACAAGAAGCCTCGTTCTCCACTCTCCCCTTCCCCGGCTTCTCATCCCCTTCACTTCCCACCGACTCCCCCCCCTCTCCTTCCTCCTATTCCCATCCCCACTCCTTCACCATCCTCCCATACTTGCACTACGTGTACCGACGCGGGGGAGCTGGTCTCTGCGAAGCATCCCACGCGAAGAAATGTAAGTCACGCGTGAAATACACGACGTACCCATGTATCTCGCTCCATATCTACGGGCGAGCGAGACGAGTGTTGCCGCGGTGGCCGACGATTAATTCGCAGTTATGCACTCGCACATACAAGAGAAGAGAGAGAACTGGGGGATTATTTTTGCAGCTTCGTAAAAAAATCTGATAGAAATTCTAGGAAAAAAGGGGAATAATATGCATCGTCGCCTTATAAAACGAGGTTATTATCATGAAATGAACGTATACGCTTATTTATTTATAAATTTTATTTCTAATACAACGTTTAATTAGAAAGAACAACCATAAATGAAACAGCATTCTGTTCATTGGCTCCTAATATGGTGGATTTGATGCTAATTTCTTTGCAAATTATTAGCAAAAGGGGGACAGTTATAAAATTCAATGCCGCACGCTTGCAATCCTTCAGTCACAGTTATGAAATGTAGCTAAGAACTGAAAATGCCCTTTACCAAAAATAATTGCCCGATAAAGCAATGTTATTTCGGCACTTGTATGACATTTAGATTAACCCTTAACTACACACGTAGGTTTCTGTAACATGCATACACACGTAAGGTCTCGGAGACCACACCAGGAAAAAATTTCAAAATAGCCGAACAAAAGCTCACAAATTGACTTCAACCTTTTAGGCAACATCATACCATGTATTCCTGCTCAAAAACTCCGCCCAAAATGAGCGAAATCATAAAAAATACACAAAACTGAAAGAACCAACATTTATTTAGAAAAAATTAGTTTCGAAAAAGTTACATTAAAATTGAAATAAAATGTGAAGACAGCCTTTAAAAAGGAAGTTCAAATTAACATATAATCCTAAAACAAAAAAGCATGAGTCAAATTTACTAGAAAAATAACTAAGTATGATCAAATTTCTGTTTCTCCGCTACAAATCGTGCAAACTGGTCTACTGCACTGCAAGTATACATGGTCTCCACACAGGAAACATTGGTAGGCTGTCTTCCTATTCTTCCCAGATAGGCAAGTTGAACAAAGTTTTCGTTTTTCAAGACGCTGTGGATGATGTTGAGCCAAGTCCCTTTCCCTTTTATTAAAAAAGCTTGAGTTGAAAAAATCACGCAAACACTCACGTTGGGTCCCACAGACCAAGATGTAACTGTAGCTGCTTCTGCTCGGTCACTGAGACTGATGTAATAGCTGAACCAACGGTGAGTCAGCATGCAATGACGTCATTTGAAGGTACACTGAGCGCCACCTCGTGCACGCACACAACAACAGCGTTACCACAACATTAAGTTTTGGTTTGGTCTCTCAGATCATACGTGTGTAGTTAAGGGTTAATTAAAAATCGTTAATTTTATTATTAGGAAAAAATGGATCTGCGTCGTCAGTGGCGGATTTAGGCCTCCTAGGACCCCTGGCGCTAAACATTTGGGGACCCCTGGTGCTTAACATTAGGGGGCTCCTGGAGCTAAACATTTCGGAGCCCCTGGCGCTAAACATTTGGGAGCCCTTGGCGCTAAACATCTGGAGGCCACTGGCACTAAACATTTGGGGGCTCCTGACTGATTTTTAAATTGAGACATTTAATATTTCTGAGATTATATACACGGACATTTTTTCGGGGTCCCTTACCTACTTCAAGGGGCCATTGTCGCGCGCCAAGTGCGACCCCCTTAAATCCGCCACTGAAAGTGAGGGAGAAATTCAAGATTTTGGGTAACTGAGCGGTAGGGAAATCATACTTCCCCCCCCCCTTTTCGCGGATCCACACGGAACCCCAATCTTTCGCGGAAACCTAGGGTTCCGCGTAACCCAAGTTGGGAAGCACTGCCATACGTAACGGGGCCCCTGGTGCGCGCCATGTGCGATCTCCCATAAATCCGTCACTGTGCATCGTCGGTATATACGTTAATAAGCGAAATATCGAATAACTACGGATAATTTTAGACTATTCAAAATTCTTTTCACGAGGCTTCCATCGTTAACTAATTTAAAAATCAGTTTTCACAATATATAAATTCGGGAAAAATAGACCACGAAAGAAAAAGCAAAACTAAACCACAGTGATACCGAAAAACATTTTCAGCAAACATCTCTCAATACATACAATATATATATATATATATATATATATATATATATATATATATATATATATATATATATATATATATAAAGCCTATTCTTCAAAAGGGGGAGAATCGACGCTTGCATTTACATGCAAAAGACCCTCATTCGATATCTCCCCGTAAGGCAACAATTCCTTTCGCTCTCCGAAACAACCATTCCCCCACCCTAATTCTCCTCTCCCTTATAACCTTGAGCGGGGCAACTGCGCTAACCTACACAAAAACTTTTATCCGGATTATAAAAACCAGCTTACCTCAGAAAGACAAACCGCGACACTTCGGAGCTCGGCAGCTTAGCCTAAACTCCAAGGGGGAGTGAGGGGATAAAAGCGATGCGGTCTTGGAGCAGGCAGGAAGGCGGTGGACGGGGAAGGGTACCGACAGAAGGAAGGGACTAGGATATACCTCGCTCTACCTCATCCACGTACATAATCTCTACCACTGAGAAAGGGCAGAGCGCATGGGAAATCTGAAGATGGTTACTGGAGAGAAAGAAAGAGAGTTAGATGGCCGACTGCAACAATGTGAGCACTTCTACCCCACAGAGATGCATAAACTATTCAAAGGTGGCCGCCGCTCGCATCTATACCCTTGAGTAAAGAAGGATTACCGACAGGACATCACGGATGGAGAGAGGTAGAGAGTGAGGGAGGATGAGGGTATAAAAGAGGAGAGAGAAGAACGAGGAGAGAGAAAGAAAGAGGAGGAGAGAGAAGAAAGAGGAGGGAAGAGAGATGGATATGGAAAGAGAAAAGGAAGAAAGATGGAGAGAAGAGTAAAGAAAGAGGAAGAAGAGAGGAGAGAAAGAAGAGAGGAGGAAAGAAAAGAGAGAATAAAGGAGGGAAGAGAGGAGAGACAAATAGAGAGAAGAGAGCCGAGAGATGGAGAAAGAGATAGAGAGGAGACAGACTAACAAAGATACGAGATAGGACGCGAGGTCATCTAGATGTATATTTGGAGGAAACAATGCTTTATCGAGGAAAAAAGAAGGATTAGAGAAAGAGGAAAAGGCTGGACCAAGAAGTTACACCCAAAAATGGTGGAAAATAACGGAATGGCCGCATTCTTTCCTTCTTTAAAAAAAACCTTGAAAATCGGAGACGGAGTTGAAAAAATAAGGAGTACCGGATTAATTCGACTGTCCCGCGGAAAAATGGATTCAGCGTTCCCTAATATATATATATACTACTTCGACTTCTTTAAGAGGAATATTCGAGTATTGTTATTTTTTTATATACGACCGTAATCCGGAGTCGGATTACGGGACGACGATAAAAATTATATTTCGCGAAATGGGAATTTCGGAGTTCGGGAGATTATGTGTTATGTATGGGGTGGCGGGTGGGTGAGATAGTAAATTCGACGGAAAAGTTTTCGAAGCCTCAAATCGGATTTTCCGGTATCGGGAAATTAAAAAAATAACATTTGTAACTGCCAGAAATAAAAAATTAGATAATCGACAGCGAATCGTATTTCAAATCACTTCGTCCAAATGAGACGAACTCTAGTTACAAAATTACTCCCCGCAATAAACCCATAAAAAATGTAACGCTACGCGAACTAATCAGACTGAAATATGAAATTAATTTTCTGATATGCCTGTCCATTTCGAGATTTACAAAAAGGCTATAAAATCGTATTTGAAAGTATTACAGCTGCTTTAGCAAAAAAAACATCCGCATCTTTTTTGGTCGCTGTTTCAAAACTATTCACTGTCAAGTCGATTTTCACTATTTAATGAAAGTACCGTTTAAATGTATTAAACTGTTTGTCACTGGATCGAAAACGGCAATGAACCCGTTCTATTATTACTTCAATTTCAGTATTTATTTTTTAAAACATTAGTAAAAATTGACACTAAAGATGTGCTACTTTGATTGAATATGGTTAAACGAAGGTAATGAGAACGGTAACTATGATATCAAAAACAAACACATATAGCGACCCCTATGGAATCTTTATGGGCATGGATTAAAAATCTCAGGACGAAATTTTCACAAATTACATTTTGGCTATTTTCCTGCAACGGGGATACGATTTCTAGCTTATGAACCACTAAAATTAATACAGATTTACATTATTAAGTAAATTTTGCCAAAAGAAAGAAGAACTGATTTCATGGAAATAAGAATGACGAATGGAAACAAAAAATTATCGTTGTCAAAGATAAGCTTCGCAAACAGATCAGACATTTTTGGTTTTCAAAAGCGAAAACAAATTTTATTATACATCTCTCTTCGCTTGAAGTTATGTGAAAAAACACGTAGCTTCTTATGCGAACCAGAACACGAGGCAGGCTTACGTTGGCTTTTTTTTCATTCTCTGTCTGTATCCTTGACAAGTGGGGGGAAATCATCTGTCATGACTCCGGATTTGTTTCGGGAGAAATGCCTATTTTGGATGTAGAAGGGATTTCTGGTCGCCACTTTCAAGTTTAACAAAGCTTTGTGAAGAATTTCATGCTACAAGGGAATGAATCCAAAAAGATTTACTCCTTTTTCGTTCCGTAATCTCAACAAAAAATGAGAGGCGGTTTTTCGTTTAGAGAGATGAGCATTTATTTTATGTAAAATAATTTATCCGCTTCGGTACTGTCTACAAATTGCTCTAGATCTATAGGCCGACACTATATCACTGGCTTCAGTTTGCTAAAACTCTTCTTATGAAATCATCAAAAAGAGAACCAGAAAGAAAAAAACTTTTAACTGAATTGTCGAAATTATATTATTCAACTCGAGATGGCAGCATCGTAGAAG
This sequence comes from Tanypteryx hageni, assembly GCA_028673005.1. Lineage (NCBI taxonomy): Eukaryota > Metazoa > Arthropoda > Insecta > Odonata > Petaluridae > Tanypteryx > Tanypteryx hageni. Next base: position 82,858,611 of record CM054113.1, on the reverse strand, counting down.
AAATTTGCAAATGAGACACTGATATATTAGCCACAAAGTAAAACAAGCGTGAAATTAATGGAATGTATTTGAATAGTAGAAAAGCTAACAGTTCTGTCTACATCAAAAAGCGACCTCGTTAAAACATTTCTATTTTCCAACCACATTTAGATCATCCATTTTATGGCTGGAATTAAATATAAAAATACGAAACCGACAAAAGAAATTTTGTAGCTCATATAGTTTAAAATAAGAGAGAAGAACAGGTGCTTATCCATAAACCACGCGATAAATAAATGTACATTCATTACATTTTGGAAGGGGAGGATAAGCAAGTATTGCAGAGACAAAATCCCGCGTGCTTTCAAGCCTCGTCCGTATTGTTGCTAAACGTAGAGACGGACAAAACTGGCTCCGCATCACATAACTGGGCAAGATAAACAACCTATTCTGGGACGACAATATACGAAACGACGCGTTTCTTTGTTTCCCGACGGCACCGTAATCGCCAACTCCACGGGGCGTTGTAAAGCGTGCAGTGCCTCGCGAAAATAAAAAAATAAACGAATAAATAAAACGAAATAATAGCCTCCCAAGGTCGAGCGCCACCGGAACGGCCCATTGTTAAGGTCACGGGTGGCGGCCACGTAATGAGGTTACCACAAAAACACACGCACGCACACACATCTCCACGCCATGCTCTCTTTCTCCATCAGAACCGTCTACTCGTCATTTTGCAATGCAGCGCCGTGAAAAGTAAATAATTCATGTCCCTGGAATCTTCCCGAGAACCGTCAAAAGCGGTTTCTCCATTAATTAGACGAAAAATTCGGGTAAAAATAACTCGCTGGTTATTTATGACACCTCTCTCTCTTTCTCTCTTACACTGCCTCTTTGTCTCATGAATTCCTTTCAGTGCCGTTTCAAAAGGGCTATTTATTTGAGGTACGTCAGGAATAGCGGGATGGCCTGCTTTGAGTGTGTTGGTTATGCAAAAGTTCGAGACGATAAGAGTGCTTAAGAGTGATTTAAAGGAATTTTTGAATTTGCTGCGACGATTCTTACGAAGAATAAGATGAGAAGGATGCAAGTAAAGATGACAGTTCCTGTGCTATATCAGCAGGGCAACTGCACACCTGACAATTGTGTGATTGATTCGACAAAGAATTTTACCAGCTATCTGCTTAGCTCAATTCCTTTCCTATATATGTACATAGGTTTATTTTTAAAATACACTAAAATGTGATATGTCAGTGCAAATTAATCACACAAATTAATAACAAAATTATAAAAATAAATAGGTTGATGCTAAGCTCGAAATAACTATCTGATATTCGTTATTGTTTCTGTCAAAAGTTAAAATTACGGTATATAATGAATTTAATAATCTTTATAAAATATAAGTTGGAAAAAACAAAGTAAACGTAGAGTATGAAGAAGTTTTTAGCTGAATTTCTGTACAAATACAGACATAAAACGCTGAATTTTATTTGCAATAACTGTCTTTTACGAGAATTCAGTGGTAGAATAATTTTTTTTTGCTTCATGTGGATTATTGGGAAATTTGGAAGCAGGAGAAAACTGATATGACCCGGAATTGAACCCGGGTCTTCCACTTGTCGGGCGGATATCATATCACTGAACTACAAGTGGAGTAGTTTATGACCAGATATTATCCAAAACTTTTTATTTCAAGCAGGTAAAATATCTTTATTTAACATAGCAGAGCAACGAATTTTCAACGTTTTCGAAAACGAAATATAAAATCAATTTAAAACAATTACGAATTAAAAGACATGCTGAAAAATACGTGAATGTTGGATTGCATATTTACAATGGAAATATTAAAAAAATAAAAGTCCGGCCCAAGAACTTATTCATAAATGAACAATAAATAAATAACCCTACCGAGGAAAAACTACGAAGCGAACAGAAAGAAATTAAAATTAATTTTTCAGTGCTTTGCAAACGGTCAATTTTAATCAAAATAATTACACAATAATCTATTTTTAACAATTAAATTTCGAAGCATGATACCAATTTTTAAAATGATTTAATTTAAGCGCATATATTTCTACTCATGAATACGTAGTTTTGATTACACAGCAATGATTTATTTTCAGCAAACTTTCACTGAACATTACTTAAATGTTGACTTAAAACACAAGATAAAATGCAAAGACTATTCCGAAAGTTGAACAATCAATCAAGGAATTATTATATTATTAACAAGCAATACGGGTCGTTCTCCAAATCAAATAATGATTTTTAAAGGATTTTTGCTCGATGTCGAATGGCTATCTCATTTCTACTTTTGTGCTTATTAAACAATGCCTAAGCAAATAAATCTCACAGCAGGTTTAATGAGCACAGAAATCAAACCAAAGTGAAGCACTATCCGTAAAATTTCCAGTGTCTCCCTAAAATCTCAGGCATCTTTGAAAAATAGAAAAAATCAATATTATAAAATTAACTCATTAGAACATTAACGACGCGAATCTATAAACTCGGATTATAACGGCTAGATCCGCAACGTTGTTCCGTTGGCATCCACTCGTTATCAACATTCACAAATTGTGACCATTGGTGCGTACTGAAATTTTATGTGATATAGCGACTTTCCCAAAAATTCTTAAAACGAATGAGATGACGGTAGGTGTTGAGCAAACGTCTGATAAGCATGTTTCAGCAATGTATTTTAACTAATTGATATGGCCCAGCGTTTTAGAAATTAGATCCCAAAGGGTTACCAAGACATTAAGATCAAAAAAGGAATATTTGCGGATATTATTTTCATGAAAGTTTCATTTTTTTAAACTACTATTTTTGGCTATGCTATTCGTTAAAAACTGCTGGAGGCAAAAACGTTTTTCTTCCGATATCCCAAAATAAATCTAGTCTAAAAGAGCAAAATGAATTCGCTAAACAGGATTGCCAACTTTTTCCTTGAGTAAAACTTATTTTATGTAACTATAGAGAAAAAGAAAATATCTCAATTGGATGAAAAGTGATACAATATTCAATTTTATTACAAATGTTTTTCAAATGTAATCAAAATTTTTCTATAAGCTTTTCGAGGTGCAAGGCAAAATGAAGTTGGTTATAAAATTGGTTTGGATGTGTAACAAAAAAATCCAAACCCAACCCAAAACTCGCATTCATTACAAACAAATACAATTCTTAGCAAATTATTCGTAGTTTGAGTAAACTACGTTCGAATGAAGTTCTTGGAACTGGAGGACCATAAAAAGAAATTTATCTCCTAGGAGGACTTTTAAAAGATCAACTGCAAATATGTTGTCATTTCAGGTAAAAAATTTGGCTGCTTCGACTTCTTACACATGTGTATTTTTTTATCATATCGTAAAAAGGTATTTTCATTTTAAGACTGAAATGGCAATTTTATTAAAGAGAAATTCATCGTTCCCATAATATACTATAGCGTACATTAGCCACATAGAAGGTGATAAGATAGAAAAATGCCTCCACAGATACCACAAATCAAACACATCGGCAGGCGATTTATTAAAAAAAATAACAAAACCGCAAAGCACCGTCCACATGATGGCAAAATTGAAGGTCAATGGGCTAGCAGAGAAGGTCGATTTTTTAAAAAATCGCGCCTCCTCTCATCTCCGGATATTGGTATTTTTTTCCCCTCGATAATTCCTTTCGGCGTCACGGAGCGAAACAAAAGACGCGCACGAAGCAAAGGCGACAAGCTTTCTGCTCGGCGATGCGGACGCATGGGCAACAATAGACGGGCGAAGCGAGCGCATCACTTCTCTTTTTCCCTTTCTTTCTCCGTACTTTTATCTTTCTCCTCTTTTCCCATCTTTCTCATAACCTTTCTCTCTCTCTCTCTTCTTCCGCTTTCCACTGCCCTACTTGAGATTCCGCCTACGATGCTGGTCCTTTTCCTCGGACATCCGAAAAAAAAGACGAAGGAAAGCGTGGGAGTGGGCAAAAAGAGAGGGGGTCCTGGGATTGAGAAGGGTCGTGGAGAGAGAGAGATACGGTGGGGGGTGGAGGGAAAGAGATGGAAGGGGTAAGTTCGCCCATCCACCCCTCACACTGCAGCAGCGGAGGGACATATAAAAAGAGGGACAGGGATGGAGAAAAGGGTAAATGGCTCTTCAATCTTGCGTGGGATCGTGGGAAATTTGCGCGGTCGAACGTGGCAGGAGCGAGAAAATTATTTTTATTCCAAACGAGGGTTTTTTTTTAAAGTGCCGAGAGATGGAGGAGGAGCGGATGAGAGGGGGGAAGGGGGTAATGGGAGGTGATGGGAGAACGGAATATGGAGTGATTTGCTAGGTCGGGATAGATTACGACTTAGCATAGTGGACTCTATACTTGAAAAAAGGAAAAGGATTTCTGTTTTGAAGTTGTTTTCGAATTTACGAAACTTCACAAGCAGTGAATCTGGAATCGACGCGGCCGCATATGTTATTTAATAAATCAAACAATCGATCATATAAACAACTCCGATTTGTAAAGGAAACGCTCCCAGCAACTTCATTTTAGTTTACTTTCATCTGCTCGATTAGAATATTAAAAACGATGGATAATGCGTTCAAATATGTTTGTTTGGCACGACCGGTGAAATTTGAGTTTGCATGAAGTTCATGCGTATTTAACACGACAATATAATTCAAGTTAATTACCCTGTACAGCACCTAGAATAGGACTCGAGTACTTGGAAAAAATTTTAATAGTATTTTAACAAATAACTAAGAATCTGTACCATTGACCTTCCAAGCAGTTAAAATTCTCCTTTTTCGTCAGTGAGGATGCAAATCACGCTGAATTTCCTATAAAATATATAAATTATGACATTAAAACTAGTTAGATTGATTAATTGATGTGGTCTTTATTTTGGGCGAGATTGAGACTAAAAAGTCCCATCTTCCACCTAACCCCTAGTTAGATGAACTATTATGAGATAGCGTTTTTAAAAGAATAAAATACTACTCCAGCCCAAAACCGAGACATTATTTCCAACAGTAGGGAGGGTTGTTTGGCTCGCATCAGACATGCTAATACCACTCTTAAAAGTAAACGGCTAAATAATCTACCATCTAAAAAAAAGAAATGCGATTTTTGTCAAACTTAAAGAGCTAAGGGACAGTGGAGGGGCGATTTCGAACCCCTTCCCTTCCAAACTCCCCCCATAAAAAACACCGTCTAAAAAAACACCCCGCCAGGAGAGTAAACCTCGAAAAAAAATAAAAAAAGCGAGGAAGAAATAAGCTGTAATGACGGCTCCCGCTCACAGATGGCGCGAGAGATAACGCGATACGGGACGCGTGGGAGCGAATAGTACAGACGACCCCTCCCTCTTCTCCGTGTATATTCGAATCTCTAATAAGCCGCTTCCTCCGCGCAGAGAGGAATGCTCTGCGTTCCGTCCGCAGAACGAGTGTCCAGCGGTGCGTGATGCAAACGTCTGGAGGAAAACAGCCCATAGGGGTGAGAAAGGCGAGACCTGAAGAGGTCTCAAGGATTGAAAGGCGTCAATTAAAAATTTTTTTTAGAGGTTATTAAGCAGGATCCTGACGAGGAACGTTACCCCTGTGAAAATTTTCAGTAGATAATAGTGAAAATATTTTTTGAGAAAGTCATTTCATTATCTCGATTCTTTCTGGCGTAACTTGGTGGAATTATTCCATAATATGAAATGCAAACACTTTGTAACTATTGTGGAAAATTACAGTGCTGTCATTTCATACGGCTTCATCAGTTGCTTCAAATGCCTCGTTAAGATGACTATACCGAAAAAATTTCAATTTTAACCATGCCTCGTCGTTCTGCTAATATACCTATCCCTCGCTTTGCGCGGTATAGGTATTCCTTAAAAAGACAGCGAAACTGTGGAAAGAGGGGCAATTTCATCATTTTCCCCAATGTCGGCTTGAGTTCAATATACAACAATTTATTTATAATATTATCCTGAATTGCTTCCTTTATCCCTCATTATAATCCTCTGAATCGAACTGAAATATTTTGCGATACCTATTTCAAGCGTGGATACCGTTCCGAAACCGTGCTATGGAGAAATTGATGGCCGTGTAATTGGAGGTAGTTCTCTAAAAAAGAAAACACTGCTAAATAGACGTGTAAAGCGAAACCGTGCAATTCAAGATTTGAGTGTATTCAGTGTTATGGATGAATAACTTCATTATTAGCCTGAACAATTCAAATCAAATCAATCAAATCAAATTTGAATTACGATGAACCAAAGTCTGCAATTTTAAGTGAACTTCAACTCGAGCTTTCAAATCACATACTAACGCTATTACTGTGTCTTGGAGTAATTTATTCGATAAAACGCTTCACCTCGACTAGTGGATTTATAATTTCAGTGACAATTTTTTTATCAAATCGATTTAATTAGTCTCCGCACAAAAATTGAGTGAGTCATGCTTCTCTTTTTTCCCGCTTAATTGCATTAACCAAATAAAATAAACAATAATACTAGATAGTATATTTATAGCACTAGATTCTTTAAACAAAAACTTAACTTTTAATTAATTTTTAAAATGGACTTAAAAGTAGATGTGCTCAAGATAAGCGCAAACAGATTCGTTAAAAATTTATTTATTTATTTCGTGTGTTCTCGGAGATAAAAAGTTAGCCGATCTGAACTGAGAAAAGCTAATAATTAAGATTGATCACATCGCTTTTGGCTGGGTTACAAGCAAAATGAAAACGCATAAGAATTTTGTATGTTATCGCTAAAGAGAATCTCTGGAAATGTAAACTTGCTAATGCAATCGAAATGGTCGACTAATTACTACTTCGCGTGTTTTGTAGGAATTCAAAAGACGATGACAACAAGCTTAATTTACGGATGTTATCTGCCTTTGGTGTCGAATGAGTCACAATATAATTTTCAACAGAGAAGCTCAGTGGATGCTACAGGGGTTTCTTTATCGTTGTTGAGCACAGGAGTGGCCGATGTTAGGTCGAAAACATCATCGGAGTTATCAATTTCTCCCTCATCTTCAGATGACAGGTCGGAATCGTCGGCATTAGGAGACTAATCTCTTTCAGTAAGTTGTTGCGTTAAAACTGATGGTGCAAATGTAGATTCAGTTATCGCATCAGAGTTGAAAGGAAAAATGCCTGTTCCTCTGAAAACGGCTGTCAAATTAACTGGTGTCATTGCTTTTAACCAGGCAGTTAAAAAAAGTTGACCAAATTTTACACGTGTAATTGTTCTAACGGCAGCAGTCGTCCAATAATTTAGAACAGCGTCGCCCCAAAAATCTTCATACGGCTTGAAAACGCTCTTATCGAGCGGTTGTAATTCGGGAGTACAATTGCTCGGAAGGCAAAAGAGAATTATGTTATTTTCTTCAACAACATCAACGATATTAGCACCCAGATGGGATATAGCTCCATCAAAAATGAGAAGGGTTTTCCCAGGGCTATTGTACTTCGAAAAATGCTTAACCAAATTCACAAACATACTGAATTTCATTGAGCCCTTTTCAGTCATCTCAAAATATGCACTTGCTGGTAAGTTCATCCTGACGTTTCTTCCCTTTGAAAAGAATCATGGAGGGATGCTTTGGCCTAAGGCATTTCCACATCCTACCATAGTAAAATTTTCAGCGTGTTCAGGAGCAATAATGTGAACTCTTTTCGCTCCCCTTTGGGCAAACACTTGCTTTTGCTTATGAAGGGTAAAGTGGCAACCCTTCTCATCCATCATGTAAATATTTTGGGGGTGTTCCACAAAATCATTGTCAATCATTAGTTTCCTCAATTTTTCGAAATAGTCCCCAACGACGAACTTGTTCAATTTGGCAGCTCTCCCTAAATTCACGATCTACCAGCTAGCTTATTTGCCCCATTGAAGGGATTTTAGATGTCGTTCATCTCACAAAAGTTAAAGACATATTTTTAAAATTTTGCTCGTAATTGGCACACCTATACCAGCCAGCCTAAACATTCTGCGACAGAGTTCCTTTTCCTGATCTGAAGTTAGTACTGTGAGTCTACTAATTTTTTTCTCATCACTGCCACTTTCAACATGGTTACGCAGGGTTCATCGCGGGATTCTGAATTCATTAGCAGCTATCCTTACACTCATGCCACCCCATTGACTGCAGCCGATGCATTCTTCAACGCCTCTGGCGACCACTTCCCCCGTTTCTTTTGTGTATCAGCCATTTTTTCTGAAAAAACCTCCACATTACCATCACCCACCTTTCACTTTCACCCCCAACCCCTCTTTTCTCTCTCACATGACAGATTACCTCATATGTTTCTGACAAAAAAACTCATAAAGACTGAATTTTTTGTGTAACTTTTTAAACCCCCTTCCCTCATTCCCCAACCCTCTTGGGCACAAACAAATTTTAAAAGCCACCACCACAGAGTACGATGGTAGGTTACCCCTCGATAAGAAGTCATTTTATATCATTAAGCATGATTACACTTCGTTTCTTCGGATATTTCAGACGATGTACAAAACAAGGCCCACCCGGGTCTTATTGGGGACCTGCTGTTTTTCCTCACTCGATTGTTCACTACGTCTCCACCTCTTATTGTTTCTTAAATCTAATTAAGGAATTTATACACGAATAAAACATTTTTCCAAAATGTATAGCACATGATAGATTATTTACAAATGATTGTAGATATTTACAAAAAATACCCTTAAGTACTTAGGCATCTTCAACAGCCATAACAAGATTATGGAGATATCTAAGGCAAGTACTCATTCAATTTTTTTATATTGATGTGCATATTCTTGCATATGTTTTCTGCAATAAGACGAGCTCGATAATTCTCTAGTGAATAACTACTCTATGTGAAGAAGAAAAAAATGCGGAGTCGCCGTCACTCTACATTTTCACGACCGCACCTCAATGGGTAATATTTAAACCCCTTCATCGCCCCACATATTACCATATCCTGTGAAACTGTTTGCCTCCTGATTCAGCTCCTTCATGACAGCCGCAAATTTTTCCATAGGAATATCTGCCAGAGATCCAAACCTTAAAGAAAGACTGAGAGACGCCTAGAGTAAAAAAAAATCCTTTCCTTTCGCAGGATATTTATTCTTTACAAAAAAACCTGCGCTCCTTCACTAATTAACGGACGTCTCTCCGCTCTTCCGGAGATAAGCTAAAATAAAAAAATAACAAAACACTCGCGACGCAAATCCTCCCGCATAATCACAGGGCACCTTCTTCTCCGTACAAAGTTCGCGTTGAAAATAACCTTCTTTAAAAAGTTTTTTCTCCAGAGATACTCAAACGAAGTCAAAGGACTCGACCAATTTCACGGCGCGTATCTCTTCTTCTTCTCTCTATCTCTCTCTCTCCCTCTCACATACACATGCCTCGTCTCCTTTTGTCTCTCTAGCTCATCAAGCGAGAATAAATCGGTCCCCTTTTCTCACGAATCCGGGAGGAGAACACGGGAATAAATATTTTCACGCTCGTTAAAGCCTCCGCGATGGGTCAGCCGTGAGAAAAGAGATACAAACAAGAATGGAAGCGGATTTTTTTTATTTCCTTCCCACCGAACGCGAGGCGATCTCTCGAGGAAAATGGCGGTTCGTCGTGTAATGAGAGTCTAAGCTACGACTATAAATTCTCCTTCTTCATCATCTTCTCGAGTTTAAATGAAATCGCAGCATTAGATGAATTTTTCGGCGCGTTTTGTTACGCTGAAAACATGTTGATTAAGATCGCTCCGCCTGTCCGCATTTACATACGTATTAGAATTTCGGATTGGCTATTAAGTGCGTGGAGCTCAAAATTTTCAGGTAAAATAAGCCCTTTAAGGACCTAAATGACTGATATGATTCCGAAGGACTGAATCTAACCTTAAATTGAAACTGAGAAAAATATTACGCGTAGAAACTTGAGACATACCCGACTGAATAATGCATGAGCTCGTTATAACAAACCGGAATGGGTCGAATTTGGAGGTTGAAATAGATTTTTTGACGAACCGGCATTTCTGTTTCCATACTGAAGGGTGTAATGGGCCACATGTGTATTTTTGCAAAATTCATTAAGAAAGAGCGAATAATGGTACTTTAGCACCCTAGAACGAGCAAACTTCGACAGGGACCTCAAAAACAGGCAATACACTCGTACATTTGGGTGATCGTATGTTCTTGAGCCCGAGAATTAAAATATTTAATAATATTATTAATAGGGCGAGAATGAAAGACTGTTAACGATTTTGCTGCGACACGCCTTATAGCGACCCGGACAGCTTGACAAACCATCAAAGTAGCGCTCGCGTGTATTCGCACGAATCGAAATTTCTCTTAACCCTACAAGCCGGTAATTTTTTCATCCCTGCTCGCCTCTCGAAGCTGCCATCTTAATGTATTCCATACCCTTGGAATTTACGTTTATTTTTCTATTGAGAAAAAGGTACAAAGATGGCTCTAAAATTTATGTTCGAGTAAAGGCAAGTCAGGGTTCGTACACATGTACATAGGTCGAACCGGCTTGAGGGGTTTAGATGACTTTTTTCTGGGATAGCGTTTACACTAAACCCACGGCGAACGGAAACTTGCGCAACTCGATCACGCCGCCTTTCCCACGGCAAAAACTGAAAGCAACGCTGCTCGGCTCCATCTCTTAAGGTTCGCTGTATGTCAATCAAAATGGGCTCTAAATGGAAATCTTCTTGGCGGAGACCGACCTACCGCAGGCTGAAATTAAACCCGAGAGTACCGAAACCGCGAAGGAAAAAACGAAGCGTGGTGCTCTATGCCGCGAGACTTTCCCACGACCGATCTTAATTCGCGACGTTTTTACGAACCCTTCGCCTTTTCCCCCTCCGCCATTTCCCGAATCCTATACATATACCTTGGCGTCAACTCCCCTCTCCGACAGAAGGAATTGACATGCTCGCCGCGCGGCCATATTGCTCGAGCGCCGGCATATGATATAACAGGCCAATTCGAAAAAGCAGAGGGCGGTGATCCGTGTGGGAAAGATTATGAACTACAGAGTGAGAGAAAGCTTGGAAGAGATCTCTGAAGTGATGAACGGCGAACTTATGTTTGTTAGAAGGAACTGGGTATAGCAACAACTTTAAGAGAAAGAATATGACAATATGTAATTAAACTATTACACAAGGTGAAATCAGTACGCTCATGATGTAATTTAGGCATTATCTTTTATATTGTACAACTTATTCCGGACACAAAGGAAAAAACAAATTCATAAAAAATACATATTGCGGCCAAAATTCTTATAATTCACGTGCCACTGTACATATGAATACGGAAATAGAATTCAAATCGAAGAAAAAACAAAATATAATCATAATGTACTATGCCATTCTAGAACAACATAGAGTATAATTTAATAATAATCATATTTAAGTAGTGCTTACAACTCGTTTTAAAATTTGAAAATGAGATTCAAATGATTTTACGGCGATTTGAAAATGATACTTGCTTACATTTATTGTACGGTGGAGGTAATCCATTAAAATCTAACTACAAATCTAATCGTATTTTAAATTTATTTTGTTGGCGCGTTTCGCTTTCAGCATTATTAGCTTCGGTTTGTCCGTCCGTCCGCATGTTCGTTCTCGGCTTCGACCGAACGGATTTTTATGAAATTTGATATTAAGGACTTACAGTCAAAAGCAATAAGAAAATCACATAAATGAATCACGTAAGCCAATCAGAGGTATCACTTTACTGGTGACAAAAAATGAACTTTCCGTCATATTTCGTAAGTATTGGTCATATTAAAATAGCTTTCAAATAAACCTTGTAGAACTAGTAGAGTATATTTTTTCTTATGCATTTTCATCGTAGTAGTAGCGGTTATCAAGAAAATCAAACAAGAAAGCCGTTATTCGATTTGAACTTGAAAACATTCATCCATAGCTACCTAATTGTTGTCAACGTAAATAATCCTATTGGTTACTAAAGAAAATAAGATCTGCTATAATTGCAAAATATATTTAATTCCTTACGCGTGCATGTTGTAAGCGGATGGAAATGGATTATCTACGGCGAAGAAAAGAACGTAAGCGTAAATATTACAACTACTGAACTCAAGTGAGGTATGTTTTAAATAATTTTCGATTGTTTGGTCGATTAAAACTGACTAGAAAATAAATCAGTAAATAAAAATTGAATGTTTCCCTGGCATCATTTCTGATATATCGTTTTGCAGTATTATTCATTAAAATTACGTAATATGTTTATTGATGCACCAACTAAGGGGGGGAGAAGAAATTTTTAATAGACAGAGATATAATCGGGTCGTGGTGTTTCGCTGTTTTATGGTGTGTTCGGTCAAATTGTATCGTATAGTTTAAAATACTCCATCGCACGAAACGCGCCAATTTGTGATACACTGTACATTTTCCTAACTTGTATTTCGTTTATATTACACCTACTACGATTTTTATATACATTTACATTTTTTTTTAATCATACTCTTTGCGGTTATTATAAATCAAAGTGTTCTTTGCAACATTTAGAAGCTATTTATAGATAATTTTAAAAGAATGAAATGGGTGCGGTTGTAAGCACTCGATGCGGGATATGGACTTCATATGTTAACTGACGTCATCTATTTCACCTTCTCAGCCACGTTCATTGACAGTTAAGGGCGAGCGAAGGGAAACCTTGCGGCGGAATGCAAAATGAAAGTTTGCGCCAACAGAAACGTGAACCCGAAACCAATATAGCCGCTCGTATTGAACGGCCGTGTAAACTAACTACGAGAGTGCAAAACCCTGGTCGATCTCTGGTAACGAAAATTAAACCTCAGCTCGCAACAACACAACCGAAATAACCAAAGTTTTAGACGAAAATTTCTCACGGTGACAACGATTCAGAATATAAAAAGCGGCGCTGAAGACAGTAAAAAAATTAGAAAAATTATTTCGTAAATTACTTAGGAGAAACTGTGGTTAATAGAAAATCACGGATCGTCAATCTATCTTGCAGTTGATACGATCGACTTGTTTATTCAATCTTGCTGAAGTTACCTCTTCGCTTTATTACCCCAGCAAAGGGGTGGAATGCGCAAGAAACCCCAACTCAAAGCTGATTCATTCTTAGATGGCTGATAAATTCAAACAAACCATCAGTTTCAATACGCGATTTACACGTCAAACCATTTAAGGGAAACTCAAAGCGATCCGAACGATACTCAAGAATAAAATCGTGATAAACCTCTGTATTTATGTATATATACTAATTTCGGACAAATTTCAAATTCCTATTACGTCCAAGCGTCCGTGCGCATTTCATATAAGTAATCTCGAGAAACACAGAAAGAGGCAAGGAGAGACAAGAAGAAAGTGACACGACAAGCAGCAAAAGGGACGATGCTCATGCGAAAGAAGATCAAAACGAAAAAGCCACGTATTAAGTCTCGAGAGGCACGCACAAGCACACGCACGCGCGCACACACAAACGCACGCACGGAGTGGAAGACAGCCAAAACGATCGTGACACACATACCCTCGACCTACGTCACCGCAGGAGACGAAGAAAAACGGTTCGACGTAGCAAGTTATGGAGCGAGGGTGGACAAGGGCGTAGAATGAACAATAGGGAAGGTTAAAGAGGAGAAAGGAGGATGGAAGAGAGGTAACAATACGGGAGAGATGCAGGCAAAAAGGGAGAATAGACGGGAAAAACGCGAAAGCGGAGAGACTGACAAGAGTATATAGCGGATTGCAGTGTGATGAGAGATAAGATGAGGACAGATAACAAGGAGAGAGGGTTAGGGTCTTCAACTATTTTCTTTGATGACATACCCATTTGAACAATAAAAAAGTCTTGTAACATTATCAAATTTTAAAAATGATAAGGATATGAACAATTTTTTTTCTAATCGTTGGGCTTTATAATTGAACAAATTTTAATAATAATCCTTGCGGCCATGCTTAGGTCAATCGACATTTTGTGAAGGTCGAGAAGGATAAATTACCCTTCATTGTTGCGCGATATTGTTTGTTTAAAAAATAACCGTTTATCCCATAGATTAGCGCACAGACGACAAGCTACAGGCGGAATAGCTAAGAAAAAAAATATTTTCAGAGTGAGCAGCACTTAAAGCGTGCATATCTCATTCGAATGTTTTTGCGATCGCAATACTTTCTCTAAACACTTCGCAAATGAGAAAGTTAAAAATTGAAAAGAAAGATGGAGCTTGAATAAGAGAAAAGGACTAAGGAGAAGGATGAGAGTAAAAGAAATATCGAAAAATTGAAAAAAGAATAGGAAACGAGATGAGTACAAAAATATTAAGAGTGATGACAAGAGTAAAGTGCTGACATTATGTAAGAGCTAGATAATAATAAACATATCCGAAGTGAAATGGCATAGCGAGCGGAAAGAGATATAAACAAGATGGAAAAGTATACTCCGTAAATGGAATACACAGAGATTTCAAAGTCGTTCTTAATGGGAGATACGTATGAAACGATATCGAAAGATTGGGCGATTCTCGAATCTCGTCAACTTTCTTGTAGTAAATGTCGCTCTCTATCCGAATAAATGTTTTAATCTATACCTTACAGATCATATAAGAGCTAAGGAGAGAAAATTTCGGTATTTCATTGTTGTTTGACGGATCCCATTTAGCAAGATACGAGTATGTATAAGTTTATTAAAATAATTATGTAAAGTGGAAGTTCTAATTGACGGATTCAGTTCAAAATCACAACTGGGCGATAAATTTTAATAACGATCACTCATACTTAATTAAATTAAAATCCGTACAGCAGTTTAGGAGATGAAGTTACGACGGACTAGACATGTCCATAAGACGTTCCAGTATTACCGCTTCGCTGGTAAAGAGCGCCAAAAATTGAAAGAAAGCTAAAAAAAAGGACACAGATAAGAAGTATAAAACGGTAGCGCACAGAAGGCAAGATAAAAGTGGACGAAGGAGAGGGTCGAACCTTGAATATAAATGAACGTAGAGAGAAAGCGATGGGGAGAAAAGAAAAGGATTAAAAATAAGAGAGTGAAATACGACCAGGATAGATTAAGAGAAAGAGTCAAAGAGACGTCGTTACGAATGAGACGGGACAAACACGAAGGAAGGAGAAAGGTAAAACGCGACGGATGGCAGCAGACGAGGAAAGGAAACGTGTACAAGAAGGAGATTGGACTTTCGAGGAGCGAAGCGACTCGACGAAGTACATATTTGTAGACGAGGCAGCGCAGCGGCAGAAAAAGGAGTCTTTAAAGGGATTGGACGCGACATTCTGAACAAGATGGTGTGGAGAGAGAGAGAGAGGGTTGAAGAGGTGTGAGAGGGGAAAGACGTGATTAACCAGCTGCTGTCCCTACTCCGACGAAGGACACATACACACGTCCTATTCCATTCATCTGAAATGGATCCCTCTTTCTACACACACATACACACTCGCCCGCCCCGCCTGCCCTCCGAAATAACACTTCTATCATCCCCTTTATACATTCCTTCCCCAATGTCAAACACGAAAACTTATTCCGGACACTGTCCACGTCCAAAAACTTTTGGGCGATAAAATTTAGGGTAACGGTAACTATTCCTATGGGGAGACTAATTGCGATGCGGCCTCAAGGACACCATTTCCATATCAAGTGTGGCTTGTTTTGACAGTCGGTCACGTCTGCACTTGTAAGAATATCCGCCTGGAGAAGACGCCCGGCGTTTTGTGTAACGCGTCTGTTTTATTGGAAGCTTATTCATTCGGCTAAAACAATTTAAAGAAACCGGTTGCTATGTGTTACATTCAGTAGCAAACCCTCAAAATAAGTGTAGCGTTGGTGATAAACATTGCTACTAGATAGGTTAAAATAACCGAGATCACTTCGCGAATTAAACTCGGAATATATATATATATATATATATATATATATATATATATATATACATATATAGATGAACACTGGATCGTAGAACAAAAAAAAATTACATGGATGCCAGAACAGACAAAACTGACAAAGGAAACAACTACTGATAATGCAATCAGTAATGAATAACTAAAGTATGGCGTACGTTAGTACAATGGAATCTCAACCGACCATTCCAGCAGTGGAGGGGAATTTTTCATCCCATCGAGGAGAAGTGAAATATCGGTGATTGGGAGTAATTGGGATGACGGGAGCCGTGCTATCAATATCCCCTCTCCGTGGGTTCCCATTCGTAGGCCAGTGTCTCACTTCAAAGGCTTTGATCAATTAATCTCACTTCGACTTAGGTGGGGAAAGCCAAGGCCAAACCACATTTCAATCCGGAGAGAGACAAAGAGCGAGAGAGAAAGAAAGACAACTGGAGGAACAGAAAGAGAGAGAGAGAGAGAGACGGAAGATCGTGATATAGGAGAAGGTGATGGGAGAAGAAAAAGAAGAGATGGGGAGAGTAAGACAAAGGGCGCGATGAAGAGAATGAGGAAAGAAGAGGGGGGAGAAAGAAAAACCGGTATGGGAGGAAGGGAGGAAAGAGGAGTCGTTAGTAGGAAAGATAGGATCCATGAAAGATTGAGTATAGCTATGTGTGGGGCACGGACATGGACACTTAGGAAATACATATCACATAAAATACTTGGAAAGTTTCCAAATGTGGGCATGGAGAATAATGCTGGAGATGGAAAACGGCGAAATACTTGGAAAAATAGGAGAGAAGCGAAAGATTATATAGACTAAAATAAAAAAGAACTTGATCGATCATTACCCGAGGAAAGAGAGGATGATTAAAGACGTGTTAGAATGAAAACTGGAAGGAAATAGATAAAGAGATAGGAAAATATTTCGGCTGATTGAAGACTTGGAAGGGAAAGAGAGCTATCGAGACATGAATAAGACTGCGGAAAATATGAGGATGTGGAGAACCAGGTATAACCAAGAATAATCACATACTCGTCTATGGACAGACTACCTATAATGATGAAAAAATTGAAAGCTAGTGATAGTAGGAAAAAGACAAAATTAGGACGGGAAAGGTCAAAATGTAGATATTGAGGAGCAGGAGAATGAGAGATGACGGCAGAGGAATGTTAGGGCGTGAGACAGAAGAGCGATGGACAAAATAGACGGCAAGGAATATTAATGCTTATAAAATAAAGAAAATAATGAGATGTCGGAGAAGATAAGGAGAAAAGAGAGACGGAGTAAGGCACTTGGAGAGCGCAGAAAAGAGAAAGGGAGAAAAAACGAGGAAGCTGAATGTGAAAGGCAGATAAAAATTGAAAGCAAATAGCCACGCTGGAGGAGCCATCAAAAAGGTCAATGAGCACACAGCATGTGGTGCAAACAGAACGGCCTCGAAATATATCCAACGAATGCTGCGAAAAACACATTCATGCGCAAATTCGGTCCCAACGATCAAGGCCGCGTGAAAAATAATAAATTATAGTTTACCTGACATGGATTATTAAAACTTTATTTTAACCAGCGGAGAATTCGATTTAATTTTCCTTTCTCAAATTGGAATCGTTACGACTTTCCATTGCAATAAATCTGTAAGAATAGGTACTTGGTGCGCTTAAACAGCATTACGCTTGGGGTTGAGAAGGGAATTCAATTGTAGTATTTCCTTTAAAATTCCGAATCGCAGGTAATCCGTCCTTCCTTTACGAATCTAAGAGCTGCGATAAATGTTTCTGTGTAAATAAAATGTTACCGCGAGTCCCTTTCTGTTATCTGGATGTTTTAATGAGTCGTTCTTCGTCTGATATACAAATTAATAATTCTTGTGATATAGGAAGGACTATATAACCAGAGTAAATCGCAATAAATACGACGTGATACCCATATACAACCATAAAATCATTTAAACCAGTGTTTCCCAAATTGGAGGTCGAGAAAGGTTTTCAGGAGGTTCGAAAAATTGAATGTTTGCGCTTTATTTTTTAATTATAGAATATGAATAAATTAACAGTAAAATTAATTTTGCGCAAATAAAATAGATATATATATATATATATAAGATATGGAATTGATAAGGCATAGTTTATTTATTGGTTTTTGGTGTTAAGTTGGTCGCGATAAGGTCGGATGCCTCAAGAGAGGTCCGCAGGTACATACATAAAGTTTGGGAACCCATTGATTTAAATTGTTCTCAGAGCTTCTTGGGCGGAATTATACAGATGGTTACTGCTGAAGTAGGATAACGTTGAAATTGTTTTAAAAACATTTTTATAGCCACAAAAAATCATTTTTGTTATCGCTCTCGTGTTATTTTTGTGGGATTCTTTTGTTTACCGGAAAAATGAAAGAGGATGGTTAAAATAAGAGAATAAGGCGAGCTTTCTCATTTTCTGCCGCAAAGAGTTTTAAATTTTTATACGGTCAGATTTTTGCTCAGTTACATATTCGGACTGCTAAAGAAAACTCGTTTTTGGACAACAACAAAATTTTATTTAAAAAATCACAGGTTTATCGTCACAAAGAAGGTATTTTTCGTTTAATTTGAGAGTGTTTTAAAAATTTGACAGCTTCTTTTACATCAAATTCAGAAAAGGGAGGGATTTGATGACGCGAATACGGTTAACACCACATATGATATTCAATAAATTCACAATTAGTACGAACTTTTATAAGAAAGTCCAAAGAGTAATTATTTTCTCTTCCGAGGTAGCATATTAAATGAGGTTGTGAGGCGGAAAAATAAAGTTATGGAACAAAAAAATCGTGAGATATATAGAGCTTATTTGACGAGTTTTTCATACGAAAACGAGATTACCTTAAATTGTAAATTTTCAGTATACTATATTGACTGCGGCGATTATCTACCAAACTATTATAAGTAAGCAAATTAACTATGACGCAATGGACGAGAATTCCGATAAAGATAGCAGTAGAACTACGTCGTCAGTGAACTTCATAAAAATACACTATTGAATGTAATAATTAGCCTAAGACTTTCACGCCTTTCATTTGACAATTCATACAGCTACCGTGCATGCGTATTAGGAACTAATTTCCAGACTTGATTTCAAATAAAACATCTGGCGTTCTAAGGGTTGGAAAAAAATCAGTCAATTCCTCAGGATGAGAGATTAGAAAAACATTCCTTAAAGCGAGAATACTTTCTGAACATGACAACATTAAATACACGTCTCCAACAACAGTTATTTTATATGAATAAGGTTAATAAGTATCAAATCCTCAAAAGAATAATATGACAGTCTATGAAAGATATGCGTCACCAAAGGAAATTATGGTATAATTTCAATGTTGGGCACGAGAGGTAATTTCCGCATAAGCCCATTATAAGAACAAATCAGCATATCTCTCTCTCTCAAAGAAATGCTGGATAAGAGTTCGTTCAAGCGGTACTTTTCGCACACCTCAAACTAATAAATTATCCAATCATCGCAGAGTGGGATCGTCAAAAGACATACCACGAGCGGAAGGGAAAGCGGAGACTGCAATAATAATACCACCCGACAACAATGAGAAGAAACTCCATTGTTCTCCCGGCCTCCGAATTTCCCGAGCCCATTACCAAGGCGACAGCAATCATACGTAATTCTCCAAAATAAACCGCACCCATTGTTCGACAAAGAAGTTCTGAGTTCATTGATGCAGAAGGATATTTCCGCGCCAACTGAGGAATTAAGGAATACTAAGGATAGCTCGCAGCGGTCTTTTCGCCGCTGCCATTGTGGCGTTCATTAGCAGAGTAAAATGTATTGCCATTGCCTACCTGTTTTATTATTTATCAAATAAATTTATTCGAATATATATCTCAGCATCTTTCGATGAAGAAGCGCGAAAGGAAACGAGAATTTCACAAAATAAACCGGCGGCGGCGAAACGATCGCGGCGAACCGTCCCAACCAGAGAAGGAAGCTGTACATGTAGAGCGTGAGAAGATAGAGAGGAAGAAGAAATTTTGTCTTCAAAGAGGAGGCGATATATTTCTCCTGGGTCGTACGCCCAGCAGCTTTTGCTTGACTCTGGCCCGAAAACAGACAAACCAACCAAGCCTCTCATCCTCGCACTCTCTCATCTCTCTTCCCTTTCTACCGTTCCACTCTCCCTCTCTTCTCTCCTGAAACTAGACGATTACGCGTCCTCGGGAAAACACGGATCACATGACTGAGATGTCTCTTAGGACATTAATCCGTTCTCGAAAATTTTGGGCGTCTTTAGCGCTTTTTTTCTTTAAAAAAAATCGCTTATGTAGTCAGTTTGTCTGTCCGTCCTTCCGACCGTCCGTCCTTCCGACCGTTCGTCCTTCTGTTCGGACAACATCTCTAGAATCCTTCAACTTGTAGACGCCTACATTTTCAAGATAACTTGGTCTACGTGAGTGATAAACACGATAAAAAAATTGGCGGATCTAGGATTAGCTGTCTTCAAAGAGGAGGCGATATATTTCTCCTGGGTCGTACGCCCAGCAGCTTTTGCTTGACTCTGGCCCGAAAACAGACAAACCAACCAAGCCTCTCATCCTCGCACTCTCTCATCTCTCTTCCCTTTCTACCGTTCCACTCTCCCTCTCTTCTCTCCTGAAACTAGACGATTACGCGTCCTCGGGAAAACACGGATCACATGACTGAGATGTCTCTTAGGACATTAATCCGTTCTCGAAAATTTTGGGCGTCTTTAGCGCTTTTTTTCTTTAAAAAAAATCGCTTATGTAGTCAGTTTGTCTGTCCGTCCTTCCGACCGTCCGTCCTTCCGACCGTTCGTCCTTCTGTTCGGACAACATCTCTAGAATCCTTCAACTTGTAGACGCCTACATTTTCAAGATAACTTGGTCTACGTGAGTGATAAACACGATAAAAAAATTGGCGGATCTAGGATTAGCTGTCTTCAAAGAGGAGGCGATATATTTCTCCTGGGTCGTACGCCCAGCAGCTTTTGCTTGACTCTGGCCCGAAAACAGACAAACCAACCAAGCCTCTCATCCTCGCACTCTCTCATCTCTCTTCCCTTTCTACCGTTCCACTCTCCCTCTCTTCTCTCCTGAAACTAGACGATTACGCGTCCTCGGGAAAACACGGATCACATGACTGAGATGTCTCTTAGGACATTAATCCGTTCTCGAAAATTTTGGGCGTCTTTAGCGCTTTTTTTCTTTAAAAAAAATCGCTTATGTAGTCAGTTTGTCTGTCCGTCCTTCCGACCGTCCGTCCTTCCGACCGTTCGTCCTTCTGTTCGGACAACATCTCTAGAATCCTTCAACTTGTAGACGCCTACATTTTCAAGATAACTTGGTCTACGTGAGTGATAAACACGATAAAAAAATTGGCGGATCTAGGATTAGCTGGTGGAGAGTAAACGGTGTATTTTCCCGACCCCTTTGTTTCAGTTCTAACCCCATAAGAAAAGTATGATATCGTTGCAGGGCATTATAAATTTTTAAATTAGTTAAAACGAGACGAGACGAGACATCAACAGTTCTATAGTTGAAAGACTGAGGTTTAATATTTTTTTAAGACAGAATTCAAATCTGTATCGAATTAGAGGAAACAATTAATTTTAAATGAGAAACATACTATAGTTAATGGTTTCAGGCGTCTCTAACCTAACAATGTTGCATTGCAACGAAACCTAGGTCGTTTTAAATAAATTTATGTGGAATTACAACAAGTCTCTCTATTTTACATTGGGAAAATATTACTATTCCATTGTATTGATATAACGCTTTTAAAGGGAATTTATAGACTAGTATATTGTGGGACCAAAAATGTAACCTTATGATGATGTCATAATCCTAAAACAAGAAAAAAAGCGCCTCATCTAATTTGCTCTGCAATTCTCCTCTCACTTGCTTTAAGTTCTTGTAGAATATAATATGCCCCCTTTACTCGTATAGCAAACGTAATAACTCTTTTCTTTCCCTCTTATTTCTCTAACTTTCCCGTATTTCTTCATCTATTATTCCCATTATCCTCCTCTTTTACCACTTCTCTTCATCCACTTCGTCCTCTTTTTCACGCCTTCCTTCCCATTCCAATTCTTGCCTCTTCCATTTATCTCCTCTCAATAGTCCATCCTGTCACTTGATAATGATTTTATTTAACCAAAATCTCATTAGCGGAAGATTATTAATAATTCTAGCGACCTTTCACGGTTGAAAATTTTCATTTATTTTTTCATTACAGAAGTTTTAATTTGACGGTTAATTTAGAGTTTGCGATTCCAATTCTTTTAAATCGTTCGAGCAAAATTCGGCACATTCTTAACCATTCTCTTTAGATATTTCTTAAATTCACTCTGTATTTTCCCGCGCCTTCCTTTCTTTTTTCTCTTTTTCTGAGAATCTCTTTCTCGTCCTCCCCTTTAAAAGAGAACGTCGAATCTTAACTGGGGAAACGCCGCTCACTTCCGGTTTCATCCTTGGAAAGGCCTGAGGAGGAAGACAAGAGGTGGAAAAAGCACTCGAGCCGGAGTGAGCGACCGGAGGTGAGTGGAAACAAGCGCTCTAACATCGCGAAGATAAGTTAAAAAGAGGAACCTTTTCAAGCATTTGTCAGGGTGAGAGGAAGAGAGAAGTTATGAACCAAGAGAATTTAATTCACCCAATACTTCCTTGTTACGCTCGCCTTTCTCTCTCGATAATCTTCCTCTAATCCATCTCGTTGCTCCAAAAAAAAAGAAGAAAAATATCGAATTTTTTTCATTCAGCGGCGTTCAAAAATAGGAACATTTAGAGCTCAGTTAATTACAGTGCCGTAGCGAAGGAGGGGCGAGCGGGGCGACCGCCCCGGGGGCGAAAGCAAAGGGGCGTCAACTGACGAATCGTCTATTGATATTTAACAAAAAAATATTTTGGAAAGTTTTTTAATTGCAATGTCGATAAATATAAATTTAACAGTTTCATTATATGTAACACAGCTGCAAGTAGTAAGGTGGTGTATATTAACATTTAGGTGCGGTGTTTTTCAGTCTTGCCCCGGGCTCCGAACTTCCTTGCTACGACACTGGGTTAATGGTTCCTATCAGATGAATGATTCATATTTACATTAGGATGCAATTAAAGGAAGAAAATGCACGTTTGGCTTAAAAAGTAGCCATCGTCGTTGAAAGTGATGAAAGCTGCGTTGGTGATTGATTCATTCAGAATCGGCGTTCGACCAATCATCTCTTTGGACGTACTTTTTAATGTGCGTATGATTTATCTACATGATTTATTAAGCAAGGGGCTGTAAATCGACAAATGTTACACTCAATATAAACAGCCGATTTAAAATAAAAAAATTAAGAGGTCTTGATGCATTAAGAAGAAAAGGTCTTAATAATATTTAATTTGAATGAGGCCTATTAGACTGATCAATAATCACACGTTGTCAATTATCGTTTTCTTCTATTCTGCAACGAAAATGTGCAAAGGCATGGCTGATAATATTGACGATGACAAAGGTGAATTTGACAGCAGATTATTATTGCTATGTCTTTTATCAAAGGAGTTTTGAAGCATGAATTGTACATCACGGGTCGGTGCGCATAGCTTTGTGGATATAAAATAAAATGGAGGGATGATTTAATTTAATTTTTTGAGGATAGACAGAGAATTAATTGGAATAAAAAAGACTCCTTCGATGAATTTCTCTCGAGAATTAGGAATATTAGAGGAATTTTTTGGAAAATTAAAAATTCTTCAAAGGATTGTAAGACAAAGTAAAACGGAGAGATTTTAATGGAAGCAAACTGTTGAAACGTATCGCGACGATTATCAGCGATTCCTTTAATTAATTCGGTTTATAAAAGCGACGGGTATTTTGAAAAGAAGATGATCGTCGAGGAACTTGGTGATGACTATAGGTATCACCTATTCTCATCTAAATTGCAGAGAAATTAGTCCTCATCTTCGAGCACACTCGCTCTCAATCGTAAATGCTTTGTTAAGGGAAGGAAACTCTATAAGAGAAATTCTCGACGAGCGATGGCGTAAAATATTCCTTAGATTACGACGCTCACGCAATTTAAATTATTGGCGAATCAAAGACTTGGGAATGAACTTAAAGAAAGCGTATTTTCGCAGAGGATAAATCATAAAATTTTTAATTTTTCCTATCGTTTTCAACCCAAAATTAAGAAATCAGACAATTAAAACGACGCGATATTTCTGGAAAACAATTTTCGCACAAATAAACAAATAACAAAATCCCCTTTAAAATCACTTAAGGGCCCAGGTGCCAATTGTACCATCTTGATGAGCAGAATAAACAAAAACAAGATCCAACAGTTGGATGTTGAATAAAACTGATACATCGAAGGAAAGGCAAATCCGTCTCATGTGATGAAGCCAGGAGGAGACACACCTTTAAAAAAAAAAAACGGAAGAACGTGACCCAATTCCGACCAGTTCTTTTTTTATTTATTTTGTATAAGGGGAAGGAGACTCGAAAGATCCCTCTTTCCGTCACACCTTGCCACCGCGTAGTGTCTTACTCCCTTGTCTTCTTCCCCCACCCCCTCCACAACTTACCCTATTCCTCTCCGCAACTCATGAGCCGCCATCACACGCGGTTTCTCTCCCCTACTCCCTTTCCCCAGAGAGGAGACGGACGGAATTTCAAAGGGATTTCGCGTCTCTTGTTGCGTTTCGCGGAGGACGTGAGGGGGGGGGGGGGTGGTGTGAGGATGGAAAGAAGAAAAGGAAGGAAGAAGAGGACAGAGGGAGTGATATGGGGAGATGAGAGGGCGGAGTTCTGAAGGATTGACACGATCGCTTCCTTGGGAGGCAACGGTCGATCATGAGTCGAGCCACGTCTCGGGAGAAGGGGGCGGGGGTGGGAGGGGAAGAAGTTAGGAGGCGATGGAAGGGTGGTGAGGAGATATATATATATATATATATATATATATATATATATATATATATATATATATATATAATCATAGGTAGTCTGTCCGCTGACAGGTCCGTTTAAACCTGGTTCTTCATGTACTCCTATTTTCCGCTGTCCTCTTCATATCTTGATAACTCTCTTTCCCTTTCAAATCCTCTATCAGCTGAAACCTTTTCCTACCTCTTTCCCTTTTCCCATCTAGTTTTCCTTCTAACACATCTTTAATCATACTCTCTCTCCTCAGACAATGCCCAACCCAGTTTGCCTTCCCCTTTCTAATAGTCTGTATAATCATTCGCTTCTCTCCTACTCTTCGTAGCACTTCATCGTTTTTTATCCTATCTGTCCATTTTATCTTCAGCATTCTCCTCCAAGTCCATATTTCAAAGCTTTCCAAATATTTGATGTCATTTTTCCTTAGCGTCCATGTTTCTGCCCCGTACAAAGCTATACTCCATACATAGCATTTTATGAACTTCTTGCGGATATCTTCCCTTATATTCCACTTAAGTAGGTGTTTCTTTCTTCTGAAAGCCGCTATTGCTTTTCGTATTCTAGTCCTGATCTCATCCGTACATTTTGCTTCTCTTGTTATGATGCTCCCAAGGTATTCATAGTCTGAAACTTGTTCTAAAGGCTTTCCTCCAATACTTATCTTCAGATTCTCTTCTTTGCCCGATATTCGAATGACCTTGGATTTTTCTGTATTTTTTTCATACCGTATTTTCTACCTGTTATTACTGGTAGAAAATCATTTTCTGGAGTTCTTCTTCCTTTCTTGCTAGAGGTACTTGATCATCCGCGTATTTTACTGTTTACATATATATATATATATATATATATATATATATATATATATATATATATATATATATATGGATGTCAACAAGGTGTTGGGATGAGGAAACCCAGTGAACACTCACCAATCAGACGACTTCATGTTGGCGAGGCCCCGGGGATGTCGAAGCGACACACGTAAAAGAACACTAAAACACAGAAACATCACAAACGTAGAAGCTTTCGGAACTACTCCTTCTACTACTACTACTACTCCTCCTTCTTCTCTCTCTGTAGCTGAAGAAGGAGTAGTTCCGAAAGCTTCTACGTTTGTGATGTTTCTGTGTTTTAGTGTTCTTTTACGTGTGTCGCTTCGACATCCCCGGGGCCTCGCCAACATGAAGTCGTCTGATTGGTGAGTGTTCACTGGGTTTCCTCATCCCAACACCTTGTTGACATCCATATATATCTATTTTACCTTTCCTTTTCCATAAGCTGTTATATATATATATATATATATATATATATATATATATATATATATATATATATATATATATGGGGGAAAAGGAGTGACTTCATCAGTCCAGAAAATAGGAGGAGGAAGTATGTTGAGGATTGCATATTGGCCATGAAGAGAAATGGATACCTCTCTTCTAAAGGGAGAGAAATCAAAATGATACGTCCCGCGTATTTTTTGACAATTACATATTTGACACGCAGCAGACAAATGAAGGAGGGTTGAGTTTGTGGAATTGCGGCAGAATAGGAGGATTGGGCATCAATCACAAAAAAGAAAAATACCATCGCGAAGGATGTATTTGCAATGAAGGGAAGATCGACACGAAACAACAAAACACTTCCGTATGATTTCAAACACACTGGTGAGTTATTTAATCATGAGTAATCGATTGGACGACGTGACAAGGCATCCCGCGATTTCAAAATGGATCGACGCATCCATGAAAAATCTTCCTTTCGTCCCAAAATCTGTCATCGACGTCTAATTCGCGAACAAGATAATTCCTCCATGAAACAGCCGAGTGAATCAGATCCCCGCTTCGACAAAAAAATAGCAGACGTCCCGAGAGGTGATTATAAAAAGGGTCATCGGTATTCGAATTAACGAGTGCGAGTTCTTTGTAGCTGAAGCGGGAACCTGATTCGTTCGACCAATATACGGCCATAGGAGTTATACATTGATAAACGACTGGATTACATGTTTGAGTTAAGCCCAAAAACTCATTTTTGGAACTGCTCGTTTTTGAACCAATATCTACGAAAGAGAACGCGCGCTTTGAGCGACTGACTGAAGTACTCTTTGGAAGGTTGTCAAAGAACACGCCCGTTTAATCGCTACGAACCACAGAAAAATAAAGTTGAACAAACGTAATAAAGATAAATCTGAACCGACATGAACACTGAGGATTAAATCTACATCAGAAGATAGATAATAATGAATCGTATAATGGCTTTTTATTTAATGAATCGATAAATAAAATTCTACGATAAGAAAAAAGGTGCGATTAAAGCTTCCATCGCCATCATACATCCTCACATTACGAACGATCTTTCGCTCTATCCATTATTCTGCTTTACATATCGTTACAAAAAGATATTAATACATTTTTTCTGAGTTGACCATGAGTCAAATAAACGTATAACTTCTCCACGACGCGTTTGTAGAACCAATACCTTACATCGATATTCCGATGCCTTTGATGTAACGGGGCACGACACATTTCACCCAGAAAACTCGTCCATTTTAGCGTACATGAAAGGATAGAATACTTCCCCCTCGAGACTCGCCGCCTTTCCACCCGATCGAAGCGAAAATCCCCCTAGAGAGATAAATTAAAACAAAACAGAGCGAGCACTTTTGCAAAAAGCCTCGATGTGACCATCACTTCCATTCCGACGAACGCGAAAAGGAAAATTTTTTCCTCCATATATCATGTGGCGCGGTTCTCACCTCTCTCTCTCTCTCTCTCTTTTATTATTCCGATCCCTTGTGCGGTTCCCGAAATAGAATTGCCGCTTCGCAACCGCCGCGAGAGCGAGCGCGGTATGGGTGACACGCGTCCAGAGAGAAAGGGAAGCAGATGAGTAGAAAAAAGGAAGTAGGGAGACAGAGGGAAGGAGAGAATGAGTGGGAAAAGGGTGTAAGGTGAGAAAGAGAGAGGGAATGAGTTGAAGGGAGAGGGAGAGTGATGGGGAGAGAGAGAGAGAGGGAGGGAGGGAGATACGGATGGAGGGGGATAGGGTTGGAGGGAGATAGGGATGAAGTGAGGGAGAGAGATGGAGGGAGAGAGAGGGAGGAAGAGTGGGGAAGAGAGAGGGAGGAAGAGTGGGGAAGAGAGAGGGAGGAAGAGTGGGGAAGGGAGATGGAGGAAAAGAGTGGAAAAAGGAAAGATAGAGAGAAAGGAATGAGAGGGAGTGGGAAAGAGAAGTGGAAGGGAGTGGGAGAGAGGAGTGGAATGGAGTGGGAGAGAGGAGTGGAAGGGAGCGGGAGAGAGGAGTGGAGAGGAGTAGGAAAGAGAGGAGTGGAAGGGAGTGGGAGAGAGGAGTGGAAGGGAGTGGGAGAGAGGAGTGGAGGGAGCGGGAGTGAGGAGTGGAAGGGAGCGGGAGAGAGGAGTGGAAGGGAGCGGGAGTGAGGAGAGAGAGGGAGGGAGAGAGAGGGAAGAAAAGAGGAAGAGAATGAGTGGAAGAAAGGGAGCGAGGTGAAAATAGCGGGTGTAGGAAGAATAAAGACAGAGTGAAAGAGAGTAACTAGAGATAGGAATATAAATCATACAAAAATGGGAAGTCACCTTTCTTCCTAAACTTTTAAAACTGACCAGCTATTCATTGCACTACCTCTTAGATACCCATTGCGCGTAGGCAAGAGGGAATCAGCAGGACGTTAAATAAAAAAACTAGAGATAGAGATGGGAGAAATAGTTGGATATGAGAAGAGAGAGAAAAAGGAAATATGAAAGGAAAGGAGTGGAGAGAGAGAAGAGATAGGAGGCGAAGGGGAGAGAGGGAGTGAGGGAAACGGGTAATATCAAATAAAATATCAGGCAGAAGTGAGAGATGGAGGTAGGAGAGAGAAATGAGGGAAAAGTAAGGGAGGAAGGAAGGGAGATAGAAGGGAAGAGTTGCTTCAAGAGAGGGAGAGGGGAATGGAGGGAGGAGATCACGATAAAGACAAAGGGGGAAAAAGATAAGGGTGTGGGAGTAGAAAGAATAGAGTATAAATAACAGAAGAAGCCGAAGGAATAAGGACAGAGAAAATGAGAGCTTCATGTGTTGACGCGATGTGAAATATCGCGTTTTATTTATTGAGATTTATTTAGAATTGTAAACTTAAAATTCTTTGTTTAGTAATATTATAATTATATGAGATAAAGTAGTTTATTCAATAAATTCAATAAAATTTTAATTTCTTTGAACAGACGAACAGACAGAGCGAAAACTTAAGCGCGTTTATGAAACAAAGCGCGCAAAAAAGTGAGAGAGATTGATAAAAATCGAGAAAGATAGGGAGAGAAAAAATATCGCAATGAGAATTTAATCAGGGTGATGGAGTAGCGAAGCCAAAAAGAAAGGAGTAGGGGGATAGGAGAGAATGAGAAAGATGGCGAGGGAAAGGACAGGGAAAGGATCACCTCCTACTTGATATAGATGAGCTTTGAGGCAAGTAGATTCAGGGGTGGGCTCTTCACACAAATGGAGAAAAGAAAAGAGTCGACACGGGAGGGCCAGTTGCCAGGGGAACAATTCCACTCTCTCTCTCTCTCATGTCTCCATACGTCGTAGAGAATCCAAACTAAGATTATCTTACGTTCCTGAGACCTGTGGGTGACAAATTTCGGCAAATTCTGTTCTCGGCGCTGGCAGCAGTTAAACGTTTTGAACTTAAGTCGTTATAACATTTACGGGAAATGAGTTTTATCCTTCCTTATACACCGCTGTTGCTATGGTTAATATGGAGACTCATTTTTTATTTTCACATTTATTCCACTGCTTCGCAGTGTAAATTAGGAAATTGTACACATTAAGGTATCTTTTTTAGGTCTTTGCACGTCCGCTAAACTTGCTTAATGCTTTTGTCTCCAAAGCCTAGAATCATAATTTTAATAGAAAATTTAGTTATTTATGTTTCACGTTGAGTATTTACCAGCCTTATAATACGGATGTGTAAATACAGTGGTCGATTTTTCGATTGACTCTGGTTGGACTTGAAATTTTCAGTTCAGGACCTATTTAATTTGGATGACGGCAATCGTTGCCTCTTACACTCAATTATTTCCAATCCAAAAAATGAAATTATGAGAGCATAGAAGTCAATTTGGTGAAAATGATCACCAGATGAATGTACACGCTCAATACGAAGAATATTTAATCAATTCCCACCTCTCTTTAAATGAAATGTTTTTTTTTACGCTTGTTTGGTTGAAATATATCCCCCGAAACTAACGAAAATGAACAACCCACACTTACAGGTCCATAAAATACTCTCTATCGAGACAAGACATTGAGTAATGAGGTCAAATTAAAATCGAATTTTAATTTACAACTTAAAATTATGGATAGAATCAAAAAAGATATTTAGTGATTTTATCCCACGCGCGACCTCGGCTTATAGGCTGTAATAAAAAGGAAACGCAGAAAGAATTAGATAGGGAGACTAGGAATTCCAATTACGACCACGCAGAAAAGGTCAGACACGTAAGGTAAAATATATTTTTTATGCGAGTTTATAAAATTTTCTAATTAAATAAAAATAAAGCATAAGAATGTAATAAGTACATACTTGATATTCTTTTAAAAAATCATACGCCATAAAGAGCGTAGAATAGGGACTTTATAATTTCCCCAAATTATTAAATTACCCCATTTCCTCCTCGTCGCTGCTGTTAATTGACGTGGGTTGAGGCAATAACCCAAATGAGAATTTAAAAAATCGCAATATATCTCTCGTTAGATCTTCCAATCTCTTTGGGGCGTAGGAGGAGACTGTTTTTTCCCCATCTAGGCAGGTAGGTGGCATTGGTCTTTCAGCGATGTGTCAAGAGCGGGACTTATTTTCGTCCCGTAAGAGTATACTTTTACAGCTCAACGAGAAATAGAAAGACTGCGAGAGATCGAGGCCAAGAAACCAAAAATATGCTTCTTGGTCACTCCCAGAGAGGCAGTCGAGAGTTGGAGAAGTTCCGATTTTTTTATTTTTCTCTTTTAAATGCCGCTAAATCACGACCGACGCTTAAACACGGCGTGTGCTTCTGAACAGACGGAACGATAACTCAGGTATCAGCATTTGCCAAATCCAACAAACCGAAGTAACAAGTAAATTTCGTGTAGGACTCGGGGCGGGAAGGAACAACGAGACGCATCTTCCTTTTACGACTGTTATACTTGGCCGGTTTCGGAGGACATACGTAGCGCGCGCGGGATTACTGGAGGAAAGGAAACGTTGAGAAAACGCATCGATGTGCAGCCTCATGGATGGCGGAGAGGATTGCCTGCCAAAATTCTAGACGGTGACGTCTTTTGGTCGGCGATGCATTTAGGACGTCGTGGATTGGTGAAAATATAAAGTCCAAAGAGCCCCGGTTGAGTATGCGTAAATCATCTTGGATTTCATTACTTCCGGGTCGAATTTTAGTTCAGCAGAAGGCGCTGGCGCACTTGTCGGTTTATTCTGGTACAAATGGAAGAATCTTCGCAAGCCGACATCTTATGCCTTGTGCAGAAGAACCAGAAAATTGTAATTACATCTCTTGGAACAATACAATGCTATAAAACATTATAATAATATTGTAAAATAGGAAATTACCTGTCTTACTAAACTTAGTAAAACTGACCACATCTTTATTGCACTACCTCTTAGATACCTACGCATTGCGCGTAGGCAAGAGGGAATCAGAAGGTCGTAAAAAATGTTCATAATTACGCAGCACTTATTTTATAACCCATATTGCAATTACATGAATAAGAAAGTTGGAAATTATTTTCCATATATTTCTTTGAAAATCAACTTAAGGCTCGTTGCCTATGACAGCAGTCGTATATTTCTTGATATCTTATTTACGAAAGCGACACAAAACATAATAACGAAAAAGTAACAATTATCCCAATTTTGGACAACCGGATTCGTTGGACAGCGACAATATTTGGAACGGATTGCGGACCTCATGATGGACGAAAAACGAAAGAATTCTCGTTTGTATCGCCATGTGCGTGAAAAGCTCCATCCTTTACGTTTATGGAATCTCCTCCGTAACAAGCGAGAATGGAAACGTGACAAACGGTTCGTTCTAGCGCGCCTCGTCCCTTTTCCGCCCCACCACTCACCCCGGAGGCTTAACGATGCGCCATTCATATCCCAAGCAATAGCGCACTCAAGAAAAACCCCACTCCCGCCCCTTTAAAGTCATTCCTTCAAAACGAAGAGAGATCATGGCCATGACCCTGTCAAATTCATAACATTATACACGCGATGTTTTCAGCGTATACGCCAGCTTAAAGGAAGAATTGCGAGATGGCATTTTTCGCTCCAATTGTCCATACATAAGAACGGCAGTAAATCTTGCATCCATCTCTTCCTATCGTACGGCTTTAAGTAGGAGATATACTTCCATCTTTGCCAGGTTTCCAGCAAACTTCCAACTTTAAATAAATCTATGTCGTATTTTTATTACGCAGCTTTTACCTTGATGGAGTACATGTGTGTTTATATATGGGTGTAGGAGTCGAATACAAATTTAAATTCCAGAATAAGCACTTTAGTATAAAATATTAAGTACGTCTTAGGTATCTCCAATAGGAATAACAAGATTATAGGTCGTTTTTTCTGTTGAGTGCCATTCTTTACCAATATTCGCTATCTGTGGTCCTACTCGCGTGCCACCCTTCAAATAATGTTTGCCCATAACGCTTACAAAAAGGTGATTCTTATATTTTAACAACATAATGCGGCATCGTTAGAATACGAAATGCAAGGAAATCAAAGTAAAATTCTTTTAAATGCATAGTTTTGTGATTCTTCTTTGAAATATCCTGCCATATAAAATCTCTTCGCGTGCCATAGGTTGTCGATCCCTGTTATAGAAGATACAAGCACGAAATTTTTTCATTTTTAATACTTAGGTGCTTATTTTGGAATTTATATTCACCCATAAAAAGAGCACGATAATTCTTTAGTGAACAAATTTCACCGCAGAATATACAAATTGGCATTTCTAGTAAGATAAAAAGTGAGATTCGGACATATCTACCTAAAGAATGAGATATTTTCCTTTTCCACTGTAATTTGAAATCGCTTAGAATGAGCTTAATGAAATCCAACGGAATTAGGAAGCACCTATAGTCCTCAGGCCTTCGACAACAACAAATTAACACGTCGCTGCATGTAATCCTTTCCAGTGAGGTAGTGGAGAGGGGAGGATGGGGAGAGAAGGGGGCAGTTGCCTCCGAGTGAAGGGCTGAAGGGGCGCAAACTAATGGACTGAAAATTAACGTTTCTGTTTATAAACAATAATTATATTATACTTCGAAATAAAATGATAGTGTAGTATGCTTGGGTTTCCATCACATTCACCACTTAATTTGTCTGGAAAATTGTACAGGGAGAAAAGAGAGGGAAGCGTAGCTCTGTGACTTGCCCCCGGGCGAAGGAGAACCTAGCTACACCAGTGGATGCTCTCTAATTTAAAACAATACATTAAAATCCACAAAGTATTTTCGCTACATAGGCATATATGCACGGAAATCTTTACAAGAGTGATGTACGTAGAGAAGACAGTTTTCTTGAAATGGGAATTTACTTTCCAGATGCTACTTTTCCCCTCATTTTACTTCCTCTCCCCTGCCCCATTCTCATCTTCTCCTACCTTCATAATCACTTACGGAATTTCCACGCGATATTTCCCTATTCACTCCTTTCATCCCGCTTCCCTCCCACATAGATTCCCAGGGGAGCATCTCAACTCCTCGCATCTTCTTCCTCCGCCTCTCTCCGCCATTACTCATTCTTGTGAGTGGACACTTATTGAAGTTGCCGCCCGGCATCTCATCTTCCTCCTTTCCCGCTCGCTCCATCTTCCTACGTATCTTCTTCCGCCTGGAGCCTCTCTCTTTGCCTTGGCAAAATTTCGCTGAATGGCACTGTTATCCCTGTCTTTTTTTCAACATCCTTCTCTCACGGCCTCTCTCGAAAGGAAAGCTGCCAGTTACATCGTCTTTCCTTCCTCCCGATGTCCTTTCTCCTTTATCCTAACTACTTGGACAAGAGTTGCATGTAACTGGCGGAGATACTCAAAAGTCCTCTTCCTCCTTCTCAGCCTCCTCTTGGTCTAACCACCGAATCCTCCTCTTGGTCACACCTTATACTTCTGTATCTCTCCCTATCTCTTCCTCTCTTCTACTCTCTCTCTCTCTCTCTCTCTCATTCTCTCTCTCTCTCTCGGTCTCTCTCCATCCCTATCTTTCTCCCTTCAACGCCCACCATTATAAAAGACCCTAGCTGGCGATCCCTAGGTGCTCAACCCGTCTCACGTCCTGGAACGATAAAAATTTAGCCTTTTCACATGTCCGAAAACGATTTTTTCACGTCTCTCCTCGCCTCCAACAACGTTTTAAAAGCCTACCTCTCATCTCCTCTTCCTGCGAAAGTAATGCATGTCCCGTAATCTCCCGATAGGTGAGAAATATTTGATTCGATGGCGTGTGAAAGGTTAACAGTGCCAGAGATAGTTAAGTGAGTGAAAAGAAGAGGTCGACGGCTTAAATCGATAAATATCTTCCAATATGGGGTAAGCGTGTGTTTTGCTTAGCTCTTGTGATTCGCTACCTAACATAAAGTGCGTTGGGATTTACCTGAGCGGATTGCTCAAAAATGGTGATTGAATTAATCACAGCCGGATCTATAACGATCTGATAGGAGAATAAAGAAGCTCTAAGTTAATTTAAAAATGCAGATCTTTTTCGGCCAAAATTTATTCTGACAAAAACAAGGAACAAAAACCTTGATCCTTCATTATAATGAACATTTAACCGCATGCGTTCAAGAGAATATCCAAAAAATATACAATATCGGGAAATAAAATAGAAAAAGTTATGTTAATAAGTATATGCCATTTAAATTATATAATAACTCGAGTATATCCAGCTTATTTTTAAACTAGTATTTTTGTAGTTAATAACTTAGTAAACTACCATCAAATGTTTAAGATTGCAATTAGGTAAGTAAAATTCAAACAAATGCCAGAAGAAAAAATAAAACCTCGGGATTTTTTTTGTCGGAATTAAAATAATAATTTTTTGAACGTAGCATTCTAACAATTTGGCTGGTTAAAAAAATCTGCACGTCAGTGTTAGCGGACGATGTAACTAAAAGCTAATGCGAGACCAAACATCTAAAAGGACGATGTTTTCGCGGAGTGAGGAACAAAACACGGAAAAAGCCTAACAAACTAGAAGTAGAGAAATTAATCTTAAGAAGAGAGAGGAAATAGCAGTCGTCAAGATAAAATTCATCAGGCGCCGAGACGACTAGACTCTCCCAGATTCGGAAAGCCGTTCTCCCATAGCCTTTTCCAACATCCACAAAACGGCAACCATGCACTAAAGAAGAAGAAGAATGGAATAACAATTTCTCGCCCACTCTCTCTTTGGAGGCACGTCATGTCGTACGAGTGAAAAAAAGAACGAAAGAAATTCTTCTCCCAAAATGAAAATCACTTTCATATATATACGATCCCGAACCCACGTTCGCAATCCTAAAGGGATATGTCGAATGAACGCCCTCGAGGGGACGTCTATTCGCGATTGTTGTGCCCCTCTCCCCACCTTTCGTAAAAATAGTTTTAGGGGGGCCCTCCCTGCCCTATCTCATCTCCCGACCATTCGAAAATCTCCTCACGAGTACGTCAGGTGCGTGTCTCGAAACAGACGTGGAGAAGAGAAAACGGGGAAGATCGGAGACTCCACGAAAACTCACGCGCGAAATATTTCTGGACATTAAAAAATTACGTGTTCAGGATGCGAAAATGGAGAGAAAAGAAGTGAAACTTAAAAGACAGGAGAATAAGAAGGAATGAGTTAATAAGATAGACATACCGAGGTGCTACCCAAAAGTTCCGGGAATTTGTGCATAAAAAAATTACTTACGTCCTAATTTCCACCGTCCCCTTCAACGTAGTCCCAGCGATTTTTCCATGATGCGAAGCATCCTTGGAAGTCCGCAGGTGTGAGTGTGTTAAGCACCTCTTGCGATTCTGCCCGAATCTCCTCAATCGTGTCAAAACGTCGCCCTTTCAGCCGGAGTTTCATTTTGGGGAACAGGAAAATGTCGCAGGGGGCGAGGTCAGGAGAGTAGGGGATGACTGTTACGTTTTTGGAAGCCAGAAACTGCCTAATAACGAGTGACGTGTGGACGGGCGTATTGTCATGGTGGAGCACCCAGTCATTGTTGCGCCAGTTGTCTGGACGTTTGCGTCAGACGTTCTCCCTTAGCCGCTTCAAAACATCGCAGTAACACTTTCCATTGACAGTTTGACCAGGTGGGAGAAAGTCTCTGTGGACGATCCAGTCGATGCCAAAAAAATGATCAGCATGGACTTGACATTGCTGCGAACTTGACGCGCTTTTTTCGGCCGCGGTGAATTTGGCGACTTCCACTGTGACGACTGCTGCTTTGTCTCAGGGTCATAACTATAAACCCAAGATTCATCACCAGTCATGACCTTGGAGATGAAGTTGGGGTCAGCTCTAACTTCATTTTGAAGCTCCCTGCAGACAGCAACGCGATGGTCTTTCTGGTCGTTGCTCAGCAGTCTCGGAACAAATGTTGCAGCAATGCGTCTCATGTTCAAATCCTCCGACAAAATGCGTTGACACGTCCCGTACGACAGTCCGACGATGTCACAAACGTCAAGGATTGTTCGCCTTTGGTCTGCCCGGATAGCCTCACGCACTTTTGCGATGTTTTCCGGAGTTGTGCTTGTCGACGGTCGACCAGAACGCTCATCGTCGTCGACGTCCGTCCGTCCTTGAAACGTTTGTACCAAAGGAATGTTTTGCTTTGGCTTAAAGTATCATCACCAAATGCTTGTTTAAGCAATCTGTGTGTTTCTGCTGCCGTTTTGACGAGTTTGAAGCAGAATTTTATGCAAATTCTTTGCCCCTTAACATCAGCCATTTCAGTTCGAAACGAATTCATAGAACCACTCAAACACGACTTTACAAAAACGCACAGAGCTTGTGAACACGTGCACTCAGCTAGCCGCCACGTTGTACACTTATTCACAAAGGATAATGCCAGCACTACCTAGCAGCAAGTGGCCGCACTACAAGCGATTTGCGTGCGCTGTTCAAATTCCCTGAACGTTTGGGTAGCACTCGTATAGTTTGCATTGAGAGGTGCTTAAGACGTTGATCGCTAGCTCTTTTTAGGTAGACCTCTGAATCTTTTGCGCTGTCTTACGGTTGTGATTATATGCTGTCAATCACAATATCAGTACTTCTATATAAGGAGCATGGCTAGTCCATACGACTAATGGCAGAAGCACTTCGCGGGAAGACCCGGGTTAAGAGGGAGGCCGTCTCTTATGATAGCATATATTTTTAATCAAACAAAGTGTTTAGCTCTGGGGTTTAGCGGCTGAGACTGCTAGTCTTGTCATGGTCATCGAATATTTTGACAAGTTCTTGTCCCTTTCTGGTTCCTCAACTAGTAATGTAATTCATCCTATGGATCACTCCAAAGCGTCAAACAAGCAGCATCCTCTTCTTCTTAATACTATTTAATAAATTTAATTACATAAATTATATTATAAGGTCTACATTCGTTTAAATAAAAAATGTCTTTATATAAGTATAAAATTAATCTCTGATAATTTATTGTTGGTAGATCAAATTAATAAAAAGGGTAAAAAGTTAGATGCTAAGCGCCTAAGATCCGAGAACCTCTGAGCTAAGACAGTTATAGAAGAGAAAGACACCAGGAAGAGGAGAGTGAGAGATGGATTCTAGGTTATAAAAATGGAAGAGGAGAGATAATATACGATATGAATGAAGAAAGTAGACGAGAAAGGAGAGAGAGGGTGAGAACATAGGGAATAGAAAGACGGGAGAGAAAAAGAACAAGCAAGAGAAAGAGAAAACGAGAGGAGA
This sequence comes from Tanypteryx hageni, assembly GCA_028673005.1. Taxonomy (NCBI): domain Eukaryota; kingdom Metazoa; phylum Arthropoda; class Insecta; order Odonata; family Petaluridae; genus Tanypteryx; species Tanypteryx hageni. The sequence continues at coordinate 82,820,931 of CM054113.1, read as the reverse complement.
TAAGGCCAGAGAGAATAGAGAAGAGAAAGAACTAAAGGAATAAATACAGAGGAGAGAAGAGAAAAGAGAGCGGGCAAGAGAAAGATAAAACGAAAGGAGAGAGAGAATAGGGAAAAAAACAGAGGATAGTATAGTGAGAGGATACAGACAGACAGATGGCTATATTATGGGCGACAGAAGGAGAGAGAGAGAGGAGGAATGAGAGAAAACGAGAGATGCGATGGGAGAGAAGACAATAACAGTGGAAGAAAGTGGAAACACTAGAGAAATTATGGATCAGAGAAGCGACGGAAAATTAAAAAAAAACGAAGGTAAGGAACGCGGGGATACGAACATGGTGGAGAGAAATGAATAAAAAACCTGTATACGCATAAAAAGAAAAGAAAGATATGAGATAGATTTTAATGTTTAACCACTCGTTTCCCGGGCAAAAACGAATTTCTGGCAGGTGCATTGGGATACGGAATTTGTACACGACGCTAGCACTCTTCTTGGCACTAAGCGTCTGGAGCCCGAAGTTATGAACTAAGATAGTAAGTACAGATGACATATCCCTCAGCGTACGCTTCCAAAATGTTTCTCAACGCGTCGTGAATTATTCTCCCATTTTAGAAAGGTAATTTTGAGGTATTTTTTTCGCATTCCAATTTTTCACCTCGACATATACTGGTTATAAATCATCATAATATAAAATGGCGAATTTCAAAAATAAAAACCTAATACGAATATTTTAAAATTAATTTATGAAAAAAGGTCAATTTCATAAATATCTCCCGAATTTAATTGGATCGTAAACCCTCAACTGCGTAAATTATTTATTTAAAAAAAAATTTGAAATTCACTTTGTGATTTTTAAAATAATCTCATCTACAGGTTTTAAAAATCATCATTTATCATCCTCATTGAATAGAAATTGAAGGACAACTAAGCTAAAGCAAGTATAGACACAATAGATAAAGGACAAGTCATCATGTGGCATAAAACTTCTATTTTAATTTTAGGCTAGTATTAGGCAATATAGGATAAAATCGCACATTTAAATATAAGACTGCTTTTTTGAGATATGTGGATATTACAATGTCGTTAACAAGTTAAAACGAAAACTTTCGCGCAAAGACTCGGAAGTAAATATCAATTACAAATGGGAGAGTCTTGCACGTGAAAATGTTCTAGCGCTTTCTCTGGGAAAATAACTTGAACTTTAAAAACTTACCTCGCGTGTCTCTGATCCTCCCTCCTTTCTCTTCATACTTCTCTCTCTTCAAAAACCTCAAAGAACAAAAAGCGATCGAAAACAATTCATGACTTTTGCGCCTTTTCGTTTGTTCTTCAAAAGACCTGCTCATGGGAAAAAGCATCATGTTCTCATATCCAGAATATGCTTCGGCGATGTCTCTTTAAAGAGTATCTGCCTTATAGTACATAAATTAAACATACAGATATGCACATACATGTACACTCACACACACACACACACACATATATATATATAAATGCTTATGGAAGAGGAAAGGTAAGTGGGATAAATGGATGACAATAAGATGTTGAGGTAAGGAACCCCAGTGAGCACTCACCAAAGATGACTTCAGGTTGGCGAGCTGCTGTGGTGTGTCGAAGTGACACACGTAAAACAAACACACAAAAAGAAAAAACACGGAAGCTTTCGGGGGTGATCCCTTCGTCAGCACAGGAGAGAGTCAACTTATGGCAAGGACACTGGGCGGAGGCATAGGGGTGGAAGGGTAGTGCGGAAATTTCGGAGATTGGAGGATGCGGAGGAGGTGGGGGAATGGTCAAAAAGGAGTAAAATATTAGCGAAGGTTGAGGCCAGAGGGAGTGAAGGAGTTTAGAAGATGGATATGAGCAAGCTTCCACTGGCGGAGTGTGGGGGCCGAAGCATTATTTGGGAGAGCGCGAATGGCTCTCACCGTGAAGCAATCACTAAACTTTAAGTTGTGATTGCTCGCATGAACGGCCACAGGTAGCGGTCGTTTATGAATGACGCTGTTGTGGTGGCCGTTCATGCGGATGTTGAGGGGATTGCTGGTGAGACCAACATATATATATGTATATATGTATATATATATATATATATATATACACATATATATACATATACATACACACACAGAGACGCAGCTGATAGATGTGGCGCCTTTTGCAAGACTTTAGGAAACTTCTACGTTATGTAGATAGTATTTTCCCTGCGTCACGAGCTGCGTTTACTTGGTTTAGCTCATCACTATGGAGAGTGAAGATGGCATGAAACCATTTTGGACGGAATGCAAACAAGGAACGGCTGAGTAAGAAAGAAGACGGGAGTATGTGACGTAATTAAGAGAGCAAAAGCGCTAAAGTTGCAGTGGGCGGGTCATATTGATAGAAGAAATGATCAGCGTTGGACATAAAGAAGACTGAAAGACAATGGAACAGAGAGTTTGTGAAGTTCTTAGGGCCAACTTGGTGGGAGTTAGTTGAAAAGGAAAACTGGAGGAGTCTGGAGGCGGCCTCCATCCGTAAATGGATTGATAAGGGCTGATGGTATACTATATGTATATATCTACATAACACGAAAACAAAACAAAAAAGTTTTTTAAGTGTGTTACTTCGACACCCTCAGCATCTCGCCAACACCGGTAAGTGTCCACTGGATCCTGTAATAAATATTGAAGGACTTAAAATGGAGATCTATGGAAGACGTAGAAATTGCTCAAGGTTAACGCTCCTAGAGAAATACAGATCAGAATGTCTAGCAGAGGATTTATTGGGAATAATTGAGGCTCCAACTTACATATGTAGAAACGATCATGGCGATAGGATACGTGAGATCGAATGCAGGACGGAGCGTTATAGAGGCTCATTCTTTCCAAGACCATAATACGAAAGACAAACCTGCTAGTGATAACTGTTAGCTAGGTCTCGGTGCATTGCATCCCCTGCCATTCACCAGTTTGGTGAATTGCAGGGTAAGATGTAGATGTAGGATTCTCCAACTTCGCTTGTTTTATCCCTCGATGCAACATTCCTCTATGAAATTACCATATCTATTCCCTCTTTGCTATTGATAGTTTCTTGCACAAGAAACGTTACTCCTGTACCATGTTTTCAATAGTACTCGCAGTGATAATGGCCTGTCTTATACGATAAGCTTGAATAAAAATATGAAAATAAAAGAATAGTACTTTAAGGTGTTTCTGGGCTTCGCTGATAAAATTGATAATTTCTGGAAGCAACGAAGAGATTCGGGAAAGAACGATGGGCATGGATAAAGATAACAGTAACTCTGAGGACTAGCCTGAGTAAAGCCAGCAGTGAGACTGAGGACTCACCTATATTTTAAAATAATCAAACAATTTTTTTCCACGCAGCCTCTAAAATAAAAATAAATTAATGCGTACGTGGAAATGCTCCTGCCCAAAGTTATCTACCGCTGCAATGCATGTATTTTTCTCTCGACTTAATTGCATGTTCTTCACATTTCCTGTTTCCGTCAAAAAAAACTTTCCTCCCTTACGCATTTCACTCCAAAACTCTCTGCGTAGCCCATTCTTCTCTTCCTTCTTTCTGATCTCTCCGTGTCCTCCAAAACAACCCTCTTCCTACGGCCTTCATTTCCTTTCCCTAGCCCTCATCCCATCTTTACTTGTGCCCATAAAGGATGGGTTTCCATTTTGGCTTAAAAGCTTTGTGTAATTCTTCCTGACGTCTGCGTGAGAATGTGTGCGTGCTCGCGCGCGTGTTCATGTCTGCCCCCGTCATTATTAACTTAAGAATCCTTTTACCGATCCTAACCGAATATTTGCAGAAATTCTAAAAGTTTAAGTAAAATCCGGTATTAAAGCGATAGGATCGCTGCTGCACATCATAAATGTACTTTTTATCTGGATAACATTCTCCAAATGCTCTCAATTTCTCTGCATGCATTTGATGGATTGAGTAAATGGAATGTCCGCATCCAAGTACTATAATCACAGGTTCGAGTCCTATGGCTAGCATGGACGGTGGGAATTTGTCTTCGTACTTATTAGGCAAAAATGTAACTCGCATACGGCATGATACCGGCAGGCAGAAATACATGAAAAATCCGGATATTCGATTTTTTTATGATGCGTGCCGTAATTTTCGATATTCGCTCAGAGAAATAAATTATCTAACTTTGGAAGTTCGATAATATTATCTGCAATGGAGTCGATTACCTCTGACACGCACACAACCCAGATTTCTTTTCCCAGCTTCATCGTCTACTTCTGCTATCATTCTCACCGCTCTTATCTTCTTATAGTTAAGCTTCTTATAAGACCCGTTTCCTTCGTTGAAACCTCTAATTCCAGGACCATTTATAATCTACTCACCCCTTCTCTCTATCTTCTTTTTTCTTACCCTTTCATCTTCCTTTCTTTTCTCTCACTATCCATCTCTCTCTGTTTCCATTTTTCTTAATTTCCTTATCTTTCCAACTAGTCTTCTCTTCATTTTTTTATCTCCCTCCATTATTCTCCCATAATTTCTTTCTCCTTCACATCTGGTGTAAAGTAATATATATTCTTTCAACAAATAAGATGATAAATAGACCAAATAAACATAGACTGAAGATAAAATAGCGCATCCTCTCATTCAATATCTTCTTTTTTTAATTTAGAAGTAAAAAAATCAACGTTTAAAAAGTGTCCCACGCCGAGAAAAAAATGGCAGCGAAACGAAGTCACCTCCTTTCGCTTTGCAATTAACTGCACTGAAAATTTTATAATTTAAGATTAATTCATGCCATCATAAAAGAGGTACTTACCAAACTATGCCAAAATCTTACATTATCAGTTACAGTGGTATCATAGCTTAAGATTTTAATTCAGTGTGAATTACCTGGAAGGAAAAAAAAAACAAAATGATAACAACTTAGAAGATGTGCACACTTCCTAAAACTACAGTTAAATTTGCCAATTTGAGCGAAGCAATATTCACATCTTATATTTTAAAATTAATAACTAGTAGTGGGAGTAAGCTTCGCTCGGATCGTAGCATAAATTAGGCTCGTCTTCTTCAGTAGTTTTAGAAATTCAATTATTTTTCCCGACAACGTGGCAGCTCCAATGAAGCAACATGACAGAAATATGCTAGGTATTTCACGACCGGATCATAAGAAATCTTAAAATAACATAAGAAAATTCTAACACGAGACTAGGAAATTAAAGTTTAAAATTTCAATTCCTTGAAATCTTGACTGACTAATTTGACACAGATGGGTAATTTTCGTCAAAAAGGAAATAAAATAATGTATATAATAAAATTTATTCCATACGAATGAGATATATCATTATAATATTTTATGGCCATTTCCTTAAAAACTGGGTACGACGATAACAAATAAAAACTTTCCTGGAGAAGCATTATAATTTTTAAAGTTCACTTTATCTCCGGTAACTGAAATCTCCAAATGAGTGATGTTACTCTAAGATGTCATTAGAGCAATCTCCTGTCTAGTAAATCCTAAATAGCAAATTTCACCGAAAAACATCCAGCAGTAAAGCGTGCATATGTAGATATATATGTTACGGGCAAATCCAAAAATCGGGAAAATCTAGATTTGCCCAAATATAATGGGCAAATCCCGAAATTGAGTGTTTGGGCAAATCTAGATATGATTAATATTGATTCGTATTTGGTAGATCAAATTTCATCTTCAAATGACTTAATGCGAACTGAAGATGTAGAGAACTGCTGCATAATTCATTACAATTAACAGAATGGGCAATTAAACGTACCGAAACAGATGTTCGAGATACCGGGACAACACTGAAAATCGGAACAAATTCGGAACGAATATAGGATGTGAGTCTCGCCAAACTGAGATTTCCCCAAAACGATTTGGTCACATCGCGAATTGCCCGGGAAAATCCCGAAACGTGCATTTTCTAAAAATATTTCGGGGTTTGCACAAAATACCTGGGCAAATCTAGATGTTTTCGCATTTCGGGATTTGCCCGTAACTTATACACTTATACACAGAGGCAGAGCTGTACCTAGAGAAATTGGCGCCAATGGCAAGATTTGCAAATGCGCCTTAAGGTATGTACATCAGAATATATGAATTATTTAGTCACTAATATTTGATAACTTTAAGTTAAACCCAAAAATTTTTTACATGATTAAATATACTGAAATTATTCAATATTGTAGGCGTTTATTAATAAAAAACAAAATTCAGATGTATTCGAAAATTAAGTTTTTATTTCCCCAAGATTATTTATATAATATAACAAAGGAATTTTAGACAAAATTTAAACATATATGTACATGAAATAGTATACAATACAATGAATTAATTTTTTAAAAATTCGGTGAATTAATTCAGTTTAGTTTTTCTAGCTTTTACATTAGTAAATTCATTAACAATGTGATTAAAATCAGCTTCCACAAGCAATTCATTTGCCATGCTTAGAAGTGACAAATTATTATTGAATTTCTCAAATAGGTTTTAATCAATTTCAACTTGCTAAAGCTTCTTTCTGCCGAAGAAATTGCAACTGGCAGAGTTGTAAGAATCCTTAAAGATATATGGGAAAATAATCATTAATTCCCATTGTGCCATCAGTTTTTAAATTTCAACATGGTTCAAATCGATAAGATTTTCTGCTATATCCTCCATTTTATTTATTTATTTTATTTATTTCCATGCGGCCCCTAAACAGCCGTAATCGGCCTTTTACAAGGGGCTCATTAACATAATAACAAGGACTATCACAAACATCCATACCCTAGGTGAAGAAAAACCCACCTAGGTGGGATTCGAACCCGCGACCTTCGGATTGGCAGGCGAGGACGTTACCCTGCCACCACCGAGGCCGGAATATAAAGCACTCAATTTCGTTATGCGTAGATAATAAGTCCAGTTCTGGATATTCCAGGCAAAGATGATTAACTCCTTTTAATTTTTCAACTGACCAATTAGCAAGGTTTGATGCGGACAAAAAACTGAAAAATGATGCAATTTTCTCCATGCCCTGAAATCTATGTTTTAGCTAAAAAAATAAAAATCTTAATTCCTCATCGAAAGAGAAATTAATTTCTTCATTATTTGCGTTTTTGGCTTTAATTACATATTTTTAAATTTTTTTTAGTCTTTGGAGTAGCATCAATTTTTAGATCATGGCATTTTTTTTGTTTCGAACAAAATTTCGGTGAACATTGCTCCTTAAATTTTGAAAATTTGAAGTAAGTCCCTTCAACATTATTGCAGATATTATTATATCATGGGACTTGCATCGTATAACTTCATTTATACTATTAAGTTTTTGTAAAATTTTATTCCAAATAGTCAAAAAGAAAATGAAGTCATAAGTTTCCATTTGATTTTTTAGCATCATAGCCGTAGCAACACCATATCCAAAAGATGAGTTTTGTGATATTTGATCTAGAACCAGAGCAATTTCTTTTATTTGTAGAAACAGACCCCTTATTGCCCTTGCTTTAGAACACCATCTCGTGTCACTATGTCCTTTGACAGAAATTGAAAGTAGTGATGAAATCATTTCCCAGCGTCGAGTAGAAAGATGCGAAAAAAGCGAAGTTTTTGAACGATATCAAAAAAACATGACAACTTCAATATTTTTACTTGCTGCACACACACCAATTAAATTTAAACTGTGTGCGGCACATAGAATATATTTTGCTAATGGGTTTTCACGTACAATATGGGCCTGAACACCATTATACAAACCTGCCATGTTCGCTCCATTATCGTATCTCTGCCCTACAATGTCTTCAATTTTTAAATTGTCATTCTCTAGTTTTTGTCTAATTTCATTAGCTAAACCGATACTCGTATTCTGTGTAGTACTGATAAAATCAACAAATCGTTCTTCGATCGAAAAACTTTTTCCTGAAATTTTCACATACCTTATAACTTGACTTATTTGTTTTTTTTATGAGGTACAACGGAAGTGCTATCAAAAATAATAATAAAACATTTAGCCCGTCTTATTTCATTCAGTATTCTGTTTCTTAATTTTGCAGATAAAAGACCTATGAATTCGTTTTGAATCTTTGGACTTAAATACGACAATTTTTCTTCAGTTCTGGCCTCCAAAAAACATTTTAAATTGGGATCAAATTCACTTATTAATTCTATCAAATTGAGAAAAATCCCGCGCTTTCGATTGCCTTCTATTCTGCTTCCTGAAGCACCTCGCAATGCTAAATTATTTTTTGAACAAAACATTATGGACTTCAATACTGCTTTTAGTACGTGTTGCCATTACTTAACTTCATCATCTATTCGCTTTTGGTTCCAAGTATCAAGAGGACTGCCGTTTTTAAGATTCTTCTAAAATAATTTCCAATTTGTATGGCAGGTTATATGTTCCAGCGATGATTCGTGATTAATTATTCTCGGATTAAACTGCTGCCATTTACTGCTTGCTAAAATTAAATTTTGAGTTTTTCGAAAACAGAAGACATGGAAAGCAATACAAAACATCCCCGTTCTTACAATAAAATAACCATATTCTTGGTTGTTTTTCATTGTTTCCCAACTTTTAAGCAACTATTTTATTTTAAAATTTCTTTCTCAGTACTAGGGTCATGTCATGATGTTCTGGACCGTGTGCTCTCTACATTTGTCAAAGTGTAAATCCCAAGTTGTAGGGTCGTTGTAACCAATCACTGTAAGAGAGTTATCATCAACTAAATTGTTTGTATCTAGGAGAGTTTCGACAACATTTTCGTCTTCAACCTCCAATGCCAAACTTTTACTGCAATTCGGTTCACCATCCACCGTGTTTTGATTGAAAGTTTAATTAAATTTACTTTTGGTGTTGTTGAATGGGCAGTTTTACTTATTGGCTCATCAATTTCTTTCTTTGAAACCCACTTTTCCAAAGCACCTAATTGTTTTTTGCTTTCTTCCAATAGTCTTTCTTTGTGTTTTTTATTTTCCCAGCCAGACTTTTTTTGTACTCCATCTATAAAGAGGACGTTCATTTCTTGTTGAATTTAATATCAATGATTAAATTTGAGGAAATGAACATTGGATATTTATAAACAAGATAGAGCTTAGATAGAGTTTCCGCCTGATTCATCTGCGCACTTCTCCGTCTCCTTCCAACTTGTTCTATTGAATGCGGATGTTCACTTGGTTCGCTTCGGCCACTATTTCAATGTATATGCTATAAACGCGTTATCTGGTTAGATGAACAAAGAAACTTGTTAACTACGTAGTTCATTAATTTAAACGAAAATGTTAGTAATGAAAGCAAGATAAACACATTTGAGAATCTGCGTAGAAAAATTCACATATCAATTAAAGCACTTCCTTTCCACACTTTCAACTGTGCTCGGGCTGCAATTCTGTTGGCTGCCAAATGGTGGGGATATTCACAGGAAAGAGCTTTTAAGTAAATTAGAGACTGATCACAAGGTAGCAGTAATGAAAGAAGTTTATGGAGATACATAGAAGTTACATAGAAGTTTAGTATATTTTATATATGTATTAAGTTCACAAAAATATCATCTCAATGATTTTTGTGCCTTCAGCCGCAGTGGCGCCTATGGCAATTGCCACAACTGTCATACCATAGTTACGGCTCTACACAGAGGGATGTACCAAAAACCATAATAATACACCTAAAACAATAAAAAAACGTTACCAAGAAACGAAATTCCAGGGCAGATGACGCCAATCCAGTATACCGCGAAAAAACAAACTTCGTCCTACTTTTGGATTAAAAACTGTCTCGTGCTCTATAAAAAAACACGCGTGGCGTGACACGCGACTCTTAAACCTTAAGTCTTAGCCAGAATAAAACGCTTGCGCTGCGAAGCATCCACCTTAGCGGGTCACGGAGGGTGGGCAAATGGCACGACCCACGTAAAGGAGGATGAGGACGGTGGGGAAGAGAACCGTGACCGCTTACTGCACATATGACAAACGAGGATTTTTACATGCATACTGCAAGAAGAGCTATAATTTATAACGATCACACCATTGTCTAATATTCATGCAAACGAGGTTCTCCATCGTTTCACCAGAAAAATCAATATTTTAGATAGATGTTAGAAGTATAAAACGTCCTTCGAGATCATAAGGAATAACTACAAAAAAGAGGTGAATCTTCGCGAATGCTTTGAAAATAAGTTTAACCGGCAATTTACTATTTTTTTCTGTATATAAATTAAGATTAAATATGAATATTTTTAAATTTTCAATTAATTATATTAATATTTATATTATTGCAGACTTGAATGTGAATAGGCCAGGGAAGGCAAACCTTTTTTCGCTTGCGTGCCAAAATTACAAAAATAGCCTTTCCTTTTCTAACTTACTTGCCAATTTAAAAAAATCTGATGTGGTCACCACAAGACTTTCTCCATACCTGTAATATTTCTAAAAATTCCAAATTGGTTACATGATAATAAACATTTTAAGGAACTGTGAGAAAAATTTAGACTAAAAAGAACAAAAATAAACTCAAACAATAGCCTTCTGATATTGGATATACCCCCGAAACTCAACAATTAAGAAAATAAAAAGAGCGTTACTAACAAGGAGAGACTACGACCTTCGAGTCACGGATTCTGATGAAACGCGACCAGGCGATACTACGTCGAAAATAAGGAGACCCGTGTCTCGGGGTTTTTGTAAATGGGCCCTTGAGTTCGAGAATTCAGCGTCGGAATTATCCAAAAACATCGTATGCAACTTATTAGGCTTCATTGTCGAACTGTTGATGGGATAGCGTGCCTAGCTTCTACGGCGGGGGTCTGGGTTCGTTCCCATACTTTCCGTTTTTTCCAAATTATCCAAGCGTTATTGGAAAAGTAATATTCTCCGGAAAAAAATATGCTGTGCTGTAAATTTTATTTGGAGATAATGAACGCATTAACATACAATAACGAATATTTTAAATATTGCAGTAAATGAAACAATGGTTCGCAGCATGACAAATGCCGCCGTGCAAGAATGGTCATCTATAATTATATATTATTGTTATATTAATTACATATTGTTGATAATATTAGCCTTGCCTTGGCGGACAGCGATCGGAAGAGAAAGTAATGAATATTGTGAATTTCTTTGAATACTTTGCATACGTTAACGTGAAAAGAACACGAAAGTTAACTGTGGAATAATTAATAAAGAATTTAAATTGCCCATTATTATTATATGTTTCTGCGTTCAATACCTCCAAATAAAAATTATACAGGGAAGTTTCACCGGAGAATGTTAGTTTACAAATAACGCTTGGATAATTAAAAAAAAACGAAAACATTTGGGTTCAAACCCATGCCAACGCCGTAGGAGCTAGGCACGCTATCCCCTGATCCATTCCCTTTCTTATCAAAATTTCGACAACAAAGCTAATTAAGTTGCATACGATGTTTTTTGATATTTCCGAAGCTGATTTCTTGAACGCACAAAAACCCTGAGACACGGGTCTCCTTATAATCAATGTAGAATCATCTGGTCGCATTTCATCAATATCCGTGACCCGAAGGTCGTAGCCTCTCCTTGTAAAACGTAACTAAGCGTAAATTGTCTACAATAGTCGCCGGTAGGTGGTGTGGTGGTGGCAGCTAAAAAATTAGTTTTTAAAATATCTCTTAAACAATGCAATTTTTCGAACAAAGATTGTATAAAATTAAATTTCATACAACTTTTCTTCGAGTACTTTTTTACATTCATCAAATATTTAAGGAAATATTTTAAATAAATGGCATATCTCCTTAACAATGCGTTAAAAATGTTTCAAATAAATGTTATAGAGAATAATATTATCTTTGAAGTTTATAATTAACGACATTTACATTTTTGAAGATTTAAAAGAGTTATTTGCCAAAAACCAAAACATGACTAGAGTAAACATCTACTTCAGGTTGAGCGATTGTTGCCAAAACCTAATCAGCTCCTCATTATATAATATTATTTCTAAATTTAAAGTTTGGTATTGATACGAGTGTAAGTTTTTGAGTTAGAGCGCCTACAAAATCCTATAACATACAGGCCGACAGACAGACACACAGACATCATCGAGAAAATAGTCAAAACGTGTTCAGCGGACCTTAAAACATATATTTACGATGAAATCTCGCATTAGATTTTTTCATGAAAACAATACTTTATTTATACATCGTATATGGAGAAAGTAAAAACATCCTAAAGAAAATAATTTTACGGTTTTGCTACAACTATTTATTCTCAGACTTAGAGCTCAGAAAACGATAATTTGGTTGCATAAAATTCAATTTTCATCTAAAATAGATCATTTATGTCCGAACGACAATTATGAAGCTCGTTCTCGAGCAAAACGTCACTATTACTAGTCAGCTATTTCGTCAACATAACTGCAATGTCGCTCGAAATAGTCGTTTTTACATCGTGTCAGAAATGGAAAATGAGGAGACAGTCTATAAAAACGTTTTCTGTTACGCACTAACCAAAACCGTCTCCCGTGCCATACATTTGCCATGCATGAAATCGGTCGTACAAAGACGGTGATAATAATTATTATAAATACCAAGGTAAAATTAGTCGGCGTACAGTTTAAAATTCCACCGACAAATTAAAATTAATTCCTTTCATCAAACGATAATATCTATTACGCAATTTTCACGAGACTGATACAAAATAGAGAAATGCGAGCGAATTTTCCGTAGTCATATTAACGACAAATACATCCACTCTCGATAAAAATCGTAGCAAAGCCAATGAGTCCTTTCAAAGCGCAATTAAAAAATATTCAAACAGTCCCTGAGCCTAACTCGATAACTACAACCGTGACACGAGATTCTCCATTTAAATTCGAATAATCCTCCGCGCCACCGTGCCAGATCAAAAGAATTCGAACGAGTTCTCCTCATATCCGCGCAAAAGAAGAATATAACTGTAGCGAACGGATTTTGCAACGATGGAAACGGCCGTGTAAAACCCGCGGAAAAATTATTTTCCTTTGCTAGTGAAAAAATTTTAAACTGCAAGCCGCAACCCATTTTCGCTGACCCCCCACGACGAAATGTTTAAACTAACTCACTTGGAAGGGGCGGACCGTAAAATAGAATGGGAAAAGGGAAAGATCCCACCTTTTGGGCATGAATGGATCGGTAATAGGTAATAAATACAGGGAGAGAATTAGGGGAAAGGGAGAGGACATAGGAGGCGAGATCAATGGATCTGTCGGTAGGATAAAATATCAAGGGGTCGTGCGTTTTTAGATAGGATAGAAGGAAAAACAGAGGAGTGGTAGACTGCGTAAAGATCAATTGCAGAGATACGAGTAGGATTTTATGGAGGTTTTTGAGGAAGGAGGTATGTTGGCGAGGGAAGATAGTGGAAGTGATGAGGAAAGATAGTGGAAGTGATGAGGGAGGATTTGGTTGAGGTAGGTAATGGAGAAAGAGAAACTGAGAGGTCAAATATATAGATGGAAAAAATGAGAAGGGCAAGAATGGGAGAGAGAAAAAAGTGAAAAATGAGATATAGAAGAAAAAAATACGGCAAGAACAGAAAGTGAAAACTATGAAATACAGAAGACGAGAAAAAATAAGGCAAGTATGGGATAGAAAATGAAAACTGTGAGATTAAGAAGAAAGAACGCGAGAAAAGAAAAGGCAGATGAAGATAAAGAAAGGAAGAAGGGAAGACAGACCGTAAGAAACCGAGGTTTATACGCTGCAATGGATTTTTAGTTCAAAGGTAACACGAAAGATGGGGTGAGAGGAGGGATATAATGGAAATGGAAGGGTGTCTGCGGTCTATCTCTCTTCCCCCTCGCTCCACCTCAACCTTCCCATTCTACTACTGTGACAACAGTCCGAGATATAGCCATTCTCCATTATCTCTGCTTCCTCGCTCCCTTTTGCATACCCTCCTCTATCGTACCCATTTCCTCTCTCCTCTTTCCCTTCCGTTTCTCTCCCCCTTTCCCCCCTCGTCCGCCTTCGACCGCTGGACCCGTCCATCCTCAAACCGAGCCTTTTTTTTCTCTCTCTCTCTCTCTCCCCCATTCTCAAACGCCCACCTCCCTCGACCACTCAAAGTGACCGCAACAACAGAAGACCTCAACGTCAGGTAAGTTTGTTGTGTGGCGAGAAAGCGAAGGATGGAATAGCAATACAGGGATAGAGGAGAGAGAGAGAGAAAGAGATGGAGAGGAAAGGAGGGGAGAGAGAAAGTTAAACAGAGCAAAAGTAAAGAGAAACAGGTCAAGAGAGAGAGAGAGAGAGAGAAACAGACGTGTTTTCACATTTGAAATTGAGCATTCGCTCTTACAGAGAGAGCTTCTGATTCGTCGGCGAAGGGAGAGACACGCAGGCAGAGGGGAAGAAAGAGAGAGGGATGTGTATGCATATGAGATATGACGGCATTTCCAAATGGATGGGTTGAAGGTAGGTTATCCTTTACGAATCCAAATTAAAATCTCTTTGCGACGGACGGTGAAGCACGCGTTGGACGTGGCGTTCGGTCAAATTCTCCATTCGCTCTAAAGACACATTCATTGAAATATAACGCATCGGAAAGATTAATAGAACGCTGGGGGATGGCGAAGCACTTGATACGAATTAAGTCAGATATTACAGTATCACGGATCCGGAAAATTAATAAACGATAAGGCTTCATATTCTCTTGCCGCAGATATGAGTAGCCCGACAATAAAAGCAGGTGTAGATACCGGTTAAATGGGCCAACGATAATTTACGCTGCTTAAAATCTCTGCGTACAGTTAATATTACTTACATTCATCACTTGTCCGTTGGTGTTAGGTCGTTTGCGCGACTAGTCTCTTGCAATTTATTTCTTCCCGTTAAATTATACGACTCTTTCGAGCCTTCCGTATAATTATACCTTATTCGAGTTTTGGGTTCCCGGCGATATTTTTTCCCCGGAAATGGAAATTAGATTTTCAAATACCCCGGGAATCCCGGGAACCCGGGAATAAGAATGATTTCGCATTTTGAATATTTAATTCACCTTTTTTTGGCTGGTTTCCAAAGGAAACATAGCATTATGAAATGTTCCTATCTGTGTGTGTGTCCCCTGCTAACAACTTTTGCATCAATGGACCGATTTTCATGAAACTTGGTATGAGGCTCGTGCTACCAGGGCCCACCTCCGGGCGACATTTTATTTGGTGAACATTGAAGTTCCGGATTCGACCCCAGGAAAGTTTTTCCCTATTTGTTTTGCATAGGAAGTCTCAAATCCATCGTGCCGAGATGTTTTCTTGAATATTTTAAAATGTCATAAAATTGTGATATCGGAGCGAGATTTGTTCTGTTCTAAGGGGAAAAGATAGATTCTAATTCTTATAACCGAATTTTGATAATTGATCGTATTTTATTGAATTTTCTACTAAAACATTGCGTTTTTGCGTTTTATATCGCGTTTTATCGGATTGTTGCCATGGAGACGATTATTACCGAACTCGGTTTGAACATAGACGAGTGAACAAATGGGTTATTATCTTTTCCGCTCGACTACTCTTCAGCAATGGCCAGTTGATCCACACATATTAACGTATAAACAATAACATTTATTAAATTCGTTTATTTAAAAAAATACACGAAAAATAAGCCAGAAAGAGATTTTGACATTGTTTTTAGTATTTTAAACCTGATAATGCTCTATTAATTTATATTCCAATTTTCTCTATCATTAATAAACTAGGAATTACAAATGGTATTCATGGTATGAGAATTCCTTGGAATGACTAAAACATACTGAAACATTTCCTGTCAATATAAGTAATCAATTCGAGACGTCAACTTTGGGAAACCAGCCTGCAATAGTCCTGGTTTGGATTTCTTGTTCATTTAAACATATTTATTATTGATAAAACGTAACTACATAAGTGTTTAATAAATACCAATGACATGTGATACATTATTTGCGACAAATTGTTAGCAGATTCAATATTCTTTGACTTGCACAACCGACCTTTCCTCGATGTTGACCATATGAAGATAAGAAGAGACCAACTATTAATGTAGCCTATATTGCAATTCCCTCAAAGTTAAAATTGAGAATAGAAAATGTATGAAAGACGTTTAAAAACTATCTACAATCTATAGGAGCCTTCTTATGTCCCTTTCTGGCTACCTATGTCATACTATAAAAATGCAAATAACTCGATAAAGGACTAAATATTTTTTAATTTGGCAGGAATGCTCGATTAACATATTTAAGCTGATGACGAAAAAACTCGAAAAAAGTCACGGGTTTGGCTCCAAGGAAGACATTTCCAGTTCCCATAATATAACAAGTCAATATCGACTTTTCGAAGTGCAGACTTTTATTCTTTTTGAGATTTAAATTAGAAAGAATTAACCTACGATCTTCGATTTAAACCATTTTAAAGAAAAAATTATATTATTTCTTACTTTGAACAGTTGTATAAAACTCCTTAAGCCAAAAATATTGTAGGGTAAGCCCTATGCATTTCGCCCACTAAGTGGGCATCTTCAGGGGAGAACCTGCCTTGGCAGTGAACAAGGTTCAATGCGCAGTTGAACCTTGTTCACTGCCAAGGCAGGTTCTCCCCTGAAGATGCCCACTTAGTGGGCGAAATGCATAGGGCTTACCCTACAATATTTTTGGCTTAAGGAGTTTTATACAACTGTTCAACTTGGAGCCAAAGTGATTACGAGCTACCATCTACATTTCTTACTTTGTTCATCTTTTACCGACTAGTTCGAAATTCCTCATGTTAAACGTTTAATTCATATATTTTGGGAATACCATGCCATTTTAACGGGATTTTGCCTTGCAAACCAATTACACTGTTAAATCTCGAAATCCTAATGTCATTTCATTTCTTATGCGTGAAAGCGTTTTTTGAATGTTTTTTAATACGAGAGAGAGAGAGAGAAAGAGAAAGATAAGGAAGGAGAGAGAAATGATTTTCATAGCAGCCAATGTAACCAAAATTCGTTGCGTTATATGCGAGAAGGAATAAATTTTAATATAGAACATTAATCATTCGCATATAAAAATCACTTAGAATCATCGTAGGAGTTCGAGAGTTAAAACAACGAACGCCTAAAAGAACATAAGTTTGTTCTCCTGCCATCGATTTTTTAAATGTGTCGAATTGATCAACAGATCAGTTTTAACGCGAGAATTTGACGCTTTCTTAGTGATTCGCATTATTGCCGGTTTCATGTAATTGGGTACCATTGATTTGGATAATAGCTTCGCGTAGCATCTATTCACGAAATTTCATAAAAAACATTCCTCTTGAATTTCAACGGGCATCTCTCTAGTTTATGTATAATTCATTTGGTCAGAGTGGCTAATTTGGTCGATTAGGGGAGGAGGGATGAGGGAAGGAAGAAGAATAGGAAGGGAAGGTAATTCACTTCAGCTCATAGTTTCAGATTCGTGCAACCATTACTTTTGGACCTTTTTTTACTAACGACATTCACGGGCGCGAGAAGAAGCCATTTTGACATTGTATTAGCGTTCCATTAAAAATGAATTAATAGCGATAAACGCAACCTGATCCTTAATCTCAAACTCATAATAACTCAGTAACTAAATAATATTTAGCATTCATCAGAAATTTTATTGGTACAACATGCATACAATTTTAAAAAATCAAAACTAATTTTGATAGGTTAACATTTGGAGCTGAAATTCGGAGGAATATCTAAAAAAAACCAGTTATGAAAAGCTTGACTCGGCACAAAATTCAAACGAATAATTCCCGGGAAAAATATAATTTTCCCTTATAAGAATCTCTCTGAAAAATTGCCTTAGATATCTTTACGTTTAATTTCGTGATAACTCATATTTTCATTGCATCATTCTCAGATCCATTTTTATGCCTGATCATAATTTAGGAATTAATCCTTCCCGATCCTATTGTTTTAAAAAGACATTAAATTGTACAGCTGATTATTTCCAGCGATTTTTCTTAAGCAAGATTTTGAAAGATCCGATTGAAATAATAAACTTAATCACCCTTAAATATTATTACCATTACTGATGATTAAAATTACGTAAGTTTATATCTGCAAACTACTTTATACAGCTTTAGATTGTGGACGGCTCGCTCTTCTAGGAATTTTATCTATAATTCTTGAAAGATACTCATGAGGTTTTCCACGCCAACGCATTAATCTTTCGAGATAATTTTTTCTACCCACTCTGATCTTACAAATACCGACAGATAAATGGATTCAAGGCGACTCTTTGACTTGCATCTCAATCCGAGTGTTTGCATTTCTGCATGTCATCTCCAACTGTCTCCAAAAGTTCTTCGTCATCTTCGAAAACGACTCTATTTTACCTGCCTAAATTTCCAATCATTTCAGACACATTTCAAGGCTTTTAGATAGAGCGATTGCCTATGTGGAAAATGTTTTAGATTAACCCTAGAACTACCAAGGGGAGGGCCTCCGAGGCCCACAACTTATTTTTTTTTGTATGTTTCTCTTTTATAAACAAAGGAAAAGTCAGGATATTTTATTACATTGTGCGTTGAGTTATGTAAAATAATTACCCAAGGTTTATCATCAATGTATCCATATTTCAATTTTCTGCAAATTATTTAGTCATTGGCTGCATGCTTGTACACGCGGGTAGCCTAACTTATAGGGCACCATATGTGTGGAAAGCAGAATGTGAAGTGCCCTATTTGTTTTAACTGTTGTGTCAGATGAATCCGATTAAATAATTTTTCTAATCAATTTGTTATTATTTCTGTAAATACAATCTTACTGCAATATTAATCTGATCTTGAAAATAATGAGTAAGAATGTAAAAGAATTGTTCTAATGTAAATATTTGTCTTTATGTACATATAATTTCAAATAAATTACTAAATTTGTATAGCTATATTCATATGATGTTTTTAAATATATAACAATAGGTTTGAAACATTACTTTGACTTTTTATTGTATTTTAGGTGGTGTGCCTCTGAGAACCCCCTCTTGGTAGTCCAAGGTAGTGAAAATCGCTTGGTAGTTCTAGGGTTAATCTTAGCCTGGGTTAGAAATGCACGTATATTATTTTTACGCGCTATTCATTTATCCGTCTTTTTTATTTTGTTTGTTGTTGAATTCGTATTCTGAAGAAGTTCACTGCTTTACCGATTCTGCAAATTTACTCCCGATTAGCGAATCTAACCCTCACTCCCAATAATATCCTCTTCTACTGTTGGGTTATTGAATGAAAATCTAACGTTCAGCGGTTATTAATCTTCCGTAACGCAGAGATAATGTGTTATGAAATTCATTCATTTATTCACCGCTCTAAACGACGTAAATATATTTATTTATTATATAATATATAATAAAAAAACGGAAATTATTTCCATGTCGCGAAATTTTATCGTCGTGAAGGGAGCGAAAGCATCAATATTGTATACAGAAATAGGCACGGTCTTCAATGTCTCGCACGAGTACTTCAGCTTGCACCCTATAGGTAGCGATGACTTCGAGGGCGCTGAGCTCGCGCTCCGTCACGCACCGAGGTTGGGGCCAGACGCCGCGTATGAAATAACACAGTCGCATAAATATAATCTTTAAAATGCAAGGGGCGCATCCGTCAGTCAGTTCTCATGCATTATCAGCGAGGCACGTCCCCGACCGACGCATTCTTGACGCGCGTGAGGCGGCCTATTGCATCGTCGCGCCGTCTATGGGGGCGTTAGAGAAATGGTTTTCATTCGAACCACCAGGGGTTGCACCAAAGCCACCCATAAGCAAAATAAA
Organism: Tanypteryx hageni; assembly: GCA_028673005.1. NCBI lineage: Eukaryota > Metazoa > Arthropoda > Insecta > Odonata > Petaluridae > Tanypteryx > Tanypteryx hageni. Next base: position 82,801,226 of record CM054113.1, on the reverse strand, counting down.
ACTGCCACGTCGACGATGCAACGATAAGATTTTTTTCGGATTTTCACCCCCAACTCTGTACGGTCGGTTTTTAAGTTGAGTTTAGTATATTAGTTCGAACACGTTAGCAATGGTAGCTTCGTTCAGTTCACAGGAAACCGCATGCATGCTCGAGCGAACTTAAGGGAAAAGACGAGGCATGCATAAAGATATCGAAAATCCATTGATGAAAGGGCTGCCGAAAATATCAAAGCAGCCGCCGCCACGGTATTTACAGTTAACTAATGACTCGTACGCGGATTGCAACGAGATTGGAGTAGGAAGCGCAAGATGGCCGCCTGGGGAGAATAAAACGAAAGTGATCTTACAATATCAGAGCTCGCTAGCGCGTATTACGTTTAACGGCCGCGCGTTTATAGACATTTTATGGTGGAGAGCGACTTAGAGCTATCCTTAAATTTTATCGGAGTCTTAAGAAAAGGAGGATCGCGTAAATTCGAGTTAATTACTTTTTACGAGCATCTCCCGAAATAGTCTCCTGCTCGGCCATATTTAGCCCCTAAACGAATCCGAGGCTATGAGTTGAAAGCGTAATGGGAATCTTCAATGATGGTCTATCTCTGTGAGAGGCTATCGAGGCATCAGAAAACAACGTGGTCAAAGTAAGAATAAAATGGCCGATGATCGCTGGGGCGGATTTAAAAATGGCGAAAATAAGTTTATCGCGCGATATTTTATCGAGATGATGCCGAGTTAAAAAACTCAAGAACAAAACATGCCATTTTGAATGTCTTTTTTTTAACTCGGACAAATATAAGGGTCTGATTTCGGTTAATGGCCACTGAAGGTCACATAAATTCTCATGTTTTTTTTTAATAACCTTGTTATGGCCATTGGGGATATATAAGTTATTTTTCAATTTTGATACTTAAAGTGCTTATTCTGGAATAGGTGGGGTGAATGAGATCTTGTTTTTAGATATGGTCAATTAGGACGATTTTACAATGGGGAAACAAAGAATTTAATTCAAAAAATAAAATCGGGAAAACATTATTAGCTTTTATCAAAATGATGGGATAGCATCAAAGTTTTTCGAGAATTCCGCGATTTTGCTGCAATTTAATTCAGTGAGCAAGCCTTAATTTTGTGGAATTCTTTTTTAAAGAAATAAAACAATTTACTTTGAAACCTGGGTCTTAAATGCAGTGGATTTCTTTCAAAGTGATTTGTTATATTTACTTAATCTCAAAAGTATATCATTTGAAACGCTAGCAGTAATTTAAAGAATGACAAAGGAGTTATTTAAGTGCTACTACTAATTGATTTACAAATAACTTAACACAATCGTTCTAATACAAACGACCGGCAGAATATTTAACAACGAATAACAGAGAAACGAGGAAAGGATTCTTCTCTAGGGCCGAATACTCGTATTTAAAAATACGAAGCGGTGATTAAAGGACATCGACAAAGAGTTGCAAGGCGAAACGACCGCTTTCTACGTTTTGTTAATTTTGTCGTGTTCAAAGGCCGCATTAGAGGAGGGGGAGAAAACTCAGTAATAAACAAACTGAAAAGGAAGCCCCATTACCGTGAACCAACCGATAATTCCTTGGGTAAAAAAAATATATATAAAAGCTGCTGCAACGTGAAAACGGGGCTTTCTTTGTTAAACAGTACTACCATTCATGTGGCAGCGCCCTCTTGTCGGGAGAAAATGAAAAGAACGCGATGAAAAAGAGCAACCGCAGCAAAGCACCGAGATTCGAAGGGAGAGAACGGATGGGGAAGTTATTAGTTGCCCACCAGGTAACTGAACGGTAGAGCACACCGCGATGCGAATAAGACGGAGGGGAGGGAAAAAACAGATAAAGCGAGGAATGGAAAACAAATGAGAGTCGGAGGACGGAACGTGGGGGGAGGCGGAAAAGGGGGATGGTAGAGAGTTTGGCTTGCGGTGGCGTCCAAGGAAAACATTACCAGAGGAATGAATAACACCCATGTTTACGTATCCTAATGACTATCGTATTAACCCTCCGACTATTCCAAGTTGCTTTATGCTTTTATTGCGGGCTTTAAATACAGGATTGCAGGAATATATTTCGAGCTCTGAGTATTTTGAACGATTTTCAAGGGCAGATAAAGGAAGAATTATGCATCCTACACTAACGATTGAATATCTTTATAAAAAAAAACAAATTGCGTGGGCTAGTAATTATCCATCACAATCCACATTACAACAACCATAAAATATGCATTAATCCGATAAAAAATTTATCTGTATTTAAAGTTTAAACGAACTCAATGAAAGGAAATGATGTCCCTACTATTATTTGAAACTATGCGTACCAAAATATTTTGAATACCGATCTATATTCGTTTAAATCTTCCTCTTTTCACGAATTATTCTCGACTAAGCTAAAAATATATCAAGGGCAAAAAATCAGGTCCGCGGTGGATTCCATGCCGCTTTTTTGTTAACTTAAAAGAGCTCATAACCTAATTCCTGAAGGATAAAATTATACGCTTTATTCTTACATGACCATATGTCCAATGTACGCCTAGCAAAAGAGGTAATATATAAAACGGATTCTATCGTAAAATGTTCGCATCAATCAAAAAGTAAGATACCGATTTCTTCTCCAAAATCATCCATTGTTTTTATATACAAACGCGAGTATTTATCGAAGGACTTTTTAGGCAATTAAAAACTCTGATTTTTCGAACTATTTACTCTATTTACATACCAACCATTAAAAAACAACAGAAACGGCCCCACCTGTCTTCTAACAACCATCTACATCCTTACAAGGGGAAAAATTAAACAATTCAGAGGGTTTACAAAGTCATCGCAGAGAATCCACTCCGAACTATTAACCTTTTAAAGAGTTTTTTTTCCATCACGGGAAGAGAGCGAGAAAGAAAGAAAGAAGATCCGTCTGGATGTAAAAGCGTGGTCTCCCCGGAAAAGCGCCGCAGCATTACCGCCTATGAAAAGCCATCTCTTTACCCTTTTCCAACATTCCATATCTGAATTCCGACCGGCGGTTTTTCGCGGGAGGAAAAAGAGGGAGGAAGGAGGGAAAGGGAAGGAATAGGAGGTGAGAAGAGGATGGAGAGAAGGGCAAGAGGTTCTTTTCTACACCGACTACCTCGGCCCGAGAGGTACACAGAACGAAAGGAGGCATAAAAATCATGGAGATGTACGTGTACAGCCTTCCCTCGTTTCACGAAAACTGTTCGTTAGGCGAAAATTCGTAAAACGAAAATTATTTTCCCATTACTTCCAATGTAAAAAAATTTAATTGGTTCCGAAGGTCAAAAAAAATATAGTTTACATAAAACAATACAGATGAATACCAAATTGAGAAAAAACATCAATAATGATAAATTAATGCATTTAAATGACATTCTTATTCATTAGTCTATGATGTCTTACTCTATATATTAGCGGTATTAGCCTATGATATCCTAGCCTATGTTAGCCTCGTCTTTCTCCAATCTTTGAATAATATTTAGACTCTGGGCTACACTTTTTTTTCACTTTACCACTTGCAATACCTGAAAAGCTGGAACGTTTAGAAGCCATGATTCACAAAAATTAATCTTGATTTAAAAGATAAAAATTAACACCCCTCAGCGAACCGAATTTCACAAAGAACTGCAACGCGCGTACTGAGACCGAGATGATGGTTCTTATTCGGAACAGCGTGATGCAATCTGACGAACTTGACCGAACTTTCCCGAAGGGGATAGAGCACGTATAAGCAAAAATTTATTCGATATTTGAAAAATAGGATTTTCATGCGAACGTAACGAACTCGTATAAGCGATAATTTGTTCGCAAATCGAAAAATAAGTATAAAATTGCTCAGTTCGTATAAGCAAAAACTCGTAAAACGAGGGAAGTTTCGGTGATCTGTCATCGTAATGCTGACATCATCAATGGCACGTTTTAACGCGTTTTTAACAAACTTCCCGACTAGGTGGGAGGTTGAAATTTCGCAGGAATGCTTGATTCAGATATAAAAATGAAATGAAGAAAAAATACGAAAAAGGACAGGAATTCGACTCCAGGGGGGCGATTTTCATTTCCCGTAAGATAACACGTAAAAAACGACTTTTGAAAGTGCAGGCTTTTATTCTTTTGGAAATTAAAATTTGAAAGAATTGACGTACGATCTTCGAATATGAACTATGTTTTAGGAATAATAATGAAGTTTTTTATTCTATTCATCTTTTTCCGCCTACCGTTCGAAATCTCTCATATTAAACATTTAAATCACATATTTTGGGAAAATATCGGCTTTTAAACGGGATGTTGTCTTGCCGACCACGTCATTGTTAAACTTCGAGAATCAATTGTTGTCTCAATCCGCATACGTGTAATATATATATGAGTGCATAGATTGCCTTAAATTATCGTACGATTTTTCGCGAAATTACGTAATTCTAATGGGACTGCGATTTGATTCTTTTGCTTATCTAAACGACTATATAGATGTAGAGTAAGAGAGAGGGGGATGTGGGAAGGGAGATAGGTAGGAAGGGATATAAAATGGAAAGTACAAAGAAAGTAAGGTTGGTATAGAATTAGTCTATTTTTCCAGAGAAAGAGAGGGAAAGGTGAGGGAGGGAGGGAGGATGGGAGAGAGGGAGGATGGGAGAGAGGAATATGTGTGTGTAAGTGTATATATATATATATATAGATATATATATATATATATATATATATATATATATATATATATATATATATATATATATATATATTAGTACCTTAATGAGCTAAGTTTTAGCTTTTTTCCTTTCCAAAAGAGGTCGTCGTTATCGTTTTTCATCGCGCACAATGAGCAAACCTGACGGTCGCGCGCGTTTTTTTTATCTCACCAAGGCGGTGGCGAAAAAAATTACAAAAAGGAAAGGCATGCGTCGTACGCGAAACACACGTACTCATTCACGGGGATTATGTGCTTATTTCTTCGGCAGCCTTTTATGACTGCGCGCTTAGGTTAATTAATTGGCTTTATCTTCCCGTTGGGTTTCTCTTTCGGCCATAAATGCCTCGAGATAAATAGGAATGAGTCATAAAAGGATTCATTTCGGTGAATAAAAACAATCCGGTTCTGATGACTAAATTGCTCTCCCGAATTTAGAAAAACATCAAACAACACATTACGACCGAATGATTCGAAAAAGATGAAAGCGCTTAAATTTTTGGATTAAAAGGCTAATGAAACAAGTAGAAGACCGTGTCTTGAGTGTTACTAATCATGGTTAATGTGTTTGGAAATTTATCTAATACCAAGTTTACATACACTAGACTTCCTACAGTGTACCAAGTCGTACGTTCAACTCTCAAGCAATTTATGAGGATCGAAACCTAAAAAATCCAAAGAGGAAAGGAAAATTATTGCAATGAAGATTATATCGGATGTATGAGTAATGTTTTTAATGAAATTACTAAAGAATCTTTAAGATGTAATTTAGTTTTGAAAAAGAAAGAAATTGGGTTTTGTTTGGGCATTCCTCGCGGACGACATCTGTTGGGGGAAGCTGATACTAGCTTGGCTAGCCTGACCTCATCGAGTAAGAAACATCCGGTTCTGAAACAGGAGGATTAGTCTGCCTCGATGGTTTGGAGGTAGAATATCCGCCCAGCAGGTGAAAGATCCGGGTCTAATTCTTGATCAAGGCAGAATTTTTCTCCTGCTTTATGAGAATGTCTTTATTTATGAGTTACCTAACTCTGCCATCACGACCGCCACTCTTACTACACCGACACAAGTCTTCCTCTAACAAAAGTTCGAGCCACTTGAAATGCTGATCGAGACCAGCTGCGTTGTATCCTAATACCGTAACTTTATATCCTTAGAACCCAGCTGTCGCTCCGGCATAAATACACTTTTCAAAATTCTATTTAAGCAAGCTTTTTTAACAAAAGAGAGCAGCACTTTGCGGAACACCATTTTTCTTTCGGAGAGGGGTGGACTGGAGCAAACTGCGATAGATGATACCTTCCTAACATGGTTTAGGGAGAGGATGGTTTGTCAAAGGGAATGGGTTTAAGTATGTTAGTTCCGAGGACGCAGATGGCTTCCTGGAAACACTGTTTGCCCTCGACGAGCCACTTCAATCTATAACAACCTCTTCCCCTCCTCTCTCTCTCTCTCCTCTTCCTGCACCTATGATACACCTCTATCACTCTTTCCATCAAGTGACTAAGTTGGAAGGGCAAGTTACGCGTTCGAATCACTCGAGGGAAAGAGAAAGGGAGAAAGAGAGGAGAAAGAGGGAGAAATAGAGATGGAGAAAGAGGGAAGGGGAGAGGGAGAAATAAATGGAGAAAGAGGAGAGAGAAAGAGAGGAGAGAGAAAGAGAGGAGAAAGAAAGAGGGAGTAAGAGAGAAAGTGAGAAAGGGAGGAAAGAGGGGGAGAGATAGGGATGGAGAGAGAGAGAGTGAAGGAAAGGGAGGGATACAAAGTAGAGGATGCCGTGAGAGGGAGGATGGAGGGAGTGGGAAGGAGAGGAATGACAGGAGTAGGGAAGAAGAGGAGAGGAGGATGGAGCGAGGGAGTGGAGGGAGGGGGTGGAGGGAGGGGGTGGAGAGAGGGGGGATGGGAAAGTTGGGGATGGAGACGGAGGAGGAAAGGAGGACGGAAGGAGAGGGAGGAAAGATGGAAGGAGAGAGAGGAGAAAGGGGGTAGGATGGAGAGAAAGGAAAGCATATGAAAAGAGGAAAAGAAAGGGGTTGGAAAAGAGGAAGAGAAATAGAACGAGAGTCGGACGAGGGAGAAAGGGAGAGAGGAAACGGGATAGGCTTAAGTGCATTTTGTGCACCGCTGTGGGAACGGGGTGGGGGGCACACACACACTCGCAGGACTCCCTACAAAGCAAACACTTTTCGGTACATGGCTCCATTGGACTTGTTTGTCGTCTCGCCAGCGAGAGTGTTCCTGGAGTGTAATTCGAGTTGCAGGATGAAAGTAGATTTATACGGGATCGTCCGGGAAAAAATGGTCGGGTCTTGCAGTTTTTTCCCCCACATCGATTGCGGCCTTCGCCAATTTTCATTAAGTTTTTACTGGAGATATAATGAAGGACGAAATCTGTCGTGGGCCCGACGCCGGGAGGAGGGAAGGGAACCTCAAAACGAGGGAGATGTTCTTCTTCATTGATGTCGCCGTTTTTTTCAAAAGCGCGTTGTCTTATTCATTATACGGAAAGTCTCCCCTTCTCTCTCACTCTTAGCGTGGATGTCGTACGCTCCCGTGTTTAAAATTCAAGGGGATGAGATTTCGACGGCGGGGCGACGTTGCGATTGCGAGTGAATAATTAACGCTGCGTAATTAAACGGGAAAGACGACCCGCAAGGGACTAAGCTCCTTCATATCTTCTGTCCATGAATGAATTATACCCACGCTTGCTCAAAAAAAATGTCTCTCCCTGCCGTAGTGAGAAATAATACGTGACGTGACCTCCTTCGGGATTTGCCGCGTCATCCGGAGCTCATTCATCGGCAATGGGAACGACTTGACTAAACGCATAAGGCGGACAAATTTACGCGAAATAACCAAGAAATCCCATCCGTCTTCCTTTTTCGTGATCGATGCGAAACATCTCATTTGCATGAAAATTCTGAAACTCGTAAGTTATTCTAATTTATGTTCCTCTATAAAACAGAGAGTTGCAACCTTTTCCCTGTAATTATCGCTGCGATTTACTTGTTTCTTTCGTGGAGCACTACGGGAAGAAAATGGTTATTTGCCTCAATCGTGCTTTTCGATGCGAAAAAACACTCATCTAAAATCAAGTAATTAAGCGCTAGTTTATAAAGGGTATCATTTTTTATTTAAAACGTTAAACATTGACGTATATCTGGAATAATGCATTTTTAAAGACCTTATGCTAATGAAAACCTTTCCGCGGTCAACAAACTGCACTACCTTCTCCGCCATGATTATATTGTTAGTTTTTAATTTTTTAAATCTTTATGCTTGGAACAGAATTTCAAAAATTCTCTCCACGAAATTTGATACAGGTGCTCGAGAGCATTATTTTCTATTAGTTGGAGAGAACAGCACAACATTAGGAAAGAGTCATCGTGCGCGCGAGCAGAAGGTTGCGGCCCTCCGCTCTGAAACGCATTAATAGACAATGTACTAAAGAACTTAATTAAAGAAATACGCATTATTTGACGTTATAAAGCTTAAATATCTATCACAAAAAATAACTTTAATATCCCTGCGAGTCTTTAGCTTTACTTATGTTAAAATTCCTGCCCATAGATTAGGCGAATCTCTTCCATCTGAACACGACACATCCCGAACACCTGCGAATCGAGTTAACTACTACCGCGTTGATTTCGATGAAAAGAAATAAATAAGGTAATTGAAAAGAGCCGACTTGGAGATAACGTTCGGAGACTTGGAAAGGCAGATACGGCCAAAACTACCAAATCGCGGAAACCTTAAACGAGATTTTCACGAGGAATTTTTTGAACCCAAATTGCGTTCGATAGGAAAAGCGTTAACAGTTACTGCCACGCCCTCTATTAGGGATCCGATATAAAATTCAGATGTCGAATATAATAATTCAGAAGCCCGGTCAAGGACAAGGAGAAACCTAAAATATTAAAGAAAAATACAAAGGAAGAAATGAGTATCACGCAAACTGATAAAAACTTTGGCGTCACCCTCAAGGATATCGACACTGGGGATTGAAAAAAGTGGTAGGATAGACACAATAAAATCCTGTTACTGCTTAAGTATACCGTTATGCAATCACAACTCTCACTACGAAAACCGAATCTACCTCCTACTCCGTGCTAATCGTCGACAGACGAAATACGCACGCGCTCAATGACGCATTTATATCCAAAGTAGTCCATCAGCAATCTGCTTAGCACAAAAATTCACCTCATTCGAAAATTTATAGAAGAATTACCTTATGGAATGGGTTCAATAGATCTACAAGATTACCTCCGTAACCACAAAACGGCTGAATAAAGTATATGGGCACATTAAATTCATAAAAGCTTTCCTAAGAGTCATGTGACCGATAGTTATTTCTTATCGTTCAACCTTTTCATGAAGAATTGACATCGATATCATCGCAAGGAAAGATTGATTTATGACTAAAACGCACATTTAGGGTAGAATAGTCACTAAACTTTTGTTTTTCTTAAGTGCCTGGCACGTTAAATCAAAGATAATTTATATTATTATATTCAGCGTGTAATTTCTTAAAACTTGATGCATCATAACTTCCAAATTTTCTCAGAAAAAAAATCCCATTTTAAATAATAGGTATGCCCAAAACTTGCTAGACTTCTTCATACTACTAGAAATAAACTTACATCACCGAACTATATATTAAGTGCTTTGAGGCGGAGCGAGAGAAATAAAACGTAGGAAGACTTCGAAGCTCTTTTATTAATAAAAAAACACAAAGAGACGCCAAAGCCGCGAAATTAACACGCTTGACTGATTGAGGTAATAAAGTTATCCGTACGCAACGCCAATTAAAGGATACGGACACGCCGAAATTAAATGCCACAAATCATTACGAAGCGCGAGATAGGAAGTCCGAAAAAGACTCGAAGTCACGACCCAAAGTGGAATGGAAAGAGGGGGGAGACAAAAGGGGGAGAAGAGGGATTATAAAGGGGGAGGATGGGAGGGGGAAGTCTCGATAATCGGACACGCTTCCAAGGCAACCGTAAGGGAAGGAAAAGGGTTGGGAGAGATAGGAAGAAGAGAGAACGAAAGGGAGGCGGGCTGAGGAACGATTCATCGCGAGCGAACGGGGAGAGAAAAAGGGAGAGAGAGAAATTATAAAAAAACTGCGACGGAGTGATTGAAGTGGAGCGATAAGATAAGGGTGGGCGTTGAAAGAATCCGACGGAAGAGACGGAGGAAGGGTGGGAGCTAGAGAAAGGACGTCGGATGAGAGGGAGAGAGAGAGGGGGAATGAGGGAGGGTGAGAGGGGGAATGAGGGAGGGAGAGAGGGGAAAGGAGGGAGGGAGAGAGGGGAAAGGAGGGAGGGAGAGAGGGGGAAGGAGGGTGGGAGAGAGGGAGAACGGAGGGAGGGAGAGAGGGGGAAGGAAGGAGGGAGAGAGAGAGAGGGGGAAAGGGAGAAAACAGGAAGGAAGAGAGGGAAACCGCCAGGAAGTGGAAATGAGAGTAAGATTGGGAAGAAAACTCGAGAAGGAAGGGGGTGGAAAAGATATAAACGGGGCAGAGGGAAAATACGATAAAAACAAGTAAGAAACCCTTGATAAAGCAAGACTTGGAAGAACTTTTTCTTGGAAATTTTCAGGCTTCTAGCGGCTGCTTTTGAAGAAGCTCATCAAATGCGAAAAAATACATTTTTGCCAACCACCTTTAAGGAGGGGGAATCCCGCACCGTTGGAATGTAGATCCTTACTGAACCTTCCCATCCGTGAAAACTTCACCCCTCTAGCTTCAGTAGTTTGACTAAAACACCATTTAAAAGTTTTGAATTCTCCGAATTTGAAGCGAACCAGCGAAAGATCTATGAACTACTGGGAAAATCTAATCGGTGGAAAATTGATAGTTTGATAAGAGCTGTCTAGTTCAAAAAGAAATTTTCTTCTAAAAAAAATTGATTGTCCACAGACAGCGATCAAATTGGCATGTAAAAACAAAAGCAAAGCAAAGCAAAGCAAAAGCTTTCATGAAAACGTGCTTAAAAGGGAATGGGAAAAAGAGAAGTACACACTATGGCGAATAAGAATAAATGGACAAAGAGGACACGATACGAGATGGATGAAAGAAGAGAGATGAAAGAAGAGAAATGGGAGGGAAAAGACGAATGAAGACGCAGAAATGAAAAAAGTAAAGGAGGGAGAAGAGAGAAAGCAAGAAGGGAAGATAAAAAGAGGGGAGAAAAAGGGAGAATGGAGGTCAAAAATGAAAGAAGAGGAGGATAATGGGAGAGGCGGAATAAAGTAGCGTAGTACGATGCTTTAAATAGCTATGCTGGTAACTAACCTTGAAAGGAATCAGAGGAGAGAAGGAAACGGAAGTTGGTAGACGGTGATGGAACGGCGGTTGGTTACCGGGAAGGGGGCAGAGGACAGAGAGATGGGGGATGGAAGATAAAAAAATACGCTTTATTACCCTCGGAGCGAAGACGAGGTCTAATAAGGCGCTTTTCTTTGCGAGCCAGAATTCGTTGTTCTACACGGAGGCATTCGCGCGAACATATAATTGGCACGAAGAGGCAGCCTTTATGTTTTGGTGGAAAAAAACGCGGTGAAATATTTGTTGATTGGAGCAAGATAGATGGAGAAACATACGTCCAGCCCCATTGTTCTCAAGTCAAAAATATTTCTTTAAGATTGCCAATTAAATGCTTATAAACTATAAATATGCATTAAATAAACTCGCTATAGAAAAAATCGGTAAAATATACAATGCACAAACTTTCTCATATACTACGCATGGTTCTGATATCAATACACGCTTTCAGGGGAGCCGGTGGAGTAGTGGTTAGTGTTGTCCCCGCCAGCTAAAGCGACACCCGGTTCGAATCCTGTAGGATTTTTTCCGAGGACGCCCGGCCCTCTATTTGTGCGTGTTGGAATTAAGAAGACGTGGACGAGCAAATGAGAAAAAGAGAAATGAGGAGCGAGCTCAAATCAACACTCCTTCGAAAGGGACGTTAAGCCGTTGGCCTCCTTGGTGCTTTTCGTTAAGAGCAGGCTAAAAGCCGGCACCACGTTTCTCTCCTCCCTTCCTATCCGGCTATTCATTGCACTACCTCTTAGATAACCATTGCGCGCGTAAGGCAAAGAGGCGAATCAGCTGGACTCAAAATCAAACTACACGATTTCCTAACTCGAAGACACTCTTGCTGCTTCCAAAACAAATAAACCGAGGTAAATGTCTTCTGCATGTAAATAGTATTAATATATTGACTATGTGAATTATGTAAAAATTTAAAAAATAGTTACAACATACATAAATATCAAGTATTAAGTGGATTGGCGAAGGAACATTGGCGCTGAAGCATTATTACTGGACGAAGATTGTTGAGAGAAGTGGGAAGTAGCTGGACGCAGAAATCCGTATATTATAATGTCGCTGGACGCTATAAAGTTGCTTTTTGAGAAATATGGATTATGTAGTTTTGTTTGTGACTCCAAGATCTATAACTGAGTGAAATCTAATCAAAACAAGTGAATTACCCGTTGCTACACAACGTCAAAATTGGGAACCCAGTACCCCCGTGTAATTAGCACAATACACTAACCGTTGAGCTAGGGAAGCTAACAAACCAAACAAATATTTATTATATGAGGACATTATAAATCTCCTTAATTAAAAGGAGTAATGTGGTTTTTATTAAATACGATATATATATATATATAAATATAATTAGTGTGGGCTCTGATTATCTTCTCGGATAATTTTAATCGGAAATGACTTTTGGAAAGGGCAAAAGGATAGAGTCATCGGACTATTTCAACCGGAGGATTTTCACCAGTATGACTTTTTTCCTCATTAATACTAGAATAGTAGGTGGAATTATTTATAGAAGGAAGATTTTTAGGAGGCATCAGGATAGGAAGAAATGATGGTAGAAAAGGAGAGAGAGAGAGGGAGAGGAATTGTGAGGGTAAAGAAAAGCAAGGATGAGAGAAAAGACAGAAGATTATATGGAGGGAGAAAAACAATCATTTATTTATTTAAAAAGGATCCATAAACAGCCAACTGTTTTGGCGTACAACGGATCGTTTATCAAGAGACAACAACAATCTTATTATATAATATCCTGATGTGAGTGACGCACGACTGCAACGTGTTTCTAAGGCGTGGAAGACACGAGAACTAACACAACCGTTAATAAATCAGTTTGCTTTTTGTTTTCTTTAATTTTAAGACTGGTTTAAAGAATCGCTTAAGTTAGGGAAATAACTTTTATTGGATCGAAGCAGTTAGAATTCGGTAAGTACGTTTTTTTATTCAAATTGTTGGGGATAATTTGCTTTATCGAATAAATGTGATAATTTTTGTGTACTGCATTGAAATACGTACAAATTGATAAACATTACTTTGTTACTTTTAATCTGCATATACCCGTGATACTTAACGGGAAATTAAACTAGTAAAACTATAGATAAGATCAACATAACATTGATATCAATATAACACAGCACTAAAAAGAAAACCTAAATGCCATAGAAATGTAATAGGAGAGAGACGAGAAGAAAAAAAGGAGGGGCGAAATACAAAGAGAATTGTAAAATGAAAGGGGGATAGAAGAAATGATGCAGAGAGAGAGAGAAAAGTGAAAGGAAATACAAGAATGAATTGTCCAGAGACTTACATAGATCGGGGAAATGGATAGGACGCTGGGCGATTTCGCGAACGGGAAAACGGATTAAGTCTCTGGAGGACTATATGGATCGGACAGAGACGTAAATCGAACTCCCCTTCCCCGTACCTCCCCCAAAAAGGCAATATTTTGTTTAAAAGGCCAAAGGGCACATCGACCACACACCAAAGACCCGGAGATACAAGAGAGGATATAAGGGAAGGGGGTCAGGGGTCAAAAGATCGGAAAGAAGAAGAGAGGGATCATAAAAGAAAACAAAAGAACGGACACGATAAAAAGTAATACGAAGAGAGAGATACGATGGAAAAGTGTGTGCAATCACGTACTGAGAGAAAAAAGGGTCAAAATAGCTCATAAATTTACCAAAAATTCAATCATACGCCAAAACGTACTGGTTTTAAGAGGTTGAGAATTTAAATCGAAATTAAATTACGAATCAGTAAGCAACGAAATTTTAAAAATGCTGCCAAAGAAATGATTTTTGCTACGCATACTAAAGGATGCAATATTTTTGAAACCAAGTATTTTTTTACTTGGTGTTGCCAAAGATTTATGGTCAAATGTCAAAAAGTTCGCTCAAAAAACGGACGGAAAAATCAAAACAAAAACCTGCACCGTGAAATCAAAGGCTTTTAAAAACAAAACTGATATTATTTTACAGAACGAGTTTAAAATAAATAACAGACACGAGGAAATGCGGCCTGTCTTGAGTTATAGGCTGGTCTGTGTGATTTTTTTTTGCCGGAGCCAAATAAATTCTCCTGCGCAATAACTCAACGGGTTGCTACGAAAATTGCGTTATTAAATTTCGTCCCGGGCTCTGGCACAAAATCATAATGTTTCATGAGGCAAGCAGACGTTAAGCGTAGATAATAAAAACAACCTCCCTGAGGATATATGCGGCGCATAATTTACGGTTCGTTTATATTCGAGTAAAAAGAATCATCAAAAATGATTTCTTGGAAAAACTAAGACATGGAACTTTTTGAAATTAACAACAAGCTGTTAAAAGAGGGGTCATGCCTTCGTTTCTAAAAACCTGCTGAGAAACTGAACGCTTTGATATCGGATATGCACTACTTTGTGCCCTCTGGCACATAAGGGTATTAAGGTAACGACTCCGAAATCCCTGCTATTTATCCAAAAAGTAAGATACCCTTTCTAACCTAAGAGATGGAAGCACGGTTTCTTAAAAATTTCAGGTTTTTGGTTTGTCTCCCCCATTGGGGGAGGGGGACACCCCGCACCGTTGGAATGCAGATCCTCACTAGACATTCTCATCCATGAAAACTTCATTCCTTCCATCAGTAGTCTGACCACAATACCATTTCAAAGTTTTGATTTTTCCGAATTTGAAACCACCTAGCGAAAAATCTAGGAAATGCAGATAAAATCCAATTGGCGGAAATTTTAATATACTAATAGGAGGTAACTTATTCCAGAAGAATTTGCCATATATCTCTTGAAACAAAAAAAGTTGAAACTCAAAAGACAGACGGATTGATCGTATTAGGGTTGGAAATGTACATGGGCGGAACGTGAACAGAATTCGAGGAGCGAGTAGCAGGTCGGTACAAATTAGAGGTGGAGAACTATCGATAGTCTTGACTATCGATAGTTTTTACCATTTAACATTGAAGTTTTGGAAATGGGAAAATTGGGGATATGCCGAGTTTTTAATAAAAAATCAACATTTAGCAATATTAAATGATTACAGTACATCAACCTATTTATACAAAATGATATATTTTTCTTTATAGTTATTTTTCAAGATGTTTTTGTGATGTAACACGTGAGTGGCACTGAAGGCACGTAAACATGTTAATTTTATTAAAATTGCAGGCGTCAGAATAAACTACACATACATCTACATATTTCAGTGCAAAAATTGAGTAGACTGGTGACTCGTCAATAAATATTTCCATAAAAATAGCAATACAATTCTAAAATATTATACCAATACATAAACAGTATAAAAAATAATTTCATTACATATATAAACGTACATTAGTATTTAAAAATACAAAAAGTACGAAATTGTGTTTAATGTAATATTGATATTTAAATTTAAAAACATAAAAAGTAATTTTCAATAATTAATTAATAATTCAATGGGTTTACAAAACAACAAATTGCGAGACATAAAGACTGTTACAACTTCTTGGTCCTCCTCAGTCAGAAATAGTAGCCGGGAGGAAGTAGTGCTGACCCGTTTGAGGATAGGGCACTGTGCCCTTACTCACTGTTATCTGTTCACACAGGAGAAGGAAGTACCGCACTGTGACTCCCGTCTCACTATAAGACATATTCTGACAATGTATCCACTACCAAGGTATGCGGAATAGTCTTTTGATGCAAGGCCAGCTTAACAATGTTCTGGGCGATGACCCAGTTAAGATAACGTGGTATTCAAGTTCCTCAGGGAAGCTAAATTGCTTCCATACATTTAACTAATTTTTAATATTACATTTTTCTATACACATTACCTGTGTACAATTTTAACAATGTAATATACATATTTTATTCAGTTTTTATCTCTATTAGTAAGGAAATATATATAATAACTTTTATAGTATTACTATTTTGAGTATGGTGTGAAATGACCTTGCTGTCAACACACCTTATAAAATCAACTCTACTACTACTTCTTTAAAAATTGTACCTATTTAAGTAAAATATAGCCAATGCATGTTTATGCGAATAATTCCAATATTACAATTACTTAATTCTTTAATTAAAAGGTCTACATTTTCCTATTTTGAACTTAATGTCTTGGATGTTTATATGCATGAGCCACAGATTTTTGGACATTACATTAAATGATTTCACTCTTAACAAATTTGCACTTTGTTGATAATATTTTCAAAAGCCTAATTTCCTAACAATTGATATTTACAGTTGGGCAGCCCAAGTTCTGAAAATTTCATGTATGTTATTTAAAAAATGCACAAAATACACAATTATGTTAATAATCAATCAGCCATTTATTTTGGTTTAAAAAAATTAACATATCAACATTTTTTGGTTTAATCCTTGAGCATCTGTTGGATATAATTTGTCCAGTCTTGCTGAATACTCTTTCGGAAGGCACCAAAGTTGCTGGAATGCCCAAAAACGTTTTGGCACAATGTTGAAGTGGGTTGACTTCTAGTCCATCAATCTCTTTTTTCCTTTGGCTGTTGCGTTCATAGCTAATCTGCCGCTTAAAATAGGGGCTTATTGACCTCTTACTACTAGAGCTTGCAACAGAGGTGCTCTCATCACCAGAATGTCCACCTGAATGTTGGCCGCCGGTTCCAGAAGTTTCAAATTCCGGATGAAACCTCTTCAGATGATCTAGTAGATTACTAGTATTTCCACTAGTCTTGTATTCTTTGCCACATTTGTCGCACTTCGCCAATTTCTTATTTTGGTCTCTTGTGAAAAATCCCCAAACATTTGAAATTTTCCTTTTAGGCATTTCTAACTCAAATCAAAGCACAAAACAAGATACTACACAAGTAGACAACACTTATAACGCGACTATGTTCGATTAAGTTAGAGCAAGGTTTGGTTGACAAGTTTTACGGTTAAAATCAAGAGCACGAGGTTGAATTCAAACTGACGCAAGGGATTCATAGGTAGCGTCAATGTCACCAACCTAATGAATGCTAATGAATAGAAATTAAGCTATCAGCATCAGTAACAGCCACCAATTTAATGATTGAAATTGGAAGTTTGTGATCTAGCAATATAATGAACCTTTATTACTAAAACAAAATACCATATTATGCTAAATCTTAGGTATATTAAGTCTTAATTTTCCAATATTATTTTTTCTCCTGAAAAATTAAACTATCGTAAACCATCGATAGTTTTAAAAAACTATCGATCGTTTTCGATAGTCAAAACTATCGATAGTTATCGATAGTACTATCGATAGTTCTCCACCACTAGTACAAATTAACGCAGTCGACAGAAGAACTGTGTTTGTCATGGCGGAGGAAGACAAATTGACAAAAACTTCCTCTGCGGCAACAGAAAATTGGGCACCAAAATGGAGACGCACAAAACAACCCCTTAAGACTAGGCGACCCAGGCCGAAAAGACGAATGTCATTATTGGAACCTGATTGAGCGTAGTAATTATCCTCTCCCTCTGTTAAATATGCAGATGATGTAACGAAAGAAAGAGACGCGTTGAAGAACGTAAGCGCGGCCCTCTTAAAACGGAGTGATGCGTTCTGAAAGTGCCGTGTAATGTGAATCCGTGTGATGTGAACCTAGCTCTACACAATGAAAGGAGGGATACGATCCATACCCCTTCAGGCACCCTCATCCAGGTCCAAAATTCCAAAACCTCTCTTTGATGCAAATATATCTACTAATAGAGGGTTTTTGAGGGTGATATAAATTTGTAAACAAAGCACTCACTCAGGTCCTCAAAAAAATTTCTCTTCTTCGGTCTGCAATCCAGAACCCCACATCTCAAGTCCCAAAAACCAGCCTTAATACAAACTATAATCCGCGTTGTCTTAATTTTTGTAACAAAACAAACCGCGAAGTAACGAATCCGCGTTATAGGAAGACCTGACGTATGGGGTAGTTTATAACTGAAAAGAGATAAACGGTGGGGTGTAAAAGGGAACGGGATTCGAAAGAAAATAACGAGATAACGAGTAAGGAAGGAAGATAATTAAAAGGTAGTTAAATGGGTAAAAAATGTAGGGGCAGAGACTTAAAGATAGAGCGAGAAGTGAATAAATAAACAGATTTTAAGAGGGGGACGCGGAGAAAAACGCTTTCCGCATAAAAAAGTAGGAAGGAAATGACATTCGTAATAACGGGCAATTTTAAAGGTGAAAATGAGAGAGAAAAGAGATAAAAGTCGTAGCGTGCGAGGAGAGAAAAGGAGATAGACGAGAAAAATGGAAGACGTAATCGAAAAATAAAACTGTGCCGTTGGAGCAATAAATGATGGATGGAGGGGAAATGTTGGCGCGAAATGACAATAATAATCGAAGGACAGACAGAGAGTTGGGAAAACGACAATGGGACTGCGCAAGGTCGACGTATGGCATGCATATATATACATGCATACTCGTATACATACTATATACGAGTATACTATATATACTATATATACTATATATACTATATATACTATATATACTATATATACTATATATACTATATATACTATATATACTATATATACTATATATACTATATATACTATATATACTATATATACTATATATACTATATATACTATATATACTATATATACTATATATACTATATATACTATATACACACACACCTATATATGGCAAGCGAGGGGAATTCGTTCGGCACGCCATCTATTAAACCGATCGTTTCAATTCAGGTTCATTTCGATCCGAATCGATTTTCGTAATTGGAAACCTTCGATTTTTGCCGATAAAGCAGCTTCAGTGACTATATCACACGGTAAAAATCAGATAAAAGAAATCGCTTGACACAATGTGACAGTAGGTTACACTGAACTGAAATTTTCGAAATACAACAAAATCCCGTTTTTTACGTAATACCGTTTTACCGGAAATTCCGGTTTTACGGAATGACCTCTAAGCCGTGCTGGCACTTGAACATAAAATATTTGTGCAATAATTTTTGTAATGCTTTAGGTACTGTCGTTTTTACTTGCTCCATACGGGGAAAGTATTTTTTCATGAAAAAACTCGATTTCGAGATTTCCACGGAAATACACGTTCTGAGGTCTCCTAAACACGTTTTGACATTTTCTCGATGTCTGTGTGTGATAGAAATTTTGTGGGCGCTATAACTCAAAAACTATTCATAAGATCAACGCAAATTTTACATTTGGAATTTTTGTTAAAGGGACAAGAGTTGATTAGTTTCTGGTTAAAATAGGTCGAACGGAAGTTGGTGATTACTCTTGTCACTTATCCGTTTTTTTAATATTTGCATTAATACTTGATCAATGTAAAAAAATTATCAGCATAAAAGTGGTAGGAAATTTAATTTTCTACAACTTTTTTCCAAAACATTTTTCCATATACTGCATTAAGAGATATTTTTAAAACTATATTTTTTCGCTGCCACCAACACACCATCTAGAGGCAACTTTTCTAACCACATTACGCTTAGTTACATCTTAGTAACGCTCCTTTTTATTTTCTTAATTGTTGTAGCTTTGTGGCGTATATCCAATATCAAAAGGTATGAGTTAATTTCTGTACTTTGTAAAGTGAATTTCTCTCGCAGTTCCTTAAAATTTTTATTATTATTTAACCTATTTGGAATATTCAGAAATATTACAGGTATGGAGAAAGTCATGCGGTGGTCACATAAGATATTTATATTTTATTATCGTAATTAAACAGTCGTTACTTTCCATGGTTATTAATTTTTTGCGTACTTAACAAAAATTCTATGGGTACAATACCCAATACAGGTTTTACGAAAAACCATAGTAAAAGGAATGAACTCGGTCCCAAGCCACTCTGTAAAAACGGAATTTTGTTATATATACTACTTTTCCTAAACTAAAAACAGTACAGTAGCAGAGGTTACTAATCATTTGGATCAATTAATGAAATGGAAAAACGAAAATCCCGTGGAATTGAACTGAGGCCTTTGTTTTACACGGCGAAAGGTAAAAAAACTTCATATGGTGCCAATCTAATCAAAACTGAATCTTTAAACATTGATGTAGCCATTCTCAAGTTATTCTGTCGTAGACTCGAAAAATCTTAAAATTGGCAGTGCCGTGTTCTCCAAACGAATCGCATTCCACGGCCGTCGTAATGGTACGCCGAACTAGGCATCGCTATGCTCGGGGCAAGGAACAAATGGCACAAAAAAGGTTGATGTGGCACGCTCCAACCAAGGCTTATTGATTATACCCAGCCGTGAAGAACGCAAAAGATTTTTCACCATTATTTTTCACGTCGAGACCATGGTTCGTGTTTTGAACATTTTCGATCTTTACAGACCTACGGGCACGATGTGGCCGCTCACACAGAATTTCGTTCCGATTGAAACATTTCTGCTCGAATTATTCCGCGTCGCAACGCACGTCGCGAAAACAGACGGAGAAAAATGGACGGACGTTTTATCCAATATGTCGGGGAAATGGGGGTGTGTGAGAGAGAGGGAGATAGAAAGGAAAAGATAGAATGAGCTAACGAGATTAGACAAAAAAGAAACGGGAAAATGTCAAATGGAAAGTCGCAAAAAAACTGGACGGGCCTCAAAAGAGAATAAACACAAAGACGGAATGATATAATAAATTGTGGAAGCAATTCGTTTTTAAACAAAAGATACGATGTAATGTTTCACATTATCTGGGAACTTCTTATTCTGCTTGTGAATGTTACAAGCCGACTTGAACATTACAAAATAATAAGGTATAACATACATACAGCGCCGTAACTGGATTTTTTTAGCACCCGGGGCAAACTACCACATATGCGCCCCCTCTATAAAAATTCTCTAATACCAATATATTTTACTATATGGATTTTGGCTGAACAATTAATAAATAAAAATGAACTATAAATGATATAATTTCTCACAATAAATGTACATAATTTAAATACAATTATAAATATAATTACATACATACATAAATTAAATACAGAAAGTATAAATATTTTAATATTAAAGATTTATTCTACGACATTTTAATGCAGCAAACTCATCAATAACATCGTCGAAATTTCTAGTTTCTGCTATGCGTAATGTCTGGAATAAGTAAAGTAGAGAAATCGCCAGTCCTTGTGCCATGCGACCTCGCAAAACTTACCATTAACAATTTTTGCTCCCCTTATTTAGTTGCGCCCGGGGCAGATGCCCCGCCCTAGTTACGGCACTGCATACATACGTTTGTTCACTTATGTTAAACCTCGGGATTATAATCTAATCTTTGGAGTTTCTGCAAAAGCCTATTTTTTTCTATTGTTGTCTCAAACAGACCCCTCGAAAACAAGTGAATTTCATTATCCGCTTAAATAAGTAAATCCTCCGCCATTTTCGCTGCATATGGAAAACGTTCCGCATACAAAACAGCTAATTCCACGCGCAAGCCTTTTTTAACATTCCGTAAATCTTTTCATATATTTTCGTAATGGAGCGACCGCTTTTCCCCGGATTATTGACTGAGTGTACAATCAACTTTGTTCAGGCTAACATATGGATGAATCCACAAAGGAAACATAAATTAAGACCAGTGTCAAATATGACCGTAGTTCTATGCTAGTTCGCAGCATCTTTTAGATGTTCAGTGCTAAAGTATTCAGTACAAAGACTGCAGTTGATATTGGCGAAAATATGGAGACGATTTATGCATAAAATATTACAAAAACACCTCAACTTACAAAACTGATTTAATTTAAAAATCGACAATTCATACGCCAAATGTTCTTTTGTTCGCGGACGTTCTTCAAAGACATTCATTAAAAATCTCTTCAGTCGCATACGTTTATAGTGAAGGAGATGAAAAGGCATTCGGGACATGTGTCGGCGGGAATGGAACGTGCAAAACGGAAAAGAGAAAAAGGATCTGACATAAAAGCAAGGAAGGGAAAAAAGGTCTCGGAAACGAACACAGGAAGGGTAACAAAGGAAAGGGTCAGATGGAATGCTTCCATATCGAACACGTGCCAGGAACAAACCACGGGACGGAACATTAATATTCGATCTCTGGAGAAGATGGAAACGTGGGGAAAGGAGGATGAGAATAAGGAAAATGGAAGAAATGGAAAAAGAAGACAAAGGAAAGATACAGGGTATTACATGAGAAGAGGAGTGGGGACGAAGTGAAAGATAAGGGAGATGAACTGAAATAGTACTAAAATAAAATCTCGTCATGACTAAATTCTGGGAAATGCGTGAACCATATGGTTATAGTGAAAATTCGCTAAGACAAATATTGCTCAGTGATAAATAAAAAGACTAATTATTTGATTAAATTAAATTAAAGTATACTACTTTTCACGCAATTTTCACCTTACCAGGTAAATGTCAACTTTGAATTACGAACATTACAAAAATAATTTCAAATACCTAATTGAAACAATGGAAATTTGCGATTTTCTTCAGGTTTAGAAAGTCAGTCGGGACCGTACAAATTTGCTGTAGCGAAATTTTCGTAAAAACAGTAGGTACTCGCTGTAGCCAGATGTTATTTTGTGACATTATTTTGCATACAGCCTGTACAGCAGGCCCGCAATATTCCCAGGGATTACGGTTCTTAAAAATCAACGACAAAATTAATTCCGCGAATGTTACATATCCACTGATTACGTATTGACCTTAATGATGAAATGAAATGATCATAAGATCCTAGGGAGACAGGCATTAGCTGTTTAGTTGGGAATAACTTTGAAACGAGAAAAAAATTTCTCGTTTCAAAGTTATTACCAGCAAGTCCTTATCCATGACTCTACGGATTAAATCTGCGAATACTCAAATTTATATGACGCGAATGTCAAAACGGTTTACACAGAAACTCCTCGCGAATAATGAAAACCGCGAGTGTTGAGCGTTTAGTATACTGAAAAGGGAAGGAATAAGTTAGGAAGATATGATAAGGATGATCATAGGGTATGAAAAGCAAGATAATTAAAGTGAGTAAAATTGGAATAAAACAAAGGCAAGGTAAAAAAAGAAAAGGAAAAAGAAGGGGATAAAATGAGTGAGAGGAAAGTGGAAGGGAGATAAGATGGGCAGATAAAGAAAAATATTATGGAAATATGGATGAAATAAGGGACGTAAAGAATAAGTTCCAATAAGAGAAGAAGCGAGAGGAGGTACAGAGGAAAGACGCGAGAATGAAACGAGCTGAAGTAAGCGAAGACCAAAAGATTCTAGAGGAAAATACTTGTGATAAAGTGAGGTAGTTGCGAGGGGGAAGGAGAATGTGGCAGAATAGCAGTGTAACTAATTGGAGTTGATTCTTAGAGATTAATCACGGCAAAAGTTTCTTTCCCTCCACCTCTCACTCTCCTCCCTCTCTATACCAATTGCGTCGTCCAGCGGAGCATTTGGCGCCGGGCCCCACCGAACACGAAGACCCGTCCTCCCCCATTTTCCTTTTGTGCGCTAGGAGGGCGTCGGAGATGTCGTGGTGAGCTTTCAGGAAATGGGCATTGGTGCGTGTGTGCGTGCGTGGAGAAAGAGGTCGGTAGAATCGGAGCGTTATAAGGTCGGGAGAACAGAAGAAGACAGGGAGGATGGGAGAAATGGGGAGAGGATTAGATTGGCTCTGGGTTCGATGGGAAAATGAAATGTTGCAAAAAGTCCCAAACGAAAAGGTAGATTCGCCATAAAATTCTCCGCAAAGTTTTCGCAGAGATCGGAGGTCTTCGAGGGAATCGAAAGGAAGGTCGCAAAAACCTTGGCGTTCCAATATTTTACAGCCTTTCCGCTGGCGAAACGGATGACTTCCCATCGGAGAGTTCTTCAATTAAAAGCGTTTCCGTAGCTCGGCGTTCCATAGGATAAAAGAGGAGTCGGACGAAAGTATGAAAACTATCGGAGGAAGTTTGATCGCAGCAAATAAAAAAAAGCGAGCATTGAGGAATAGAAAAATAATCGCTTCTAAATGAGCTCCATTCAGAAAATCGAAACTCCAAAGAAAACATTGATTACCGAAGATAGGAAATAACATTATCGCTGTAAATAAATGTAGTTAGCGATTTTTTTTTTTTCAAAATAAAATCCGCTTGTGTGTTCGGTTTGTCCGTTCTTTCTGGCGCGCTAATTCTTAAACGAAGGCAGTTACAGACTTCGTTTTTAGCCAATCGATTCAATATTATATCCCGTCGTGCACGTTTTCTTGGTTTATCCGTCTGTCTAAATATTTTTTTTTTAAAGTGCCACTTACTGTTGCTTCGGCAGCTCTTTCCTTACTTGTTATATCAGTAAATTCAGTTTCTAATGGTTTTGGTAGTTTTCAATTCACAAAATCGTTCAAGATTGAAATTACAGCTTAATTTGTGTAACTGCGTCATCTCTCAGGCAATGTACTATCTAAAAATGACATACGCTGCTGTCAGTGTAATTAAATTCGAATATAATATTATATCCCTGCACTAAATTATATCCATTCTCGAATTCACGAACTTGGCACTTTTCTGCATATATTTCGCACACGAGAAATTAATGAAGATAGGAGGAATAAAGCAGAATATGTTATGAAGAGGATGAGATCCGATTGCTGTGGAGAGAAAGGATTCAAGAATTAGAAGAGGCACAGGGATGCTCAATCTGCATCCTTCTTCCCGCTCACAAATTCCACAGCGAACCCTTAGTTACCGTAAAAAAGGCTGGATTTATAGGAAGCGAACCCTTTTCTTTCCCACCAGGACCTTAAAACCCTTTGGGCATAGTCCTTCCGAGGCTGAGTTAGAGGAGAGAAAGGTGAAACCCATTAAGGCGAGATTTCTTGCGGGTTAGCGAGAGCAAATAGTACGAGACGAAGCTTTTTAAAGGGGCTTCAAAGGTGAGCGGTTCAAGAGATAGGCACTAATTTAATCAAAATATAACCTTTCGCGATAAGGGATATAAATAATCCATTACGAAATTATGTCGTGCCAAAATTTTGGAATCCAGCGCGGAAAAATCATTACCAAAGCTGTAAAAAAAATACACGGCGACTTTTAGTAATTGATCGAAATTTTAACAACCTAAAACAGTACGTTCAGTGCGAAAGCCTTTTATTCGCCAGCTGATATTATGTAATCAAACGTCAAAAAATGTACAAATTTTAATGTCGCGGAATGATATAGAACCCAAATAATTTATACGCAAGTAAAAATTTCATTTGTATCCTTTATTCCACAATAAACCTTTACCTGAATACGAATTTAACATTCAAGAAATTTTTCGAAAATGTTTTCATGTATGTAAAGTATCTATTCATTAATGCTGCCCCTTGGCTAATTATAATTTTAAGATTTCTTAAAAAAACCTAATGACGTAACAGTCAGATAACAATATGCAAATTCACATAAACGCCACCGCTAATTCGATTCTGCGAAGGCATAAACTCGATATATTCCACAACTGAAGAGTTACGCAATAAATTCTGAAAATAATGCAAATTAAATTTCATGGGACGTTAATTGACTTGGTAACGGTCAGGATGTGGCCGAGAGAATTGCAAATTAAGGTTCTGCATCGCTGAAGGTAATTGACCTACGGATTATGGAACTTCATGAAACAGCGTAAATAACCTTTATTTTTATGTCATGCGCTCCAAAAAATGAGCATGCAATTGCTAAATTAAAAATCTTCTTCCGAAAAGCGTGTATTCAAGTCAGCAAGCAGAACGAAGGCGTAGAGATGCACAATTGGCGCATTCTTTGCCGAGATGACATGAAATTCCAACGGAAGAATATTTTTAAAAGCACCTACTTAACGAATGCGCGCCATTAAAGCGTATGAAAAAAGACGTAGGTAATAATTAGTTCAAAATATAGCTTTAAAAGATTATTTCGTGATCAGCGGTCTTCAATCATAGTAAAAACTCCCTTGTGGTATTAAAAACACAGATCAAAAAGGAATTATACCTTAAAATGAGAAGAGAAACTTAAAAGCTGACAAAACCATCGAGGGATCGTAAAACATTCTATCGATTTGAAGAAACTTCCGTTTAAAAATTCGCCATAATGGAATCACGAGTCGAAAAACGAAAAACCAGTCGTTTTCGATGAAGAGGAAATATTTCAAAGTGCATGGAGAGCGACGATAAAAAAAAGAAACCTGGGTTAACGAACGAGTCACAAAGAAGCAGGATAACGCAATATGGGAGAAGATATAGCTCGGAAGAGTTACATGGGAAGGCACGACGAGAAGTATCGTTATTTAAAAAGGAACGAGGAGAACAAAGGAGGATGAGAGAGAAAAAAACGGCAATAAAACAGGTGAGGGTGCGAAAGCGATACGGGAATCACGAGGTATCACGATTTATCAAATCCGGAAAGATAAAACATAAATAAAGAAACAATAAATAAGGAACGGAGGAGAAACAAGGGGAACTGCTTAAGCATGAAACACATGGGTGTGGTCGCTTCGAGGGGGCCAAGAAGTTGAGGGGTCGGACGAAACCTCATGAGGTCGTGATAAGAGACATATTTACCACTTACGAGATCAACATAAAGTGGGAAGAGAGGTTTTCCCCCACTTTATGCCATTGTTATCGCGAAACCAATCGCGAAAATAAATTAAAATGGAAATTTACGCGGCGAGTTAGATTTCATTTGTATAACGACGTTCCGCGAAGTGACGCCTTGTTTGGTTAACTACGCCAAGAGAGTTAGAAAGCAAGGAGGCGCTGGAGCGAAGATTATGGGCAGGAGAAGAAAAGAGAAGATATACATGGAAACAGAGAGAGAGAGGGGACAGGATGGTATATTAGATGGAATATCGCTCCTCTTCATCCGCCCAGCTCTTATACCTCTCCTCTAAATAGATCCACTCAAAACCTTCCAAAAACTTCGAGCGTGCGCAAGCCATAACCCACCCGAGGATATTTATGGCGCCGGCGAATGGCTCTCGTATCGTATTTACCCTTCCTGTTGACCATACGAGCGAGTGTTCAGGTGGCGGTAATATTTCCCTCCATTTCCTAGATGGCTTGTATCATGTCCGAGCACTTTCCATCCCAAGGGAAAAAATGAACGAAAAGATGCCATAGCGGATAAATTGCGAGTTGCCCAGAAAGGCGAATGACTGATAGGAGGAATATCAGCCAAACCTAGGAAGACATTATCCAAATAAGCCAGCAATAGATATACTTTCAGTAAATGGATAATAAAACGAATGGGTTGGCTATTGGAATAAAGCAGAAAAAGTCCCAAG
Organism: Tanypteryx hageni; assembly: GCA_028673005.1. Taxonomy (NCBI): domain Eukaryota; kingdom Metazoa; phylum Arthropoda; class Insecta; order Odonata; family Petaluridae; genus Tanypteryx; species Tanypteryx hageni. The sequence goes on along the minus strand of CM054113.1, from coordinate 82,774,031 downwards.
CCTAAGGAAATAATTCGCGTTCCGACTTTTATTTTAAATATCTAAAGGAAAGGGTCATGGGTACGGTAAACCTCTCTAATGAAAGTATAGAACGGTAGGAACAAAAAAAAACATGTTAGTAGATTTCCGAAACTGACAAACTAGGTCTACGCGTAACAAAATTAAGAAAACCATCTACGCGTTTCGGTTACAAATCAGCCGTCAAAGGCGGCAGATTCCGATAAAAACACCAATGATGATAACTGATTTGCGGCAGAAATGAGCATTTTTATGGCTTTTGTTTAGTTTGTTATTTCATATTAGCCATAAGGTGCGACCTAAAATTCTATATTGTAAACTAAATAAAACCAATTTAAAAAAGGGCAAAAAATGAGTGTGCTTTTTAGTAAAACGGAACTTTTCCTTAAATAAAGCACAAGAACGTTTTGAATGTAATCTCCAATGAAACCTTCCCCAAACAGTTTTATAATTTATAAACTCGGAAAATTTGTAATAAGTCTTCAATAAATAAAGATCTTTTTAGAATTTCAAGTCGGAAAAAATAAAACACAGACGAACGGTATGAGATCTTATACTGAGCAACGAAAACCTTTGTTTGTTTTTTTTTAAACGCCTCGGCTTCGCCGGTGAAAATCTGCCTATAATTATGGTACCTATTCATGATTTCTCATTTCTCAAGGACAACCATACTCCCTCTCTTTCTCTCTCTTCCACTCTTCCCCCTCCTTCCTTCTCTAGCACAAGGCTCTCGCAACGGTTTTCTCTATTTTGAGGGCCTCCTAAAGCTTGAACCCTCGGCTCGCACCGTTGGGCGCAATAAGTTTAATGTGTGCCGGACGGAGAGGCCAAAGATTGCGGGCAGCAGAGAGAGAGAAGGTATATACGAAGCGAAAGGGGTCAAATGGGGGAAAGAGGAAGACCGTCGAGGAAACGTGGAGAGAAAGGTGAAGAGGGAGGAAGAGGAGGAAGGGAGAGTTGGGAAGGTCCGAAATGGGGAATAGGAGGTTAGAAGAGGTTGTATTTGGTCATTTCCTCCGACTTGGGATCCTGCTCAGCAGTCCTTAACCCTATGGAGAGCCCAAAACGTCATTCCACGTCACACCAAAGCAGTGGTATTCCAACATTTGGTGTCTTAACGACCCATTTTCCTAAAAAATATTTATTCTCTTCCACCCTTTCATAAACATGATTATAAAATTTTATATAAATAGCTTGCTGGTAGTTGTATAAATGGAAATAATGATAGTTAATTTATAAGGAAAACATTGGATCGTTTACAAAACTATCACGTTGATCTGGGCCACCTACACTTGAATTGACGGAAATTTTACGATTGCAATGTAAATAAAACAAATATATACCTAATAGCAAAGTTGTGCACGTATATTTATTCGAGTTAATAGTGCATATTCCTTTTGTGTCTCGCACTATTTATACAGATCTCCAGGATCCTTAAAACCTCCCCCTCCCCCAGGATATGGGGAGGGTGGAGAGGGAAAGTTGATGGGGGGAAGGCGGTAGCACTCACGTTGTAGACCGCTATGCCGGAAGACAAAACGAATTCGGAGCGAGGGGTATTACCCTTGGCGAATCTCTTTTGATGTCAAGAGGATTTTCGGAATCCGGATATTTGTAAGGAATCATGATGCCGTCACAGTACCCTTGATACGTGCTCCGTGCAACACTGAGAATTTCGTGGCTGGATGGATAAATATCGGATTAAGTCCGTGAGTAAATATTAGTAACTGAAGCAGCTTTGATATTTGTTGACGCAAAGGACTTGCTTAATAAGTTTGCTAGATAAATGTAAATCCACGTTTGCTTTCTGAATTTTAACACGTGATTAATTAAACAAATAATTAAATGTTTAGTTAAAAACAATTAAATGACTAATAAACGTATAAATAATTAAAGGATAAGGTATATAGATAAATTATTACAGATTTGATCAAACGATATAACATTTTGTTTCATTTTACTATGCACAATTCAGATCTAATTATTAATTGGATTCTAGCCAAAAGTGACGAGATCGACAGCATTTTCCGGATAGTTTTCTTATGGCATCTGTTATGAATGGCCGGTAAGATTAAAGACAATTGTTATATCTACGTTTTGTGAAATAAATAAATAAATTATACTTCGTTGTTTTTATACACGGTTGATGTGGGATGAGACTTACTGGAAGCTCTGAACTTCCCGTCAATTTAAAGGTATTGCACGAGAGAGAACAAATAAGCAACTTCTCTCCCGCTTTTTCTATACATTAGTAGGGTGTTTAGAGTCATTTAGTACTTTCATAACTAGTTAAAATGTATTTAAAATGCAATAGCAAAAACATAATTCACTGACAATAACGCTAAAATTCTAATGAAAAAGTCGGCGTATTTTAAAATAAATGACTACAGCTCTTATTATTGACCAGAAACGTTTGTAATTTTTCCTGGTTTGGGACAAAAATATATCATGAACTTAATTTAAATTCGACGGACTATTAAAATTACATGCACATGGCTAAATGCGCATAAAACGGCGATATATCACAGACAGCACGCTTATCCCTTCCCGTGATGCTCCGAACTGAAATCTTAGCAATGGATAATTCCGGAAATAGGAACTTCTCCGTCCAGCTTTATCCGTTTCCGCGTAAACGTGACATACCGAGCTCTACCTCCCAACGTGAGTGCGTCAAAGCAAGCCTCGCTGTCACTTGGAAGCATTCCGTATTAGCTAACGTTGGCAGAAGTCTCTCTCTCTCTCTCTCTTTGCTCCACCTCCTTCCTCCCCGCCTTGCATGTGGTAGCGTGTATTGAATGCAAGCGCGACTCTGCGTCTGCTTTTGGCGCTGTTCTGGAAGCGTTCCCGTTAGATACCGCCCAATGGAGGATAATGAATGAACGCGGGATGCCGCATTGCCTCACGGAGGAAAGAGTGAAGAACGGCCGGAAGATAAAAGCATAAGCGAGATAGAATAATCTGCTCCGACGCTGTAAGCGAATGGCATTCGAGTAATTGCTTTAGAAAATTTTAAACAACTTAATCGCTGCTCGGAAATTTTTTCAGAATATTAAAAGTACGACCCGGTTTTTGGTGTGTTTTGTGACCTGATGATAAATGGCAATTTGTTTGCTCTATTACATTTAATAGGTAAAACAACGAGTAAACATTTCTTTATTGCTCTGACGAATACCAAATGGGGAATGTTTATAAATTACATATTACAGAAAAACTAAAAACTATAACATTATAATAAATTATAAATCCCTTTTTTTTAACTAGTTCGTCATATTAAATAACTTTATTTATTCGATAGCCATAGATAAGTAAGAAAGTCCATAGATGCGATCTCACCTACAAAGCCTGCGTCATCAGTGGTGATTCTTCTATAGTAGATACTAAAACAACACAAAAATCTATTTTAGGTGATTCCCCACTGATGACGCCGGGTATCTGAGTGACATGATTAGCTAATTTTACTTTAGCTATAAAGGGAGCTCGATATATGCCTTATAAGCTGAAAAACTATACTCGAAAATGTACATACATAACTGATGAACGAACTTTTTTGGTAAGCATATGAACAGTGTCTTGAAGTATTACACAAATACAAATACATGCGTCATAGACATTTTGTAGCACTTATCATCCCACGAACATGAATGCACGCCATCCTGCATAGATAATAAGTATTTTGAAAGCAGAGAGGGTTAGATGCCATCGTAAAAATATAAGGCATAGTAGTACCGACTGAAAAAAAATAAAAAGGCGATCCAAAACAAGGCCGTAGTATCGTTCGTAGATGAAAGAGGTTTAATCAGAGCAGCTGGAAACAAAAAAAAATGAAGCAAAACGGCTGGGAAGATGATGAGAGTTTCTGAGGTTTTGTTGAATGACACGATCCTGGAATATGCTAGGAGATAGGGAGAGAGAACAGAAGGAAGAGAGAGGAGGAAGAGAGAGGAAGAGGATGGAGAGAGAGAGGGAGAGAGGAGTGGGAAAGAAAGAGGGAAGGAGAGAGAAAGAGAGGAAGAAGAGGGAGGAGGGAGAGAGAAGGTAGGGAGAAGAGGGAGGAGAGGAGGGAGAGAGAGGGGAAATGAGAGAAGTGGGAGGAGAGAAGTGAGAGGACAGAGGAGGGTGGAGAGAGGAAGGAGAGTAGGAGTAGAGGGGAAGAGAGGAAGGAGGAAAGGAGAGATAGGGATAGACGCTGAAATATAGCACACAATCGAGATGAGGAAATAAAACAGGATTGTTCGACATTAAATGGAGCATCGCTGGATAGAAAAATCGAAACAAGGGACCGAAAGGAGCTGATTTGATGAATCGGTCCGCTATTGGAACAGCGCAAAAAATATCTGCACGATGGGTTTCCAATTAGCAAAATCTTAAAGGCAAAGAATTCCAGAGAGAAATCGGGACCGAATTCCTGTACTATTTTAAAAGAGAGAAAAAAAGGCTTCGAAGAAATGACAGGAACGATTACAAATGACGTCATTTACGGACAGTCACTGATGGTTCGCAGGTTATCTCAGAGAAGAGATTAACTTTGAAGATCGATATGCCAATCAACTGCGACGGATTTCATTAGCTTTGGTTTAACTAGTTGATATTTGTTCAGGATAAGAAATGCTCTGAATTGTCTCGACACGAAGGAAGCTACAGAGATTTCCGTTGGGAAGAATAAAGGAAAACGCGCCGAAATTATATTTTCATTCAGGTTACATATTTCCGAAAAAGTTTTCCTCTCTCCGGAAAACCAAAAATAGAACCCTGAAATTGACAGATGTCGATGTAAAGAGGAAAAATAATAAGCGAGCCCTATAGCCATCAGACAAAGTCAACCGGCGAAAAAAAAATCCCAGGGAGCGAAATGAAAATCTCAATGAGAGCTATTTTAAGGACGTCAACGAGGAATGGGTGCGTAAGAGACGGATCCAAATCCGTCCACGCATGCTTGAGCATTTGCGTTTCCTTTCCGCCGCGAGACACGTGGTCAGTTTAACATTTTATCCGTCTCGCTGAGGCAATGAACCAGTTGGGTTATTGGAAAATTGCTCACGGAGGGTTTTGAATCGGACCGCATCGAGAGGGAACTAGTGGGCTCTCGTATTGTGACTCCGTAAGGCCATGGATTCGCTGAGTTGTTCTAGATATATATTCCTTTTCGCAGCACTCTTTTGCAGACGGAGAGTTCAGGCGCGGATTTTGAGTAGAGTAAGGGACATAGCCCCCGCCAGTGGCAAGCGCCTTACTCGAAAGACTTCCCCTGCTCTTCCAGCAGGCCCCTTACAGGGTATTTTCTCACGGTCCTTCGGGAACGTGGGCATAGGGACGACTCAGAAGGCGCGTCGTGAGGCCCCGCCAGCGGTAACCTCCTCCGCGAACCACTGAGCCGACGAGGGCTTGCCCTCAGTTTAGTAAGCGTCCAAAAGGCCTTTTCAGGGCCATAAAACTTCAGTCCATCAGACTGTAGTTGTAGTTTAGGGGTAATCCCACCCCAGCTCCCAACTCTCTCCCACTTTTCGGTCGATCACATTGCAGCAGGGGATAGGCTAACTGAGAACCTCACCCGCCGTGATCGGCCTTGCCGATTTCTTCGGTAACGGACGCACTCGTCTTACTCCATCTTTCTCTCTTCTTTTTTTACGACTCCCATATTTTTGAGCTAGGACATCCCAAAGGGTTTATTTTTGCCGTGTAACTCCTATCCCTCACCCTTCCCCTCTCCCAAACAATAAAAGATCACCCACCTTCCCCACCCTCTCATTTTATTTTTCCCATTTTCTCCATATTAGATATATTAACGTAGAACTAAATTTGTAGTTACTCCCTTTAAAATAGACTAGCACACGAGGCTAAGTAAATTACCCGCGCCTTGCACTTGCTCTAATAATCCCCTTAAGGGAACAAAAAGGACCTTTTCAGGGCCTAAAACGCGAATTTTTCTTGTAGACCAATAACTAATTAAATCACTTAACCTTGCGGACGTATCATCATTTCTTAGCGTGGCCATTTTCCCCGTGGCCTATTTTCGCATATCTTGAAAATAACATTAGCTCTAATCGGAAATTCATCGTAACCTAATTTTTCCATTTTTGCACGGCTTAGGTGGTGTTTCTTATAATCCCATTGTGTGTTGCTTAATCTTAATTAAATAATATCCTTTTAGGTCGACTCTTAGCTTTAAATATATATAATAAACTTACTTTTCAGGTCCGCTAATAAATTACTTCCTTTTCTTAATCGTATTTACGCGTAGAACAGCCCCTTCTGGGCCTCACCCCATCAGGGTTAATAAGAACGGCCTTTTCAGGGCCATAAGCCCATCCGGCCGAGAATTCATTTCTAAAACGATAAATAACATTACTTTTCTCTCTTTTAGGCTCCCCCCACTAATTAAAACTTTATTTTCATTTCTTCGATTTAGTATTGTTTCCGCTAATACGATTTTTTCCGTGCCCTTTAATAACTAAGTATCCCGGCCATCAGAAAGATGAGCGATAGAGCGGGATATGAATTGCGTTCATTGCAGAAGCCCCAGGAGGACGCGGACGGCTTCCGCGAGGTACGGCGGAGAAAGAAGAGGAGATCCACGTCCTCCTCATCCACCAACTCCTCCACCTCCACCTCACCCACAAACCTAGTTTCACCAGCATCCCCCGACTCCCCAACCCGGAAACCCCAACGACCCCCCACCACCATTCCCACCTCCCCCGTGAGATCCAGACCTACCACACCAACCGCCTCTACCTCCACAGCCATCCCCCCCTCCTCCACCGCCTTCACCTTCACCGCAGCACCACCACCCCGAGCACCCGCCCCCACGAGGGCAACCCCCCCCCCGGCCACCCCAACAACCCCCTGCTCCTCGACCCGCCCACCCAGTCTGGATCCTCATTGAGGACCTCCTACCCGACCTGACCCAGAAAGCCCTATTCCGGACCCTCCTGCGCCTGTTCTTCTTCATAGTTTCAGGCGAAGTGATGCTCTTCCGAGCAGAGAGGAAGGCCAGAATCAAGATCGCGGCGGATCTTGCTGAGACAATCCTGAGGGAGAGGAGGAAGCTGGAGGAGGCGCTGGGGAAGCCCCTCAGGATGACTAGCACGGCCCGAAGCCCGAGAGAGAGGGCAACCTACGCGACCAACTTTACGGTCGTCATCCGCGGGGTCGACCAGGAGACGGACCTGGAGGACGTAGAGGAGGCCCTGCGAAGGGCAGGAATAAACTACAGTAAGCTCTGGAGAATCCAGGCCAGAGCTACAGGTAGGCCCACTAACCTAATCAAAGTAGTGTCGTCCTCGCAAGAGGCGATTAAGACTCTATTGCAGGGCGGACTCAGAATCTTCGGCCGACCCCACACCTGCGAGCCCTCCAGACCCCCCCCAGCGCAACCAACCCAGTGCGGAAGATGCCAAAGCTTCCAGCACGCCACGAGGGAATGCCGAGCCGACGCGAAATGCTCCAGGTGTGGGAAACCCCACCGTGTAGGTCAGTGCGACGCTGAGAGGCTCCGGTGCGCCAACTGCGGGGGAGAACACCACGCCGGTGATTGGTCTTGCCCCAACAGGCCCAAGGAGCCGACCTCCCTCCAGACCACCGTGCCGCTGACCATCGCTCCAGAGGAGGAAGACGCAGACAGGACGAAGGACCCAGCGGAGTGCGAGAGCGTGAAGGACCTCATCCGGTTCGTCGCCATCATCGTGACGAACGCGCACCCGGCAGAGAGGACGACGATGGGACGGCTGCTTGACCAAGCGGCCACAAGCGTCTTCGGACAGGGAGTACACCTGAATTATAACAGGAATATGCTCCATCCAACAATAACCTACGCTTCCCTTTTTTAGAAACTCCAGTAATCACCAAAGGTCCGGACCCCCCAGGCGATAATGGCTGTACAAAGAGTGGGATTCGTCAATGTGCGAGGCGGGATGAGGCAGAAGAAACCACTACTCGAGGACCTGCTGGACAGAAGATCACTGCTCTGCCTAGGCATAGCGGAGACCTGCCTCGTCCCAAACACGGCATACCACATCCCCGGATACACCATCATCCGGAAAGACACCAGCACCCATAAAAGAGGAGTAGCACTAATCATCCGGCAGGGGATACCCGCCACTAGGCACCCCCTGCCGGACTGCTTAAAGAATTCCGACGTGGTTGCCGCCACGCTCCTTCTGCCCAAACCCATATTAATAGCTTGCTGTTATATTCCACCAAATGAAGTCTTCCCAGCGTATTTAATACAATACCTACTAAATCTCAACACCGATTTCATTCACATAGGAGACTTCAACGCCCGATCCACTAGCTTCAGAGACACCCGAACCAACGCAAGCGGGAGGCAGATGGAACAATTCCTCCTAAGCACAGACCTGGTAAGGCTCGACATCCCACATCCTACGTTCTTCAGCCCCATCGGTGTCTCTTTTCCAGACCATGTCCTCACCAGAAGCATCACCGCCAAACTCGTCGGGGACGTCACGGTAGAGGATACCATAACATCGGACCACCTGCCACTCACCTTCCCCATCACCACCGGAGGAGCCGCCAAACGTCCGAGACGAACGGTAACTAAAACGGATTGGGCAAAAGCAGACTGGGGAAGGTTCGAAGAACTGATTGCAGAAGGATTACCCCCCGCAGAGAGCCTCAAGACCACCACAGAGGTAGACAATGCGATAGATATTCTAACCAACATTGTTCAACAGGCTGCCGACGAAAGTATTCCGAAGAAAAAGATCGACATGAAGAAACCACCTCTGCCCAGGCACGTCGTCGCCCTCATAAAAGAAAACAGGAGAATTTACCGGGAATTCAACAAAACAAAGGACCCAGCACTAAAAACTGTTTGGAATAGGAACCAGGCCATCATAAAAAGAAAGGTATTGGATTACAAGGATGAGTTATGGAAAAAAAGTTGCGCGTCTCTAGATTACAGGGACGGAAAAAGATTCTGGGACCGATTCAAATGCCTCTCGGGAGCGAAACGACAGGAAAATTCCCACCTAGAACACGACGGGAAAAGCCTATGCACGGAGGAAGAGAAAGCCAAGGAATTCCGACGCGTGCTGAAGGAGATACACACGCCGACCGACGACCCGCTGTTCGACGAGAAGTTCCATAGGGAATCCACAGAGGTAGTGCAGAATCTTTTACCTAACTTACTCCCCACAGATATTACTGAGGAAACCGAAGAAGGAATCACCGAAGAAGACCTGAAGGAAGCCATAGCCAAGACGAAGAACTCTGCTCCGGGACCAGATAACGTGCAACAAACGCATGTAAGGTATTCCCCCACTCTCAAAAAATCCCTCCTAACAATCTATAACTCCTGCTTCTCCATAGGTTACTATCCGAAAAGATGGAGGAATGCGCACACCATCATGTTCCCGAAACCAGGGAAAGACGCTAAAGACGCCAAAAATTATCGCCCTATCAGCCTAACGAGCGTCCTTGGAAAGTTGCTGGAAAAAGTGGTCGTGAAAAAACTCACGACCATCCTAGAAGCAAGCGGCATCCTCCCAGAACATCAATATGGATTCAGAGCGCACAGGGCAACAACAGACCCGCTAACGCTGCTGACCAACACGGCGGCGGAAGAAATCAACCGAAAACGCTGCACGGCCGCAATCTTCATGGACATCGAAAGGGCATTCGACAAACTCTGGCATGACGGATTATCCCTAAAAATTTCCCAAATTCCCGACATCCCACCCAATCTGTCCCGCTTCCTATATTCCTTTATCTCCGACCGACATGCCAGAGTCAGAGTAGGTAGCACCCTGTCTGATCCCTTCCCTATCCAATCCGGCGTACCTCAAGGAACAATATTATCGCCGCTACTTTTTATTCTCTATTGCTCTGATATGCCTGCTCCCGCTCTTCCACAGGTGACCCTCGCGCAGTACGCTGACGACACTGCGCTGTGGGCCACGGCACGCAAGCCAGACACCGCGGCGCGATATCTCCAAAAGGACCTCCGGCGGCTCGAGGAGTGGATGCGGAAGTGGCGCCTGCGGCCGAACCCAGATAAATCCATCCTAATGACCTTCACTCACAAGGGGGCTCAGCAGCAACCGATCTCAGTCACCCTTTGGGGGAAAAGTGTCGGCCTGCAGAAAGAGGGGAAATACCTAGGTGTTACCCTCGATCGCCACCTGACGTTCGCCCCCCATCTGAGAAAAGTCATATCCACCGTCACCAGGCGCAGCAACCTCATCAGAGCCGTTCGAGCGGGAGGAAAAGGCGTCCCCAAGGAGACGGCCATACATCTATATAAAGCCTTTATTAGACCCGTCATAGAATATGGCGCCCTCGCCATCACGCCACTCACCAAAGGAAATATCTCGAGGCTGGCAGCCATCGAGAGAACCATCCTCCGCAACACTATGAGGGCCCCCGTCCGCACACCGAAAGCCGACGTGTACGAGCGGGCCGGAATAGAACCGGTCCTGCATCGCTTGGCAAGACTCCGCAGCAGAGCGGCCGAAAGGATGAGGGCACATGTCCCCCACCTCTTCCAAAAAATCCTCGCTCCCCTACCCATTATCCTTCCAACACACCCCAAGTGCAAGCGCCCCTCTCCCGGCAGGGTAATAGAGGCGACGCTATCGCTCTATTACCCAGACGCCCCTATCCCTAACGCCCGCACCAAGGTTCCTATCCCTCCCCACCTGTGCCCTCAGGACGGATGGCCGCTGCTGCCGCCAAAGAGAGAGAGAGAAAGAAAAAGAAGACAGAGCTAGCCCAACCAAATCCAAATATATATCTATCTATTTACTCATGTTATGTTATAATAAATTCTATAATCTATTTTTACGCATTTCAAATGCTATTTATATAAAATCAAATCTAATTTTACCCTGTTATCTATTATATATTCTATCATTTCTTGTTGTTATGCATTACAAATGCCTTCTGTTATATAATTTATATATATTTATATTTATTTATATTATTTATATATAAGTGAAAGTGATAATCTGGTGCTTTACAAAAGTGATACGTGATTAAGTGAATACGTGTTAGAGACCAACTAGGCTGTCTACGGAAGGTTTTGCCGGGTTTCCCTTCCGTCTCGGGCGAATGCCAGGCAAAAAGCCACCCCCGGAGAAATCTATATACCACTGGTTATACTTAAACAAAAGAACTATAAATACCTGTATCAGCCCTGAAGAGGCCTTTTGCCTAAACAGGGTATTTTCTGATCAGGCCATATACTATGTAGATGAGTGTAAATTGTATTTTATTGTAATGTATTGTATTTTGGCTTATCAGAAAATAAAAACCTATTGAAATTGAAATTGAAAAACTCTTTTGCTTTCGAAGTGCGTACCTATATGTCTCATTAACAAATCCAGGCTCCACTTTTGAGGAATGTACTCATGATGTAGATAAAAATAACATTTGTTATTGCTTATTAAATATTTAAATTAATATATAATGTTCCTGGAAGATATTTCGTTTATTTTTATCTGTATAATACCTACAACAGTTTTATCTAAAAAGTTTTATAGTTTGTCTACTATGGAAGAGTTGCCGATGATCGTAAACTTTAAGACAACAAGTACAGGAGTTTCATTTAAAAGTTAGTTATAGTTGAGATATGAAGTCGGAGCTTGTACTTATGTGTAGCCAAAAGAATGAATTTTGTTTTTATTTTAGGGTCCATCTAAATCCTATCCGAATACAGGGTTGCCAACTATCTTCGGCAATGTTTAACATTTATGCTGAATAAATGATAAGAGAAGCGTGGAGACGGGTAAAAGGAGGTAGCTTAGTGAAATAATATTTGTTGATGACAAAGCATTAGTGAGAAATTCAGAGAAAGGCCTGCATATCTATTATCGTAATATCCTTACAAACATCCGCCGAAAATTTATTCATGTTGTATATAATGTTCAGTAAGCTAAACATTTAACATTAATTTTAACTGATTTTTAGCACGTTTTCTTAAAAGAAACAGGATGATCCAAACGGAACTTATGATGCCTACTTTCCACATAATTATTTTAAATTGAATGAATGTAAACTCATTGCTTTTAAATAAAATAATAAACGAAAGCTAATACAGATTTAAAAGATAACATTGAACCCTCATAATATATATTGATTATAATAGCTTTAAAATCACTGCGGATGAGTTGCTCTTGTGTTCCCAAATTTCATAATTTAGCGTTATAAAATATTACAAATACATTCGAACGGAAAAATAAGTAGATCACGCGTGTTTGTGTGGCAAAACTAACGCGTGTGCGTACTAGACTATACTGAATCTGAGTCCAACAATAGTCGTTGCGATGGCAACACTCTCGTAATGAGTGATCAAAACTGCAAAAACGCCAGTTCATAGATTTTTCGCTGGGTTGCTTCAATATGGAAAATTAAAAAATTTAAATAGCGTTGTAGACAAACTACTAGCTATAGGAGTGGTTTTCATGGACGAGAAAATTCTAATGAGTGTCTACATTCTTACGCGGTGCGAGTTGCCCCCCTCCCTCCTCAAAGGAGGATGCAAGCCAGACCCTGAATTTTTTTTAAAGAAAACGTGCTCCCACCTCTTGCTTTAGCAAGAGTATCTTACTCTGTTGTTATCACATGTTTTTTCCACTATAATGAAAATTTCCTAAACTAAGATGTTCAATAAAGTTACAATCCTTCTTTTACATTTTCCAAATGCTTCTCTTCCACTGAGAGGCAGGCAGAAACCTTCTTCAGGAAAGGGTGGTTGTTTCAAAGGATTCAAAAGGAATATACTCACTGCGATAAAAGGAAAAGTTTTTATTATTTTATTCGCATAATTGAAACTCGCAAAAATACATCAAAACTCGACGGTTATCTCTGTACATGCACTTCAGTATTTCTTTATTCTGGGACAGCATTCACCCCATGAGTTCCTATTCGCGGCTACCGCTAAATGTAGTTGTTAGTAAAGAAATTTGACTGAAAAAGCAGCGATTATAACGATATGTATTCGTTTCCATTAGTTAAAGCAACCACGTTCCTCAACCCGTTCTGACGCGAAAGGAAAACTCCGTCTTCAATTTGCACTCCGCAACGTTCTTCACGGATGATTTCGGTTCGAAAAGAAACTAACGAAGAATTCCTCATCTCATCCTAAGTGCGGTTGATTAATGAATAAAACCAAATAATACGCGGAGTCATATTTCGAGACTGAGCGAGGGAATTATAACCTTTTGAACTCAATAGTTTTGGTGGGGAAATCCTCGCAAACATCTCTCCTTGTTGATTCATCGCGGTGAGTACTCGATATGAATGCGAGGACATCTGCAGCGTACTTTTAACGTCTTCTCTCTACGTCCGAAATTTTAGGGCAAAACGATTAATCTCTTCGAAGCAAGTCAAAAGGGACTCGCGTCGTTGACGAAGATTCAGCGCCCCATTAGGAGGGGGGGGGGGCTGATGAAATGCTCGTAGAACTCGTTCGCCGTTATAGCGCTCCGTTTTTAACTAGCGAGGCGAGAGATTGGGGTGGGGAGGTATGAAAGAGGTTAAACCATGTTGCATCAGCGTCGTATGAGCGGCAATTTCGCCATATTTTCAACTCGAATGAAAATATATTTTATCTCCCTAACGTTTCAACGGTTCTCGTGTGCAGCTTTGCTCATAACCATTCTCTGCTATGGTGATTTGGATGCAAAATAATAAATAATTTTCCGCACGAAGGCCATACAGATAGAAAAATTATATTGATTTGAATTATATAAATTATAAATATCACTCGAAGGAAATCAATAAGATATTTTAATGGATTTCTCTAGATATTAAAAAATTTTAATCTAAGATAATCCATACACAATGTATTCAAAACGCTAATACCGTTTTAAGCCGTTCTATGTTTCGTAGGTACCTTTATCGCATAAATTCTAACAGGAATAATTATTACGAATGATAAAATTCCTTTCGTTGAATAATTATTTTAAGGGCTGAAAATTATTTCTCAATTAATAATTTCCAGGAAAGAAACCCAATTCCTTAGGAAAATATGGTTTCTATTAATGCTTTCCTGCTCTTAAATATATTTTAGATTTATAATATCTTTATCAACATTATAAATTGAATTTTTTGTAAGCGTGGTGAATTTTACTTTCCCTTTTTCTGCAAAAAGTGACTTCATATTCATAGCTTAAAATATATTTTCTCATTTTTCTACCAGGACATTCTCAATTAAAACACTTTAGTTTAAAAATAAACACCATCATAACAATACATAACCTAATCTTTGATTAAATTTTTGAAACCAGTAAATTAACACTTCCATCTAAAAGGATCCACATAACATTCCTTATTCTACTTAATTCCCAGACGAATACCATTATAATTACTAGGCAAATATCTCTCAATCTCGCTCATTAAAGTAAAATTTCCAATTTATAACTGAAAGGACCATTTTATAATTTTAATACAAATTTTCTGTGATATATTATCAATCAATAATGTTTATCTTTGATTTCTTATGTATTTTATAGTTTATATAAATATTAAGACAACAATACTTTCATGCATGACCAAACTATTCCTTCATAACAAATCCTACACTACTCCTACAAATCGGGATTTCATCAAAAGAGACGCGTTGTCAGGACGAATTAACGAATTCATGTTTTTAAAAAAATAAACGGACTTTTATGACCTTTTAGCGCCATCAATCAAGGGCAGAACGCGCGTAAATCAATGCTCCGATGAGGACCAGTCGAAAAATAAAACACGATTCCCGGGGATTAATTTTCGTTGCGAGGGCCCAGGCGCGCTTAATTAGAATTTAGCCCTCGAATAATCGAGATGACGTGGAGCCCCCCTAGGGAATAGTGGAGCGACTGCAAATTGGAGTTATTAAAGGGAAAGAATGCGTGCGGTCGCCATGGACGCGGATTTCGAACGAAACGGAAAGACAACGGATTTGGAAAGATAGAGTGAAGGGAGGAGAGAGAGAGAAAAAGAGAGAGAGAGAGAGAGAAAGAGAGAGAGAGAGAGAGAAAGAGAGGGAGAGAAAGAGAGAGAGAGCGAGTCGCAGCGACCGTAAACGACACCGCAGGCTCTGATTGGTCAGGCGTAGCCCGCGTCGATAAATGGTTTTCATCTTTAATGTCATGGGCGAATCCATGCTGACAGATCAGTGTCGGGGAATCTGGAGATGTTTCCAATGTGCAACGTATCTGATCTACTACGTCCGTCTCTCGAAAAATTGTTTTATACTAATGAATTCTTCGACGTACGTACTGCATTAACTGGCACGAATGGAAATCAATCAATGGAAACATAATTTAAAATAAACAATAGTATCCATGCTTAAATTATAAGCAAATTTTCATCCGTTCACTGCCAACGTTTTATTAATTCTGTTAAACATGCACAGTTAAACTTCGATTTTCTGCCCTAATTGGGATTGGAGCGATCGAGGATTATGGGGACACGCGGATAACCCCAAGGATGGCATTTCAAAGGCGAAAATTATTTTTAATATCTGTTAAATACTTTGGAAACTTATTTAGATGCTTAAAAACAAGCCACATATTGTATTCACCCGAATGAAGATGATGTCAATGCCAAAATAGTTACTACCTTATTAATGATGAGATTCATAAGACATATAATAAACCTGCTACACAAAATGTATGCATTGTATCTAATAAAATAGTGCTTTTTGCGGGCTACAGATGAATGAACTTACACAATGGTCAGAAAATTCATGCATAAAAAGTGATGTGTACCTACATGTTTTCAGAGAATATTACATAAATAAAAACCGATCCACCGGTTAAACCAACATCGTTTAATCCGCACCCGAATAATCAAGGTTTCACGGTATACTTTATCCAAATCAACATTAATTAGTAAAAAATATGGAAAAAATATACAAAATAACTTAATCTCTAAATTTCCAAGGAGCTCTTATAACGAGATGATGGCTAGGTCTAAAATAAAAGTAGATAGAGGAAAAATTGGAATAAGACAACCGCCGTAATGAATTAGGCAGTTGCAAGCAATTTTTAGCAAGAGGTGAAGTAAAGTATTTTCTCCGTATTAAAAAAACATCTGCCAACATTTTACTAGAAGAATAAGCAGTTTCTTCGGGTCGAGGGAACTGTGCGAACTCCTCCAAAGTGAGGCAAAACGCCTCATCTATAAAGGCGCTCCTCAAAAATAATCTCCAAGTCTTTTACAACGGGCGAACAAAAAGAAACACGCGACCGGTCCTTGCTCTATGTGTAATACTCTTTCTCTCTCTGACTGCGGGAAAACTATTTTCCTTGGGAGGAACTTGAGTACATTCCGAGAATTCATTTATAACTTTTAACTGCCTTTGTGAAGCGGAGGGATAGGCGTTCTAGCGGGAGAAGGATATCGCACCACGTCCGCCCCAAACTCCCGCACTCTATTCTACCCTCCCCCTTTCAAACTCACCCTCCTGTCCCTCTCTGTAGCACTCCTCCTCCGACTTCGTTCTTCGCAACTCCCCTCGCCGTTAACTAACGCACGCAACTCCCCCATCATGTAAACGACTTCAGAAAAACCGCGGCGTAGGGCAAAAGATAGAAGAAGCAGCAACACGCAGAAATGGGGAAAAAGACGACTACCAACAGTTGAAAAGCGTTTCTCGCACGTTTCCTAGCGATGACGTAAAGGAGAGAAATCGCGGCGCAAAAACACTTTTCACTGAAACAAACCGAGTGAGATACATGCAAGAAAGAGGAAGTTCATCTAGAACGAAGGATTTCTAATTACGGAAAATGCTCTAAGCAGACGCGTCGCGACGGATGAATAAGCCCGCTCTGCATTGGTCTGACGTCTCCCGTTACGGCATTTGGTCAAGTTTAAATTGATTGATGTAGCAGTAACTTCATGGAACTGTTTCATAACTTCAATTGAATTCGTAAACAAGAGTCACATTTACTCAAATTTGTACCAGTCCACTTAAACTATAGATACACGACCCGGGTATCGACCAGTGGAGTCGTTACGGTGACTGAATTTTAAACGGATTCGTAAAAAGTTATGATAAATATGCTTCTCGTTTACAAACTGAGTCGTCAGAACGTAAGTTAACTGTAAATATTTAAAAAAATAGTTTATCGATTCAAATCTCTTTTATCGCAGATGATTTATTAGATGATTATTGGAATTTTCATAGAAAGGATGATTATATGCTTTTAGTAAATAAACAAACACTTCTTCACCGTAAAAAGGAAGAGAATCCTCACTCACGCTGCAGGTTGCTGGTAAACACCGTCGCAGGACCTAAGCCAAAAGGAGACTCATGCACACGCAGAAGCATACAAAATCCACTCAACACAGAAAACTCTAACAAAAAATTAAAACTAGACACCGATGTTTCGACAGCTAAGATGTCATCTTCAGTCGTGTGGGGTATAAGAGGGAGAAGGGGGTATATATAGGTATACAAGGAGTGACCGTTGGGGAGAGGGGGGAAAAAGTGAAAGTATTTGGAACGGTTAACTGTGTAACTGAAAAAGGGGGGAGTGGGGGATGGGACCTAAGTCGTTGTTCATAACCGTGTTTACCCCTCTCCCCAAAGGTCACTTCTTGTATATCTACCCCCTTCTCCCTCCTGCACCCCACACTAGTGAAGATGACAGCTTAGCTGTCGAAACATCTACATCTACATATTACCCTGAAAGTCACCTTGACGGTGGATGGCAGGGGGTGCCGCGCACCAAGTTCCTAACTAATTCTTATTCACTTATCTATTGTGGTCACGTATTGTCCTAGGGAAAAATGACTCCTTAAACCTCTCCGTCCTACTATCTATTTCGCGAATCTTGTCCTCATTATCCCTCCGTCCGATATACGTTGGTTGTCGAATAGTATCTTTCATTTCATTTACGAATATCTCCGACCTATATTTATCTAGAAGTTTAAGTCTCGCCTGTAATCTACGATCTTTCAACGATGGCCAACTCAACTCTTCAATGAGTAACGTAACGCTCTGTTTTTTATCGTAATTCTTTTTCACGAATCTAGCTGCTCGCCGCTGTATTTTTTCTAATTCCTTTATGAGTCCCCTCAGACATGGATCCCAAACAGCTTCTGCGTATTCCATTTGAGGTCTAACTAAGGATAAATAACAGGATTCTCTCACCTTTTCCGTGCTTTTCCTGACTATTCTACGCACAAAAGCCAACTTCTTATTTGTCGCACCTATCACTCGTCTTATGTGGGTGTCCCAAGACAGGTCACGATTCAAGGTTACCCCGAGGTATTTCACGGATTCCAAAACAGGAATGCTCTCGCCATCTATCGAGTAGGTAAACACGGACGATGGGCTTCTAGATTTCCAAAAGTTTAGAACGTTACTCTTTTTCTGATTGATTTCTAGCTGCCATTCCTTGCACCAAACAGATAACGCATCCAGATCATCCTGAAGCTGACGATGATCGCTAGGACCACGAATTTCTCTATAGACTACGGTGTCATCCGCAAAAAGCCTGATATTACTTTTCACAACTGAGCTGATGTCGTTTATATAAAGCAAGAAAAGCATAGGTCCGATCACACTACCCTGCGGCACTCCAGAGACTACATCTGCCACATTCGAGGACTTACCATCGATGACTACTTTTTGTTTTCTATTCCAAAGGAAAGCGCGAACCCAGTTAATGACTTTAACATTAACGCCAAGATTTCCCAATTTTAATAACAACTTACGGTGGGGAACCTTGTCAAAAGCTTTTCTAAAATCAAGGAACACTGCATCGACCTGCTTATTATTTTCGCCGCATGATAAAACATCATTCACAAACAGACCGAGTTGGGTGTCACAGGATCTACCTTTTCTGAAGCCATGTTGACAGCTGACTAAGAGCGATCTACTCTCGAGATAACGCATTGTGTTGCTAACAATTATGTGCTCCAAAATCTTACATGATAATGATGTTAGAGAGATCGGCCTATAATTTTCGGGGTTTTCTTTGTCACCTCCCTTATGAAGGGGTGTGACGTGTGCTAGTTCCAATCATCAGGAACCTCACAGAGGGTAAGAGATTTCTCGAATACTATCCGAAGGAAGGGAGCTATTTCTTCTGCTAGTTCTTTTAATACACGCGCGGGAAATCCTTCTGGTCCTGGGTTTTTGTTGGGCTTTATCGCACCCAGTTGCTTCGCTATTCCTGCCTCAGAGATTTTAATATTATCCATCCGAGTACATCCATCGGGAATAAGATTATCTTCAAGTCTATTTCCACCTGCCGTGAACGCCTTCGCGAAGTAAACGTTTAGTAGATTAGCTTTATCCTCCCCATCGTGAAGGATGTCTCCGGAATCACATCGCAGGGAGGGTATTGAAGGACCCCCTCCCTTGACTTCTCTTACATAGGACCAGAACGCTTTTGAATCCTCCTTCAATTTTGTATTTAATACCTCATTCCGGAAGGTGTTAAATGCGTTACGCATGGTTTTTCTCGCTAATACGCGGGCACTGTTATACTCATGGACTATAGCTGTGCGATACTCATCGGAAGCGGTGGTAGGTATGTTTTTCAATTTTGCGTGGCTACGCCTCTGTCGTCTTAAGGCAATCCTGACTTCCTTATTAAACCAACGACGTTCTTTCTTATCATATTTTAACTTGCTGGGGATAAATCTATTGATACCTTTTCCTAGTATATCCTTAAATAATAACCATGATGGCTCCATACCTAATCGTTCTGTCTTTTCACGATAACTGACAAAGGTACTTTTGAGATGTAAGCCGAAACTTTTCAAGTCGGCCTTGGCGAAAGCGTATACATTCCGAAGGGGCTTAGGATGCCTTTTGAGATTTAATTCGCACTCCGCATACACAGCTCGATGGTCGCTAAGTCTCTCCTTTGTGGATACCTTAGTTATCCTATTCGGGATGTTAGAAGCAAGCTAGTCGAGAACATTGCCCGAACGCGTGGATTTTCGTACCATCTGGATTAAGGAATATTCATGAAACGTGTCAATTAAGGCTTCACACGATTCGCGTTCTTTACCTCCCGTAACGAAACATAGGTTTTCCCAATCGATTGACGGTAAGTTAAAATCGCCTCCAATTATCACATAACCGTCGTTCATAATAGATCTAAGCTCGGCTAATTGCCTCTCTAAACTTAAAATATAATCAACTTTGGCATTAGGTGGTCTGTAAAATGAGCATAAATATATCTTTTTCGAGTTATCCTTACCTAGGCTGCACCACACGCTCTCGGTCGTTTCATCGATAATGGAGATCTGACAACTATCGTACTTTTTACTTATTGCCAAAAATACTCCGCCACCTATTTTATTGGCACAGTCTTTTCTGTATACTCTATAGCTTTTCGGAAAAATTTCTTGGCTAGCGATATTTTCAGTGAGCCAACTTTCCGTACCTATAACTACATCCCCATGCAACGTGCGAATTACGTGTTCGGTGTCTAGCTTTAATTTTTGGTTTGAGTTTACTGTGTGAGTGTATGTTTCTGCGTGTGCGTGTGTCTCCTTTTGCCTTAGGTCCTGTGACGGTGTTTACCAGCAACCTGCAGCATGTATTCTCTTCATTTTTACGATGAAGAAGTTTATTTACTATTGTATTGTTTCACCGTGTCTCGCAACCCTCCCTTTTAATATGCTTTTAATTACGGTGACTCGAATGTTACTCCACATACTCTTCAATAATTGTGCGATTAAATGTGCACAAAAATATGAGGAAAATACGTACGTAAAAAGTTCATGGTTTCCTGTTATATTTTAACCTAAATATTGATATCAAATCGAAAAATAAGTAAATTACCGACATAAAAAAATTATCTATAATTATCGAAATATAATGATATTGATCGAACCATCGATGCGATATATCCTATCGAAATATGGACATACCTATCCGATGTGTCGTATCGAAATAGCCATGCATCGATCCACGTCCCTTATTCATGCGATGGAGGTATATCAAAGAGGAGAAACTCAAGAATGGTTACGTTTTACGCGATTTAAGTTTGGAGGATCGAAACAGGAATTCTACGCTTACGGATATGCAGAAAAAATAGTAAACAAACAGAGATACTCGAGAGGCGCATAAAACTCGAAGGTGGTGCGCGAATCGGGAGAAAGCATATACTGCGGAAGAGGCTTAAGAGGCAGGAGGAAACAATACGAGCGCAATAAACGCCCCAACCCGCCCATCCCACAGGGGTCTGCCGCATTTTACGATAACCTATTCGACGCGATATAGCGCATTTCTCCTGACACCGATGAATGGAGAAAAGAAACGCTTCTCTATGCACACGGAACCTAAAGGAATTTTCTTTTGCTTTGAATGTATCCTCAAGTGGCCTAGAAGAAAGACAATTTATTATTTGTAAACTGCTGCCATATATTTAATATGCTAGATCATTTTATCTCAGCTGAATCCCTAAATTCACAACAGTATATTTCTCAGGCCAGGAGACATTATTTTCTAAATAGAGTTACGTTTAAATTGAAGAGCTACGTCTCTCCAACGGGCATAAAAAGGTTGGAAAAACCAGACGCGCATCACGACTGCAAAGCAACAGCCACTGGTGTTTTACTGATAATACTACATTCCAAAAGAAGATACTTTTTGCCAACAGGTTTATTGGTACTGGAAATACACAATTTATCAATATTAATTCAGCCATTAGACCAGATCGATAATTCTTCATGGAGAGTCATTATCAATTTTTTAAACTGATTTAGTTCGGGAAATTACCATTTATTACGGGTATTCCAAATCAAACCTTGCAAAATTAAAAGCCATATTGAATGCGAAAGATTTTGATACATGTGTGTGTGTGTGTGTAATTTAAGGCGAATCAGCCTCTTGGGCTATTATCGCCATAATATACATTTTTAACCACAACCCATTTGTGGCAAACTAACCATAGCACCAGACACACAATAAATAAATAAATAAATAAATAGATAAAACAGATAGATAAATAGATAAAACAGATAAATAAATGAAGTTAAAAACAGATTGTAAGAGATTGTATAAGGGTCTCTCCCAATCTGTAGAATAAAACATCAGCAAGACTGTATAAGGGTCTCCTGACATGTATAAAATTCTTTCACTGCACTAGAAGGAGCTATTATGCCCGTAAAATATAAAACCTTTAAAAATGGATACATGGATAAATTTTATGCTCAAATAATTTTATGCGTCTCAACAGCATAACTTAATCGAAGTATA
The DNA here is from genome assembly GCA_028673005.1 of Tanypteryx hageni. Classification (NCBI taxonomy): domain Eukaryota; kingdom Metazoa; phylum Arthropoda; class Insecta; order Odonata; family Petaluridae; genus Tanypteryx; species Tanypteryx hageni. The sequence goes on along the minus strand of CM054113.1, from coordinate 82,751,842 downwards.
CCTCTCAAATCGCGACACAAAATGCTAAAACATTTACTTCAAGTCTTGTTCAGATTTTTTCGCAAGGGATATTCTCATTCGCAATGAAGAGAAAACTTTCTCGACGTATTCTTGTTGTACATACATTCCTCGCTAATAAAAGAAAAGAAAATCGCGTGCCTGAAAACGAGGTTCACCAACCTCATCTCACCCGTTCAACGGTCACTGCGATTAAACTCCCGACGCCTCGATCTTTTCGGAGAGGCTAACAATTAGAAGGGAAATCTCCAAAGAGTATCGATTAATTGAGTTCACCGTCCCATAAATCGGACAGTTTTACCCTTTAGAGGACAGAGGACAGCTGTGTTTCTTTCGATCAATTACGCAATCGCCAACCCGAATGCACCAAGTGGAGTTCGATTAAAACCAGCCGACGTGATTGTCCGCCGACCATTCGCTCCCTCCCTGCCCCCTTCGTACACCGCAGATTCCACAGCAGCCTTTTGGGAACGTGACCCAATTAATTTATGTCGCAAATCCAGCACCGTGACATACCTGCTGAGATATCGTTTAAATGCTTCACTGCGGTAAGTGTAACGATGTAAATTACAGCCATCCGCCTAAATTGCAGTTCGTGGACAGGCTGAGAGGAACAAAGCTACATCCTGCAAAGGCCTTCATAAAAATTTTCGAATTTAAGGAAATCACGGAGCCACGGTAAATTAAAATATAACATCTTTAACGATTTATTGAGTTATCAAGTTTAATAGTCCTAAAATTTGCATTTACTTTGGTTTAAAATTTGATCTAACATAGAAATTGGTTTTCCATTCAAGAAGATTCTTCAGTCAAGGTTCTTATACATATCTCTGACTTAGAGAGTTCCAATTCATGAATAATCGATCATCACAATACAATTAAACAAACAATTAAATCTCCATTATACAATAACAATAGTGCGTGTCTTGAAAATATTTAAAATTACTGGTTAAATAACACGGATATTCCAGCTGGCATTACCTTGTTTAAAAGTGAATGGGGGATCGGGTGTTACTTCAGAAATATAAAATTATGTTCTCGTGTTACCGAATTACATGTGCTGCGGTTTTTGCGAAACGAATTTCATTCGTTTCACCGATTTTTAAACCCGACTCGTAAATAATAATTTATTGCTGCACTGCTTTCACTAAATTCGTTAAATAAATCCCGAGCTCTATAGAGCATATTCAACTAAAATTCAATTACCTTTAAATAATTCCATCAAAATTTTTTCGCATACAGGATATGATTTAATATATGCCCATCATAACGCATATCGATTTCATGAATATCCTTATCAGAAACGACGCTAAAAAAAGACCGCGAAAAAAAACACGGGGTGCAACGACCTGCGAAGCGGAAAAAAGGGGAAATATGTCATTTACGCGAGGGACTTTGAAGAAAAACCCATCGCGAAACAAAATCCGAAGCAGAAGTAACGAAATTCCCGGCGGTGACGACCCTTTTAAAAGACAATGGAACCCTAGGCGGACCGTGAGATGAAATTAACCTTGATGGGTTTCCGCCTGTAGAAAGAGGGAGGGAGGGAAGTTTCTTTCGAGTAAGAGCGACCTACAGGAAAGGATGAGTAGAGAGGATGAGGCGGAGCGACGGCGAGGAGAGAGTGAATGGAGGAGTGAAGTGTATGAAGACTAGATAGTCGGGATGGAAGGGTAAGAATCGACTGAGGGAGGAATAAGAGATCGAGAAATAAATAAGGGAAGGGGAAAGAATAGATGGAGAAAAGGGAGGGAGAGAGGAGGGATGAGAGAAAGGACAAGTGAGGTAAGGAGGCTTAGAAGAAGGTATGAGAGGAGAAAAGAGAGCGAGGGAGAGAGGAGAGAATGAATAGATAAATAAATACATACACACATTCGGTAGTCCATAAATCAATACACATGTTCTTAAAACTTATTTTTAACAAATGTTCAAACTGCTTTCAATTAAAATGGTTGCATACTTCATTCTATTTGGAAGTAGCTGTAGAACACTCTTTAAGATGGCAGGAGTATTTTTAGACGTTTAGCAATAATTACGTTTCACCTCAAATCATCCAGGGCTCTCGGTTGAGTTTTGTACGCTGCGGATTTTAAATGGCTCAATAAGGAGCGGTCCAAAGGATTGAGGTCTGGCGACCGAAGTAATTAATATGAAAAACAATTAATATAATTAAAAGTTTTTAACGCTTATCTGTTAAAATCATTTTTATTCCTATATGACTTGACTTTTTGTCACCCTGTATGCAAAAACGAAGAGAGAAAGGAATATATCGGGGGAATAAGAGTAGAAGAGAAAGCGGGACAAGGAACAAAGAAAAATATCTTTACTGGCAGGTTTGAGGCTAAATCTTCCATCTAGCCATTCATCTGACATTTAAAATAAGGTTCAAATCGTTATATTTACAATGATAACAACAGCAACAAAATCGATTTCATTTTAAATAACAAATGAAAGATATTTAGACACTAGAAAATGTACAAAATTTGATTAATTAACAGCATGATCTGCAGGAGGAAAAATACTCATTCAACGCATCTAGATATGGCAATGGCATGTCTCCAGCTTGAAACATCGCCGGGTGTACTCCTCTGTAACCGTGTAACATGATTTGAAGGATTAAATTTGTAATAAAAATTTTTATTGCCTTTTGGAAATGACTAAAAAAAGAAAAACATTTGCGGTGCAAGGTACATATGAAATGTTTAACAAAGATAAAAAGAGGGAAGAGAGAGAATGCGAGAGAGTCAAAAAAGCAATGGGGTGGGAGAAGGTGCGATAAATGGCGAGGGAGAAAGGTAGGAGACACATAAAGACGGTGGTAAAATAGATGGAGTTGTAAAAAAAGTGAGCGAAAAAGTGAAAGAGTTCGGAGTGAGAAGTCAAAGGGAGTGAATGAGTCGGAGTAAGTGCGAGAGAGAGAGGAATAAAAAAGAAAGAGAGAGATTCGTCTCGACGGCCACTTCCTACCTAGTTTGAAGTTTTATCGCTCCTCTTTTGGACTGCAGTAATAAAAAGGAGGATAAAAAACCGGAAATGGAAACTACGAAACGGAGAGTTGGTCTAAGATGAGCGATAGACACACACCAAGGAAGTGGGTTTCAGCCGTCGCAACTTAATCGACGTCTTCCTTACTTATTTTTAAATTAAGATCCGATCGCGAACTTTTGTTTGTTCGTCTTTCACAACCCACAACAACAACAAAAAAATGAACGCTCCTTGGAAGTAAACCGCTTTTGCTACTATCGATCTCAGATCTAAACTAGAGATGCTATTACGATAGATAATTGTCATTGAATCTTAGTAAAATATGCATAATATAAAATACATATTAGCAAAAAGTAAAAATATGGCAGCTATTTTTAAACAGAACGACGAAATTATGTTGTCTTAAGTGTGAGTGAGCTTGTATATGAATCCATGACAACCGCGTCAACCATTTTTTTTAATGTATTCGATAAATAAAAACAAAAAATTAAAACGAATAATAATAAATAGAAAAACAATGATTGTCAGATACTCTACTAAAGAGGGATACATGATGTTAAATAGCTAATACAATGGAGGGGATTTTATTCCTCAACATTAATCTTATACCATCTAACGTACCCATGGCTTCGAATGCCAACAAACAGATATAAACTCAGCGCTCAAGTTAACTAGTATTTCAGCCGAAATATATCATATATCATTTAGGTAATTAGAAGGAAACCAAATATCTATACTGTGAAATGTTACCTCACTAATAAGAAATATGCCATATTATTAATACTGGTACCAGCTGCCCTTACGAAGATGCGGGGCTTGGGGCAGATCGGCCAATGCCGGAACCCCTTAACATTAACCACCAAATTAAATTTAGACTTTTCTTGCAATGATATGGAATCGCGGAGCCCGATTCTCCCCATACCTCGAGACAGTCCTACGGTAGGGTGACGCACCGTCCCAAATTTGGAGACACAGTTCCTCCTTTTCATCACTCGTCCCGCTCTGTTAAATGTTCCAACTTTTGTCCCGCATTTTGAAAAATCATGATTTATATCCCTAAATGACATTTAAAACGCCCCGCAACACCCTCATCGGTCACACCATAGTTTTTGGTATCTATTACAAATTTCTATATAAGGCTGATCCATCAATAAAAACACTATATAGTATACGCCACTATAATATGTCGCCTCTTCTGGTCAGTAAACATTTGAAAGCGTCCCTTTTAGCTTCCTGAAAAGTTGGACGCCTTACCCTACGGTGCCTACAGGAAAGATTTAATGCGTCGGGCCTCCTCTTTCCGTCGACAAAAACCATTTACTTTTTAAACTTGACAAGTTCCCCCAAAACTCTCGCTGTTGCGAGGGAAGGGACAGATGCAATCGATAAAAACGTGACGTAATTTGCGATTTCAACGATGTCGACGACGAAATTCGCTTTGATACGGGGAATTTTATGCCAATTCTAAAGAGAAGATAATGGTATTAATTAACAGGCATGCTTAAATCCAAAATGGACGCCGTAAATGGAAAAAAGAGGAGACGAGAGCCATTAAAATATTTTTATCCGTATTATATATATATATATATATATATATATATATATATATATATATATATATATATATATATATATATATATATATAAAGAGAAGACAGAGAAAAGGAAGAGAAAGTAAAAAATGAGAAGAGGAAGAAAATTAAAGTGGATTGGATCACGAATTACATTCCCTACTCACTCTATTAAAAAAGAAGCAAGTCGACTTATTTAACGACCTTTTAGCTGTGCTACCGATGTCAATTATCCTAAATCGAAATGTAACATAATTATGCAATTAAGAAGGAGAAGAAGGGATATGGAGAGGTAGAGAGATAGAGATGGAATGGATGCGATTAATTATAATCGCGAAAGTTCTAATTAAAGAAAAAAAAACTTCCGTCGAGAAATTCGTCACAGCAAAGGTCGTCTACCGCTCTCCGATCGAACGCACGATGAGGACTTTTTTAAATTAATAAGATCGACCGAAAAAGGAGATAGTAATATTACTTTATGATTAAAATTCGTGAAAAATGACTGCCGTTTATAAATAAATAACGAGCGAACAGGAAATGCAACAAAATTTTGCAATGAGGTATTTGAAGAAGCTTAGGTTGGTATAGGTTTAGCTGGGGAGGTTGTGGAAATATTTGAAAGTATATAGTAAGACACTACCTCGACGATAATATAGGTGAGAACTATTGAAGCACAGGGCAATTTAGAGACTCGTTTTTTCCTAAGACAATCTGATATAATGTATCTACAAATGAAAGTTTTAATAGATATTTTGTAACATTGTACCCCCTGCCACCCTCCATTTCAGTGATTTCCATGGTGAAATGTAGATATAAAATCTATATCATCTGTTAATTTTCATGTGCTATATAGCAATCAACTTGAATTTGGAAAGAGGCAATGACGAAGGACAATGTGCACTGTAGTTGGAGAAAGGTAATTAAATGAATCACAATATAGTCAGTACACTGGAATACAAGTATTACGATTTTATCATTTTTCCTATATTTTTTTTAATTCAAAGAAAATATTTTTCCCTCCCGCACCCGTAAAAGTTCAATTTAAAACTGGACAACTCGAACTAATTTTTTACTTCTCTTTTGGTTCTGAGTTATCTGTCCTGACGGCACGCATACGTTTATTTATGAGAATTACATTCACATCATAACGGTTTGTGTCCTGACAATGGTAGATTAAATGAAATCATCCCGTTCAATTATCTCGGCGGGGAATCATCTCCATCTCCGATGCCGATGCATTTTTTGCGAGGCGCCTTTCATCGCGCTCCCAAAAACGAACGCCAAATCCTCTTTCCCCGCCAATCTGCGAGCCGCATCTCGAGTATTCCGAAGGATAGAAGAAGATGACGAGACTTTCCCGGAGAGACACATTAGAAGACTTTTTGACGCTCCGTCCCTCAGATAAGTACATTCAACTCTCGAGTGCCGCAACAATGGAATGGCGAAAGCGCTTTCAAAAAAAAGGTCTCCCCCCCTACTCCACCTTTTTCAGAGGCGAAATTGAATGTCGCTGACCTCTTAGCGACGGCCGATGCGCCAACAATGATCGCATCCTGATATGGAAAAACGATTTTCCGGGCGTGTGGGAAGAATGACAGTTGAATACCCGCTAAACCCCGTGGGTTATCATCTTTTCGAGTTTTTTTTACTCTTTTCTTTCCGAGATGGAGGGCTCACGGATGGGTTCGAAGAGCGTCGCCTTTGTTCATACCCGGAACGCAATATCATTTTCGGATGTGTTATCGGCGACAATTCGTCAATTTTATGTTGTCGCTTTCATGCGCCGATCGGTTCTCGCACGAGGTTAGGCGAGCGATGAGAATTATCTACTTCGATTATGGCGGCATCGCGAAAACGCAATTGATGCAAAATTTATTGTTAAAGTTCGCTCGTTAGGTCGCGAGCGATGCATCGACCGGACATAAAGGTGAGGTGTTGATGAATTAGCCAATACTCGTTCCATTAACTATTAAAATTCGCGTTCACCGGCAGGAAATTTCGACTGCCTATCGTTATAATCTCCAACGTTCGGTATCGGACGTGGACTTTTACATGATACCCGAATGACGTCAACTGAACTTTGCCAACAAGGGTTATGAAAACGCATATTTATTGGTGGATGTACTCCACTGAAATTTCGAGCGCAGATTATTTTTAGTATTGAACTCATGACAGAGCATTAAAATAAAAATATTAAAATCCCGCTTTAATGTGTATCGTTTACGTTAATGTGGATTTTTAACATAGCCATTTGCCTGTGCTTTGTCGTGGATCATTTCTTTGAAGCTACGCCACAAATGTACATTGCAATGAACACATCCTGCACATTTTTCTACTGTTCCTCATGTCGTGCACATAGAAAAGCGGCTTAGAACGACTTAAGAGCAAAAACATAATACCATATAATAAAACAAAAATATGTATCAAATTCGGTAAAATGTGTTATCAATTATTTTTGAATGAGGTTATTGGCACGTCATGGCTACACTGAGAATAATTCTCATGAGCTGAAACGTTTGTAATTTTTAATTATGCCGAAATTAATTTTGGTTAATGCAGAGGGTATATGAAGAGCTAAAAAAATAAAGAACGCAAATGTCTACGGAGGCTTGGTCGATAACGTAACTTCAGACTTTTATTTTCACGCGTAACTGATGTTTCTGCTCCTAATTCTATGCAACCCCATTAACACGCCGTATGTACTCGTAACATGAACATTAATACAAAAAATACTACCGCATACAACTGATTTTGCCGCACAGAATACAATTTTATAATTCTAAAAATAAGACACGTAGCTCATTCAATAAAAAAAACTTGATAAAACACCACCCGTCGATCGCCTATATTACCTCACAGCAATTCGGGCTGCCCAAGCATTATATCCAAACCGTTCTATTCGCCCGCTGCGTCCTCATCGGACACCAGAACTGATAAATCGCGGCGAGTCCCATAATTGTGTTTATGGAAGCTGAGTGAGGAAGATGAAGGGCCAAACGAAATTCCACCGCAGGAGTCCAGGATCGAACGTGGGAGAAGGAAGGATCGGGGGAAAAATCGGTTAAGATTTATCGGAACGATTCCGAAACACTAAAGTCCCGTCTTGTCCCTTAAAATAATAATAATAACAACGGAGGAAGATTTAGGGACAAGTCTAACGTTTTAGGATCTTCCTCCCAACCTCGCTACATCCGCCTTTCGCCGCATTCGGTGGCGACACCGTCGGGGTCTGGAGAAAAAGAGAATTTTCGGAGAAGTCGGGGCGTCGACCGGGAGCGATCGAACACCTCTATATCTCTCTCCATATATCTCTCGCGCACTTGCGCACGCACACACACTAACACGCACGCACACGAGCGCAAAGAGTTGAGAGGTCGAACGAAAAGATATATAGCTTACCCGTCGTCCCTTTGCTAGGTGGGAGATGCCCTCCCTTGAATAAAAAAAAAGAAAAGGGAAAGGAGGTTGAGGGAGGTTGCCGAGGAAGGATCGTAACAGGAGGAAGAGGTACTCGAGGACCCATAAAGATGGAAGAAGAGAAGCTGGGATTGCGAATAGGAATAAACTCACTGTACGCTCCTGCCTTATTTTTGGCCTCGGAAAAAGTCTAGCGTAGGGAACAGAGAATATTGCAAATAATTCGGGAGGAGGATAAAGTGGACGAAAAAGCAATAAGGATGATTGGAAAAGCACGTAAGCACGACAAAAATAAATATTTATGAAGGGAAAATTGCACGTAAAAGTTTAATCAATGCGGCGATTGAAAAGAGAGAGTAAATGGTTTGGTCCGAGTTTTAGAGAGAGAGAGAGAGAGGGAGGAATGATGAAGGAGGTTATCGTAGGAAATGTACCAGGGAACGAGAAACAGAGATCAATGAACCAGGAAAGTTTGAAAAAGGCTAAGGGATGAAGGAATGGGACATAAGTGATTGGGTATAGGCAGTAACATGTGAACCAGGAGTGTGAACGGATCATATAATAAATAATACTATTGCAATATATTTTAATCGCGAACAATCTGTCCAATTAAACTAATTTCTAAATAACTATTGAAAATCTTTACTATTGTTTACGGATTTGGTAGTGTCATATTCATAAGAAAACCTATGTTTTATCGCCACAAAATTAATTACAGATATGATAAGCCAGCTAAAAAACCTTTTAGTACCTACAGCAGGAAGGTTAAATCAGCCGTCCAATGGTAATTAACGAAGATCCTCAAAATGAAGACACTGACCATTAACTCAATGATATAAACGACTGCTAAAGTCATTTCGACTAACTCGTGGACGGACAAGTTACGGTGACACAGTAGTATCGCTAAACATGCATCAACAGATCGTAATCTTTTCAGCACCAGGGTCTTCTGGTAAGCATTCTGGGATATTTAGGTCGACACAAGTAACGCTCATTCTGAATCAGCGGTAATATTTATAGCTTAATCGAAGTGTTGGTATTTAATGTTCATTCGTTAATTGATGCTTGACAACTGATACACGGTGTTACAAATAAAAGAATATACATCGAGTTTCTGGTCGATCATCAACCACAACAGGCAAATGTTGTCCTCTATCCGAATATTTTTTTATATATAACTTACGGATCACATTCATATAAGAGTTAGAAAGAGAAAAATATGGTATTTAATTTTTGATTGCCGAGAGAACCGTCTTAGCGATCGATGTAAACAAAATATGCGATGTTTTCCCTCGAGATTTTCTCGAATTTTTATCTCCGAAACTATAACTCGTAATTATGTGGTCTCGCGGACTTCTTTATGGTAAGTGAAGTCCTCTATTCGAATAAATGTCTTACTCTATACCATACAAATCATATAAAAGCTAGGGAGAGAAATTTATGGTTTTTAATTGTTGCTTGACGGATGCCATTTAACAAGATACGAGTATAAAGTTTATTAAAGTATTTATGTAAAGTGAAAGTTCTAATTGACGGATGCCGTTCAAAATCACTATTTGGTGATAAATTTTAATAAGGACCACTCCTACTTAATTTAATTAAAATATGTCCAGCGGTTTAGCAGATGTTACGACAGATGGACGGAAGTACGAGACGTGCCCATAAGGTGTTCGGCTACTACAGCTTCGCTGGCAAAGAACGCCTAATAACTCCATATTTTTATGTTCATAATTCCATTTTTTCATAAATCGCATTTTTTACTTTCTCCATATAGTAGTATAGGAGAAAGTATATATTGTTTTTGTGAAAAAATCGATTTCAAGATTTCAACGGAAATACATGTTCTGACGTCCCCCGAACACCATTTTCTAGATGATGTCTGTGTGATAGAAAATTCAAAAACTATTAACCAAATCAACGCGAAATTTTATATTTGACATTTTTATTGTAGTGACAAGAACTGATTGCTAGTTAGACCTGAAGTGGATGTTTACCCTTTTCACTTATTGTTTTTTTTCAAATATTTGTTTTAGTACTTGATAAATATAAAAGACTATAGGAATAAAAGTTGTAGGAAATTTAATTTTCTACAACTTTTATAATTCATTATTGAAGAGATATTTTTACAACCATATTTTCAGCTGCCACTACCACACCACCTACATGCGACTTTTGTAAACACTTTTGTTTACGCTCAGTTACGTCTTAGTAAGGTCTTGGAATTTTTCTCGCAGTTTCTTAAAATATTTATTAGCATTTCAACCATTTAGGACTTTTAGAAATATTAACAGGTATGGAAAAAGTCATGTGGTGGCAACCTCAGATTTTTTGTGAAAATCAATTCAAGTATGCTTTCAGTTCGCGCAATACGCGCAAAGATAGAAGTCTGGGCCGAGCAGAAGCATTTAAGTTGGCTATGCAAAGTCGAAGGACCGATGGGCTGCCGTTCTCGTCACAACCGGATCCCACTGTTAATTCAATGCCCAAATTAATACCCTCTTTGCTCTCTCTCTCTCCTTCCATCTCTTTCTCCTCCACTCTACCTCTCCTTCCCCAATTCCTTCTCTCTATCTACTATTTCTACCTTACTTACGCATGAGTAATTTCCATCAAAGCGATTCGACAAAAGGTCATCATCCCCCAAGCGATCGTTAATCATTTAAGCTGGAAGCGAAGGAATGCGAACGTTGGCGGCGTTCGCGTGATTTCCGAGGTTTATCCTAGCTCCAGCTGGAATTTGCATTTTACTGGCGAAGATTAGCGGAGGTAGCGTGGGCGAACGCATTTGACGCGCGAGCTCCTTTAAACTTAGGAGGTATAAAAAGGGCCGATTAATGGCCAACTACATTCTCCAAAAGCAACTAAAGGTAAACCACGAGGGTACCGAGGATATGAATTGAGATTGGGCTGCCTTACTCAATCGCATGATCGAATTTGCAAAACTATTTAACACAGGAACATTACTAACAAATATTCGGAGCATTAATCGTTGGAATTATAAATAAATATTCTAAACACGTCAGTCTTTGTTTCTTAAGCTTTAATTATTCCTAAAATGGAATTGGTTATATTTTTGGAATCAGATTCGAAATCTCAATGATTATCTGTTTCATATGACGCCATCTATCGTTAACAGACAGAGAGGGAAACTGAGTGTGCAATTAGAGGTGTCAATTACAAAATTAATAGGGGCAACTTCCGTATTTGGAAAAAAATAAATCGGATAATTTCATTAGCAGGAATGCTTTCTATGCGAACAAATCCAAATCTTGGAAGTTCTCCTTCACATAATCTCACCATTTGATAAATTCTTACTAAAATGAATACTTTTCAACTTGAACTTCGTTGATTTCGACATGTGATCACTACATTCGTATTAGTCAAGAATCGATAAGTAAAAAAATCCAAATTAGTTTCAAGAAGTGTTTGTTACGTTGAAAGTATTACACGTCAGTCTCATTGTCAGATAAAATGGATTTTCAAGTGCAGTAACCCGAAATGACATTTCTTTATAAACTTCACTAGATCGAACCTTTTTTAATATAGATTAATGGTTTTTCAGCGAAATTCGGCAATGTAATTGGTGAATTTATATAAATTATTATGCGGCAATATCTTCATGTGGCGTGTTACTTGGAACCACGCGACGAAATTGGACGGCTCTCTGCATAATATTTAAATGAAATTGGTTGTCCCGGTGATGATAGTCTACCTTCTCCGATATAAGGACCACTCGAACAGTCGTTCCGTTCATCCAATTCTGTCCCCGCAAATACAAGTATGCCTAGTACGGCCGCATCCATAAAAATAGAGGTCACCCCTACCCCCCACATCCATAAGCATTTTGAATTTTGCATGACGACAATGACGTCCGGATCCGAACCGAATTGGGGAAAGAGAATAAGAGAGAGACAGAATAAGAGAGAGACAGAATAAGAGAGAGAAAAAATAAGAATGAGAGAGGGAGAAAAAATAAGAAAGAGAGAGGGAGAAAGAATAAGAGAGAGAAAATAAGAGAGAGACAATAGGAGAGAGAAATAGAGCGGAACGGAAGGACGGGGATGAAAGAGAGAGAGAGGAAGAAGGTGAGGGGGTCAGGCGAAATAGCTTTTAAATCCATGTCATGCGATTTTCAATGGCCTGGGCTGGAAAATGGCTTTCCAGAGCGCTTATCGATCCTTCAATTTCACTCCGACTCTCTCTCTCTCTTCGGAGGGCAATATCGTATTCCGAAACTACTTCCGATTCGCGCCCATTCCACGAATTCGTCAACTATTAAAGAGTTCCGCGCTATCACACGTTCATAACTAGTTATAAAAATATACTTAAAGAAGAAAACGTAAACATGTAGCAGTTTCATTTTTTATTTTCAGAACAAGGAAAAATGTGACATTCTAAACACAATAAAAGTTCATTTGACGTTTCAAGTTACAGGCAGGTGAAAAAGTATACCATTATAACGCAAATACAGAAAAGTTGAAACATCGCCCATTACAAATTCGGATAGGCTCTACTTACTTTAATATAAAAATCCTGAGGTACTTGATTAGAAAAACACTGATATTTAATTCTATGTTTTAGTTGATATACACGTATTATTAAGACTGAATGATCGTTTATGAAAAATTACCCATGAAGGAAACCGTAATAAAGGTTGAATACTATGTAACTGAGTTCGGTATGTTTAGAAGAACATAGCTAAACATAAATTCCTAAGAGAGAGAAGGACTAAACTGTAAACTTCACCCAATTATACTGACTTTAATAGCTTAGTTGGTCAGTACCCGACAGGAAATTAGAAGACTCCGGTTATATTCACTATCAGGTTCGGAATTTTTCACCTTTCCCTTGCAATATGCAGCTATATAAAATTGCGAGAGAAAATTTTACACCAAAAGAGACTAGGAATGCCCAAGAAATTTTTACAGAAATTAATCCAAGTAGACAAAATTTTTAAATGAATTTCGAAGGAGAATAATTGACAAAAAACGGATAAAAATGAACGCTGGAGAAGTCCGCTATAATAAATATCTCAAGAGGATCCGTCAGATCTATTTTTGGCTCTGGCGTTTTTTAGTTAAAATTTTGCACAGGAAATTCCAAAAGGAACAGGAATGCTTCACCTTGTTCGTCCTTCGATAAAATACCGTCCCTTCCTTTTTTATTTCAGCCGAGTAATTGCGCGTCAGCAAGTGCCCTTCCCCTTTCCTCCCTCCATCCCGCCTCCTCCCTGCAATCCCAACTGCGGGCACCCATCACTCCCTCGCCCGCTCCCAACTTCCACTTCAACCGACGACTTAATTTGTAAGGGAATTAGGTAAATGGCGGCACTGTGCTAAGTGGAGGAAGGTAGGGGAGGGCCGTATAAAGGGCGTAAAAAAGAGAGGAGAATGGAGGGGAAAGTTGTTGTGGAACTAGAGATAAAAGAATGTAGAGGAAAGGAAGAGGGAAGGTTAGAAAAAAGAGGGGAAAGAAGGAAGAGGAGACAAGAAGAAGGAAGAGGGAGATAAGAAGGCAGAGGGAGAGAAGAAGAGGGAGAGAAGAAGAGGGAGAGAAGAAGAGGGAGAGAAGAAGAGGGAGAGAGAGGTGGAGAGAGAGGTGGAGGAAGAGATGGAGAGCGGAGAAAGAAAAAGATAACGGAAGAGAGATGGAGATCGGAGAAAGAAAGAGATAACGGAAGAGATGGAGGGAGAGATGGGGAGAAAGATGGAAGGAGAGGGAGAGATAAAGAGAGATGGAGGAAGATAGAAAGATGGAAGGAGAGATAGAGAGAGGTTTAGTGAGAGATATGAAGGAAGAGAGAGACTGAGTAAGAGAAATATGGAGAAAGAGATGAAGGAAGAAAGAGATGGAGGAAGAAAGAGAGGGAGAGAGAAAGATGAAGGGAGAAAGAAAGAGGGTAGAGAGGGAGTATAGATGGATAGAGGAGAGAAAGGGAGAAAGAGAAATGGGGGAGGGAAAGACAGGGATAGGAAAGGGAAAGAGATAGGAAAAGTAAAGAGCGAGATAGGAAAGGTACGATAGTAAGGAGAGAATGTGTTGGGAATGAAAGAAAAAGGGAGTTAGAGTGGATCATGGGACTGAATTGTTTGATATAAGTAGAGAGAGAGAGAGAGAAGGGAAAAAAGCGGGGGAGAGGGAGAGAATTGGAGGGAGAAAAAGTGAGGCAAATTGAGTGAGAAAGAGAGAGAATGGTGGCGGAAGAAGGGGCGAAAGGGATTTGGAGATTAACGGAGAGGAGATGGTGGAAAACAGAAGAGAGGAAGGAAGGAAGGAAGCAAGGGGTGGAATAGAGATAGCAAGAACGAGAGAAATGGCAGAGATGTATAGCGGAATAATGGGACGGAAGAAGGGAGAAAAGAAATAAAGAGGAGAATTGAGCGAATGGGTGATGGTCATCAGGAAAAAGTCCAACTCGGCGTTTCCTATCATCGCCTTTTGTGTGCGCGCGTGCGTGAGCTCATCCCAGCTTTGCCTCTCTCTCGTCTTCTCTTGATTTCCTTTCGCCGCTACGGAGGTTATAGAAAGCGGGCGCAGGCATAGTTTTTACACTGCATTTTGCACGCACAGAATATGATCGTTCGTTTGGGAAGCGAGTAATTGTTTTAATGAAAATAGCTTTAATCCCGCGAATTGATCACTCCACCGTCCGCAATTAATCATCGATTTTCCAAATTCATATGGGGAATTTATCGGTATGTACGAACGCTAATTTTTCAACGAAAACCAGAGAACGATCTACCTTCAACATCAGAAAAACTCAAGATTTTGCTTTCATCAAATAAACTATAACGCGATATAATTTAAAAAAAAAGGTTTACATGATAAACATGCTAAAAATCCATCCCTATGTGATAAAATAATATCAATAATTTAATGAGCATTATTTCAACAATAATTCCATAGTTAGATAAAATGTTATTTCACAGCACATTCTGGCGTCGTGATGCTTTTAGTATTCCAAACATTCAGAGGCATAAACTGCGAACTTAATCCCAACGCCACTCCACGGAGTGGAAGGGCTTTAATAAAAACTCACCATTATTTTAACGCGAGTTTTATAAGATACGTCGCGTGTAGCACTGGTAAAACACATTAATGGCAACCTAGTTTTACGGAACAAATTTCCCACCGATTGCTAATATTAAAATATCGTAAAGGCCCTAACTGCAGAATCAACGGTACAAATATGCCTCTCCATTTGTATATAGAGAGGAGGCAAATACAGATCTCGTGATATAAGAGAAAATGAGCAAAAAACGAGAGAAATATGGTAAAGAGAGAGAGAGAGACAAAGATGCTGACAGACGGCGAGACGGAGTGCATAAAAAAGACCATGACGGTTCTGCAATTAAGCTTGATGTACTCACTCATGAAACATATATATACGTACATTTATGTATACATATAACATATACGTGTGTGTGTACGTATGTATACATTAGCGTGGCAAGAATTTAAGAATGTAATGCCCTAAGAGAGATGCAGGCGATGCATTCCTCCGCCTCCCTTCCCTTGATCTTCGAAACCCATCCTCTCACG
This sequence comes from Tanypteryx hageni, assembly GCA_028673005.1. NCBI lineage: Eukaryota > Metazoa > Arthropoda > Insecta > Odonata > Petaluridae > Tanypteryx > Tanypteryx hageni. Next base: position 82,736,309 of record CM054113.1, on the reverse strand, counting down.
ATCCAAGCCGTAACATCTTTTCCCATGCATTATCCCTCTCGGTTTAAAAAAAAATAAACTGCTCCCCCGCAATGTTCTCATCTCCATGGATACGCCGCAATAAAAAATCTTCTTCCGCGGCCGTAAGCCAATGCGCCGCTCCTTTCTTCCCTCCCTCCCTTTTCGCATGTCCTTTGTTCTACCGCAGCGGATATCGCCAGTCAACTTTTTTCTCCGCCTTTAACCAGGAGAGAGAAATAGTCTTGTAAAAATTTTCATTTCGCCTTTCTCTCCCCTCATCACCTCTTTTCTCTTGAACCTCATATCTCACGTCTTATTTTTCCCAGACGCTAGTCGAGAGGAAAAGGACTTATTGAGTTAGGAAATGCTCGTCTTTTTTCTTTTTTCTTGCATGGATCAACCAGAAAAGCTAATATATCAAGGGTCTTCCGTAGAGCAATAATTTGAATGTAATATAAAGAGCAATCATCCATGAAATATTGGCACCTATGTGCCGAATGGTTCAACGAATTGCAATGATGTGTATATGTTGCAAATTACCCTCAGGCCTTACATTGACGATGTCCAACTTAAAAATTTTTAATTTTACAAGGGGAGACTACGTACCTTGGGTCGTCGATTTTGACGAAACTTTTTTGGGTGGTAGAATATTTAAATAAGAGATGTCGGCTTTTGGTTGAATGGGCCTTAGTTTCGGCAGAATCTTTTTTTTCTTTTCGCAGGATTAACTGCAGCTGGATAAAATGCAATAATAGGGCAACAATGTCACGTAGGTGAATTGGCTCGGCGGTTACCGTTCAGGCTTTGGATTATTTTGTCCCCGCTTCAAATCCCACGTCACACCTATTTTTTTCGTTTTAATCAACTTTATTATTTTTAATTTATTGTATTATTATTTATTATTAAGTTTATTATATTATTATTTATTTATTATATTATTATTTATTTACTTCATTAAAATCGACGCACAACAGCGTATTGGTAGCTACTCAATGTGAATTGACCTTCGAAAGAATAGCATGCTACATAACTGTTAGATTCGAGGTATTCGTCACTTGAAGGAGAAGTTTGTGTACACGTTTTTGGATAATTACAGTCGTAAAAACAACAAAAGCATTCATAAGGCTTCACAACTGTTTTATTTATTTATTTTAATCAATTCTGTCGTCATTTTACCAGATTTGGAGCACGTAACTACAACGTTTAGGAACTCCTCCAACTGCCTCACGGTTCTGCTCACCCGAGGCCCAAACGTACCTCCAGGTTCTTGCATACAAAGAAACACTTTGGGTAGCTAATTTCCTGAGGCGGTGATCGCATACTGTGCCGTGTATGAATGCGTGACTTTGTTCCTCTCTCTGATATATCTCTGGACAACCTTTTCGCCTTCGTGAGTCAAGGTTCTCTTCACGTCAACCCTGTACTCACATCCAGTTTGGTCGGTATTAATGACGTAGTCTAGGTCATAGTTGGGTATTATACGCAATGTTTGTTTTCGGAAAACCTCGGCAGCTTTTAAAGTTTCTTCCAAAGACGTTTCATCTTTTTGAGAAACGTAGTTTGTAACTTTTCGCTGCCAAATTCGGAGTTCTTTCTTGAATTTTATTACCTCGCTCGAGACGCAGTGAAAGTGTACTCTGGCGATGTGTGTTGATAGGCTGCAGCTAACGCCCGCTGTTGGAGTGTTCTGGATGTAACTTGCTCCTTCCTTTTCCTTGCTTTGCAAAATCTGTCGTTAATCATGTTATGTTTGTCCAAGCGCGTTCCTCCTTTCGCAACATCTTTACTCCACTGTGATACTTTTTCTTTGCGTTTCAACAGCTGTGATCCTCATTCCTGTAGGGTTGCTAGTGACCATTTGGGATTTTCCCTAGCAATATTTACAATTCACATCGAAATAGCTACCAATACGCTCTTGTGCATCGATTTTAATTGGTGTGTACGTGCGCGCGTGTTTGTAGTTGCCTAGTAGATCCCTGTCGCGGTCTTACATACTCACAAACCTTCTAGCAACGATGTGATTTTTGGACCCCTGGCGCAGATTAATCTCTCGCAAACCCGCCTCCTTTTTTATCCCTTTTCCATCTTTAGGATTAGTGCTTGTGCGATTAAGTGGGTGAATGTGTGAATGATTTCAAGTCCCTGGCTTGGAGTAGCACCCCCTAAACCTGTAAGTTTGTATTTTTCATTTTCTTTGACTTTTCACCTTTCTTTTTCCCCCTTTTTTCCTATCTGTAATTTTTGAACTTTACGGTTAAGAAGTTATATTTCTTATTTAACATCGATTTTAATGAAGTAAATAAATAATAATATAATAAATAAATTAATAATAATATAATAAACTTAATAAATGAATAATAAATAATAATACAATTAAAAATAATAAAGAGGATTAAAAACGAAAAATAATAGGTGTGACGTGGGATTTGAATCGGGGACAAAATAATCCAAAGCCAGAACGGTAACCGCCGAGCCAATTCGTCTACTTGACATTGTCGCCCTATTATTGCATTTTATCCAGCCACAGTTATTCCTGCGAAAAGAAAAAAAAAGATTCTGCCGAAACTATGACCCATTCAATCAAAAGCCGATATCTCTTATTTTAAGTATTCTACCACCCAAAAGAGTTTCGTCGAAATCGACGACCCAAAGTACGTAGTCTCCCCTGGTTAGACATTTTAGTATTTTTCCAAGATACGAAAATGTTATGATAGATCGAGATATCATACAATGCAAAATTCGCAGTACCTTTTTAAAAGGGCAAATTACTTTTAATTTTTAAATTTTCCTTTAACTAATTCAAAAATAATTTTTAAAACATTAACATATTATTATCAATTTTTAACTATAACCTAAATTGCAATAAAATCACTTATCATAGCCGTGAGTTTTTTACGTATAATTGTATTAGACAATCCAAAAAACTGATTGTATTTAGGTGTTAAAAATCAATAACTGAACTAATAAATGTCTTAAAGATGGCTCTTCCCTATTCACAAAAAATCCAATAAATGAACAGTCCTATAGGATCTGTCTTCCAGGGAGGTTTTGCTCAAAGACTAATCGACATGTTAAACTTCCCTCTCCCTGATTTTCTAGTTCCACCTCTTCGTAAAGGAACCCGGAAACGTGTCACTCGATTGCATTACTCCGCCGTCATCGTCAGTCATCTTTATGAACACAGCAGGAGATGAAAAATTTTCCCTCGCACTCCCTAACAGGAGATCACTCAAAACATCGCCATATCCCTCTGGGCATCAAAGGGCGGCTTTTTATTTAATAACCGCGCGATGTTCGCCAAAGGATCTTACCGCGAAAATCACGTCTGCGGCGTTAATTTGGAGATTCATCGGAAAGGGAAGATGACGAAGAGAGAGAGAGAGAAAGACAAAGAAGAGTCGAAAAAGGAAGACGGATGAATTTCCAGGATGGGATTTTCTTTTTAGAATAAAAGAGGAACGATTGAGGTCGTTGAACTTTGTTTCGGCGAAGAAACCGCCGGGAAGGAACGCGCCGAAAGTGGGATTCATATGAATAAAACAGCGCGACGTAAAAAAAAGAACACACCGTCTCCCAATGTCTGGAAACCCTTTGTAGATTTTTTTCGACGAAGTAATTCAGGATGTGAATTCGCTCGCGATATATACGCGATACGGATGTCGAAACAACAAAAAATGCGAATCCTCCGAATTCCCTTTTGTCGAGTTCGAAAAGCGAAGCGAAGTGTATCGTCTCTTCTCGTGTGGGAATTATCGTTCCGAAGTGAATTATGAATTTCGCCGAAAACGCGGTCGCTGCGACGGAATTTGTCGTTCTGTTCTGTTTTCCGATGAAAAGGAACAAATGACGAGCCTCAGACGAATTTCAGAACAATGGGTGGATTTAATTTGACATCGCAACATATTCTTCTCCTCACTTTTATCTTCTTCGCAACGACGGCATTCCATTGCAAACTGGAAACAGACGAATCTCAAAATACCTCCGGTGACGGTGTGAATGATGTTAGTTAATGAAAATAATGGCTTATCCGCCAAAGAGATCAAAGCCAAAAGCAAAACTTTGTCGAAAAACATTGAGGAAAAACTGGCTTTTTAATATTTGCAAAGGGATTATCGCTATCCTATTTTTACCGCCATAATTTCTTTTATAAATTGAAATTCTATACTGGTTTCTGATAAGTAAAGAAACTGATCGAATGAATCACCAATTGGACGGCCTCGTTAGAGGGATAGGAAGATTTTCTGCAGCACTATGCCAGAGTTACGGATTCTATTCCTGTGTGCATTGCACATTTTAGATCTTCACCGCTAAGTAATTAACGAACCGGCTTTAAATATGACTGAGTATCTTCTATGAGCTAACGATAAAGAAAAATAAAGCCCAATTTAAAAAACATCCACATTAAATGAAAACATCTCGACACACTTAAGTCTGATTAATATCCATTCAGCTTAGAACCCCTTAAAATTGACGATTCGCCTCCGCCATTAGAATTTCGTCGAAAGGAAAAAAATAGACACTGTTAACCCTTCAACGTCGACAAGACCGACGCATCCGTTCGCGAAAGCGTTTGAAACAGACGATCAAGAGCTTGGGACAGTGGTGCGCATACCAAACATTCTTCCGCCCTCCATCGCCATTTCCCGTCCAGAAGACGACGCTTTAAAAAAAAAGGATAACTCGGAAATAAAAGCCGTAAAAAAATTGGCGGGACGCATGGACCGGAAGACGACGAAGATGACTATGGTATGTGAAAGGGAGATAGAGCAGTGGGACGAAGGTCTAAAAGGATGGATCTGGGTCAGATTAAAAAAAAATAAATAAATAGTAATACATTTTCCAATCTCCTGGATGGAGTTACCCTCGCTCTCGCGAAGAGAGAGAGACGCTATTTGCCGCCTGACCCAGAAGCTTCGATGTGACAAACGGCACTCTAAATTCCGACGGAACTGCGTCCGGATTTAAATTTTCATCGCGCACCGGATCATCCTGTCGCAATCAAACCTGATAATTAAGGCGGAATTCCGACAGAATGTCCCTGCGCTCGTAAGAGAGAGAGAATGGAGATATGAGCCAATGGGAATGTCCCGATCTTAAGAGCTTCTTCGCTTTTACTACCTCCACATATCTGACACTTCCTTATTTTAGGAGTTGTTCCAATTCCCGTCTGGTTTTCTGAAAAGCGTCTACCTTCCTCAATCAAAGTAAATACGATAAATCCTCTCGGACGCTCTAATATAATCTTTTCGAAATGGTATCCATTTTTCCCTCGTGAACGCAATATTCGTTGACGATGACAGCGCTAAGGGCTGGATATCTGTTACAGTTAGATTACAGAAATCACGAGCTACGCAGAGGGTTGAATTGTTGGAAGTGGCCGCGTCGGGAAAAACCGCGATGATAACTTATGAAAAAATAATCACGGGTTTGTATAGATTAGCTTTCTCAAGCCGCCAAATACGTAAACTGCGTTGCGCGACAAATTCAGGAACGCGAATAATTATATTTTATAAGTTTTGGATAAATACGTGTCGCGATTATTAAACCACGCCAATAAAATTCGTGTTGAACAAGGTTCAATGAAATATGATAATAAATAAAATAAATTTTGAAGGATTATATCCAGACCTAATTTGTTAGTTTAGAATAACTGCAAGTATCTTATGCCAGAAAATACATAAAAGCCAAAATGGGATCAGGATACAAACTTTAATTGTAGAAAATTTTTTTTTAATAAATAAAGTATAAAACGAAACCATCAGATTTAATATTTAACGCAATTGAAATGAATAATTATGCATTAAGATTGTGAGATAAGGAAAAAACCACAAAGAAAAAATGTCTGATAATGAAAAACTGGAAGTAAGGGATGAATCAACGGAAAACGCCCAAAGGCTACAGCGTCTCAACATAATTAGGGGACAAAATTTAAAAAGGTCATTAGTAACGCTATAGATTGAATGTTTGATTTGTGAGTCAAGCATCCACAAAAAGAGAGGCGTGCTGTAGTGAGAATCTTCCAGAGCAAAGAAGTGTTAACAGAAAGACATGAGGAAATAATTATCACTTTTCTAGCTATAGATGATGTAGTATAGACAAGCATATGGGCAGATAAATCAAAAACGAAATTAAATATAATAAACACAAAATATTAAATTAAACTCACGCTTATACTTAACCCTCTACTACCAAAACTGTATGATATTTGAGAACATATGACATTCGCGTCATTATTTATTAATGCTTTTATATCTCTTTTTAAAAAATTATCATTTATAACCTTTAATAAATTTAAATTTAAGGTAGGCTTATCTAAAGATAAATAGCCAGTAAATATGGATAGACTAAATAATAAGTAATCACGTAGCATTAAAATTCAATATTAATTCACAAGTTACAAATGGCCAGTAAAGATAATAAAGGCACAGTGGAAGGAGAAGAGGTATTGGACGTGCGTGTCCGAAAAGTGGCATGGAAAAACCCACGCTCACAATTGGACCGAGAGATGGCACCGATTACACGCACATATTGTATCCTAACGAAAATTATATCTTCATACCCCCATACGTATGAAGTTATAATTCTCCTTGTACCAAAATATTTATCGCCAGAGCGGACATAATCGATGGCCTGGCAAGTTATCACGCATATTTTTTACATAAATATATCCGAAAAAAGGCCCCTTTCGCGCCCTCCTGTACCACAAAAATTAAAATGGACAACATCCGAAATCGTTCTCGGACGAGATGTATATAAAGAGAGTGAGAGAGAAAGGAAAAGAGAGAGGGAGAGCAGACGGAACAAGCAGGAAAAAGCCTACACGCATGTCGGCAAAGCGTGGGCGCAGAGAAGTTTTACGAGCATGGGCTCGGGCAGAAAGGTGGAGAATGAGTAGGGTAGGTTTGGTTGAGTAAAAGCAGCCGAGGGGACGGGGAAAAAACGCAAATTAATAACGAGCCCACAACACAGTTTTGTTGGAATGGATGCGATAGCCCCATTTTCGAGCAATTTGGCTATTAACCCAAATCGTACCCCAAGGAGACAAGAATAGAAATGAGAAAGGGGGAGAAGAGACAATATACTGGGAGGTATAAAAGTGACGGGTTATGAAAAAGAGAGGATAAGGGAGGGAAATAGAGGGAGGGAAATAGCGAGAGAGAGAGAAAGGAATTGAGTTAGAGATAGAGAGGCAAAGAGAGAGGGAGATAGATAGATTATACGTCATTATTAGGGCGAGACTGACAATGAGACTAATAAGTCTCTTATTCCATTTAACCCTTAGAGGGAGACAGACAGACAAAGGATTTTATTAAGGGCGAAATTGAATCTATAAAGTCCCTTCTTACATTTAACCATTTTGCCGTATATGACAAAAACACATATTAGTTGCATATTTGGTCAGTAGAACATCAAGAGATACTACAGAATAATGTAAGGTTTGTGGGTTTAAAAAAGTGTGTACATATTAGTTTTGTTAAACACAAAAAAGTCCCAAGGGGGGAAAACACCTATGAAGAGAAGATAGGTGTAAAAAACCGCGAATAATTACAGGGCAGTTCAGAAAAAATTAAAGAAAAAAATTGTATACATAACAAAACAAATATACACACATACATGCAAATTCGTGAATTTACATATAAAAAGCTAAAAAAATTGCATATTAAGGATATACATTAAAAAGTTAAAGAAAAAAATAGAAGTTATATTTTACATCTGGCTGCATTACAACAAGTGAAAATTCACAAATGTAAATTATTGTCGCCTAGAACAGTGTTTCTCTACCAGTGGGACGCGAAGGTGGGCTAGGTGGGACGCGAAGTTTCGAAAATGGTCACTATAATTTCTTTTCTCGACGAAATCATTGCAATATTTAATGTCCTTAATCACTCCACTAAGAATTAATAAAATACTAAACTGCATTTAACGTAAAAATCCACCACTTGGAAAATGTGGAGGTTTTGGTTTTATCACGGTGGTACCTGGGTTTAATTTAGCAAAATGGTTGGTGAGACTTAAGATGCATAAGGTTGGAAAATGCTGGCCTAGAAGCTAAAGAAAATAATATACCTTATATAATAAATTCTTTCATTGTGGTGTGCTTGTTGTGCTGTGATTATAGGAATCTTTGCGCTTCCTGGTTTATTGAGGATTTGACATGAGCCCCTCTCTTTTTGTAAGGGATGAATAGCGGCTTGGTTTTTGAAGCATGTAGGAATGAGGTGAGTGTATGACGCGAGGCAATAACCGCTGCGCGTTATGCAATTGTCTCGCGCGCCGGGGCGCCGCGTGAGAGAGAGAGAGAGGGGGTTTCTCTTTTTTCGCGCTCGCGCAGACAACGTTGATCGATTTTACGCGGCTCATTACCTCTCCACAGGTTGGACCGGCGAAATTTCTTCGCCGTTCCGCCCCCTCGTTAGCGTTGGGGAGGGGTGCGTGTGTGCGGTCCCGAGAAAGCGTGTCGGCATATTTTTAGTTCGCGCGTCTATAAATATAAAAATGCGTACGTATTTGAGCGAGTGTGTGCGCGTGAGTATACTTGAGGGGGTAAATAATTTTAAAATTGATATTTCAAAGAATGAAACATCGTGAAACATAATGAAATCTCCTTAAGGTTTGCATCCAATGGATGAACAAGGTGGTTTCTTTCAAGAGAGAATGATTGAGGTCATCTACGGCTGAAATAAAAATGGCAAAATATGTCTCTCCGTTGGCCATAAAACTGTCCGGAAAAAATATGCTCATTTCGATTCAAGATCATCCGTCATCAGTGGTGATTCACCGATCATTATTTTTAGAATCTACTATAACTGAATCACCAATAATGACGGAATGAAATGATGAGAAAACCGAGTGAAAATTTAGACTACAAATCAGCCGTCATCAGTGGTGATTCACAGGTCATTTTTTATAATCTAAAAATCGGTGAATCGTCACTGAAGACGCCTACTCTGTAATCGAAAAGCGCTATGTTTTTCCCAACATTTACATAGATGTTGTATAGACATTTTGTTAGTCTTATTCATTTTATATCACCATTGATGCCGGCTGATTTGTAGCCGAAATGCGCGCCTTGTTGTTCCCATCATTTCATGGCTGTTATAGAGGCATACTTCTCTTAGGTAATCCCCGTTTCCACGTAACGGCTGAGTGAACTAGACCACCCTTTAATTTATAAAGCGGTCGTCTTCGGTGGTAATTCTTCCATCTTTGATTCTAAGCGGTTGAAATGCGCATCTAGCTAGTTTTAGGGACCGAGGCAGGTTGCCTCGATCGTCCATTTATCCTGCGTGTGTTTGCGGTCGCTTGCGAATCTGAGCGGGTTTACGCACGCTTGTCACGCGTCCATATTCGTGTGGAAGGGTGTGTGCGCGTCAAGAGCGCAGGCACCGGGGGTCGCAGGTCACCTCCCAAAAGACCTTCGAAGCGAGGGCGTGCCGCTCACATGTTAAGGGATGCTTTACGAGGTAAGGGGAGAAAACTTCAACTCTATCTCTGTCTCTCTTCTTATATCCGAAAAGTCCGTTGAGATCTTTCGTAATTGTAAATCTCTTCCAGGAATTTTTGGCGAAGGATCGTTTTTTAAATTTATTTACATTGACGCCGAGTGTCTTGTGCCTGTGCTCATGGAATAAAAATAAAACCGCTAAAAGTTTATTCCGTTAACCAAATGACAAATCGCAGGGTAAAAATACAGCCAAGGAGGCAAAATGGTAATAAAGAGAAGTATTGAAATTTATTTCAATCGAAGGTTTTTGCAGCGATGATGTTCGATGGTAGTATTGAAATTTATCATACCTTCGTCACGTATTCAAGCTAAGCACTGTTAATGCCGAAAGCTTGAATCCTAATCTTACCTATGCGATGAGTTCCTCCGTTAACTTGTCGACGCTAAAAAATTAAAAAAAAGCTGGGCCGAGGAAGTTTAATTTTATTTTTTAAAACCATAATTTTTAACTAGATGATTACACCTGTTCCTTTAATAGCACGGATTCCTATAAACACAGCACGTTTACTTTTAATAACAAAAATTCACACAACGCGGTTAATGGTTCGCAATAACGCGATTTGGTCGGACTAGGGATATGGGATTCCGGATTGCAGAGCGAGGAAGCGACGTGTCGGGAGTCCTGAGTGATTTGTTCAAAAGCTTGATGTTGCCCTGCAACGAAACCATGGTCATGTGAATGTGGAATATACAGTTTTTATTTTCATTGTCATGAAGCAGTTCCACAAAGTTGCGCCGGAAACGATTACATCTATTTTAATGACTTGACGCTGTAAAGTTACATCTAAAAACACGCAGAAACAACTACCGGTTAGAAAAAGGTCATATTCGTGGCACAACTTCATTAGGATGGTGCAAAAAATATGATAACATAGAAATTACGAGGAAATAAAACCCAGAGGAGGACACTCTGCCACGAGATTCAAGATTAAAAAACCGACGTGAGAGAAGCGCATATAAATATTGTTGTCTCGGCAACTGTTATGGCCAGTTGTAACGAAAATGGACGCAACAAAACCAACCTCTGGACGCACAACTGTGCGAGATATCGTAGATTTTAACGTGGGAAAGGCAGGAACGATGGATTTCTCAGAGCATAAAAGTTTTTTTAGGCGATGTCATTTTTGGAGGACCAAAAAAAATAGGATCCACTAAAGTGAATCGTGACGGTTGGAAAAAACACACTACCCCTTTATCACCTCCTCCAGCGAGCTAAGCGTAACAAATGACAATTTATTTCTACGCGGTCGCCTCGTAAACGAAAAATTGTGCCTAAACGCGAAATTCGGTAGCTATGGTAACGTCACCGTAGAGAAAAATAATCGAGGCCGTCGGGTTGGCGCGATTGTTTTACGACCCGTGAGTCATTAAGGTGTGGGTCTGAAAGATCGGACATTTTTTAAACGGCACCTTCTTGCGAGTTATTCGAAAAGAAAGAGCGTCAGAACGGTTAAGTATTGATTATGCGAGTTTCTCGAAAAGGGAAAAAAGAGTTGAGAGATGTGAATCTCTCATCGTCAGTCAATCTATCGAAAAACAAACTAGTTCGTGTTTCGTCTCCCTGTCAGTCGACGCCTGCACGACAAACAAACCGAAAGGAGGACGAAATTCGAATGAAGATCCAAAATCTGTATTGACGAACGGCAGCCGGTGCTCGATTCAAGAAAAAAGGCTTGTAAATTCGCAATAATGGCTACTGTAAATTTCAATACCGATGCAGCGTATTTCTACCGCACTGTCTCTCACGATTTCGTTTTTTGCTGTTAGTACAGCTTTAAAACGGTGAGGATAATTATTTACTTATGTTAGATGTGTAAATGAAGATTCCATTATAGGACTATCCTGGATTTCTGAAAAGTAAAAAAACCTTAGCTTTATTTCCTTATAATCCAGTGGCGAATTTACGCCTCCTGGGACCCTTGGTGCTAAACATTTGGGGGCCCCTGGCGCTGAACATTTGGGAGCATCTGGCGCTAAACATTTGGGGGGCCCTGGCGGTAAACCTTTGCTTAGCGCCAAGTGCGACCCCCCCTTAAATCCGCCACTGTTGTAAGCCAATATACAAGATTTAAATTTAGCCAACTTTTAACACTTATACTAGTGGGGAGAAGCGCAGTGGTTTGTTTTCTTTAGGTCAGTTTGCAAGATGTACGTGATGCATACGCTCGATGGTAATTTCAACTCCATCGCAAATACAGTGCTTTCTCTTCAATGGAATGTTTGAAATTTTTGCGAGAAGTCATGTGACCAACGAGAGGCCATGTCGGGACTTATAAATCCTATTATAAATATAGTCGCGCACCAATAAAAGAATAAATGGTTCACTTTTCAACAACAGCTACATTCTTAAGGTACATAACCAACTAAACTATTAAAAATATAGAAAGATTTTAATTTAACAGTAAAGGTATGTCATAGTAAAACGGAGGAAAACAGTTTATTTCCTTGTTATTGGGAAGAGGGCAAAAATATACAGTATGAAACTATGAGTGTCAACACACAACAAACGTGAAAGCGTTTGTAGCTCTCCTAACCTTGCGGTAGTGTAGAACAATGAGACCATTCAAGTGTAGTTTTGTGGCATATATTTTTACAACTTGTAAAACCCTGTCGTTATCCTGGCATAATACAGCCATACTCCCATTTGTCTGAGGTTGCCGTTTGATCTACCTTTCGCTTACATTTCCCCGATTAACGATTGCGCGGACATTTTAAAAACTTTTATAGACTCGGGCGATTCTCTTCGTTTGAGACGGTTTTGAGGAAATTCGCCATCAGATCTTCGCCCGCGGAAAATAAACCACATTCTCTTTCCGCTGAATAATGGATCCCCGGAATAAATAAAAAAAAATCTCCGCGCTCGGGTATAATTACTTCCGCGGGGCCTTACAGGTGAATAGGCCGAGATATCTCGTTCAAAACCCAAAATATCGAACGAGGTTACATATCTGCCGCTAAAAAAGTCATTTCGCTAGGGAGTCTATTATTAGAGTGAAACAAAATACTATCGTTATTAAACCTTCTCGACACCGTCGCTAGGGAACCTCTCATTTATTATTTTTTGAGGAAGGAAACGATAAATTAACCTTTCTTGTTTGTCCCTTGGGCTCGAGTTGTATCGAAATCCACCCGGATAAAAAATTAAAAATATCTGAAGCGACTACCAAATGACTTTCTCCATGCCTGTAATATTTCTAAAAATTCCAAATAGGTTAAATGATAAGAAATATTTTAAGGGACTGCGAGAAAAATTTAAATATTTTACAAAGAACAGAAATAAACTCAAACCGTAGCCTTCTGATATTGTATATAGCCCCGAAACTCCAACAATTAAGAAAATAAAAAGGAGCGTTAAGTGTTTACAATAGTCGCCGGTAGGTGGCGTGGTGGTGGCAGCTAAAAATATAAGATATCTCTTAAACAATGCATTATATGGGAAAATGTTTCAAACAAAGGTTGTATAAAAAAGAAATTTCCTGCAACTTTTATTCCAATACATTTTTACATATATTAAATATTAAAGCAAATATTTCAAAATAACGGATAAGTGACAAGAGTAAACACCCACTTCCGGTTGACTGATTTTTACCAAAAACAAATCAGTTCTTGTGACACTTATAAAAATGTTAAATATAAATTTCACTTGTTAATAGTTTTTGAGTTAGAGCACCCACAAAAACAAAAAGCTATCACATACACACACAGACATCTACGAGAAAATGGTCAAAACGTGTTCAGGGGGCCTCAAAACGCGTATTCCGTTGAAATCTCGACGTCGATTTTTTTCATGAAAACAATAATTTCCCATATACTACGTTTGGAGAAAGTAAAAATTAAGACTAAACATCGAAGAATACAATACTTTCCCCTATACTACGTATATGGAGAAAGTAAAAAATCTCGGACGAGATTAAATCTGTTATTATTCACCTTTTCGTCTCTTTCTCCTCATCCATCCCCCTCTCCACACAGATATCGAGAAAATGGTCAAAACGTGTTCAAGGGACTTCATAACGTGTATTTCCGTTGAAATCTCGAAATCGATTTTTTTCATGAAAACAATTTCTCCTATACTACGTTTGGAGATAGTAAAAATTAAGACTAAAAATCGAAGAAATATCACCGGAGATTCCCGACCGTTCTGGGCAAAATTTATCTATACATTTACTCGCAAAAAATCAACAGATGGTTGAGAAAGCGTCGCCAAAGTTTAGGCGTCTTCGGCCTACGATATCTCGGGTCGTTACTGCTTGTTTGCTATTATAATGTAAATTTTAACGGTGAAACAAACGTCCATATGCATAGTAGGATTCAAACGCGTGGCATACGTCCATTTTGTTCAATAGATTCTCAGAAATTTCCACGCGAGGTAATAGCATCAAGTTAAAATCGTGTTCATTCCAAAGCTCCAAGTAGGAGATTTAACATACACTAAGCCCATCAATTTTTTTCTAAATTTATCACAAAAACTTCATCTTCACGCGCAAGAACACAAAAATATCTACAAATTCAGTAAGACCTTGCGAGAGAAAATATACGTTTAATGTATTCAAATATAAATTACTTAAAGTCGTTTTCAATTCTCAGAGCGCGTAAATTTCCTTCTAGTTCGAATTTAAGGCGCCGTCGATTCGATCGAAGAGATATCTGCCAACAAACAACACTCTACGAGGAGGACAATGATTTCCGTTCGTAAGTCTTTCTCTCTTCCCCATTGCGAGAGATAGATAGAGAGAGAGAAGAAGAAGGGATACACTCCGTCCGGTTGCTTGGATGCGAGGGAAGCATGTCTCCAAGGGAAACTATTTTTGAATTGACTGTTCATTCCGTTGCAGCTTTTCGACCGCCCCCCCCCCCCATCTCCATCCTCCCTCTCAATTTACTCCCCACATCCTTACCCTTCTCTCTATCCTCACCCAAGATTGTGCCGGAATGAAAAAAGACGACGAAGGGAGAAAGAGTGATAGTAGCGCCAGTTGAGCAGACCAAAGAACTAAATGCCACACCCTTCACACAGAGAGAGGTATAACACTTCGCAAGAAGATTGATGAGCGACTCAAAAGGACCGTGAAAAAAATATTATTTCGGGTACTTTATATTTGAATTCGGACTTCATGACGGACCACAGCGTGTCTTAAAAAGCTATTTCCGTGGCCGAGAGAGAGAGAGAGAGAGGGGGGGGGGGGGAAGAGAGGCGAAGCGCGCGCCAGGTACTTGAGAAAGTATATTTTTACGTCGGGGGTGGTCTTACTTATCTCCACGGGGATGAAGGTGCGCGCGAAGTTGGAACAACAACAAATGAGGTCGGGGAGTAAATGGAGACGCTTACTCGGATTACTTCTGGAGAGAGAAATTCCGAGACTCATTTGAAAAAAAGCCATCGACGACGCTTCCGTCCGCGCTCCTGAACGATAGCGCCGAATTCCTTAGGAAAAGTACCCATAAATTTTCAGGAATACTGTAAGAAAGTGGTGCCCAAAGATTGTCGACTAAATGACTACATGACCCACTTCCTCGCTCATCGCGTGCCACAAGCAGGAGAAAATAAATATGAAGAATTATTTGAGTACACTAAAGGGTAGTTTTTGTGTTAATATTACTTGATTTTTTCGATTCATTCATCTATTAAGGCAGGGGTTGTTAATTTACGACCCGCGGGGCTCATTTATAATGCTCTGCATCGATATAATGCTTTTCTTATGGGAATGGAAATGACACTAAGGGGTTGGAAAAAGACATCGATTACTCCTCTGCAGCTGACCCTATAAAGGTTAAATGTAAGAATGGACCTTATGGTCTAAATTTCGCCCGAATAAAGACGATTATCTATCTATCTATATGGTTTTTATTTATTTATTTATTTTGGTCCAAAAACAGCACATTGGCCTTTATATTGGATACATCCAAAACAATATAAAAAATATATATATGTAACAAAATACCTATACATATCAAAATACATATAAAAACAGAAATTAACACACATAAGATGGATGTAATGAGAATTAAAATTGCAGAAACAAGACAGCTTTTCAGAGACATTCGCCACCCGTGGAGGCACGGAGGAGCGAGGACCTACATGTAATGTCCAGCGAGGGTGCTACCTTTTGTAAAGTATTAAATGAGGTGGGAATGCGGTAAAAAAGCGACCTTTGGGATATAGATAGCCGGAAAGGCGGAAGATGAAAGAGAGAGCACAAACGAGTGGAACGTGATGGGACACGTAGAGGAAAAAAAGAGCAAATATCAGTGGACCTGTAGAGACCATTCACCGCAGTGTGAAGGAAATGGAAATCAAAATATTGCCGCCTGAGATGCAGAGGACACAGTTTAAGAGCGGCGAGAACACCTTGTTTACTTAGCGAACGGAAGGCAGGAACACGGTTCCTCGCGATCGCAAGGAAGAAATTCAATGGACGATCAAGACACTTGAGTGTAGTCGGAGATGCTGTGGCCCACACGGGACAGCAGTAGTCCAGGATTGGGAGAACGAAGGCTGAGAAAAATGATTTAAGTGCTAAAGGATCATTTATCTCCTTAAATCGGTATAGAAGACTAAGAATAGACATGGACTTAGATGTGGTTTTATCAATGTGGAGAGAGAAAGATAATTTTGTATCAAAGATTACACCAAGATCTTTTTGAGAGAAGACCTTCCGGATTGGAGTGTCACTAAGGGAATAGAAAGTAGCGATAGGCTTTTTTCGTAGAGTGAAAGAGAGAAGCGTACATTTATTAGGATTTGGTGTTAATTTCCATATTTGACACCAGTCGGAAATCTTCGAAAGACAATTTTGTATACAGTCGCTATCGTATGAATTATTAATTTGCTTAAAAACCTTACAGTCGTCAGCATAAAGAAGGACGTTACACTTTTGACCTTTGATAGTATTAACTATGTCATCAATGTAAAGTGTGAAGAGTAGAGGTCCGAGAACACTTCCTTGTGGTACACCTGATGTTACGGGGGAAAGAGATAAATAAAAACAATCTATTACAACTCTTTGCGTGCGGGAGTGTAAGAAACTAGTGATTAGGGAAAGAAAAGATCCATGAATGTTGAAACGATGAAAGAGTTTGTACAGAAGAAGAACATGATCCACAGTATCGAAAGCCTTTGCTAAATCTATGTGACAAACATCCAGTTGGGATGATTTTTCAAAAGCTTCAGTAATATTATAATGTAAGACAGATAAATTTGTTAAGCAGGAACTCCCAGGTAAAAATCCATGCTGTATAGAGAGATAGAGATATATGGGAGAGTGAAAGAGAGAAGACGTTTGTGGATGATTTTTTCAAAAATCATGGAAATTACAGGAAGGATGGATATAGGGCGATAATTTTCCACTTCCAACTTACTACCGCATTTCAGTATGGGTGTTATATTGGCGGATTTCCATTGATCCGGTTCGGGAGTGGGGAGGGTGAGCCAGCGGGAGTACCGAGGGTAAAGGTCGCCTCAAGGGAACGATTGTCGGATTCGATGAAATCCCTTCCCAGGATGACCTTGCAGGACTCGAACGACGTCATGACAAAATCCAGTGTTGCCTGATTTCTAGTTTCATACATGTTACACTGAAAAAGTCCAAGGCCAATGACGAAGTGTTCCTTGAAATATTTATCCATTGGTTCAAAAACTTCACATTCTTGAGGGGACGACCATGTTAGGGATAAATTGAAGTCTCCCAACAAAATAACATCACCATATGATCGAGCACGAAAAACTGAATCAAAGCAGTTTTCTAAAACACAAATACCACTACTAGGCGGACGATAAAATCAACCGACCAACACTTTTTTATACATAAGAGAGATTTCTGTCCAGAGAATTTCACAATTGGTTTCTAGGTCCATTCGCCTAACGGCCCTCAAATTAGACTTTACTGCAATCAAAACACCACCACCACGAGAATTCTTGTCTCTCCGAAATATGCTAAAATGATCACAGAAAGGTAATTCCGAATCGGACACATTCTCACTTAGCCAAGTCTCGGTGAGTGCAAGTAAATCAATCTGATCGATTTCCTGGAGGGAAAGGGTCAAATCACTGATTTTGTTCTTAATGCTACGTACATTTTGATAATATAACGCAATCTGGGATGAACAAGGCTCCGGGTTCAGCTCAATGTCCCCGCAAAGCAGCAAGAGCAGGAGAAAGCGGAGGAGACAGCGATGAGGAGAGGAGACAGCATGCCGGCGAGCAAGGCGATCATTGCCGGGGACACACGTTGGGGAGAAGCGGACAAGGAAGAAGCCTTTAAATTGTATTTCCTTGGAACTGAAGGACTCCTCACCATGATAACTTTCTCAGTATTAACCCATCGAAATCTCAGGCAATTACAATCGTATATCCAAAACTACTTGCGCCAGTAAATCTTGCTGAAGTTACTCCTCTATCACTAAATGGTTCAATCAGCCCCTATTGTAAAACTTAAAAATCTCGGTATACTACTAAATGAAACACTCTCCTGGACTAACCATGCTATGAAAGGGTGCAAGACGGTAAATTCTTCCCTACATTCACTCAGGCGTCTTCATAATATTCTGCCTTCTTCCCTAAAAATAAAGCTGGTCACCTCTTTAGTCGTTCCACACTTCGACTACTGTGACGTTTTATACCAAGATCTATCTTAAGCTCCAGCGTACCCACAATTCCTGCGTACGATTCATCTTTAATCTTAAGAAGTAGATCATATTTCGGAATATTTTTTCAAACTTAATTGGCTAAACCTTGAATCGTGTAGAAAATTGCATCTTCTTTCGTTATTATACCAAATTCTTAAAACAAACACACCACGATATCTATCCACAGAGTTTATCACCATTAACACAATTCATAAATGTAACACTAGAGGATGCCATAAACTTCTGACTCCGCATCACAGAACAGACATCTATAACAGATCCTTCACTGTCACAGCATGCAGACTATGTAATAGCCTCCCACCCGAAATAAAGTACTCTTTAACCCTATGTACCTTCAAACACTCGTACCACAAACATCTCCTATCCCATTCCCCTTCATTATCCTAAACTGACAAGCAATTATTTTTCCGTACAGGTCGTCGAAAGCATGTAAATATCTGCATATGTATATGTACGTCTTAATGTGTACTTTCTTAGATTTTATGTAAAACTGTTTATGTGCATTTTATTTTATGTACTTTTTTAATATGATCCTGTAAATCTTTAATGTGTACTTGTGTTTTTCTTAGTTTTTATGCAAAACTGTGTTTATGTGTATTTCAATTTATGTACTTTTCTAATATGGTCCTGTAAATCTTTAAATATTGCTATCAGTAAGTTTCGCAGGTTTTTTCCACTCCCTTCTTGTGTGGGTATTTTCCTGCAGTGGGGTTTTTACTAGGAAATAGTATCTTAATTTTCCGTTGTTTTTCCCCACAAACACCAAATCTCCATCTCTTTTTATTTCCAAAAATGCTAACATAGCATTGTACTTATGTAGTAATTTATTTTATGTAATCTTTTATTCCATTTTTTCTTTGTCACTTTCTTCCTGTTTGTAATTGAGAATGTGTTAGATGGAAGAAGAGACTGCTTCGTCTCAATCTCGCCCAAATAAAGACGCATATATATCTATCTATATCCCCCAAATTTGTAGCCCTCATGTAGCCCGCTCTATTCTAAAAATGTGGCTTCTCCGAGTTGCAGGATTCGAGAGTTATTGCCCGAGCAGACGGGCGGACTGATGGACAGACGAACCGAATACATAAGCGATTTCGTTAAAAACTTAAAATAAATAGTTTCCACGTTCGTAAATCATAAAGCATTCAATTTAATATTTTATTATACTTACCACGAAGTAACACCTTCGTCAGTAGAATATATCCATAAGTAATGATAATGTCGAAGAAAAAAGACTGCCACGAGTCGGCCATAAATGTATACAAGCTTAATTTATTTTTTAAATCTAAAAAGAAGAAATTTCTTCGTGTGATATAAAATTTTATAATCTTTTACAAAATGAATTACAGTTTATATTAAAATGGACAAAAATAATTGAAAAAAAATTCGCAATAACTCATTTCAATGCGGTCGTTCAGACTGTTTTACGAAACAACATTTCCCAGGGAAAAATGGATTAAAATTCTGCAAAAGCAAAATTTGATATTCAAATTTATCAATAGACACCACAAAATAAAACATTAATATATTCAAACGAATCGTTTAAATAAATCTCTTTTCATATTCATTTCAATTTAAATTCAGAATACAATTTGCCTGATTTGAACATTTTAATGTCAGTTTATGAATCGCATAGAAGCTAATGATGAAGCCTTGTGAATTTTCCAAGCAAATAAACAAACGAATGTCAGTAATTATCCTCACAATTTATAAAACCTTTCCTAAGATATTCCTTGTTTAATATGAATAGATTCAATACAAAAGCGGGTCGGCAACCTGTTCAAAAACCATGGCTCACTCCTTAATTAAATTCACGGCGCTTCGAAGAAATCCTGCCGCCCACGAAAAAAAATTAAATTAAAATCGAATGAGAGGTTACCAATTAGTCGCACTGTAATCAAATACGCAATAATTATATAGCGTGCATCGCATCAAATTACACGAGTCTGGTCGAGGAAAAACAAACGAAAAACGACGCTTTTATTTTTTTTTGCTCCGGTTGAACGATCGCGCGAAAATATCTCGAGAATCCGCAACGGAAAGGGCGTTTACAATTATAAAAGAAATGCTACTCGGAAACCCGGAAAACATTCGCGGGGATCGCAGAAAAATTATCGACGCGAAACGCCCGATGCCACTCCGAGAGGGTTTCCATTGAATACACTCCAGCCGTAATTAATCAAATGGAGTGGTTCGGTGACGGAGTTGGGGATAAATAACGAGCGACATCCGAAAATAAATAAACTTGTTATCTTCTAGGAAGCATGAAATCGACTCTCTATACTATCTACGCGTTTCCGAGAAAATTGATACACAAGGAAAGAAAGCGATTTCCGCTGACTATACGAGAGAGCAATAAGACTATAAAGTCAATTACAAAACATAACTTAAGGTTAGAAACTGAGGACCTTTCAAGCCGAGAAAGGGTGACACGAATTGAGTCAAATTTAAACGCATGTAAGTATGTCATTTTTTTGATCGAGAGAGGGAAAAAACACCACAGCAGTAGAACCTTGAAGTATCGGTAGAATTCCTTTTTAAACTCAACTGGCTCAGGTCACAGGAGAGAAATTTACTGGAAAACCGTTAAATAGAAGGAGAGATAAGTAAATAAGGAACCTGCAATACAACCACAAAAAAGTGCCCGAAATAGTTCATGTTTTGCAATTAAGAATCACAAATAAATAACAAATATAACTGAGTTATTAGATAAATTTGAATAGAAATGAAGAAGCTGGAAAAACGACCGCTCATTTCGCATACAAATGAGCCGTCATCAGTGGTGATTTCCTGGTTGTAGATTGTAAAATGACCTATCTGATTCACAATTTCATTACAAATTCGAGAATAAGCACTGTAAAAAATTACTACTTATCCAGTAGCCGTAACAAGGCAATAAAAATCACGTACTTATTTCTTCAAGTGATTATTATTGAAATGTTTTCAGTCATAAGACGAGCTCAATAGTTCTCTAGTAAATTTAATCACAGTAAAATATCGAGATCAATACTTTTTTGTGTGAATTAACAGTTGATCAATTAAGAAGAAAACCGTACAGCTGTTGTAAGAGAAGAACAAGGATTCGTATCAATGACAAAAATTCGCAGCTAAATTACTAGAGAAAGAGTGCATACTAATGATTGAGGTAGATATGTCGATTCATTCCTGTCGACTCGTTACAGTTTTTTGAAAGCTTTATGAAGCTCTGAAGCGTCACTATTTTTAAAGGCGTGCTAAGGTTTTAGTGCAATGCCAATAGTTCTCTGAATTTAAAGATGGCAATAATATTACCTCCGCCATGTCTTCGTCACGCATGCGAGCTTAATGTGGGGAAGAAGAACACGAGAATTGAATCGTACATAGGCGAAATATTTCCAAGGTTTCAAGTGAAAATTTCCATGCTAAAAAGGATAGCATAAATAACTGATCCTTAGATAATGGGAAGTTTTATTTCTTATGATTAATCATTTTTTCTTCTTATTTTTATGCCATCTACAAGTTACCCTGCAATTCACCTAATTGGTGGGTGGCAGGGGGTGCAATGCACCATAACCTACCTAAAGATTGTCTATCGCAGGTTGAAATTTTCTATTGTGATCTCTTATTGCCCTCGGAAAGAACGAGCCTAGATAACGCTCCGTCCTACAATCGATCTCACGTATCTTATCGTCACGGTCGTTTCTACCTATATACGTTGGTGCTTCAATTATTCCTACAACCTCGTCTTTTAGACATTCCGATCTATATTTCTCCAGAAACCGCAACATTGAGTTCAATCTACGGTCCTCCAGTGGTACCGAGTTCAAATTCCTCAATAATGAGGTGACGCTTTCCTTATGTTCGTACTTTTGTTTTACGAATCTGGCTGCTCTGCGCTGCACTCTTTCTAATTGAATTATGTCCCTTCTCGTACGGATCCCATATGCATGGGTAGGGTTGCCAACCCTCTCGGATTCGCCGGGAGTCTCCCGGAATAGGGCAAGATTCCATAGATTCTCCCGACTCCCGGATTGAGGCCTTTTTCTCCCGTTTTCACTTAACAAGGTGATCGCCATGCGGGTTGCATACTTGACAATGCTGTTGAAGAGTTGGCAACATTACCAAGGGGCTGAGTTGGTCTCATGAACTTTTATATTTACATCGATTGAATATGTGGTGTTGGCTAGCGTCTATACAGTACTATAAAAATCTGACTTTCTTCATAATTATACAGTAATAAATTGTATTATTATATTATTTAATTACGTATAAAAGAGAAAAGAAATCCGCAAAAATGCAATTCATCATAAAGAACAAAACTTTTCATCAGAAAATAACGTTGAATTTCCACGTTCAAAATAAATTTGTAGCAAGATCCGAAAAGGATTCAAAAATCAATGATAGGAAAGTGAAATATCATTGATTCATGCGTCCTATGTTTCAAGTGCTAAATTCGTACGATTATTGCAAATAATTTTAAAATGCTAACAAAAAATGCTATACCCTTTCCTTTTCCGTTAAATTCTGTTATATTTTATTTCTCCGAAGTGTTACCGTGTGTATTAGGAAATTATGAAAAAAATAAATATCTTATAAACAATACGTTCTACGAAAATATGTTAAATACAAAAATTATAGAGAACAATATTTTATATAAAGTTTATAATACGTAACATCTATATTTATGAAGATTTGAAATTGTTATTTGCCAAGAACGAAACAATAACAACAGTAAACATCCAAATCCCGTTAACCGATTACAGCCAAAAATTATCATAAAAATTACAAACATAAATTTTGTGTTACTCTGACCATTAGTTTATGATTTAGAGCGCTCACAGAAAAACCTATCACACACATATACACACCGAAATCATTGAGAAAATAGTGAAAACGTGCTCAGGGGACCGTGTATTTCAGTTCATATCTCGAACTCGATTTTTTTCACGAAAACAATACTTTCTCTGCACTAAGAATATGGAGAGAGTAAAAATAAAATTAAGATTAACTGTTCCTTATATGTTTTTTCATCAATATAAGTATACAAGTATCATGGTTCGCTTAAGCGTTTTTTACCTTTGAGAAACCTCCCGGATTCTCCCGAAATTCCCTACTCATGGAGCGGAAATCTCCCGGAGTCAACTCCTCACGAGTTGGCAACCCTATGCATGATGCATATTCCACTTGTGGTCTAACCAGTGATAAGTAACATGTTTCACGTACTTTTTCTGTAGTGTTCCTATGAAAGCCAGTTTCTTGTTGGCCGCGCGTATAACTCGACGAATGTGCATGTCCCATGAAAGATCTCGACAAATGGTTACTCCTAAATATTTTACATACTCGGCTGGTTGAATATTTGTTCCATCTATTTTATACTCGAAACCTACTTCTATGTTCTTACTTTTCCAGAACGTAACTGAGGCACATTCAGTGTAATTAATTTCAATTTGCCATTCTTTGCACCACGTTGAAATGGCTCTTAAGTCTTCACGCTGCGACTGATGGCCCTCCTGGTTTTTATTTCTTTATATAGAACGGTATCATCGGCAAAAAGTCTAATTTTACTACAAACTACCGAGCATATATCATTCACATAAATTAAGAAAAGCAGAGGGCCCAATACACTTCCCTGAGGAACACCCGACGCAACTTTAACGGGGGACGAGTATTTCCCATCGATGACAACTATCTGTTCTCTATTCGAGAGGAAATCTCTCACCCAACTGACAACTTTCGGATTGATACCATATTGGCATAACTTTGCAATTTATTTCTTATGAGATACTTTTTCGAACGCCTTTCTGAAGTCAATGAATATGGCATCAACCTGAGTATTTTTCTCTCCACATCGCAACAAATCATTCACGAACAAGCCGAGCTGCGTTTCGCATGATCTACCTCTCCGGAATCCGTGCTGGCATCCGCTAAGCAATGAGTGACTATCTAAATAGCGCATTACAGAACTAAAGATTATGTGCTCAAGTATCTTGCACGATAATGAAGTTAGGGAAATTGGCCTATAATTTTCGGGGTTCTCTTTGTCGCCGCCCTAATGGATGGACGTAACGTGTGCCTTCTTCCAAACTTTAGGAACTACACTTTCCGCTATGGATTTCTCGAATATAATTTTTAAATACGGCGCGATTTCATAAGCTAACTCTTTCAATACTCGCGCGGGTATTTCCTCCGGCCCAGGAGATTTACTTGGTTTAACTGAATGAAGTTGGAGCGCGATACCATTTTCGGAAAATATCCAATCTTCCATCAAGTCACCCTAATACATAGGAATAGTGGTTTCACATTCATCGTCATTAAGAGTAAAAGCTTTCTGAAAGTGTTGATTTAAAAGGTTTGCTTTCTCCGCATTATCGTGAACTACATTTCCCGTTTCCGATCTCAGTGACGCAATAGTGGGGCCTCTACCTTGGACTTCTCTGACATAAGACCAAAATGCTTTCGGGTTCTCTTTCAAGTTATCCTGTAAAACCTTCTTTTTTTAATTGTTAAACGCATTACGCATTGACACTCTGGCTATGAAGCGCGCCTCCTTGTATTGGTGCCTTAACGTTGCAATCTGTTCGACCGTAGCTGTTGAGGATGTGTTATTTACGCGAGAGTTGAGTTTTCTTTGCCGTCGGAGAGCGCTCCTACCTTCCTGGTTGTACCATCTAGGTTCTGAATTTTCGCGCTTCAGTTTGCTTGGAATACATTCATATGTACACTCTCGCATCATATCTCTGAACATGCACCAGGATTCTTCCGCGTCTGCAATATCTGTTACCTCGCAGAAATTAGTATATTTATTTCGCAGAAAAGACCTAAATCTGGTGAAATCGGCTTTGGCGAATACATAAAGCTTTCTTTTAGCTTTAACCTGTTTCTCAATGTTTAGCTCGAGTTTCTATAAAAATCGGGATATTTTGACAGACGGAGTCAATCATCTGAAAATAATAAAATCATCGCAATAACCTTTTAAATTAAATGAATTAGATATTTACGTAGAGGAAATACACTTTTCTATCAAGAAAAAGGCTATTAAAATACTTTAAACTCGATTACTATCGGAAACGAAAAGAAGATGTCCCCGTTTGAAACTTAGAATTAGTTTTCTGTCAAACGTTCCATTTAAAAAAGCATTAACTGGTATAATTAAAAATATTATTTCTCCTTTAGATTTCTCAGAAGAAAGAAACTCACTTAAGAGAAAGAATGACATTTCCAATTAATGCTTCCTGGAAACCAAATTTAAATTATATTTTTAATCCGTGCTTATGAAGACCACCCAAAAAACGCACTTAATAAGGAACTCTTGTAGCTGACCTTTTGTAAATGATGTTACTAACATGATCAACTTTAAGCGTGAAAATTTACCTTCGAACAACTAATTAAAATAAAGTTGCCCCAAGATAGCAGCATGTTTTCCAACCACAGACTAAATTAAAATTAATGGCTGAAATTTTTTGACGCGTTTCCATCAGATTTTTAATCTGAAGGTCACGGTGAAAGGGTACCCGATGAAATAAAAAACGAGGACCCCTGCGGACTTGCCTAAATAGTTTGGGGGGATCTACGCTTATTTGCCTCGTGGCAAGCAAAACTAATTCGACGCCCCACCATCGTATGTATTAACCTTCCTGTGTTCCGAAAATTTCTGCTTCAGCAGTCAATTCAATTAAGTCGCGCAGTTAGAGGAAAAAAGGACACAAACCCACGCATTGTGTGAATTTATTTTGCGCCGTCGCTATGCGCTTCCACTATAGAATTTGGGCGTTGAAAAATTTTAGACGGAGATACGCTTTAAATACCTTTATTACGTTGAAGAATCAAGAAAATGGACCGTGTTAAACCACACACAGTCAGCAACTTTAATTGACAGCAATTTCGATGAAAGGCGAAAGTCTAGTCCAGCCACGATTACGCGAATGCCTGTAACGTGAATTTTTAATGTCTATAAGAGGATTTTTACTCCTGTCTGCATTCACAGACTTTGGAACCAAGTTAAGACTGAAAATCAGGGCATCGAAACGGAAACAAACTGAAACCGAAAAAACCCGTCATTTTAGCTGGAGTGAAACCGAACCCGAATCGAACAAAAATATTTTACTGAACCCGAACCGAAACCGAAAACCGTTATTTATTTCGTTCCATTCTTTCGGTTCGCATAAACAGTGGGAGCGAAAGAAGGGTTTTTCCTTTTGCTTTAATATGAGTCTTTTTTGAATCCTCACTTCTTAACACCAAATAAGGCAAAGGCTAATGGTTTTCTTCATAATACATGCTCCCTAGCCATTGGAGAGATGCATCTTTGTGATGATATCTGTCGGGTCAATGGCGGGATTTTCCATGGGCATCTGAACACATAGCCAGAGGGTCAAGGATATGTCCTGCTGGGGTTTCCCAGAATCCTGTTAAACAAGACTAGTGGAAAGGAACTTAGTGGGACTTTGAAGACAGCCGCTAATCGTCTTGGTACCCTCCCCCTGAGCCTACCCCGTGCAGTGTTCCGAGTAAAAATGTTTCACGATTCTTAACTTGAATTTTGCTTAAAGTTGGAGGTTATTGCCCCCATAAACTGTCATCCCTTCTCCATATGCATTCAACCCTTATATTCTGGTAGTCTTTCTCTAAAACTTATCCAGGAAGTATCGCTCGGCAGTCATGCTTATGAGGTATTCTTACTCCTGTTAAATGTTACTGTGTGTACATATTTATCGTCTTAAGAAAATTTATGTAACTATATATTGTATGGTAATTATTTGCAATATTATCATCTAAATTATTGTATTTAAAAATAGTTAAGTAGCTCTTCTTTGAACAATTCTATATGAATTATATTCTACATTCAAATGTGAATCAATATTATAGTACCTGTTCAAGTACGTGCATGAGTGCTGTTTGAGTAAATTCATTATTATAATGAGAGTATCTGTTTATATTGGAATCTGGAATAATGGAATTGTAAAATACAATAAATGTTGACTTATGAAAGAATAACAACGGTTTTCCATCAAATTAAAGACTAAAAAATAAAAAAACAATTTTAATAGCTTTTATACGAGCTAAAAAGGAAAAAAAGAAGTTTTAAATTCATATAGAACCGTATTATATGGGGTCGTATAAATGGAGCAGATTACAAATTGAATAACGAAAAATGTAAGAAGGGAATTCATACAATGTTTTACTGTTCGTTACATGGTGGGAGGGGGCGCTTGCGCGATGTAACTTGCGGATATCTATTTTTGTCTTCTTGAGTTTCGATAGTAAAGATGTATTTGGTTTAAATAAAAAAATAACATTAATTAATAAAGATTATTTTGGAATTCTCTTGAAATTTTCCTCAGAAAATTCAGTCGGAGCGAAAAAACCTGTTCGAACCGGTTCAATTGTGGTTGCTGGAGCGAAACCGGAACCGAACCAAAATTTATTGTTTTGTGTGAACCGGAACGAAAACCGGAGCGAAAAACATTTTGGTTAGATGCCCTGCTAAAATCGATCGTTTTTATCTTCCTTTGGGATTCAGGATATAGGATTTCGGATATGTATCTATGCAAAATTTGTGAGCAATTTTCCAAATTGCTACGCGAAAGACGAAAATGACAAAAAATAAAAAATATAGAAAGATTTTGGTATCCTCCATACAAAAATTAGAAAAGAGGACATTTCACGCGATAACGATAAGGCAA
This sequence comes from Tanypteryx hageni, assembly GCA_028673005.1. Classification (NCBI taxonomy): domain Eukaryota; kingdom Metazoa; phylum Arthropoda; class Insecta; order Odonata; family Petaluridae; genus Tanypteryx; species Tanypteryx hageni. The sequence goes on along the minus strand of CM054113.1, from coordinate 82,708,496 downwards.
ATTTTTTCGATTTCGAATAAAACTCCGCGTATTAACAACATGCATTATACCTTCCATATTCATTTCTACAAAAAAGTACAGGAAATGAAAGATTATAAACACATATCCCAATGAGACGTGATTAGCTAATGAAATTAAGATAAAACATTTAGACAGATAAAAATTCGACTGGCGACTATTAACCCTACACCCTTAAAGTATTGGGCTACGGCAGCAAGCTCCTGAGACATAGCCAAGTACAATAGATAAACTGATAACTGAAAACAAAATATTTTCCCCAAGAGAATTATAAATGTAACGTAACAGTAAAAGGAAAATATATCCCAAGTGAAAATAACCGATTCCTTTCATTTCGACACTGCCCGTCTCATATTCCACAGCCACTGACTTCTGAATAAACACACGCGGATTATTATGCAAAAAAAATCCAGAGGTTGGTGGAATATGTAAAGGGTATATGAGAAATCTCGGTCTAATTGTAAATGTAGGAGAGAAAGAATGCATGGATCAAGAAAACATGCTTTGTATAAGAGTTGTGGGGAGTGTACAAGAGGGAGGGAAGCTGAGTTAGCATTCTCTGAAGGCTGGTTCCCTAGGGTGTGGCACCAACATGTTTAAAATGTGCATGCATTTACGAGCGTATCTCTTATATATATATATATATATATATATATATATATATATATATATATATATATATATGTGTGTGTGTGTGTGTGTGTGTGTGTGTGTATACACACACACACAATATCTACGCATGCAAGACAACATATATACAAATATCATATGCATATTTATAGACAGAGGCAGGAAGGGTGCTGGCAAGGCAGGAAGACGCAGAGGGCGGGGGTGGAAACGGCTCATTAGCGATGGGCTCTGTGCCCCTGTGTGTGTCCATTGAGGTTTCCCTTCCTGCCAGGATCCGTTTCTCCCCCCTCTCTCTCCCTTTCACCCGCCCACTTCCTTCACTCTCCACGCCTTCCCTCTAGTTTCCCTGTACCAAGCAAATAAGCGCGGAGCGGAGAGATATGTGGGGATGGGTGGAGGGAGAGGTGGGTGGAGGGAGAAGTGGGTGGAGGGAGAGGGGAAAGGAGGGAGAGGTGGGTGGAGGGAGAGGGTAATGGAGGGAGAGGTGGGTGGAGGGAGAGGTGGGTGGAGGGACAAGGGAATGGAGGGAGAAGGGCATGGATGAAGGGGAGGGTGGAGTGCAGGAGGAGGAGGGTAAATGGGACGCATTGCGGAGGCGATGGTTTGGTAAGCGAGCACAGATTAGAGGGTGGGAGGAAAAATGGGTTGGATGCAGTGCGGAGATGGAAGAAGTAATCTCTGTCATTATAATATGTATACCGTATCCTCCCTTTCCCCACCTTCCTCAGAGATCTGAACTTTTGTTTTGATTATTACGCATCGTAATCCCTTGTCCAATAAAGATTTCTCCAACGAAGATATGATTACACGCGGCTCGACAAACGCGACGCTTATTTACGCAAACAGTATAACATTTAATCATGCGAGTTCTTGCATTGGGAGCACATCGCATATGTATGCGACGTGAGCTATACGGCCCCGTGAATTTTATCATAAGATATTAAACTTAAGCTATGCGGTTTTACCAAGCGTGGCCTTTTCCAAGAACTTACGTAACCCCCGCTTTGCGCAAGGGATACACCCTCGCGGTGTTTTTATTGCCTCTCAGGTTCTCTTTGTTGCGATTTAAAAAATCTGATGTGGCCACCACATGACTTTCTCCATATCTGTAATATTTCTAAAAATTCCAAATATGTTACATAAAAATAAATATTTTAAGAAACTGCAAGAAAATTTTCGACTTTACAAACAGAAATTAACTCAAACCATAGCCTTCTGATATTGGATATAGCCACAAAGCTCCAACAATTAAGAAAAGAAAAAGGAGCTTTACTAACAATAAGACGTAACTAAGCGTCAATTGTTAAAAAAGTCATCGATAGGAGGCGTGGTGGTGGCAGCTAAAAATATAAGATATCTCTTAAAAAGAGCATTATATGGAGAAAAGTTTCAAACAACGGTTGTAGAAAATTAAATTTCCTACAACGTTTATTCTAATGCAATTTTACATATATCAAATATTAAAGCAAATATTGCAAAATAACAGTGACAAAGTAAACACAAGAGTAAACACCCACTTCCGTTTGACCGATTTTTACCAAAAACTAATCAGATCTTGCGGCTTTTATAAAAATGTTAAATATAAAATTTCGCGTTGACCTGATTAATAGTTTTTGAGTTAGAGCACCAGCAAAAAAGCTGTCACATATACACACAGACATCGTCAAGGAAATGGTCAAAACGTGTTCAGGGGGCCTCAAAACGTGTATTTACGTTGAAATCTCTGAGTAGATTTTTTTCATGAAAACAATACTTTCCCCTATACTACGTATGGAGAAAGTAAAAAATGCGATTGCAGGTTACGGTATTCTTTGAATGAAAATTGCGGCCACACGGACGAAAATTTCACGTTCGAGTAAACATGAGCGCTGCGTTTCAGGGTCACCCGCAAGACTATCGCAACACCGCTGCCTTTTTAAACCGAATTTCAGGCGTAGCTGGGTGGCCACACGAGGCGATCCTTCTCGCGCGGGCAGGGCGCGATGTATTCTAATGATAAAGCACAATTTTGATTTTGCATGCATCGATTTCCAAAAATATGTAGACACTGCAGAGGGGAAAAAGTTACTCACTAAAGTTAAATAAAAATAAACATCAATGTTATAACAATAATTACAACTTTGCATCTATAGCTAAAGCCAGAATTTAGTTAAATTTTTATGACGATTTCGCTAGTGTTGCATTTGTTTTATTTTTTTTTTGCATTTCAAATATTACACCTTTATAAGACAACTGCATAAAAATAAATGCTCAGATTCTTAATGTTAGAATCAATAATTAAAAATGCACAAATTTCGTTTTCATGTTGTTTGATGTACTTTGTTAACTATGGCACGCGTTCAACGATAAGAAGCCAAATGCATCAATTATTATGCCTGTGTTATTATTAGAATAACTAAATTGCAGTATGAGCATTTTCAATAAAAAATAAAAGTTTGCCCCCTCTCCTCCGTCACCCTGAGTCTTAATGTCCCACTTTTCATGCCTGGAAATCTGGCAATCCTACTCAAGTGCGACTATTCCCACACAATGCATTCGTCTTTCTAGAGATTAATTATTTGCTCGCGTCGCTTTGCGCAACTTTAGATTCACTTGGTTTAATTTGTTTAGAGCGTTTCAATTTTTTCAGCGGCGAATTTGCTCCTTCAATAAAATATTTTCCTGGTCTTCTTATAACATTCCGTGCAATTTTCTTTCTTGATATCTCTGTTTAAACACGCACTTTTCTTCACTCAACTATCAAACTTCTCTCATACACTCCTACACGACCTATTCTATTGTCCTTTTTCCACCTTTTTCTTTCATCTCAGACCTCATTCGATCCCTCCCCATTGTGTTTATTTTCCTCCGAAAGTGCTATAATTATCAATTGGTTTATGTGTATGAGGGAACGCAATCCTCATACCCTACTACAGGGGTTCCTAATCTGGTGCTCACGAGCACCGCTGTGCTCTTTGGCAGCTTGATTGCGATCTTCGGCAGTCTGGTTATAAACTTCTAAGATGCTTTAATCTCGTTTCCTAACATCATTAATTTAATATGATGTTTCTTTCTAAATGTATATAAGAACATTACTAATAACATTGACGGTTAAATTTTAGCATTTATTATAGTATAAAGTATACTGGGTGGTGCTCGCTTGATATTCTAGGATGCTTGGTGCTCACTTGATATACCAGAATACAACTTAGTAATCGGAACATGGAAAAGGTCTGGAATCCCTGCCCTACTAGATAGATAAAAGCAATCACAGCCAATACTTCTGGCGTCTATAATTCGAATTTTAGATGAGTCAAATTGGACATTTTTCGCGCGCTCACATATGCTAAAAAGTTCTGTAACTCGAATTTTCGATAAGACAAACTTTTTCCAGTTTTTACTTGAGACCCAAATTATCGGGGATCGGTTGCATATACATTAAGTATCCCATCCTTTTTTTCTCTCTCTCTCTCTCTCTCTAACATAACATTCTCCTTTCCATACCATCCTCCTACACAGGTCCAAAACCACTGCTTCCCGACCAACTTCTCCTTACCCCTATTTCTCCTAAATTCTCTTTTCCTTTCTCCCCTTCCCCTTTTATTTCCAAATCCCCTCCTCTCCCTCCCTCTCTTTTCCTCCCCCTTAATCCTTGCACTCATCCTCCTCCTCCTCACTTCCTCCACCTCATACAAGCGTGAAGGAGAGATGACGTTTTGGGAATAAACCCATAATAACCCTCTCTCTCTTCGCCCCTTTCATCCGCCTCATGGCCGCTTTTCCTCGGCTCTTTTAAGCGAGTAACACCTGTCGCGGGCAAGTCGGTTAAATCTTCCCTCTCTCTCTCTATTTCTCTTCCTTTTGGAGATGAGGGACGAACTTGTGCCGTACAGATCCAGTTCACGAAAGCTTTCGGGGTTAGAGCCGCTGGATGTGTTTATGAGGGATGCTGACGATGAGGAGGAAAGGGGAGATTAGACTGGGTAGGGCAGTGTTTCTCAACCGGTGGGACGGGAAAGTCGTATAGGTGGGTCGCGAAGTTTCGAAGATAATCTTTATAACCGCTGTGTCTCTGCCTGCGTCCCTGCCTGCCTGCGTCTGAAGCCTTGAGTGACGTTACCTTCCGACATGAACAAAAATAAATCGGGACCGGTAGGCTCGATTTCGACAAATCTTTCGCCTGAATACTCGGCGCGAATTCCTACAGGTTTTAAGTGGGTAGCCGTCCCCCGGAATAGCATGGGTTCTATATCAGGATAGTTTTCGTTTTTGCATTTGATTAATACGTAATCGGCTAGAATACGATGTGTAGACTTTGATTCCTTAACATTTTAAAACATCTTACGATCGAGACTTTGACTCGAGATTTATACCATTACACGCATAAAAAAATGAAAATTCTTATTCTTACCGCCGATTCTGTTGTTTAATTCGTGTTTGCTCATATTTTAAGTTTATATTCCATTTTTTCGATCAACATTTCAATTACTGATCTCGGATTTTTGCATTGTTAGACTCGGACTTTCAAGTGCATTTGCACTAAGCTTACAATTGAAAATTTTATGTGAATAGTTTCGTGTAAATATAAAACAAATGAAACAAGTAGCCAAGAAAAGAAACGGATCCAATGCATTGTAATAATGGACAACTTAACATTTCAAATAGAAAGATATTTCACGCATACATTGAAAATATCGTTTCGTTTGAAAGTTTTATTGTGCAGTTTAAGCAAATTACTATATTGATAATGTTTGTGATTAATTTCTTTCGATATTGACGCGTGGCCGGTGCATTTATTACTCAATATTAAACAAACTACAGAACAAATGAAATGCTGTACCATCAGAAATAGTGAACAAAACTGAAATTATTGTGTACCGGTAGTCTAAATCATGTAGGTGTGTGCTTTTAGTTATGAAAATGGTGTGAGTTATATAATTATTTTAAGAGGGCCAATAAAAGTGGTTCCACTAATAACACTCTTTGTAACAATTTTTTGTCATAGGAACTAGTGAATTCGGTCACTTCACGCACGCATCTCTAGATGTTTACAGGAAGTACTGCAACGGGCCCCTAGTAATAATAATTATTATAAAACTTTTTCAAGAAAATTGCTAAAATGATTAAGGTTCTTAAAAACTCCCATTAATGATTAATATAATACTGAAATGCAGTTATCGTAAAAATCCACTTCTTGGAAAAGATGGAGTATGATTTTATCATGGTGGGACCAAGAGTTTAAAAAAAAAAGTTGATGGTACCAAGGTTTTATGACAAAATGGTTGGTGAGCCGCAAAATGCAAAAGGTTGAGAACCACTGAGCTAGGGAATAGGGCAGGGGCGGACTGAGAGATATAATTTGTGAAGAACACTGGACCAACCCACCTCCCATTACACTATTAGCGGAGAGTGGATCAAATCTTATTTAAAATAAGTCACAAGGAAGAAAATTTTCTCACAGAAAAGTATGATTAATTGAAATAAATTGGTAGGTATCTAAGTTTCAGCAGAACGGCTCTTGGTCTTGGTGATTGCTCCGGAAAGTTATATGGCCAGTTCGCCCCTGGAATAGGGAAATGAGGAGAGGGATGTCTAGGTCCCACGCAGGGAAAACCGCGACAAGTATTTAAGTCTGAAAAGGGGTTCGCGATAACCACGGAGTTCAAAAATTCAGGGGAGGGGGTCAAAAGTTTGGATTGCTTGAGTGGTTTGAACGAAGGAAGTTTAAAATGCGTGTCCTGGGACCTTCGCCATCACCACCTTCGCTTTGGAGCGCTTAACCCTCTGTTTAAATATTCCAGAGGAGTAAATGAAAGATGAGATAAGTAGCAGGCATCTGCGATTAATAGATATTTATTTTATCTCGCTTAGCGAACGACTCTTTCTGACGCACTAGGAGACTTATTTATCGCAAAGTAAACACGTCCATCGCAAGAGCTCAAAGGGAAAATCGTAAACAAAAGGTAAATCCCGGCAGTTTGTTTTCCGAGCTCAATTTCGCGTAAATACCCGTCGCGGGTACGCTTAAAGAAGAGTTGATTATAAAATCACGTATCGCCATGAAGTATTTGATGCTAAATTTCCTACTTGAATACTTTGAATACTCTCTTCGCTGAAAGAAGTTGTGCTGGAAGGATTCGTTGGAATTATGTATTTTTTCCTGTTTCAACAGAGCTAATGTGGATTTGGAAGAAAAACGACTGCAATGTTTCTTTTTAATGATAGTGGCCCTTATACTGAAGCTTACCGTTGCCTCGAGTGAAAACAAAAAAGTATAAAGATACTATAGCTTTAATTAAAATTAAAACCTGTTTCGCTACGTTACAGCATCGTCAGGGAACTGCTGAAATGTTCTAGGGCAATCACTGCAGGCATGGTGAATTTATACTAAATGTTTAAATTCTTAACATATAATATATAAAATTCCAAAGTAAATGGTAATTCCTATTACACTGAGTTTTTCTGTTTGTCGCTTAAAACGCATTACTAGCTGCAGTAAACACCTGATCGATTACAGGAGTGGTATACTAAAAAAACTATATCTCGTCTATTTGTCCACAATGAAAAATGCGGCATTTCAGAATTTTTTTAGATACCTTGTGAAAAACGCATCCATATATGTTTTTAAAAACAAGTAAATTTCCCGTATTCGAGAAAATAAATAAATACCATCTCAGAAACAAAATACAATGTTCATAGAGAAGATACCTCGATTATGTAACGAGAAGTGGTTCTGTCGGTGACTTAATGATTCTACAGCTATATCAATAGATTATTCGATCGACTATATTTCCCTAAAGGAGGTTTTAGGAAAATATCCCTTGCGGAAACTCTTTGCGGAACAATAAGAGAGGGCCAGTAACTATATCGTAAAGGATGGAAAGTAAAAGCCATTGAACAACTTGAAAGTAACAAATTTCTGGGAGCTTCACGTGGCTGCACATCTCTAACAGAGAATATTAGGGATTAAAATGTAGTCCTACCTGCTGCCATGTGAGACGGGCGAAGTAGACGGGCAGCGTGGCAGCAAATATGAGATGGGACACAGCCAATCCGAGGCCGAAAGCGGCTGCATCCGGTGCACGAAGCGGGAGCATAGCGTACACCACCAACGCCACAAATGCGACCTAAAAATAGAACAAAATCATGCTCATTAGTAAAATGCTGTTTGAAAAATAAACACGTAATAGAACCTCGTGCAAACATCATCTTGAGTCTTTAAAAACTATTGTGTTATTCATCTGCTGTATTCTGCCATTATTCTTTTGCAGCATGACATGACATAGATGTTAGATATAAATACTATAATTAAGTAAATTAGAGGTAATGTCCTTCTATTGAGTAGCCGAGCACAAAGGTAAGTCACGGGTCGTTAATTTTAAACCTAAAAAATATAAAAGAATAATTTCTAACGAAGAATATAAAGACGAAAAGTTACATGTTAACACTTAAGGCTGAAACGTAAGAAAAGTAAATGAAAAATGACGCCAGCAAGATCGATACTGAAGTCGAAAAAATGACAGTAAAAAAAATAATAAATCCGACGATTTTGGAACGTGGAAGCGTGCTGGTATTTTTCGAGCAATGGCTCGCATCCTACTCGAGAAACAAATCATGTAGGCGGATGAAAAAATGGGAAAGGCTGGAAGCGCAAACAAACTGCTCGAGACGCAATTCTCCACGAAATCGCTCACAACAAACGGGCGATTTCTAAATCCGAACACGCAAGAGGTCTCATAATAGTCACGTAGAGCTCCATTGATAGCTTCGTTTCGAAAGGAAAAGCCTTCGGCAAAGCGAAGCTAAAAAATTCAAAAGTAAAGAGTTAGAAAGGTGGCCATTGCGATACACACCCGACCCTCCTGTAACACGGGGTACGCGTTATAAAAAAGTCACGTGTAATGTGAATCCGTGTTATGTGAAACTAGCTTTAACATGGTGAAAGGGGGTTTTGCGTTGCGTACCCATTCAAGCAAGTCCCAAAATTCCCAAACCTATCTTCGACGCACACATTAGCGCAAATAGAGTTTTGTTGTCGATTATCTAAGCTTATAAAGAAAGGACTACGCCACTCGGACACGTTTAGTTCCTCGGTCAGCTATCTGAAATCCCACATCCAAATTCCATTTTTTTGGAAAATTGTAAAAAAAGACAAAAATTATAATTTTCGAATAAAATTGTAAGACAGGCGTTTATTTTCTTAGGGAAAAAAATTATTTGGGAGTTTCAAACAAGGTATACTTGCGCGTAGCAGTAGAAAGGTTACAAAGCATTCAAAGAGTGTCGGAGAAAAAGAGGACAACAGAGAAAACATCGCCATCATAACAAACTAAATTGAAACAATAAGTATCCCCAGTAGCCATAATATGGTTATGAGAAAAAGAAGCGCATTTCTGTTACAAAGCAGCAGTCATCAGCGGTGTTCACCTTTGGAATCTAGTAATATGGGTGAACACCATCGATGGCGGCTGCTTTGTAGCGGAAATGAGCAAACCATAGCCTTTTTATGGCAAATGCCGCGTCGATTTGATTTTAGCCATAAGGAGGAATTGTCAATTCTCCATTGGACTCGATCAAAATGTCCAGATCCAAAGTTCCGTTTCTTCGAGAAAATGTTTCGCATAGCACGCGCAGTACCCACGTTAAAAATAATATTGATAATTCACTTCCTTTTCCACGCGAATCGGATTCGCTGCAGCGTCGTTATCCCCATTCTACCATTCCACGAACCACCCTAGGCCACTCTCGAAAATTTAACCCGTAGGCAGTTTCCTTCCTTTCCGGCACACGGAACCGCGTTAATGACGATCCTCTCCCGATCCTAGACCGATAGTTTTTTTTGTTCCCTTAAACCAGGCGTGTCAAACTCGTTCGATCGTAAGGGCCACATTGAAAATTGAAAATACTGAGGGGGCCGCATTTAAAAAATCAATATTGTCGCCATCTTGAGTAAAAACAACTCCAACTTAATACCTTATTATTACAAAAAGAAAATTAAGATTACATCAAATAATAAGACACCTATATTTTTCCCCAGAAATTTGAAACCTTTTATTTGCAGAAATGGTCGGAATGTCGGGCTTTAAATCTTGTGCTGAAGTCACTTTCATAATTGATGAGAAATGCGTGTCCGTAAGCCGTGATCTCTCGGGTGTTTCGTTCCTTTTCCTAAGCGAAAACAACTCTTCACACACGTATGTGCTGTCAAACATTGCACATATTTGGTGCGCAAACTCAACAATTTTTGGGAATCGATCCCTGGCGCGGAAATAGTAAATATTTGGTGCACCAACCTCACAAAACTTTTGAGTATTGAGTATTTCAATTAATTCAATTTGAAATTCATCATCTGCCTTTTCCACATCGCAAGTCCTTGTGGATATTATACTGACGATTAATCTCTTTGTAAACACTGATTTTTCGTTCACATACGAGGCAAACAATATTACTAGTTATTTGATGGACAAAATATTCCAACTCCTACTTTTTCTTTTCTACGGCGTTTATAAAAAGATGAATTGGGCCGCATTGTATGTTGGTCGATCGTAAGGTCCGCGGGCCGCAGAGAATCATGGATCGGGCCGCGAGTTTGACGCGCCTGCCTTAATCTGTCGAAATGGAGCTACGGCATGAATGATTAGTCATCATCATCTCCCGGCTTAACCGCGTGAATCTAAAATAGATTACGTTCCGATACTCAATTCCAACCCCTTTTTTTTAAAAAACAGAGGTTTTGGTTTTTTTTTAAATCGGCTACTCGGTCGATGCCTTCAATATTACGCTGACCGCACGAGAAAAAACTGACTCGCGTTTTCACTTTTTTCCTGATAAGCTTGCAAATTCGTCCGGCGCCGCTCTTTTTAATGACGTCGGTGGTGTTCTGCGTTCGAGACTATTTCTTTCGTCGTGCTACGAGCCTCTGATGAAGCAATTTAAAGGGATTTTTTTAAAAGGTCGACTCAAAACGTAATAATTTCGTCAATTACGGAAGATAAGCGCTCATTATTCCGTACATCAGTATTCATAACTGTTCCTGGAAATTAAAAATGTCAATCATAAATAAAGCGTGCGGTCGATGTCTTAAATTTTTAAATATTCTGCAAAACGTTTGCCGTTAACTTACAATTAGTTTGGAAACTTCCTTTGGTGAAGAGTTGCTGGGAGAATTTTTAACTCATGGAGGTGACCGCCTTAACTTATGCAAACGGATCAAATGGAATAAAGAAGAAAAAACCGAGATATAATACTGAAAATATATAGCTATTGCTGATATAATTATCAAGGGTAATGAACATAAAGAAATTTTCTAGAGAAATTAGATTATGAACTTCCTTAAAATGTGAGGATAATTTTAAATTCTTGCGGACATCTTGGCAAACGGTTTAAGTCACTTGGCTTAAGAGTTGCAATTCATTTAAAAAAACAAGAGAATGGAGATCTGTTCGATTTCTGAGATCAAGGACAAAATAAAACACGAGAACGTTCACACTAGTTTTCATACAACCCTAATGACGTTAATGAGATCTATATTTACATGCCGCCCAAAAACTCACATAACTGGTGGCAGGTAGTGAGTGCAATGAATCGAAAAGCCCCTGAAAATTTTTGCTTGCAGATTTGACTCTCCTAATATGACCGAGATCTTTCAAGGAAAAAACGATTGTTTATATATCGTTCTGTGTGGATGTTTCAACTATTCCCACAGCCTCCTCAGCTGAACATTCCTAGCTATCCCTCACCCGAATCCTTAAACCTAGCTAGGTATTGTAATAAAACCATTTACTTTCCGGTGCTAAATACGTACAAACATTATTTAAAAAAACGAACAACTACACTGGTAATTCATAAAGATATCAGGTTGAGCTTATCAAGTTCCGAGGCCCAGAACTGGGCCAGGACTCTTAAACATCTAACACCAGTGATTATTTTATCCCTCTTCGCCCCTCAAACCGGCCATTTTAATGTATTTCGCTATCCTTGGCATTTACGTACATTGTAATGTCGCATAAAAGACAAATAGATGACCCAGATATTTAGGTTAGAATAAAGGTATGTCAGGGTCCGCACAGGTGTACGGACAATCGCTGCTGAAGCAGGGTTGTAAGATCAGTACACGTGTACGTCGAATACTAGATCTAGCAAATTAATATCTATCGCCGAGCTAAACATGGACATTGCAGTTGTGTGTGAACATAAACGATAATCTACATATTAAAGCATACGTTTAATTATTCGTAAACATAAAAGCTGAATTGAAATGGCCGAAATTATTAAAGTCAAACTTCCTGAAAGTCATCACCGTTAGAACGAACGACGACGAGAACTATTCATCCAGCATGTCAAGAACGACGTTTCGCGTGCTCCCTTGACCTTTTCAGATCAACCCTTCGCGATCTACCATCACGCTGCCCCGTTGATGATTTATTCAGCCGACTGTCAGACCTCTCTTTCTCTCTCTAACGCAATATGGGAAATTATTCCTTTTGTCTCGCGACCCACACCAGAGCTGAAATTATTGGTCAGTTGGTGTTTATTCGGAGCGATTTTGAAAAAATTTTCCACCTTTGCTAAAAAAACTACCACCATCGGACGCGAATAAAACGTTTGAACTTTTGTCCAACGGCGGAACCTATTCATCACGGACGGATATGCGAAACGACAATGAATTTCGTCTGAATTCCATGGGGAAACGGATTTTCGCCTTAAGATCGTTACGTTCGAGATCGAATGATGTAGAATTGCCTCCAAGTCTGCTCGAAAATTTTGCAAAGGACACTAGCGAACTTCCTTTGTATGAAATTTATTATTGCTTTATTCTCGGTTTTTCCTTGAGGTTCTCGGCGACCTCTTGTAAACCAACGGCCGAACTAATAAAATTCATTTAAACGAATATTTGTTTTGTTACATTAATAACATCAGGATCTTGGAATAGGCGTAGTAAAAAATCCTTCCAATGAAAACAAAAGTTCAAATCTTACTGTGGTTACAGACGTTTTTACTCGCTGTAACGCTAAATGATTTCATTGTAGTTGGCAATAGCGGTTGAAGATATAAATTGTAAAGAATTAAAAATCTGTATAGTAAAAAGGCTAGCTGATAAATTACTTCATGATTCAACTTATAACACAGGCACTTTTGTTAAAATGGTTTCTCTTTTTAAAACGGCTACATCCGAAATTATTATTTTGACGGAGTAAATTTTTAAAAATAATTTATTTTACACTAAAAAATTTATAGCTGCAATGGTGGAGTATTTTTTACGCTACAATTTGTTTGGGCAGTAAAAAAAATACCAGTAGAATTTCTCAAGCAAAAAAATAAATTGGCAGTAAAAAATTAAATGGCAGTATTTAAGCAACAGTAAAGAAATTGCAATTAGGGACACCAAATATTGGCTAAGCTTCAGTATAAGTCACCCATGGCGAATTTCGTTCTTCTATTGTTGTTTTGGGAAATGTTTGCATGGAGGAACATTTGGGTAAGTTGTTTGAAGTGTTTTTCGTTCCTCCTCAAAGTAACATTTTATTTTTTACTGACATTTTATTTTTTTACTGACATGTTGCATTAAAATACGGCTAGTTTTCGCTTTCTTTACTGCTGCTCAAATACTGCCAGTTTGTCTTTTTTACTGCCATTTGATTTTTTCTACTGCCAAATAATCCTTTTTTCTACTGCCAATTTATTTTTTTACTACCAGTTTTATTCCATGCCTATTTTTTATTTTATGTCGTCGTTTCCGACATTTTGCATTATTAGAAAAACAATAATTCTCAATACAAGCAAATTTTAACGTACTGAAAAACTCCTTATTTAAATCCTGGGGCTTTCCTCTGTTCGTTCCATAGCAATTCTTCAAAAAAGAAAGTAAGCTGCACCTGACGAGATAAGAGCTTAAGAATAGATTTTTACACATAACTCGATACTCCTCCGTTTGTGTGATAAATGAGACGTTTAACCAACCAGAGACTTCGGGGAAAAATGTAGAAGAATTTTTCAATTATTTTTAATGTCCTGCTTAACATTCACATAATAGCCATTGCTTAGGAAACAGCGCTCTCGTAAGAATCCTCACAAATATTTTAAAGCCCACATCAACGGAGAAATAACACCCACATTTTTCTAAATTTAATGCATATACTTGAGAATCTTCTAAATGGCCGAAGTCTTAGCAGATTGAGTCTAACTTGAGCCCTGATAATCAAGAAAAATAAGGGCGGGAAGAGCTTCAGAAAAGGGCTACAGCCAATCACTGAACAGAAACTTTGTCACATTGTGTACAATCACTTCCCCCGCCTTTCCTTTGGGTTCCATCTTGCATGTGATTTAGTAAGACCCCTATTGGCTTCACGTGAAAGCTCAAATGAGGCTTTACTGCAATGAACTAACGAGTTGGCCACTGACTGAAAACGCATATTATGTGATAATAAAGTACGGACACGTTGAAATTTGAATGTTTGAATGTGTCAGCACGATAACTACAAGAAAATGCATTCCGCACATCAACGCCCTGAGGAGGTATATGCGGAAAAAAATTACCGCAAAAGAATTTGCGCTGCATCAGTTTTCGTCGTATCTCTTCTACTCTCGAGATCCATTAACGGGGAGAGACGTGGTCTTTCAAAACATCTCCCCTACTATATATATCGTCCAATACAGAAACGCGCACTTTCTCAAAATGAAACCAACTTCTCCTCGTTTTTCCTCTCTTTCCTTTTGCGAAAAGAATTTACGACGACCGTTGCCCCGAAGCGTAGTCGGCGGATAATATATATGGTTTACAAAAATTTACTTCGTCCTCCATTACGTCCGGTTATATCCCTTAGAGACAGGAAAATCACTCGATAATGAGAAATTAACAGGAGAAGCGTTCCGCTTGGCTTTCTTGTCCGATCACATTATGATCGTAGAGTGCGCCCGACGTGCCGCAAGCAATCACGGGCGCTTCCCACCCCCCTTATGGAGGGAGGGAGGGAGAGAGAGAGAGAGAAAGAGAGAGAAGGGAGAAATAGCATATCCTTTCTCTAACACAGTAGTTCCCAAACGATTTGTAGGCGCGGCACACGGATAATACAACCTTTGGATGCACCCATTTTATGGTATTAGAGCTTAATCAATTTATTAGAGAATAAATTATTGCCCGAATTACTTATCGGCAAATACAAATCTTTGATACTAAACAAAGTTTTTTGCGGCATCCAGTTTGGAAACCACTGCTCTAACAGGAAGCAGAGAGGGGCAGAGAGGAGGCAGCCGAGGTAAGACTGTGTTCCGAGAACCAATCCAAAACAAAAATTAACCCTAGAACCCTAGTTCTCCATGATTTGGTTATTGCGCAACTGTTTATTTCGATATAAATCAAGTTTTGTCCATTAAACTACAAAAGGCTCATAACTCAATGGCGGATACAAGGGGGGGGGGTAATAGGGTGATTACCACCCCCCCTAAGGAAGATGATCACTCTTCATAAAAATATTATCTAAATTAATTTATTTCATATTATATGCATTCTATAAATATTTTGCAAATATCTAAGCAGTAAATAATATGCACTGTATATTTATTATAATAAGACGGTATTATTTTACCTTAAAAAGATGTCTGTAAATATATTTGTTTTCTTATCCTTAAGCTATGCACCTAGATCCGCCCGTCATAACTCTTGCGTCATTAATTTTTAATATAAAAAGGGTTCCCAAATCAGTGGCGCTTTCAAACAGATTGACTAGCCTTAGAAGATCGGCGAAAAATCCACATCTTGATAACTCTGAAGCGCATCCTTACCTCCCTTACCCCCCCCCCCACCACAACAATGTTTACTAAACCCAATCCACTCAGTAAACACTCGCAGTTAACTTACATTACGTATACCAATACATCGTAGAAGCATCTATAACAAGTCATTTATGCAGTCTCTGCCTTCAAACTTTGGAACTCTTAACCTAACACCATCCACTATCAAACGTAAATTCAAATATCAGTGTGCCAGCTTCTTAATTAAAAACAAACATACGCAGCCTATTTGCTCTCATACTCTTTCTTCTCCTTCTCTTATAACTAATTTTAATGAAATTTATTTCTTTTACGTCTCTTACTACTCAACCCATTCGTATATGATATTTCTATGAATTTCTCTTGTGTAGCCGAAAAAGATAATTTTTCAGCTCTTTAAGTAGAGAACTATAATTGCATCAAGTACAAAAACTCAAAATAAAATGGTTCGTCATTTGAAATTAAATAATCATAAAGTGAATTATAAACGAATGCTTCACCAATTACCTAATATCCGCACAAAATTAGCGAATACGTAATAATCATTGTGCGCATTATTTACCGAAAGTTATTCATTTTTCATTACAATTTTCTTCCGATTCACTATGATATTATGATCAATCATTTTTTTCGTATATTTTGAAGTTAGTATTAAGTAAAGTTTCATCGTCATAACAGGATTCACCGAGTCTTACTCTTTTACAAACTGAAGGTATCAATAAATAGATACAAGTGTGTGAATTATTTTCAGAATAAATCGTAGACAAAGTATTGCGCTGAAAATATGTAGGAAAATGTCGGAAAATGGTATATTAATAACATCACAAATATATAAAAATAATACACATAGGTCAACTGATAGCGCACACGATACGAAGGTCACGTTATTCATGGCCTGGGGGTTTCAAATTTACTGAAGTCACGGAAGTTTCATATTTAAAATAAGTTTTCTCGGAAACCTAACAGGGCACCACATACCTGGTTCCGCGGAACAGTTTGAAAACCCCTGAATCTATGCAAGTAATTAAGTAATTAAGAATTGAGTTTGGTGATTTACGAATTTGTAAAATTACGGCCGAGGAGCGATTCCTTCAATCGCATTGATCACTTGGAAGTTGGCGTTTCTGAGGCGATAAGGGTTGTAGTATTTTTTTACATACTCATAGTAAACACTCATACGGCGGATTTCATCCCAAAGATATCAGATCACGTTAATGTCAATGCCGTCGCGACGACCGCGTCTAAAATTACGTGACGCGCGGCACTTCTAAATGCGTCCGAGGAACGCTGGACTAGGAGAAAAAAAAGAAACATCCGATCGATCCTGCGGATATTGCTTGCGACCTTGGAATAGGAAATTAAGGATCGATAGGATCATGTGCCTGGTTGGATCGCCCTTCGAAAGCCCCGAGGGAAGTGATGGGAGGGGGAGAGAGAGAGAGTATGGAGAAGATGAAAGATGGAGAGAGGATTTAGAAGAGGACACAGGCGGTTAGAATGATATAGGATGGGAAAGGGGGAGAGATAGAAAGAGATAGGCTGATGGAGAAAGACATTAGGGATAGAGCAATAATAAAAAGAAAGAAAAATAAATTGAGATAAAACGAGATATGACAGCGTTTTACTAAGTATACGGGCAGCGATTCAGCGCATAGCTGAAATTCCGGACGTACCCGACTATAAGACCACCTCGAACGTAAGACGACCCTCCCCCTCCCTGTAGAGAAGGTAATTTGGACGTAAAAAATGTATCATCAGGAATTCTGAAGCAAATAAATTAAACAAAACAAGTTGTTTCCCGTCGATAAATCGACTGGTTGGCTACATTAAATATTGTCTTGGTAGTAAGCCTATTGTCACATTACCAAGAAGCTCAGCGACTGCAAAGTTTATTTCCTTCAACTGATGTCCGCTAAGAGCGCCACCTTAAGATCGACCACTACAACTACGTCAAGCAGAGCTTAGCCGGTCACAAAAAAACTCATTAACTCGCCAACGATATGGCCGATTTCAATTTTATAATTTTCCTGCAAATCTGCAGGTCGAGATGTTTAATTTGATGAATCACACGTTAAGGTGACTGTTCGCTTTAAAAATCTCATTTTTTACGCTATTAATATATAGATATATCAACAATATTGTTAATCTCTAATATTTGTCATCATAATGTACAGTGCAAAAATAAATGTGATTTAAAGCAACAAAGAACAACCATAATCACCGTCACCATTATTTATTTGTCCTCGAATATAAGGCGATTATGATTGGAAAAAAACGTCTTATAATCGGATAAAAACGGCATGTAAAAATGGCAGAGAATTAAACGTTCCTAAGGAGACTTTAGTCTTCTTTAATCTTCTCTTCTTGCATTTCATCTTCCGTCACATAAGTAAAATTAGGTATTAACATTTAAATGTTCAAATCATTAAGAGATGATTTGATTTGAACCGGGAAAATGGAAAAGACAGGATGGGAGGGGAGAGAGAGGGGGCGGGAAATAGAGGATACGGAAGGAGAGAGAAAGTGTGGGAAGAAACGGAGAAGGGTATAGGGAGGTGCAAGTCGTTCTGAGGGGGTGATGGTCACGAGGAAGGCAGAAAGGTCTTTTGGGACGTGGAGTGTTGGGAAGAGGAATGGACGATGGACTAGAAGGGGGAGAAAGGGGAGAGAAGGGGGAGAGAAGGGGGAGGGAAGGGGGAGGGAAGGGGGAGTGAAATGGGAGAGAAAGGGGAGAGAGAGTAAGGCGAGAGATCGTACGGTCTGATATTCATCTAGTAGTCCCTCCACCCGGTCCCTTTCTGCCTCTCTGCGGATGTCACAACGTGTAATCGCCACCCTTAAACCAGGCTTTCGATCCCCCTTTCTCAATAAAGGGAATATTTGATAAAAACGCGAATAATTAGTTTCTTAACGTGGGATGTTTCGTTTAAAAGGCAGTCACCCCTCTAAAAGAAATCCTTTCAACAACTGAAAATTTCGATTATCGCGAATTTCTTGCAGAGCAATACGATTAACGACGAAACAAACGAGCCTGGAATTTGATTAATGCGGTGCATAAATTTTGAGCGCAGAAGTTGTTACCATGGAAACGCTCCAGAAATGTCGGACTGTAATGTGGGGAAGAAGCAGAGACAGGATTTATTTAACCAACAAAAATCCGCAATACTTTATCAAAAATACACGCATTTGAGCCTATCTTTAATCGTGTGGACTAAAGTAGACTTCCACTAAATTTTATTTATTTATTAACATATTCACATAGAATAATGTGAGGCAATTACGTTAACGGTATAACTACAAAAATGCGCACTAGCTTTGAATAGCTTTCAAAACCACGTTCTGACGGAACGCACTGATTCCCTGGTGCAATGGCACCCCCTGCCACAATCTTTCAGAGTCTTGCCGGGTAATAATACAGATGTAAATTACACCGCATCTATATAATTAAATCTGAAATTGTTTGTTTGTTTGTCCGCAATACAAATCCACATCTTTGAAGATATCGTCATAAAACTTCGCATAGTTGTATAATTTTATCCTACCAGTAACATAGACTATATTGCGATAAAAAATGGGGAGTGCCTAATTCAATAAATGCTGCTTTCCATCTATAGTTGAGAAAATTGTTATTTATGTCAAAATAATCTCATATGTTTAGAAACTTCATAATAAAATATATTAGAATATTGTTTTTTAAGTGTATTCAATAAATTTCATTTTAGAAAAAATAGAAAAGCTCTGCTAGGGAAGGGGTCCGAGCGCATTTTGCAACACCTTCAATTGCAAAACATGAAACTTCTGAAGCAATACTAATAGATAAAACTTAAGCGACGATTGAAGTACATTACCACTATTTTATACATATGGCGGTGGCTTAAAACGGTCCCGGGCAACGCCAAGTGCACGTATCACCTATAAACGAGAAAGGGAAAAAACTAACCTGCCACGCCCCTTCTGCCGCCACCGACGCGATGACCGTCCCGCCTCCGTCCCCGGAGGATATCAGAGGCACCACGCCAGGAGTTCCAACCGCAACCACTATGGCCCCGAGGGCCAGCAGCCCCCTGACCGCCCACGGCAGAATCCTCGCATCCTTTTGCCTCATCTGCGGGGCGTGCAAAACTGCCAGCACGGCTCCCGCACCCGCTGCCGCTAGAGCCATCGGGGTGGCAGCGGCAGCGGCCTGCGCTCCGGATGCGGGTGACCCCGCGTGGAACGGCGCCGAGGCGTACAGTCCGGCCAAGATGGCGGCAAGTAAGGCTAGGAGGGCCGCGGCCGAAGCCACGGAGGAGTGCTGCAGCCTGAGGGCGTAGCGGCGGTAGAGTGCCTCAAGTTCGTCGTTCTCGAACCTGTGGCGATGGAGGAGCCTGTGGGCCAGGGCGGACAGGGGTCTTCCCGGCTGCATCGCCTTGACGCTGTGATCCATTGTTGCTGTTTCTCTGTCGACCTTCTCGAGGTGTGATTTAAATATGGGGAAAACACGAAAATCTTGTCTTTATTTTCGAGTTTGTTTTGTTTTCTGTTTTTTTGTTTTTTAGGGGGAGGCGAGGTTGAGAGCCTCCTCTTCAGCTCCCTCCTCACCGGGTTGGTAGCATCTTTTTCGCTTGAGGCGCAGTGGGTCCTCTCGGGACCTCACTCGCCCCGACTCCAGTGCCAGAACGTCTGAAATGAACAGAAAAAAAAGAAATGAGATTTTCGATTGGTGAAGCGAGGAAAATATATAGTGAAAGTCAGGGGCGGCCTGAGGAATTTTGGCGCCCCGGGCGAAATAGCACACCAGCACCCCCCTCCGTTAATGTGTGTTGAGATATTTAAAAAGTAAATGTTAATTTATTCATGGATTTGTAAATATTATCGATAATGACAAATTAAAAGGAATACCATAAAGATTCTGGCCTGTTCCTCGATATAAATTCGTATCCTTTATTTATTCATTTGGAAGTGATTCATAGATAAATGATCGGGATAGCGCCCCCAAAACTTTGGCGCCCCGGGCAGCCGTCCGGCTCGCCCGTAGGTCGGGCCGACTCTGGTGAAAGCATAGTATGGTGATATTAATGACCGTGTATTTTCTATATCCTGAAGCGATTTGGTCATAAGAGGTCAAAGAGAGCCGATGATTTATACGATGTAAACAATAAATCTATTGATTTAATGAACCGTGATTATTTATTTCTCATTCTCATGCAAATCCTTTACAGCTGAAGATATAAAAAAGGCGAAAAAAATTTAGTGGTTAAGTTATAAATCCAGTTAATCCTTCAAGCGAGTTTAAACGAGTGAAGTAAACGTTTGCATGAAATTATCAAGGTAGTCACACTTGATTGGCACAGGAAGCTTCAAGTCAGCTTTCCGTAAATTCAGTCAGATTGCCGTCACAATATAGACATATCAATAAAAAGTTTACTTAAAATATTAACACACCTATATTTCAATTCACGATAAAGCAAGTTTCAAATAAATAAACGTTATTCGGTAGTTCAACAAATTACGTTTATGTCATATAAAATGGAATTTTACTTAGAAAAAGAGTGAACTGAAAGTTTTTCCTGCAGAATAAAAATCTTTTATAATGAACTCTTACATAAATAAAATAGAGAACGAATAGAAAACTGTTTAACCCTCTTCCGAACTTGACACTTAAGAAAAATAGATTTGAAATCATTTGTAGAGGTTTTGGAATAAAGCTTCATGTTACGAGAGAGATAAGTTCCTTGGAACAATATTTTCGGATGAAATCATTCATGGCTATAATCTATAAAAGGACGGTGGCGTGGGTTCAGAGGGCGAAACTAAGGATTAATTAAAAACCTCATATTTGAGAAAGTATAGCAATTTAAGGCGAGCGCGGCAATTAACCGCGGTAAGGCGGCGCAATTAGGAACGACAAGCCCTTTAATTGGTGTTCCAGGAAAAATTAGGTGAAGGACAGCAAGAGGAAGCTACATAATAAAACGGATATTTATGATCGTATATTTTTTTCTAGGAAAAATAAAAAATTACGAAGATGTTTATTACCAAGGAACGAAAGTTACATATAAGTATGAAATGCAAACAATGGCGATAGGTTATTCACAAAAACTTCCTCGAGCGTAACCCAAGCTATGCCACCGAAATTAAATGCATAAAGCCCAAAAAAAATACGAAGTCTGGATATCCAGCTCAGAATATCTTTTGCTTTCCGTGTCTAGGATATCACCATAGAGCATTTTCAGGGGGAAATCGTATTCTTTCACCAGAGGGCTACTCGTGGTAGCAGAGGGAATCTTGTCGCTCTTTCCACGAGAGAAGAGAGAAACAGACAGAGAGCAATCAAGCTGGAACTTCAATTTTTGCGCTTTTGCAGAGAGAGAGAGGGAGAAGAAACCTAGGGACCAGAACGAATAAAAAAAGACGGAAGATATCATTTCGTTGCGCGCCCCCATGTGACCGTTGTCGGGAAATTCTACCCCTCGAGGGACGAAGAAACTGTGAAAAATCCGACCAACGGTCAGAATTTGTCGCTCGACGGTAGAAAATAAATATCAGAGAGAGAGAGAGATGTGGAAAAAGGAGATGAAGCAGCATAGATGGGAAGGAAAAGGAGAGAGATACAAAGACCGACAGATTATGGAACGGGGTGTAAGAGAGGAGGGAAACTACGCTAAAATCCCGTTTGGGATGGATTGGGACCGAGTTCATTCCGTATAAAAGGATTTTTCGCAAAACCGGTACTGGGTAGTGTACCCGTAGAACTATAGCGAAATACGAAAAAATATGAATAACCTTGGAAAGTAACGAATGTTTAATCCGATGGTATATTTAAAAAACTACGGCCCATAAAACAATGCAACATTATTGCACAAATATTTGAGGTTCGATAGTAGGAGCCAATTTTGAAACTAAAGGGAGCCAAATTCAAATTCTACCACCTAGTTTTTCCATCCCTTAAAACCGGCATTTTCGGTAAAGCGCTACTACGTAAAAACGAGATTTTAGTGTATTATGGATAGGAGACAAGGGGAAATGCATACAATAATATTAAGATAGAAATTAAATGGTAATGGAGGAAAAAGTAAAATGAACGACGGGAGAAGATTCAGTGGCGTAACTATCGGTGCATAAGTTATACGATGCAAACGGGACAACGGAACCGTCTCATTAAGAGGCTCCTTCAAGAGTTGTACATCGGGCGCTAATATGTGAATAATTTTATTTGAAAGGTATAACTTAAGACAGGGGTGGGAAAACTTTTTACGTGGTGGGCCACATTAACAGTTGCAGCTTCTTAACAGATGAAGATGCTTCGGCGGGCCACGTTAGGGTTCATATCGGAGGTTATTTGAGATAATGCGAGAGATCCTGTTATAGAAAATCAATAATAAATAATATATTATCCACATAACATCACTGGAAAGGATTTTCCGGTCATAATTTTAAACTATAAATATGAAATTATCTGTATCTGTACGCATAAAATGCCCCCGCGGGCTAGATGCGGCCGTATAGATTCGGAATTTGTCGGGCACTGCTTTCAGCTTACTAAACGAATGCAAACTTTGAGGTGGAAATGTCAATAAATCACTGTTAAATTATTAACCGTGTTCATCGCCTAGAGGATGGTGTTAGTTTCTCTGTTTTGTAGTCGCTCCTTTCCTCAGGTATAGGTTGCTTCCACGGAGCTGAAAGCAGCGAACTTGTACAAAATATATAAATGTCATAAGAAAATATTTTTATTCAGCCTGAACATTTGTAATAAACGTTCCCCATTTTTAGTACATTCTTTTCTTTTTGAGAAATAGCAAAAGTGTAGGGGATTTACTTTCCGAATTTGCACAGAGGCTCGTTGTACGCTAATTACACCACTAGGAAGATGGGAAAGAAAACAACGAGAAGAGAAACATAAAGAACATAAGAAGAAATATAGATTAATGCAGGTAAAAAACAAAGGCGACAGAGAATTGATGAATAAGGAGAGGAATTAAAGAAGAGTGGATAGAAAAAGGAAAAAAGATAAAATGTAAAAGATAAAATGGAGAGGATAAGGGGAGTGATAAAAAGGAATGGGAGAAACTAGACTGATAAAAAGGGAATGCGTGGAGGAAAGAAAAAAGTATCAAAGATATGATAGGAAGGGTGAAAACGGATAAAGAATGTGCAAGGGGAAAGATAGAAATCGAAAGGATATGAGAAGAAGAGAGAGGAAAACGGAGAGGTAGAAGGAGCCAGAGATGAATAAGAGGACGAGAGAGGAAAGAGATATGTAACTGGAGAAATGGTTATTACACTGGTAATCCATTCCTACGGGGCAGATGGTTGACTGCTGCGAACCCTTGGACCGACTCCGAGAAGTCGATAACAGATTGCCGAGCGATTTGGCGTGCGAATATTGCAGATTTCCTAAGGGATGACACTCTCCACGGAATCGAAAAAATTAATTCCAAACCTCCGGGCACGTTCTACCTCCCATCTTGATTTATTCTGCCGAGGACGTTCACCGCGCGAAGTCTCCAGGCGGTGAGATCATTTTTCAGGACATATGGGGTTTATAGGGGTTGGGAGAATATGAGCTTTAGAGGGTTAATAAAATCATTCAAACGTTATCAAAGATTGGAAAGAGGAATAAAGAAGACAGCCTTCGGGTTGCTTACATCTAAACTTTAACGTTGAAAAACATTTTCGGCGAATCATTCAAAACTAGAATCTGCTTGAAAGGAGTCAAAAGTACAAATTTTTCTGACTACCAATCATTTTTGAAGGTCAATATCCTAGTGCCCCACGAATATAAAATTTATTTAAACTCATATAAACATTTTTTTTTCATTTCTCTGACCTCCCCTAGTTTTTCGATAAGCAGTTATTTAACGGACAGAAATTTATAAAGGAATTCTGAGCTTTTCATTCGAGTTTCCACCAACATGCGTGACAAACTGTGATAACTATTATCAAATCCGCGTAAATTACGGTAAAATAGAATTGCAATAAATATATTTTCGATAAATAAAAAATTTGCTTTGTTGTCACATCTGCTGGCAGGTCATTTAATTGCTGTAATTTCACTAACAAATCTGTCATCACTGTTGATAGGATTTTTAGAGTATGAGTGCTTGATTTAACGCGGGTGCGAAACGATTTCAGAAAAAGAACATCAAAATTACCGATTATTATGAACAGTTTAAAAATTGAAAAAAATGCTCTTCTAAATCAAATCGTTCTGATTACTATCACTACGAACTCCGCGATAAAAATCCGCTATACAATCATCACTCCGACAATTTCACTCAACGAATCCCAGATAAGAACAAAATATGCACCAGGTTCTCCCGAATTCGATTTGAATAAACTATGAACATCTGAGAAAGTGTATGGTACACCATAAACACAAGATGCCGTAAAAATCTAAAAAAAAAAAAACATCCTAAGCACTACGTTTATACATATAAGTATTTCAGACAGGCAATCCTTATAGCGTAAAAACAAAAGCCTCCAGCATTTTAACAGAGAATATGCGAGAGGGGAGAGGAAAAATAAAAAATCGATACGAGAAAAAAACCGGAATGTAATCAGGAAGACAGCAAAGAGACAACGCAGCGCTATAATGAGGTGAAAATCTGAGCTGCTAATTGCAGGAAAGTGGAGGTGTATAAGACACCCTCCCTCCCCCTCTTCCTCTCTATCTCATTTCCCAAACCTTCCATTGGTTCCAATTGAGGAAGACGTCGAGGAGAACCGAGAGACTGTGGAGAGGAGGAAAGGGAAGCGATGACAATAAGAGAGAGATGAATAATTGGCTGAAGAAGACCACGAAGAATCCCTTCTCCAGGGAGGATCCGCAAAGAGGGAGAGAAGGAGGCGGGAAAAAACGAGCGGAGGCGGAATGGAAGGAGGAATAAACGCATCGAGGGAGAGATATCTTGAGGCAAATTAATGCTCAGTGGAATGGAAAAAAAAGAGAGGCCGTCGCGATGACGGGTGCTGAAGGAATGAAGAAGAGGATGAGGCGAGGAAACATACAAGAGGGAATTAGAAGAATGGGATCGAGGGAGAGGGTTATCAGTCCCGGGACGGCAAAGGAACGAATGCCATGTAGACCGTCGAGTGGGCTTGAGGATTGAAAAAATAAAGGCGAGCTGAAGCGGCGAAGGAAAAGGAAGTAAAGTAGGGGGGGAAGAGTCATTTGAGAGAGAGATAGATACCGGGAGAACGAGGCGAGAGGGCGAGACAAGTAAAAGATTGGTACAGGCGAGAGATGGGGACTGGAGGAGGGAGAATAAATAAAGAGTTGAGGAATACAGAAATGCGTGTAAAGAGAGGAAAGAGATACACTCGCCTGTGCGAAAGTGTAGCAAGTTTGCAGCACATAGCGAGAACATAAGTAATAAAGCGTTTTATGTCATTTTGAATCGATTCCATATACAAATAAAACCAGAATTTCACAGAAAACACGTATGTAATTGCATAGCATAATGAATTAAATAACATTCATTTACCTGATGTAGTCTTCATGCTCAAGTCAAGGGCTATGTAACAAGAAAACAAAAACAGTTGAACTTTAACTGCAGCATTCGAACGGAAAATTGAAATATTTATGTACAAATAAAAAAAACTTGAAAGTTAATAATTATTTACCATCACCTTTTCCTTTAATCACTGCTACAATACGCTATGGAATTTAGTCGGCGATTCCCTGAATAACCTCGCTATTTACGCATTTCGTTATCCCACCCACGAAAAACGTTACTCCTTCGTATGAATGATGAGTTTTATGAAATGTGCTAAATCTTGCGCACGAGTGAAGAGAGAAAAAAACGTAACAGCAGATACAAAGGAAGTGTGGAAAGAGCAGATAGGAAAGAGATAAATTGATTCTCTCGATGGAGAGGGAGAACTGGGATTAAAAAGAAAGGATCGCGTGAGGAGCGAGGTGGACAGGAGAGATAAAGGAACAAAAAAGATAAAGAGGATGGAAGGGGAGAGAAAGATCGAGAAGGAGAGTTCTAGAAGGAGGAGTAGTAGGGATTTTGCGAGAAAGAGGAAGAAAGACGGAGAGAAAAATCTTTATCGGACGTCGCTGAAACTAAACGGCTCCATCTTCCAAACCCTTGGCAATGCAAGAGAGAGGGAGCGTTGTAGTCGGAAGGAGGCGAAGCCAGGGAGATAATTAGGAAAAGAAAGACTCCTTCCCTCTCATTCTCTCCCGAACTATAAGGAGAAGAGCCGTTCCGAGAATCGTTCCTGTCACTTTTTCTCCCATCTTCCCGACTCCGCTATTTTTTCGGTCCAGAGCAGGACGACGTCTTTGCGACCCGATTTTCGTCGCTCTTTCGTTGTATCTCATACTTCCCACTTTGTCGGATGTTTCTTGCGTGATAACCCTCGATATCTATCATTTTTTTATTTTCTTCGCCTAGTTTATGTTTTCGCTGTTTAGTGCTGTCTACAAATAAGGGAGATCTTCTGGCGCGGTCGATTATTATATCATACTTCCGATTTCGCTAGTTTTTATCAATATAAGATTTCTCTCAGTAGAATTTATAACTATGGCATTGTCTCGTTGGAACAAGAGAGATAAAGGCAACGCAAATTATTACAGCCAGCACCGCCTCGAATTTAACGGGATATTAATCCTGGTTTCGACAAATTATTTGGAAACCCATTCAAAAATTCCTAAATTTCCCTTAAAATCTTCATTAAAAAGTAGTTAAATAATAAATAGCTTACACCGTTGAGATACCTTTGCAGGGAAATGGCTCTCTTATATTCTATCTTATCTGCTTTAAAACCTATAAAAAACGGACATTATGATATCAGGAGGGACTGTTATAACACCGCCACGAAAACGTCCTTACGTAGATCGAGAGAAGACTTATAATTCGAGTAAAAAAACGATCGCTTCGTTTGGCTTAAAACGACGAAATGGGGGCGCAGCGATCTTTTTATGCCGAGTGAAAAACGTTGGCCAAGGTACGACCGTTAGGGGAACAAAGGGAAAAAACATACGGAGAAAACGATGTGGGATAAACAGCGAGGAAAACGGCGTGAAAAATCGAGCGATGGGGTACCGACGAGTGTGCGGCTTAACGATGAGGCAGGGAAAGATAGGAGTGTGATGGGGACGGGGAACTGAAATTATGAAGATGGAAAAAGTAGAGAATGGAAAGGAAGAGAGGAAGGAGAGACGAGAGGAAATAAAGAGAGAGAAGTGGAAGAGGAAGAGGAAGAAAAATAAAGTCAGAAAGAGGGAGAGAGAGAGAAGAGGAATGAAAAAAGGAGTAAGAGAGAATATAAGTGGAGATAAGCAAGAGAGGATAAACAGATGTAGGAGAGAAACGGAGGAGTGAAAGTGAGTGATAAAAGGAAGAGTGACAAAGAAACGAAAGTGCAATTGGAAGTTGAGTGGAATAGAAGAGTGCCAGATAAGAAAGGAATTAAGAAGGAAAGGGCATTGATAGATATATATTTAACAAATACAGGTATCCACCATGTAGCATGTGTTATAATAAACGGGAATATATAAAATATATATATATATATATATATATATATAATATATATAAAGAAAAAATGCAAAATAAATTAAGCAAAATAATTAACGTAAAAGTCTAAGAATTACGGAAGAGGATACGAAGGGAAAATGAGTGAGAAAGGAGAGAAGGAAAGAGAGGGAGATAATAGGTTAAGGAAATTTAGGAGAGGAATTAAGCTAGGAGAGAAGAGAACATGAAGTACGAGTAAGAATGGTACAGAAAAATAAGAGAGGGGGGGGAGGAGCAGAAAGAGATAGGGGTAGTTAGGGAGAGGAGAAGAGAGATGGAGTAAGCGTAGGATGCGCTGCGGGGGAATAAGAGGCGGTTGGCGTGTTACGAGGGATATCGGAATACTTGGGAGTGGTGAGGTTGAATGAAAAAAAATCTCGCAGCGGGAGAGGAGATAGATGAGAGAAGGGTGGTAGAAAGTGCGTGTTTGGTAATGATGAGGGTTGTCGCCAGGGGTTTTCGCTGCGGCAGATGGGGGAAAGAGGATGGGGTGTGGGTGCGAACGCCTTCAGAACCCCTTCTCTCCAACGAACAACGAGCTCTATGAAAAAAGGAAGATTGAAAGATGGAGGAGGGAGAGGAGATGGAGGAAGAATTCAAGCGATGCGCCACATTTTTGTTCTCGACATCGTTAAGACGCTGACGCTGGATCGACGAGAAACGCAGGCAAACGACCAAACATTATTCCAATGAGCGATACCGCAATACGTATGCACTTATATCGCCGTGCATTAAGCGAAAAAAGACCTCAAGAAAACATAGTTCCCAATCGAGCGTTATAAGATACAATATATGATATTTTTAAAGATGGAATCAGTGAGGATTTTTTAATAGAATAACTCACGAGTCACATCAATTAATTAATTAAGATAAACATTTTTAAGTTGCACATCCATGAATGTTTAAACGAACTACTGCATCGATTTTTGCAGTTTCCTTGATTGATATAATAATGCATGATAATTTGCTGCAGATATTTATTCATCGTATATCCTCAGTTGAAGCTCATTTCGTTCATTAAATTTTATGAGTAACTGATAAGCCATCGACAATAAAAATAAATACTGATTTAACTTAGCAATAGCAAATATATTTAGGTAATATATGGATGGCAAACGGCATGGGTTTAGTTAACACAGTGTGCTATTAATCAAAGTAATTGTCGATACCCACATCCAATTCATACTATATAGTAAATCAGACTCATAAGATTCATGTTTACTGCGTCCAACAATAACGTTTTTTAAACATAAAAGCTATTCAATAATCACTCGAAAATACTTATATTAGTTATCTCAAATAGCCATAAAAAGGTTAAAAATTGGAGACATCTGATACAAGTATTTTTCAAGCACTTATTTTTGAATTTGTCTTCAGCCATAAGACGAGCTCGATAATTCTCTTGTGAACAAATCACAGATTATTACAATTCTAAAATAAGTGTATAGAAAATATGTAATAACAACCTGACCATGGATGAACAAATGAACGGAGCATAAAAAATGTCATGACAACAATTCCAGAAAGAAAACCTACTGAATTAAATCACAAATTTCATTATCCCCTTCCCTCGTGAGATAAATTATGCAGTACTAAACAGCGCGCCATAATGGCGGCGACCCGGAATAATAGTGCTGGAGTTAGGCGTGGGTGTCAGCAGAGGAAAAATAAAATTAAAAGAGCGGACGGAATAGATAAGGCTCTGAGGGATGGACGCATACGGTCGAACTTTTTTTCTATTTCCCCCTGGGACGCATTATTTACGAGCGTGGGGATAAATATTTTAAGACCTTATTAGTTCCGCTGTTCCGGGAGCTATTTTTTGTCGATGGCTCCGTTTCGTTTTCTCGCCTCCGTGCATCCGAGGGCTTCCGTGAATGATAAACGGCATGGGTTTTGAAAGATGGACGCAGCGCGTCTTAAATACTCCAAGTTCTACGAACTCCTAGTCAAACCACGCTTATATGCATTCATTGCACGTAAGTACATTAAAGAAGGAAAGGCAACGAATGGAAGACTCCCTTTTAAACGGATTTTTGTCCCACAGTTCTTCGCAGCTGCAAGGTTTATCACCGGCTATTAATGATGAACCCTTAAATATAACCTCACAAAGTAAAAGGAACTTCGAGAATTTAGTTAATTAGGTCTACTTTAGATATGGGAATCTCTTAAGCGAACTACCAATCAATATACCCCGTAGACGGCAAGCAATTTAACAAGCCATATGCGTTAATGACTTGCGCAGATAACTCTAATATCAAAACCAAACTAAAAAGAAACGCATGCCAACAAACAAAAACATTAGTAGAATATTTAAAGATATTACGCGATTTAATCGGCAAAAACGGAACCTTCTGAGGCAGTAAATGCTCGTATGTAGCTGGGAATATTTCAAGTACAATGATATGCGCTTAAATTATATAATATTTTTCAAATACGTACATGCAGTTTAAAGTTTTCACATCTCCTCTACGTGGATGCAGCATACAAGCCTTTGCACAGAGTTACTACCACTGGCTTAGAAATCATGAAGATTTTTACATCTGAATATGGTTCTATTTTCTTAAAGAATACTTCGCGTTTCCACGACCGAATGCTCTGATTGTACACATAAATTGATTGTCACAGACACCATCTAGATGACAACAGTAATCACTTTTGCCGAATAGCCTACGCCAAGGGTAAGCAACCTCTTCTACATTCGTAGTTGTGAATGCTTAAAGAGGGCCGCACTGGAAGTCGCGAGAGGTTCGGACGAGTGAGCACAACCGAAGTTATCTTGAGATTCTGTGGTCTCATACTACTGAAAATCAAGTCTAAATAATTTACTAGCGTTAAAAATTTGTCAAAATTTTACTGAAAAAAGAGGAAATTTTCTGTTGAATTTTACCAATCACTTTTTCGTCGCAGCTTCACGAGTCGCATAAAGAGCTCTCGGAGGCCGCATCCGGCCCTTGGATAATAGGTCGCCGACCCCTGGTCTACGCAATCACAGAAAATAAAATCCCACGTAGCGAGAACTCTTTCAACCGGTGGATTATAATAGTATTTTGAAAGCATCACGTCCTGAGCGCCGAAAGGGCCGAACAGCCCTACAGCGAACCGACGTAAGAGAAGCAAAAAAGGAAACGAAGGATATCATTCAAAGTTTTTATTTTATATTTCGGTGGCAAGTGGAAATGGCACGAGAGACTCAGAACGTTTCCTCTCCTTTTTTCCCTCCCCCGCGACTCGCTCGCACGTGTGCGCAAAACGGACGAACATGACCATAAACCGGACAACATGCCAAATACAACCCTGGGTGAAAAATAATATACAAGGGTTCGCTCGCCTGATTACAATGTGCCAAATCCCACGCGTTCGCGCGAAAAAATGAAAGTTAAAAAATGGAAATGAGGAAACAAACAGTTCAGAGAATAAACCTCCGTCATTTATATTAGACGGTAGGCGAGAAATTTTTATTTTTCAGCGCGCGGGGAGGATATTGTGAAGTTTAATTTCTTAAATCATGCGTTAATGCGTAAATACAGAATAAAATATATTTCGTGACAGACCAAAAAATCGATCAATAATGCTTAAAAGTACTTCTAAAATCTAAATTTGCCGGTCAACGCATTTTATTTTCTATACTATAATTTACATTAATATATAAAAATCGAATATTTTGACAAATAAAGGAATATCGATATCTGTCTGAAAAATTAATGTTTTTTCAAGGTGAGATGAAATGCTTGCAGTATGCATGCACCTTCTACTAGTATGTTATATCCTCCTCTGTAAGAGTCGTCGATATATAATGATGATATATAACATATAGGAGGATACAAATGTTTAGGCACTTCCAGATGTGCTGGAGATTCGAAATTTTTTTCAAAGGTAGGATTTTGTGCAAAACCGACTAGAAAAAACGAAAATCTTGAAAAAGTGCAACAATGCGGCCGCTAAAAATTCGCAATTGTTTAAACAAATTTTCATGTGCTACAGAGTTGAAATTTTTTCTGTAAGTATAATTCATAAAAATACCAAATAGGGATTATACAAATTTTGATATTTTAATTTGTTTGGCAGTTAAAAATTCTTAAATTTTAAAAAAATGGATAACGGTTTAGGTACTACGGGATGAGCTAGGAAGCTGAAATTTTCAAATTATTTACAGAGTAGTGAATTTACACAAATAAACATTTCAATTTAACCATATATGAATTTCGGCGGCCGTTAAAAATTATTAAAATTTAAACAATTAGAAAAATATTATTTTACTTCTAGAAATGCTACAACTTTAAAATTTGGCTAAAATGTGTAGCATTAGTATCCCATAATGAAGAAAATGTAAAATTTTTAAAATTGCAACATTTAAGGATTGTTTTAAACTATTATTTTTACATGTGGGAAAAACGAAAATCGCTGCGAAGGTGAAATCTTTAAAATTAAAAGAATATAGAAATTTGTGCAAAACCGACTAGAAAAAGCGAAAATCTTGAAAAAGTGCAACAATGCGGCAACTAAAAATTCGCAATTGTTTAAACAAAATTTCAAGGTTTATGTATTTCCGAATGTGCCACGGAGTTGAAATTTTGTTTATAAGTAGAATTCTTAAAAAAACGAAATAGGGATTATACAAATTTTGATATTTTCATTTGTTTGGCAGTTAAAAATTCTTAAAATTTAAACAAATAGATTACTGTTTAGGTACTACGGGATGAGCTAGGAAGCTGAATTTTTCAAATTATTTACAGTATAGTAAATTTGCACAAATAAACTTTTCAATTTTACCATATATGAATTTCGACGGCCGTTAAAAATTATTTAAATTTAAACAATTAGAAAAATATTATTTCACTTATAGAAGTGCTACAATTTTAAAATCTGGCGGAAATGTGTAGCATTAGTACCCCATAATGGAGAAAGTGTAAAATTTTTAAAATATCAACATTTGGGGATTGTTTTAAACTATTATTTTTACATGTGAGACAAACAAAAATCGCTGCGGAGGTGAAATCTTTAGAAATAAAAACATATTTTTAATGATGAAATATTTTTCTGAGAAATGAATGCTTTTTCAAGGTGAGATGATATGCTTGCAGAATGCAAGCACCAACAACTAGTTTTATATACATCTATTATAAATAACTGTTCCCTTACATAGGATATAGGAGGATATAGAACAAATGAGGATATAAATGTTTGGGTACTTCTAGAAGGGATACAGACCTGAAATTTGGCATGATAAAAGATTATTAGATTCAACCAACAAAAAAACAGAAATCCCAAATATTTTCATTTTTATGGAGTTTATTTCCGACCTCATTGTTTCATTTCTACCCGCAATAAGAAAAGCATGGAAACTGGTAATCTTCACATTATAATGGCACTGATTCAGTGCTTTTAATGAGAAGCAATGGACTATATTATAATGTCACTGATTTTAAACTACGAAGTAAACTTATGATGACGTCATAATCCTAATACACGAAATTCTAACAAAACGTGAAAAGATTTTAGTGACGTGATTTCTAAAGCTTTTCGAGAAATTTTTAAATCTTTTCAATTATTAAACAAAATGAACGATGGAATTAAAATATGATTAGACGAAATTGTGGGAACAATAATGTCATAAACTTCCATTACTAATGACGAAAAAAATATAATTACGCCATAGGTATTTGCGGTTTTTTATGCGTACTAAAAGGTGACGCCATAATCCTAAAACACAAACTATTCTAATTTATCAAGAAATTTAGTGTAAACTGGACGCGAGACGATTGCCAGAGAATTTGGAAATTCCGGATTGGTGCCTTTATTTCGCGGAAAATCAGAAATATTCTGAGAGAACACTTTCAATTTATTATATATATTTGGGCTCCACGTGACTTAGCCTTGGAGTTAGCATTGGTTTATTTACGAGTTTAGATATTGGTGCGTGGTAGATTTCTATGAAACACTTGCAGAATGCAAGAACCGACAACTCGTATTTTATATAATGTTATTACATAAATAGAAGTACATAAATAGAACTTTAAGCTTAAAAGCTTTTCAAGTCACTATGGTCGATAACACACCACATCGAGATATCGATACTGCTCGACGTCCTCGGCGATTTTCACTGTCACAGAACACTTGTGGTTGTTTATTCCGATAATATATATAAACATACATAAATTCGATATACGATGGAATAATAAAATAATGAAAATCTCACGGGTCAAGAGATATTTAAGTAAATTTTTGTCTATTGTAACAACCATTTTTGGGTGACAAAGAATTCCTAAATTCATCTCATAATTATACGTTGCCTGTGAAAATACTATCACCATTCTTCTGTTAAACTATACGAAACCATTTAAAAAACATGTAGCATTCAGTAACCGACATTCAAGTATGCAAATCCAAAGCTCTCGAGATAAGGATGCGTTATTTTTGAGACTACAAATTCAAGTTTTCGATGAATAAACACAGTCAACCTCTAATCAATTCAGAAAAAAATCTCTTTTAAATTACAGCCCAAGACGCTGCTGTTTCGAAGAATGCGGACGTCTAAACAGATACTCGCGATGCATCTGATAAATAAAACATTTCCCGGAGATTTATGTGGGTTTACCGATAAGTATTCAGATTGTTCGCTGCGTAGCTCGATTACGTTACTAACTGTACCTTTCCTTTCAGGGGTGATAGGTGATAAATTATTTCCGAGGTGACTAATTTCACTGAAAGTTTAGGAGCTGCCCACCGTAGTTTTTTCCTTTCTAATTTTTAATTTAATTAAACGCAATTACGAACTATTTGCTGTATTTATGCGAATATAGGCCGAGGTATTTTTTATGCTTTTGCATCAGAAAAATAATGAGTCGTCTTATATTCGCGTGGTCAAAGAGGATAACAGTTTGCGGTCAATGATTTCGAATAGTATGGATAGACCAGAAGATGACATACTATGGAACCAGAGGGATAAAGGAAGTGATGAAACAAGTGAGGACAGCTAACCTGAGTGGATGTGGGATGGATTTTTTGGGATAACACTTTTTGTTTATTTTTGTGTTGTTTATCCTTGTAGTTTGTGTGTTATATGGTGTAGCGTAAATAACATATCTTAAAAATTGTCCTTCTATACGAAATTGATAATTTTGCGCATGGGTCATCGTCATATATTCAGGTAACTACTGTTTTCATCAACGACTACCTATTTTTAAGGAGTCGTCTTATATTCGGATATATACGGTACTTACTATGCCATAGCCGCAAAACAATGTTGCGAATAAAATCGATGCGATGAAAAAGTGACGAAAGAATACGACAAAAGCGATAGATATACCTACGCATAGATTTATGTAAAATTGTTTCCATTTTCTGTCAATTCTCAGTGCAAATTAATTATATGGATAGGTTAATTTTCTTTTTCGGCAAATCAGCATTCATTATTAAATTACCAATTAATTTTCAAATCTTTAAATACCGTCTATTTATCTGCATTAACATTCATGTTTATAATTAATTTTACAATTTTACGCAGGGATTATAATCACTCGAAAATATATCGAGTTTAAAATAAGACTGTTTACAACCAACACGAATGTAATGGTATGGAAATTTATATCGACTGCCGTCTCTTGCTAATTATGTGGTTATAAATGGCATTTCATAATAAGGCAAGACGCTTCTTTTTCTTATCCCCTCAATAACGGAAGACAATTTTTCGGTCGCAGAATATTAAACACGCAAGACTGGTTTTTGAAGAGGGGAGGGAAAACTATCATCGACACCACAACATTTTTACCATGTAACCTACAATTCGAGGACGTTTCCCTTTCCTTTGAAAGTTATTTTTCCGCTTATTAAACGCATTAATTAATTCCGTTTACTTGCAGTAAAACTCGAGATTATATATATATATATATATATATATATATATATATCCCAATTTCACGGCTGACGAACTAACCCTCTCTCTCTCCCCACTTCTCTCAAACTTTAAGCCAACGCCTAATGGTTTCCCTTCGCATGGAATGAGACGATTTATACAACGTTAATTAAATACGAACGTATATATATATGGTGTGTGTGTAAGTGTGTATGAATTAGCGAGTTATAAATACGGAAAAGGAAAAGTTTCGGATCTCCTCTGAAGTCCCTAAAAATGTTTTCCGTTTCCGCTAAACAATTTGACGAGGGACTTTTAATTGACGCTCAGAGTTTTTATTTTTATGCATCTTCTCTTATATTATAAAGAACAAAAAGGAACGAGAGGTTCGCAACTCTGCAACCCCTTCTGTCTCTATCATAAATTTCTATCTCCTTTACACTCCTCCCTTCTATTCCTATTCCTCCCTCTCTCTTTCCAAAATAAGCCTTCTCTCCAGAATCAACATCCCTAAAATGACCTAACGACTCGAACCGCCAAAACAATCGTTCCACCCTCCCACTCTCTCCCTTAACATCCCTCTGGTTCTCTCTCTCTCTCAGGAAAAGAAAAAAAAGAGAACGAAATGCATGAATCTGCATGAATTACTCGAGGAAACCCATTTGGCGCAGGCGGTCCCTAAATACTTCCTACCCCTCTTTTTTTTAGCCAAATGGAAGAGTTTCTGAGGAGGCGGAGAATGAACGGGGTAGCCAGCACCTTCTCTCGGAGAGAATCCGAAGCACATATGCCCCCACCACCCCGCTCATGGCTGCCTGTGTACACGCGGAAAATCTCTCCCCCTCTCTCCGCATAGAGAGAAAATTCCCTAAAGGGACCCGTAATCAGACGATGAAATTATACAACAAATGCAAATTAATATGAATCCGGATAAATCCCCTTTTCGCGAACACATTCTCTCACTACGGCCAATTCACCCCGCGATCCAACAGTTTTTTTTATCGTCTCGGTTTGTTTTATTTTACATGCGATGGATTCGTTGCGTGAGAGGACCTCGAAATTCTTCGAAAGAGTGAATTCGCGAGAAAAAGCGATCGTGGATAACGGAATATGAATCCAAACGAATCGCGATCCGTTTGCCGAAACTGATCGAATCAGCTCTTATTCGCGATCAGTCGGGTTCTCATCTTTGCGAGAGTTTTGAATATCGATTAATGCCTAGGGACAGCTGGGGAACCGAACGCGAAACGTCGCTTTTGAGAACGAATAGATTCCATCAATGGATAGAATTGAGGGGGAGAGTGAGGTAGTTATGAGGAAGGGAAAGAAAGGAGAAAGAAAGAAGACAGAATGGAGACGGAGCGATTATAAAATTGCTTGAAGAAAGAGGACGCGAACGACAACAGAAGCAGTCACTTTAAGAAAGAAGCATTAAAAGCTCATGCATATAAAGGCAAATTTAAAATCGAACTCACGTCGTGGGAATCTGGATATGACATTTTGAAATGCAACCGGCAGACCGAGCCTTTCGCTAAAGTAGAGGCAAAGTGTTTTTTCTCACCATTTTTGCATTAATAACACTCGGTTTTCCATGCAATCGAAATTTTTCCTGTCACTCGTACTACATCATGCTATATAAGTTTTAAATGTTTAATGCCTCTTTTAACTCCTACATACACGTAACATTAAGAGAATAGAAATACATTTTCCGTTCGTATTTCTTCCATTTAAATAGCCCAGTTCCCAAATTGAGATTCTCAATATTGGATTAAAATCAGACGCCTTCGTTTAAATACAGCTAATATGGATTAAACAAACCTACCTCAGGATTTATTTGACTTTGTAAAAGCAAGATCACATCGTGGAAAAACGGAATATTTTCCAAGCGAAGAAATAATGTTCTCGGACGAACTGAACACGAGAAAAATTAAATTCTTCACCTTTCCATTTTAGGACAACGGGATAAATGAAAAGGCAGTTTAAAACCAAAATAAATCTTTTTTCTTTCCTATGATTAAGCATTTTCCAAGGGAAGCACGACTCGTTTACATTCCTTTAGAGCGGGTGCTAAAAAAAAGCAAATTTTCACTAAGGATATCTAATCAAATAAAAAACGGATGTGCGCTAGCGTTTCCTCCATTCCCTTGCTATTAAATAAATTAAACTTTACTTTCATTCATTATTCAAAATAATTATATTTCCTTTCCCGTTAAGCGAATTAACACCAACGGGATTGTCACGCGAAAATTCTGGATACGTCTGTCCAACTACACGGAATGCTTATGAATAAGGCATATATTTTTAAAGTAATTTATTTTAAAGTTACTTTCTAAATAATTTGCTTCGAAGTGACTGAATGTGGCAGGCTGAACATTTGAATTCACTACCTTAGGGCTAAATTCGCCTCAGTGGCGTAGCTGGGATTATTTTTCCCTCTGGCTAGATTTTTTTAGCGTCTTTACGTCTTATATAACGCGGGATCACCTGAAGCGAAGGTCCTTAGGCTTTTCCCGGGTGATAGCTACGCCACCGATTAGCATAACTTGGCCACCAAGAACATGAAAAGTAAAAAAATATGAGACCTGCAAGTCAAATATGGCATGAGTTTGATCTTTGTAAACTAGAAGAATTTGAGGGAAGGCAGAGAGACAATCAATATTATAAACAACTTGCATATCGGCAAGCTCGGGCCGAAGTAATTGAACTTTTTTTGCGAAAGAAAGAAGTTAGCATGCAAAAAAACAGAGATTACAAAATATAGAGTTGATCGTACTTTATATGCAATCGAATTAATTGATAAAGATGCATAGGAAATACTATTTACTTGGACTGAGATGTTTTTCTACATTTTGCGTATTATGAGATTGAAACGAAATACAATTCATAGATTTCAGGTTTTGTAAAATATTACTTGCATTTGAAATTTTGTAAATTATCGAATGAAAAATAAATTTAATGAATTAATTATTGGAATGTGTTATTGAATTGTGAAAGGTTTCCATAAAATAGATTCTTTTATAAATTCTTTAAATACATATTACAAATGATGGGGGCAACTTCAATAGAAAATGAGGTGCCTTATGAAAATATTTCAAACTTTTTACAAGCCGGGAATTATTCACCGACCATCGCTATTTGCAGGCAACATTAAACGGCGAAAGCTTGGGCCCTACGTATTGATTTTTAGAGAGACGCAAATATCAAGCGATTCCGATTTTGTCGAATGCTTTATTTTCGCCTGATTTTTTTAAGGGCTCGAATGAGCGTATCACGGATCGTTGGCTGTGAGATCCAAACTTCACCTTCACCTTTCTCCAACAATCTCCGATTTCCTTTTTTTTAGACAGGAGAGGGCGTAACGTACCAAAAACTACAAAATATGACTCGATTGAAGGAATTCCACCATTGATCTGTAAGCAGACGAAAGAACTCATGCTGGCCAATAAGAAAGCAGAACAGAGAGAGATAAAGAGAGAACCAAATTGCGGCCTTTCACTCCCAGACAAAATCCCGAATGGCCAAAGTACCAGAAGGAGGAGGAGGATTCCATGGAGGCGGCAATAACTGAACGGGGGAGTATGGAAGGAAAAGAAAAAAAAACACCGCCGACTGCATCGTATATTTTTGGACACCAGACGGGTTTTCAGGGGGTGTCTGCGGCTTGCGGGCTTAATAGCCCGAAGGCCCTAAGGTCCCTCCTAAAGCCTCCTCCGCCCTCCATGCACTCTCTTTTCCTCTCCTCGCGAAGAGGAGAGAATGGAGGTCGGGTCGGGGGAAGGACGAGAAAATGGGAGGTGACGTAGAAGATGAAGATAGAAGAAGAAGAGGGTGGAAGGGCAAGGCCGTGAAGCATATACTGGCAGCCCGTCCACGCTTCCAAAAAAAAAGTCAGGAGTCAGAGGGATGAGAAGAAGAATTTTGACCTCGGAGAGGCTGATACAAGGCCCCCTCGTGTCTCCCCCCCCCTCCTCACTTACGGCCCATCCTCTTGAACTGCCAGCGCCATATCCTCCCGGCAACCCTGCAAAAAAGTCTCTCCTCGATGGCCGTATAAGTCAAAGGAGGGAACACTTGGCCCGGTCGGTTATTGGAAGGCGTAAATTTTTGTGAGTGGGATTTTTTTCCTTCCCGTAAAAGGGAGACGTCGGGCTTTTAAGTACCGTTGGGGGGACTTTGAAAATTACTGGGTTTTCTTCGTCTTTTTTTCCGAGGATCTGTTCTATTATTATGGTCTATGGGAGTGCTTTTGGCATCCAGGCTCGAATTAAGTGGGGTCGCATTACGGATTGCTTCAAATAAATGCCCAAGGTACCTGATATAGTCATAAAATTGCATCTTAATACGAAAGTAGCAATTTGTAAGGATAAGCAAACTATCGCAGATTCAAATCTCATTGGAAGAAATCATATTCATTATTATGATGCACGATCGGTTACTTGCTGCTGATGATTATTCGAATTGAGTAGTTAATTTGCTCAATTACTAGAGATACATGCATCAAAAATTTTAGTGCATTTAAAGAAAACGGGGGGGATGTTAAGTAACATAAAGGAGAAATGGTCGTCGATGGTATGGTTCAAGGACATTCCAGGTACATATATCCTGTTGTCATTTATGGCAAAGTAATCCACTCGATTAAATACATAAAAAGAGATCGATAATATTAGATTTTTCACTTCTCGACTGGCTCGCAAAGATATTAAACGAAACTCAGTTTAAAAACGAGCATTTCAATTTATATAAACAGGTAACGCCTAACAAATTAAATGGTACTTCCATAATAACCATCCTATTTTTGTTTGAATAATACGATAACTTTAAAGAACTAAATGCTGCAAACAAGAAAAATTACCATAGTTATTTCACGGATCAATTTTATGTAAAAAACATCCTTGTAGTCCCTGGAGATGGCACGTCGCCATCTGGTGCGGTGTTCAAACTTTAAAAAAAATCCATAATCGATTTATTCCACAAAGTTGCGTCCACCATCGTATAATTTAAGGAACAATTTTTAGCTGAAAACCAAATCAATCAGGGCCACATAATCATATTATCAATAAAATAGCATCGGCCATGTTTACGGCCGCTATGTAATTGTACTTCATATTGACACAGCAAGAAGATTACTTATTTTTTTAGGTTGTATGTATGTATGTATGTCCGCAAGGTCATCATCAAACTTTACCTCTTGGTAACTCAATGTTATTGACTATAAAAACTATTTACTGGAAAAACAAAAGTACATTATTAAACTATAAAATAAAAATGTTGTCAGTATCTCAAAATGTTTCCCGTAGAATTTGTAATAATAAACCAATGCCTGGCGAGTTCTTCTCGACATATGCGATGTGTCCTTCGAAATCACATTTTGTTTACGACACCCCTATTCCTAAACAGTTTACATATAAAGAGCATTATTTAAATCTTTGAGCTGAGTGATTACCGGAGATCGACAATTCCCAATCCTTCCTGCTCTCCTCAGATTTTACATGCCATGAACGATGTACACCCAATGATACGCTAACGAAATCTGTTTCGCAAAATCGGTTTATATTTCTTTTGTTTTCATAAGACTTGCATTTCATCATCAACAATGAAGTTAACAATGATCAAAATTATCTCAAGTTTTAGAGTCTTTTCATTTCCAATCGATCATTCTAGTTCTCCTATTCATCTGCCCCGGTCGCAACTAAAGAAGTGGTGCAAAAATTGTTAATGGCAAGTTGTGCGAGGTTGCATGGCACAATGACGGGCGATTTCACTACTATACTTGTTCCAGACATTACGCAATGTAAGTCCCCTAAAAACCAACTAAATAATTAAAAGAATTTTATTTTTTCTTATACCTTCCACGAAAACTACCTACATATGCATGGGGATACGTGTGATAGTGGCCGTGCGGTCCCTCCAGGGACCCGCGTCGTTCCCACTAATTCTGACCGGAACTGCTTCGATAGGCTAAACACATGATTGTGAGAACAAATTATAAAGTTTCTCCTTAAACTACTTTGTGTTTCTTGAAATTACATCATTTATAGTTTATTTTTATTTATTAATCGTTCACCCAAAAACCATATAAATGGTAAAAAATATAGGTATTAGAGAATTTCTTATGAAGGGCCGCATATTTGGTAGTTTGCCCTGGGTGCTAAAATAGCTAGTTACGGCGCTACCCACAGGGATTCATATTGCGACAATTACTTGCGTGATTTGTTCGAATAACATAACTGAACGACTACCTTGCATTTGTTCTCAATTCTTTACCAAAACAAATTTTAAAAGTCAGAAATGTTTAGAATCTCCCGAGTAATCGAAAATTCCGGACTTGAACTGATAAAAATTAGTCCCTCGACCTGTATGAGATATTGTACATACATTGAATAACTCATTATTTAATTCATTGTAAATTTTTTCCCATATC
The DNA here is from genome assembly GCA_028673005.1 of Tanypteryx hageni. Classification (NCBI taxonomy): domain Eukaryota; kingdom Metazoa; phylum Arthropoda; class Insecta; order Odonata; family Petaluridae; genus Tanypteryx; species Tanypteryx hageni. Next base: position 82,666,309 of record CM054113.1, on the reverse strand, counting down.
TAAATATCCTGCAAACGTCGATCTTACACAACCGGGTATTTGCGTCGCGTTATGTACATATTTTTTCCGTAGCAATCCAGCCATCAGTACATTTAACTTGTACTTCTATGAGGGGATATGGATCAACGAATGGCGTAGCTGAGAAATGAGCGAGTGGATGAAAGAGGGGGAACATCTCATAAATAAATTAAGCCGACTACGGCCATCAACTCTAAATTTCCGTTAGGGATATATTTTTACGTATTTATATATATATATATATATATATATATATATATATATATATATATATATATATATATATATATAAAAGGATGCGTCCTAATACACCCGAGAAATTCCCCTTAATGCCTTTCGCCCGGTCAAAACCCACATCGTCTAAGCGTTCATCAGTCGGCTTCTCTTTCAAAGGACTAGTTGAGGGATAGTCCACGAGCGATGACTAAGGAGACTCCCTCGACCATAAAATTCCCTTTCTCCCTCACGAAAAATAAATAAAATCCCTAAACCCAACGCAACAACCCTCATTTTCCTCCAACTTCACACCCAAACACGCCCACGTTTCTCGCATCGCCTTCGGGAAAATTATGCCCCACAACTCTCTCCACCGACTCCCTTTCTAGACACATTAACAAATTCGAGGGAAAGGGATGACGTGTGTGTGTCTTGAATACCTTTCCACGCGTGCCTCGAAACAGATTCTGTCCCAAAAATAATCTTTTACCCTCTACCCCCCCCCTCCACCACTTTCTCTCTCTCTTACACTCTTTTCCGTCACACACTCCCGCTGCCCCTCGTTCTCTATATCTTCACCCTCAACAGACGGAATACCTCTCTGCGTAGCTATGCAACCAGCCCCATTCTCTCCATCCCAACGTCCCCGCATCATTCTAATGCAGCCCTTAAACGCGACCGTCTCACAAGGATCGCCGTTTTTGTTAATTTCTCCTTTTCTTACTCACTATCTCTCTCTCCTCTCTCTCTCACCGACTCCCATTCCTACTCTTACCCCACTCCCTCTCTCCATTTCCCTCTCCATCTCTCTATGCCTCTCATTCCTTCTCACTCCCTCTCTTCTCTCTCTGCCTACCTCTCCCTCCCATTCCTACTTCCCCTTCTTCTCACACCTCTCTCCCCTTCTCTTTATCCCTCTCTCTCTCTCCCTTTCCATCTCTCTACCTCTTCATTCCTCTATCCCTCTCCCATCCCACTATTTCCCTCTAACTCCCTCTCTTCTATCCCTCTTTCTCTGGCTACTTCCCCAACCCTTCCTCTCCCCTCTCACTTTCTTTTCCTCTCATTCCTCTTTTCATATCCCCCTTCTTCGCTGCTCCACCTCTCTCAATCCCATTTCTCCTGACGTCATCGTCAACCCGACGGCGTGTATTCAGCGCAAGGAACAAATGTACTTTTACCCGTCTTCGCGTTTTCTCTCCGCTCCTTTTTTTAAAGAAAAATTAAGAAGAAATAAGTACGCGTCGAGGGTACTCGGAGTAGAACATAGAGGGTTGGATTTTTCGTTTTTGCGCGCGGACGAAAACACTAGTTTCCCAGGAGTGGAGGATTCGTTATTTGCGTCGGCTGGCATCAAGGATTCGGAGAAATGTCACTCCGCTCGTACGATTCAGGAATGTTACCATTGTTTCTATGGTTTTCGCTATCGCCAGTTGTACTTTTTATTGCATATCGTGATTGATGGTTCGTATTGTAAAACAATAAACAATGAGAGATATATTTCTTTCGGTGTTTGGTAAAAAGGTATAAGTATTGGAGACAGTAAGCTATATTATGTTAGGTTACGGTGCTATTATCCAAGTATTGATTACAGAGGCGGATTTATGCACAGGCGCATGAGGCGCTAGCTGGGGGCCTCGTCGAATAGAGAGCCTCACCAAAGGTCGACTTTAGCCCAAAATCTCTTCTTCCCCTTCTTTTCCGAAAAGCGAAAATCTCAAATATTCTCCCTTTTTCCTCAGCCATAGTTGCTCCCAGTTGAGCCCCGAAGCCCAGTCCTAGGGCATTGCTAAGCCTAACCACCTCCGGTTTTCCTTTGGGTCGTTCTCTCCATTTATGATAGGAAAGTGCCCTTTCTTCCTTCATGAAGTATAGGAGGGGGAGTGTGCAATACGAATTTGGACAAAGAAACCGCGAAAGCGAAAAACTGGTCTAGTTTAACGATCCAGTAATAGCTAGTACATGTAGCGCCGTAACAAGGAAGTTTGGCGCCCGGGGCCAGGTGTAAGAGTAACACCCCAGACTTTGAAATTAATAATAATATTACAATTGTTATCATGCGTATAAAAATTAAAATCCAAGAACAATATTATTCTATGTATTTAGAACAAAATATCAACTCGCAACACGCGGTTGGCGCCTCTTGGTTTCTGCTCGCTCCTCTTTCACTAGGGCACTGAATACATGACTCAAGAATGAGATGCCAAATAGATACCGACAAAAACAAAGATTCAGCAATAGCATAATCAATCCAAAGACATTATCAGAAGCAGACATGGATTCAGATCACAACCTTGTAATATTAGATGTAGTTACAAACCTAAAATAAATAAGGAAAACGAGGTGATAAAGAATTGAGATTGAAAATGAAATAAAATGAAAATGCATTCAGCATGAAATTGAAAATCTCATAAATCTGGAAAACAAACACAAAACCGCGGATGGGCTGAAAGATGAAAGAGTAAAGAGATAAGTAAACAAGAAAAGAAAATCAGAGAAATCTGGATCACAAAAGAAAAGGAACGGGAAAATGGATGAGAGAAAAAAGTGGATAAACAGTGTAAGAGGTAGAATTAATCAAAGAAGAATAAACTAAGGCTAAAGAAAACCAGATAAAGGAAAAATGTGGAGAAATATAACGGATAGAAAAAATAAGGACGCGACATCACGTTGCACAAGCGCCATAGAAACGACGAAGTAAATAGTAGAATGGATGAAGAGAGAATGATTATAAAGCTCATAAAAGGAAAGAGAACTGCATTGGAAATTAGCTACGGAGAGAGGCCATGATTAAAGACGTGTTAGAAATAAAGTGAAGGAAAAAGGGAAATATAACGGAAAAGGTCATAGCCGATAGAGAACATAAAGGAAAAGAAAGTTAATATGAAATGATGAAGATTGCGGCAAACAGAAGTACGTGGAAAGCCAGGTATAATCAAATATAGTAATTACAGAGCTGTATACATACGGATTACCAATGATGATGGTTAATTTAATAAAATCGGAGCTAAATCGAAGAAGGAGCTATTAAAACATGAGATTTTATTTGGCAATGGAGTAAGACGCCGCACGACCTATATTTCCTATCAAAAGTAAACCACCAAAACGTCATCTGTAAAAGAAATGAAGAGCTCCGTAAAATGTGATATCCGTGTATAAAGAAACAAAAAATGCAATTTGAAACACTTCGGCGAGATAATAATCTAAATTTAAGTGTCACAAGCAACATTTTTCAGAAAAGGTCACAGAAAAGCACAATGCAAACAAGCATTGGGCAAAAAATCCTCAATAATAGGAAAAATTTGTGGGAAGCATCTTTCAAAAATAACCTCCATTTAATGTTTTAACTATAGGAAAGTTAAAAAACCCATTAAAATCTCGACGACGCATGAAATTCAGGAATCTCGCCAATTTCTCACATACAAAAACGAAATTCTAAAAAAAGGTAGATATAGCGTGCGTGTGCGTGTGTTTGTGCACGTGAGAGAACGTTCGCGTGTTCCTGGGCAAGACATACATGATGATATCGCTGAAGTACGCGTAGTACCAACCAAAGCCGGTTGTTAAGCTGATAAATGCAGTTCGAATTTCAAATTGAGAGGATGAAACGAGAGAGCGAGAGAGTTGAAGAATACGTTCTGAAAAAATACGCTCTTTATCTCTGAAACGAGTAAAAATATAAAAATTTAAAAAATCCCAGGATAAAACTTTTTTAAATCGACACTTCTACTTGAATTTTTCATTCCTTTACAATTCCCCTTTTCAATCCCAAATTATCCAGCACTGCCGTGCCTGCGAGAAAACACTCATACCGCGTGCGAGAATAGTTTCGTTGTAAAGATATTCGGAAAATACCCGATAGCTACAGAATGAAATGAAAAATAGGCAATAAGACAATCACAATGGGATCACAACGCCCTTTATTCATAAAAAGAGAAAAATTCGAGAATTATCCCTTCCTAGACATCCTCTCTTAGGATACATTTAAGGTAGGGGTGGGGTAACTTTTTTACGCAGCGGAAGTTGCACTGGATGTTGCCAATGCTTCGGTGGGCCGGATTAGAATTCGAATTGAAAGTCCGAGATTCTGAAGTTTCATATGAGTGAAAACCAATCCTAAATGAGCTTTTTAGGGTTAACATTTCAACATAATGCATTATTATTTGAATTGAAAAATATGAATTTATGTGTAGGATTTTACAGTCCTCATTTTCATCACATCTTGGCGGGCCGTACAAAATACTGTCGTGGGCCGCATGCGGACAGTGGGGCCTAGCTTCCCCACCCCTAACTTAAGGGGAGCAAGGTGAAAGCTCGAAATGATAATCAAAGACACAAAGCATTATTAAACATGTTATTTTCCTATTCCATATGTGCAGGTTCACTAATTCGTGAAGTTCTTTAAACTTCAACTCAGTGAGACTTCAGTCACAAAGATAAACTTTCAGATATCCTTTTCTATCCCTAGGGGGTAACGCGTAACTTAAAAGACCAGAGCCGTAGCGCAAAATTTTATAATCATCCGCTCTAAAATCTTCTATAATCCAATTCCGAATCGAGTCAAGCTCTCGTCAATGAAGCGTGAGAAAGAGTTTGGCATGTGATTGATTAATGAAATGCCGTTAACCGCCCACCCACATGGCGTTTTGGGTTCACTGACACCTGCGAAATTCGGCAACAAATAAATCGAAGCGCTTAAAAGAGACATCGAACAATTTTTCGCTTTTATTATGACATCGACAAGATATAAGGATCAAAACTGATAAATTCCGTGTTAATCAATCAATTTTCCTCTAATTTCTGTTTTGCATATTATCAATGCCGCAGGCATGTGCCGTTGAATCTGTCTTTGTCATTTTATGAGTGACTTCTCGGCCTTCTTTCGATTCCGGATACAGGGCTGAATTATGAAATACACCGCAAAAAATAATCATATTGAAAATAGAGGTTCGAAGAGGTCCATATAATGGGGCATTAACATAATTTAGCAAATTAATTTCTTATTTTTCTAAAATTTTGACATGATGCCATATGGATGCAATTTAGAATCAGGCTATTTAAATTTGCATGGATTACACACACACACACAATACACAGGACGAGTTAGTAACTCTACTAAATTGATAAAATATAAAAAAATATAGTGGCCACTGAAATTTTTAGTCGCCAGTGGCGATCGGGTTTCCGGCTTTCTCCAGCTTTGGTTGACTAAAACCTTCAATTATATGTGTACGATCCCGACTGAGCAAATCACTGAAATATACATGCGCCATCAAAATAAAACTTCAATCACTATCTTTTGATTACAGAATTGTTCAAATTTCCCTGATAAGACGATTCTGGAGGCATCATAAAAACAATGATGCCATGTGGCATCCTACGCCCTGTGAAAAATAAGATACTTTTTCATGACTACATAAGCTTCATTACAGCCAAGTTAGTATACATCACGTTATCTTGAGATTTTCGGAAAGAAAGTTCAGAAAAAAACGTCCGCTGATATAACAAAAAAATCGAAAATTCGTGCAAACGTATGTACTCGATCCATTAACAAAATCCTCTTCTTATACCAACCGGAAATGTAAATGGAATTTGTCAACAAATAGTCCTTTATGAGTGCCCCAAAGGGTTAGACCTCGTCAAAGGATCATGTCCGCGTCCCGCTTGTATTGCGATTAATTTTTCATACGTCACCTAGCAATTATAGCCAATGACGAGTCCGCTCGGAAACATTTCCTCGTTATTATTTTTCGGAATCCCATTATCCCTCGCGCCATCCAATCAGGAAATTGGCCCCTTCTCAAGGAAACAAGAGAGGTGACACGAAAGAGGAAGATGTAGAAATAAAGGCCAGGCTCGATTTTTCCCCAGTCGAAAAAATCCGCTGCCGGGAAACGGAGAAAATTAACTTTAGGAGGGGGCTCGAAGGATTTTTCTCCCGATTTGATCCGCGCAGCAGACAATATCGGATGCCTTTCCCAGAGTTCGAATCGGCCCCTTCTCATGTCTGGGAAGAACTCGATGGCAAAAGAAAAACAAATTCGCAACTACATTAACTGAACATTAAGATAAATTTTAAATATATGTTTTATACATAGATATGCACATTGCACGAATATGCTAAGAATTTTCAATCCTTTGTAATCACTAATTTTCCCAGTATGATAAAGCATTCCGTGGAAAATGAAAAAAACGAAAGAAGTAAGATTTCTCCCCGTCATCGGAAGAAGATCTTCAGATCAAATCTCAATGCTTCGCCATCCTTGGAAGTTTGAAACTTCTATCATTAACAGTTTCGGAGAAATATCACTTTAAAATATTGAAAGCTTCGAAGTTGGCGTCGCTGGCTGAAAAAATATTAATGCGAGAAAAATTTAAATCCATCCGACAACTTTTATTTACTCAAATGATAATAATTTAATATTTTATTTAAGATATAACTATGTACCACATTTCACTGTATTTCTAAATACTCGCATTTATGTTTCAGAAAGATAGGTTGAATAATCAATTAGTTTTAACAAACGTCTAAATTAATTCAAAAACATTTTCTGGAAGCGAAAAATATTATACCTTGATATTAAAGGAAATCGTTTAATGATGGCGCATCCCTGACGCAAATTGCCTGTTTTTATAGTTTCTCCATGAATTAATATCATCATATTTACTGATAACGCAATTATGAGTGACTTTCAATTAATTAAAACAAGCAGCTACTTACTAATTCCAAAATTTTTATTTTAACATTCTGGGTCAAGTTTTCTCCATAACTTGACGTAAACATTCGTCATACCACCTAGATCATTACATTGAGAAGAACTCTCCAAATAATTCATAGTTTCGCTCCGTAAACGAATTAATTACATTATAACAGGACGAAAATTTTCCTTAACCGCATCCAAATAGAGAAACTCCTATTATTTACTTCAAAAATGTTGCAGCTAGGTTGATTCCTTAACGTATTTTTTTCTTTTTTCTTAAATTAATAGGACAAGTAGGAATTTTAATGGCCGAATTTAAATTTAAAAATAATTAGAATAGTCTCGCATTAGGAGTCCGTTATAATCCCGTCAGTCTATCCTCCCAGAAGTAAGAGCAGTAAATCACCAAGGAAGATTGGTTCGAGTTATATTAGAAGTCTCATCCTCTGCCATTTCGCAATGCCCAAAAAAACAGACGCCTTTAAAATAAATCCCACTGTTAAAACTTTCCTCAACCGTCCAAAACCCATTATCCGATTACGGCGGAAATTAATTATAACAGTTTTTCCTTAAGTGAAAGCAACGAATTGATCAACGATCTCGAAATTATTTCAGGAGTAACCCTACACACGACAGTTTTTAACGCGCCTTGTCTTACAGGAGGGTTCGTAAATATTTCGCTTCTTTGTCGGGAATAATAAGCGCGTTCGGCCTCTTTCACCGAGGCGAGGACGAAAAGGGGCCTAGAGCCAGGAGCGGGAATCCCTTTCTCTGTCCTCTTTTGCCTTCGCCAGCAACCTTCCAAGCACTTCAAAAGCAGTTAAATTGGAATCCTGGGAGGAAATCGCTCTACTGCGTGAACAGATGAAGCGGAGGAGAAAGTGGTTAGGAAAAGAGGAACAAATGGAGATTAGGAGACAGCGAGTGACAGTGACACGAGTGGGAGAGTGTGTGAGAGAGGAGAAAAAAGAGGAGGAAAGAAAACACAGGAGAGAGAGAAAGAAGAAATCGCGTGAAAGAAGAATAGCAAAAGACGACACATGAGAAAAAACAAAGTATGATAGTGAAAAGATAATCGCGAGCGATAGGATGAGTAGAAGCATTTAAAGGAGGAGAAAGAGAAAGGAAAGTTAGTGGAAAATATAGAGAGACGATGAGAAAACAAACCAGAATAGATGTAAAAACAGAAAGTAGGATAAAGAAAATGGAAGGGGAAAAGAGGAAGAAATATAAGGAAGAGAGTTCAAGGAAAGGAAATAATTAAATTAAGAAGAGAAAGATGAAGAAAAGAAGAAAACAATGAAAGGGAAAAATCGCTCACTAAGGACATAAACGCGAACGTAATTGAAAACAAAGTCATGAATATTTCATTTAAAGGTATCCTATCGCCCCTTGTAGATCGAAAAACAAAATTTAAAATATTCATTAAATTTAAACGATTTCATTTTCATCAATTTACTTAATTCTAAAGATTTTAATGCCAGTATCAATATATATATGTTACGAATTAATTCTAAAAAGCTGGTGTATTCCTCAATCCTCGTCTCAATTTTTTAGGCTAACAGCTGCTGATCTAACATGCTGCTAAATGTTTTAAAATTACATATTGTGGCTGAGTTAAAATCACGCTTGCTCGCAATACAGATTCTTCAAATTGGTGGCAGTCAACAAAAACTGGCCAATTTATACTATAAGCAACCTTTTAGCGTAACGATGAGAAAGAGTCCTCCAAAAAAATGACCTTGCGTCGTCTACAGTAAGAGAATACTAGTGTCTGTATAAATGATTTGTCATTATGCGAAATTTCCAACGAAGTTTTTCGCTTCTCCTTAATTTTCGAAAAAGGAGACTCTTCCTCCTACGAATAGATAAAATAGCAGGCCGTATAATAATGTTAATCGTATGGACGGAAAAAGACTACACTTATTTTTTTACCAATCACTCAACTGCAAGCCCTACACTTGACATAGACTAAAGTTCGAGTAACCAATTTCGAACAACAGAAAAAGCGAAATCGCTTCATCACCTTCGAATCTGAAAATGAACGCTTTGTAATGTAAACAATTGCCGAGGGTTCGAGCGCAACCGACATTCGGTCGCGTAGCGAATGTAAAAAAAGGAAAAATCAAACAATCAGGGGGGCGACTATGATGTCATTACTATGTTTGGAAAGAAGCGCTGAATTGGATTTAACGTCGCCAAGGAAACGAAGACTTCCATGGGTGAGATAGAAAGAGAGGGAGGGAGGAGAGGGGTGGGAGAGAGAGAGAGAGAGGGGGGGCGGGGAACGAAGGAAGAAAAAGGGAGAGCGAAAGAAGAAGAAAAGAGTGAGTCAGATCCTATAACCGAAGGAGATCGTGATCTTTAGGAAGAATAGAGCGAAGGGGACTGAGGAAATTGACGGAGAGAAAACAACCGAGCATCGCAGAAGAAAACAAAAGAGGTAAATACGATCTAAAAAATAAACACGGGATAGTTTTATGGGGGAGATCGGGACGACAGACGCCGTTGTTATAGGAATCGGCATCGCGCTTCCTACTGTTTGCCGGTGGTTTTCAGATTATCTCCGTACGCTATTTACAGCATGCCGCTCACCAAACCCGAAAGACATCCCATTTTGTGCTGTGCGCGAATACGTCACGAACTTTTGAGTGCGTCGGAGAGATTACAAGGAAAAACACACAGCATCCACCAATAAATGCACGTCATGGAAGTAGGGTCATATCTAAAGTTAGAACACTGCAGTAGAGCCCGGATACGCCGAACCCGGTTAACTCTAAATATGAAGATAGATTGCTCTTAGTCACGACTGATTACGAATAAATAATATAAGGCCTCTTCATATACACAGCAAATAACGAATAGGGAACATAAATCATACATTTCTCTGAGTGTTTGCAAAATTCGCTCTCTCTTCCTATGAAAATGTATTGAAAATCAAATAAATAAATTGTGTTGAATGAAGCATAATATTTTTCGTAAACTTCATAAATTTTAGAATATAGTTCTTCAAGCGTTATGCTTGTTTGCCGGTCCCCAAACGTCTACACAAAAAATTACTGCACCACATAGTTCGGGCGAAACAACTGATTGTAAGGTTTTAAATTGTTCTATCGCTTACTTCAACGCATTTTTCAGTTTGAAAAAAGAGAGGGAAAACAATTTGAGAGAATTATTAATTATCGCAATCCTAAACGATTTTTCCAGCTAAGAAAAAAACCGATTTTCATCCACTAATGATCGCTTTAAAATTTTAAACAGTTGCCACAAATATTTACACGCAAAAATATTGTATTACTTATGTCTAACACTCATGGTAGTAATGACCAATATACCCACTCAAAAGTCCTTCAAAATCTCATGTGAAAATATTTGCATACTAGATACATGTCGATATAAACACAACAAACAAAGATATGGAAATTTTAACCTCAGAAATCTGTCTAAATAAATATCAATGGCATTATGGCCAGTGTTGAATTCCGAGGAGTGACCACGAAGGAAATAAAATATTTCCTCCTCGGCAAAAATTATGTATTTTACCTGTGGAAAAATTATGCTTATATATACACACGCACATAATTGCTTTAAATACTTTCTTAAATTACTTAATTTTTTGCAAAATTTTTGAGATTAATAAAAAATTAAATATATGCGAACATTTGTCTAAATCTCTCACTCCCGTTATCTCGAGCGCAAAAATGTTCTCCCCCAAGACAAATGCGTCTGAATTCAACACTGGTCATGACAACCTTCTCTGGACCGAAATTCTTTCAAGATGTCGAATCAAATTCGCGCCGAGGCTAAGGGGAGGGGAGAGAGGAGATTCCTCAAGCGACACGTTCCAGAACTAATTACGTAAACGAGTCGGCGATTCTAAAGAACGCCCCGCGGTTAACGCGGTCATTTCATCTACCCCTAAATTGGCCATAACTAGACACGCAAGCACACACAAACACACACTGACCCACGCACGATTATTCTCCCAACTCCAATAACCTCCCTACCTCTATTATGACTGCCCTAAGGTAATATCCATGACGGCTATACACACATCCCTTTTCAGTCCCTTCCCGTCCGGTTTTGGGTAACTGCGAGAGTTCCTCTCTCTCTCTCTATCTCCCTAGAGGTAAGTTAAACGGAATCGCATCCCCAAAATGAGGAACAAAGCTCGTTCATAGGCGGGAAGGATGCAGGGAGGGAAAGGGAGCGCCCATGCCAGCGAAAGGCCACACGCCAAACTACTGCTACTACTACTATAAGGTCACGGGATATGAATCCCTCTACTTTCCGGTCCGGGCTCCGCCAAAGCACAACCAACATAGGCTGCACTATATTACCAATTACGCCCCTTTGTTATTCAAGGGAGAGAGAGATGGAAAGCGATAACCATTAGAGTTGACTCGGATACCGTCCCCACGCACTTTTTTCTAAGAAGGGTTTTCCCTCCATTTCCCCCTAAAGCTGCTTTCTTCTGTCCTTCGCAGGTAGCCTTTACTTAATCACTCAGTATCCCGAAACAGGGAGGAAGTAATTGAGTTAAAAGATGCTAACAAAGTTCCTTCTCTCTCTCACACACACTATAACAGGGTTCGTCCCATTTTCCTCGAGCGCGTCAGCAAAAATGAAAACGTGCTCCGTCGGCATGATTGTCTTAGGCTCAGTATGAGTGTATCAATTTATTTACCATTTAATGGAGACAATGGTCTCAACGAAACGGTAGCAATGGCGATCGCATATAACCACGCCCGTTTCAATTAAAAAATCATGTTATCGGTATTCTGCATCATATCTCGAAAAGTCAATCGATATTAGCGATAGCATTGAGGGCACAAGTATAGACACCGAGTTGAAAGTATTACAATCGGCAATTTTTTAATGTACAATTAAAATCAGCGAAAATGAGCTTACAACGGATTTCATAAAAATACAAAGCATTTATTCATTTACAAAAACCGCTATTTGAATAACGAAAATAAGATACACTTATCCATCAAATAAAACTTATCATTCTTCAGATCCTCTTCAATCCAAGATCAAAAATAACAAGACTAGACTAATCGATACCGTAATGTTTTCTCCTATCGAGATCAAACATAACAAGACTAAACTAATCGTTACAGTAATGATTTCTCCAATAGCAGATATTGTAGATTACCGATATCGATGGATCGATATGGAGCAATTAAAAGTGATGCAAGATGTGTTGTCTCTCCTGTGATTCGTATTTTCCGATTTAATAAGAACTGATCAGCCTTATCGTTTTGCCCCGAAACGAACTTGAGGAAAACACCATCCATGGACAAGGATTAAAACAAGATTTTATCGCCTCAAACGCGGTAAGTAAGTTTAGACTAAAATGAGACTGTGTCGATCAAAATATTAAATGTTCTTTTTCGTAATGGAGAGTTAATGTATGTATAAGCTCTTGAGAGACAGGATGGAGGATATGCAGCAACAATTTTGGCATGCTTCAATTCCATAAATATCTTTAATATCTTTCTCACACACACCACGCACACACACACGCACGTAAATACTCGGGATCGAAAATAAATTTTCACAAATAAGTATATATTAACAGTGTCCTACATTTGGAAATTCAAAAAAAGTAAAGTGGGAAATCCGTGAAACTCGTCACGAATAAATCGCGTAGACTAGTCTGGCACACTAATGGACAGCATGAACACGCATATACCGTAAGTTAGAGGCGCATATTAAATAAATATGGATATGATACCCTCCACTAATAATTCACGTAATGTTTAAATTATTCATTTTGAAAATATTTTTCATAAAATATTTAAAAAACAATATTTTAAGACTGCCTCACTTGCTGCGAATGCTTTAAATAAATTTAGCTTGTGCGTAGATATCCATAGAGAAAAAATCTGGAGGCGAATGAGACTCGATGTCATCCGCGTAGGATCTTTCTCTGGCGCACGTCAACTAGACAACTTTATAAGTAAGGGCGTGAACTCATGGCGCATGTGTTCGAGATATCTCCGACCACGACACTTTGTTTTAAACGAATCAAAAATAGACAAGGGAAACGCATGCGCGCGATGACCGCAGGCGACGGACCATGACGGCTTTACGAGAAAACGGCATAAAAGAAAAAAAACCTGCGGAACCATACCGCTGCTACTCATTTTTCACTCATCTTTCGACCGTCTTAAATATGCGATAGTTCCATTTTTTAAACAAGCAAGTGCAACTAAGGATACTAGGGGTAGGTTGAAAAGGGCTTAACCCACGGGACCAAACCGTTCTCACCCCATATCCACTAAGTGGATAAGAGAGGAGAAGAGAAAAGAAGATATGAAGAGAGAGAGAGAGAAACAAGCTAGAATAACGATGAATAGCATAAGGAGGATGAGGTGATAGGAAAGGGAAAAAATTACGAACAAAAGGGGAAAATCGAAAATGGCGCGAGACGAGAGAAAGCTGGGAAAAATGGAGGACTAACCTTTAAGAAAGAAAAAAGGAGATAAACAATAACCAAGATGAACAGAGTCAAGTTAGAAAGAAAAACGGGGGATACAGGAACAAACAAGTTAGGAAAGTGTACAGTGTATCACAAATAAGCGCGCACACCATAAAACAGCAAAACATCACGACCCGATTGTATCTTTGTCTATTAAAAATTTCTTCTCCCCCCACCCATTAGTTGGTGCATCAATAAACATATTACGTAATTTTAATGACTAAATACTGAAAAACGATATATCAGAAATGATTCCAGGGAAATATTCAATTTATATTTAGTGATTTATTTTCTAATCAGTTTTAATCGACCGATCAATCGAAAATTACTTAAAAAATACCTCACTTGAGTTCAGTAGTTGTAATATTTGTTTATGTTCTTTTCTTCGCCGTAGAGAATCCATTTCCTTACGCTTACAAAATCTGTCATGCACGCGTAAGGACTTAAATGAATTTTGTAATTATAGCAGATCTGATATACTTCCGTAACCAATAATATTATTTACGTTGACAACAATTAGATAGCTATGCATGAATTTTTCTAACAAGTTCAAAGCGAATTACGACTTTCTCGTTCAATTTTCTTGATAACGGCTACTCCTTCGATAAAAATGTATTGAAAAAGAAATACTCTACGTTACTAGCTCTACAAGTTTATTTGAAAACTATTTTAATTTGACCAAACATTTACGAGATATAACGCAAAGTTCATTTTTTGTCACCAATAAAGTGGTACCCCTGATTGGCTTACGTGATTTATTTTGGTGATTTTCTTATTTTCTTTTATTGTAAGTCCTTAATATCAAATTTCATAAAAATCCGTTCGGCAAAAGCCGAGAACGAACATGCGGACGGACGGACAAACCGACGCTAATAGGCGCTTATGCTGGAAGCGAAACGGGCCTATTAGCCGCAAAAAGAAGATAGGAAGCAGAGGTGTTGGAATGACTTTAGAGCATGATTGCATAATTCCGAAATTTTTTCTCCTTCTCAAATGTCAACATTAAAAAAGATAGATAAGAAGAAAAATGTAAAGAGATGTGAGACGAAACATTTTGAAATACTTAAAATGATACGAATGCAATGTTTAAAATAAGGAGAACAGAATCGAGTGGTAAAAATGCCGAGAACTGAATTAAGACAAGTTATGAATTTAGAAATTATGATTTACGTAAATCGACCGTCTAAATTACTACTTGAACAGATAAGCCAACTCGGTTTGTCACCTTAAATAGTAGAATATAGTGGTAAGGATAGGAAACAGTACAAAAAATGATGATGAGCAAGATAAATAGATAGATATTATTTGGCCGAGATTGAGAATAGACAATCTCATCTTCCATCCAAGTCAATCGAGAACATATATGGGGAAATAATGGAAAAAACAATTAAAGGAATATAGGAAGAATAAACAGTTATTAAATTAAAAGAGGACGGGCGAAAGAGATTATAACAGGGAAAAACAAATGACGAACGATAATACCGAGGGCGAAAACGAGGAAAGAGTGAGAGATGAGACAGGAAAGAGGGAGAGATGAGAAAGGAAAGAGTGATCCAGAGTGAGAGGGCGAAGGAGATAAAAGAAAATTTGATTTGAAAAGGATGATGATAAGAAGGAAAAAGATGGACAAAAGTAAACAAAAAATCCGCCTTCTCCCTTTTATTTCGTACCTTATTCCGTCCGCCCTCCGGCCGATTTCATGACCGTTGAAGAGACTTCGCCGTTTCGTTTCCGGTGAGAGCATCACGGACCATTAGCAAGGTTAATAGAAAAGAGGGCGGAGTGGGAGATGGGGGAAGGATACAGAGAGCGCCTGATAGCTCCGGTTAAAAATCTAAAAGAGATTCGTCTCATCGATTCAATTTTTTTCTGCCGAAGCGAAACGAGGCGCGGAGCTAAAATATGGGAGTAATGAGATGTGTAGCAGGAAAAAAAAGAACTTTGCAGCGAGAGAGAGAGAAAGAGAATGAGATCCACCGGAAGGAGAAAGTGGGAAGAAGGAATGGGAAGGAACCAGGGCGGAAGGAAGGCGGTAAAGTAAAAGAAGGCGAGAGAAGAAAGAGTTAGGAAATCATGGGGTGAGAAAAGGAAGAAAATTGGATGCTGAAAGGCTATGGTGGAGGGAAAGATTGGAGGAAAGGGGAATATAGAAGGTGAATAGAGATAATGATGGATTTCGGGAAATGAAAAAGAAAGGGAGACGGGAGAAAAACGAAGAGAAGGAGAAATTAAAAAGAATAAATAGAAAGAGAGAAAAGGAGAAATTAAAAAGAGAAAGGATACAAAGGTCAGGAAAAAGGGAAAAGATCTGGAAAAAAGATTACAGAAAAGGAGGAAAAATAAGGAAAGGAAAGGTATAGGTAATAATATACGTAATTGAATTAAAAAAACGATTCAAGGTGAGCGTTATATGGAGAAAAGGAAGGAAAGGAGAATGACAGAATAAAAAATCTGATGTGGCCACCGCATGACTTTCTCCATACATGTATTACATATTTCTATAAATTCGAAATAGGTTACATGATAATAAAAATTTTAAGGAATTGAGAGAAAAAATTTAAAAATTAAAAAGAAGAGAAATAAACTCATACCATAGCCTTCTGATAGTGGATATAGCCACGCTCCAACAATCAATAAACTATAAAGGAGCGTTACTAAGTCGTAACTAAGCGTCAATTGTTAACGATATTCGTCGGTAGGTGGTGGTCGTGGTGGTGGCAGCTAAAATATTTAGTTTTTAAGATATCTCTTAAACAATGCATTATATGGGAAAATGTTTCAAACAAAGATTGTAGGAAATTTAATTTACTACAACTTTTATTCCAGTACGTTTTTACACCTATCGCATATTAAAGCAAATATTTCAAAATAACGGATAAGTGAAGAGAGTAAATACCCACTTCCGGTAGACTGATTTTTACCAAAAACTAATCAGTTCTTGTGACTTTCATATAAATATTAAATATAAAATTTCGCGATGATCTGATTAAAAGTTTTTGACTACCCACAAAAAACTGTCACATAGACATCGAGAAATGGCCAAAACGTGTTCAGGGGACCTCAAAACGTGTATTTCCGTTGAAATAGATTTTTTTCATGAAAAAAATACTTTCCCCTATACTACGTTTGGTGAAAGTAAAAAGTGAGAGGGTGATAAAGTGGCGAAATACATTTAGATAGATATTGAAAGAGAATGCAAATAAAAATACAATAGATAAATTAAAGATTAGGATGAGAAGGAAAAGATAGAAACCGCGTTAGAGAAAATGAGAAGAAACTCAGAAAACGGAGAAAGAGCAACAGAACGAGGACGAGAGACAGAAAGAGAAAAAGAAAGAGAGGGAGAGAAAGAGAATTGAGGGTCGGGAGAACAGACATTTAAGCTAGTAATGGTAGGAACAGTGCCGTAACTCGGGCGGGGCAAACGGGGCATCTGCCCCGGGCGCAACTAAAGAAGGGGCGCAAAAATTGTTAATAATAAATTCTGCGAGGTTCATGGCACAAGGACAAGAGCGATTTTCACTACTATATTTGCTCCAGACATTACACACAGCAGAAACTATAAATTATAATTATATTATGATGTTATTGCATTACTGCATTAAAATCGCGTAGATTAACTCTTTAATATTAAAATATTCATACTTTCTGTACTTAAATTATGCAGTGAGAAATTATATAATTTATAGTTTATTTTTATTTATTAATTGTTCACCAAAAATCTACATAGTAAAATATAGGTACATATTAGAGAATTTTTTATGGGGGGGGGGGGGGGGCGCATATTTGGCAGTTTCCCCGGGTGCTAAAATAGCTAGTTTACGCGCTGGGCAGGAAGATCTGAGAGGTTTTCAAAAGGGAATCATGGGCGGGATGCAGAGGACGTTGGATTGGCGTCGCGAAAGCGACGGGGCACTCGCCTTCGCGGAACGCCCCCGCGTATCGAACCGACCGCAATTTAATAACCCGCCGATTGATTTTCACAACGAGGATCGCCGAGCGCTGCGTTAAGCGCGTGCCGACCTTCTTTTTTCTCCCGCCCGACGCGGAATGGAATCGGTAGTCTTTCTCGCCAAGGCTAACCGACCGTGCTACGTTCGGAGAGGAGGAATGCAGAAAGCCGATTAAAATTTCGGGGAAGAGCGAATAGGGAATGGTCGATTTCCCAAACCGTCTTTCCGTATTGGAATGAGATTGGGGGGGATCCGTGAAGTTATGAATATTGCGGAAGGGATCCTAACGGTCGGTTTGCTCATTTCTGCGGGACAATGCCTCGCGACCTTCAATCAAAGATTTTATATATATATAAGTTTAGAGTAAATAAATGTGCTTAGTTGCAGTGCATTGAAACCTATGTCGTATTAAAGCGATTTTTTAAAAAGCCGTCTTGTTACTACCATTTTATTTTCTTCTTTGCTTATCCGGGGTGATTTTAATGTTTAATGAATATGAAGTACATATAAAAAATAAAGATTGGACATGCGTTCAAATAATGTGGTCTATTGTGTGAGACCGTCTCTCAACATGCGATATTCAACGTTAAAATAACGATATTTTGACCGTTGTTTAAAATGAATGAAGGTTTCATTTGGGCTACAGAAACTTCCGTGTCATTAAAGTACATATAATACAATTACATTTAAGGTGAATTTACTTATTCAACTTTTCGCATTCCTTGAAATTCACAATCATCGCGTTGAAAATGGCCATACGATTTTAGCTGTTACGAACCGCAATTCCCACCTTAAAAGTCCAGTTAATAATAATGTGGTCTATTGTGTGAGACCGTCTCTCAACATGCGATATTCAACGTTAAAATAACGATATTTTGACCGTTGTTTAAAATGAATGAAGGTTTCATTTGGGCTACAGAAACTTCCGTGTCATTAAAGTACATATAATACAATTACATTTAAGGTGAATTTACTTATTCAACTTTTCGCATTCCTTGAAATTCACAATCATCGCGTTGAAAATGGCCATACGATTTTAGCTGTTACGAACCGCAATTCCCACCTTAAAAGTCCAGTTAATGATAACTAGAAAAATCAATGATATGATTCGTATTTAAAAGAATGAAATAAT
Organism: Tanypteryx hageni; assembly: GCA_028673005.1. Taxonomy (NCBI): domain Eukaryota; kingdom Metazoa; phylum Arthropoda; class Insecta; order Odonata; family Petaluridae; genus Tanypteryx; species Tanypteryx hageni. Next base: position 82,647,802 of record CM054113.1, on the reverse strand, counting down.
ATTAAAAATTATTTTCGAAATATTTAGTTTCAATGCCAGAAATCGACATTTTCAGCATATAAAGTAGGAAGCAAAACATTGCTATTACTCGAAAAACGCCACCAATCTCCATTACACTTAAAATTTAGTAGTAGCAACTCTTATTGTCGCATGAATTCATTTATTTTAATGGCCTGGGAGTTGGTCAGCGCTAGTGTCGTATTTGGCCATTCAAATGCTACTAACCGTATAATCTAACTCGAAATAATTAATTTTGCCTATTTCATTTGGTAGCTTTGTTTAGCTGAAATCACAAGGCTTTAGTAAACGTAAACTGCAAGCATATACACATATCTACTAATGAGAGGTAATTAGCGATAAGGTAAAGAGTATAAAAACAAATGCAGACGCAGATTTCTCCCATGTTTTATAATTAAAAAATAATGTTTATATAAAATGCCTTTTTTTATTAAAATTAATTAACGAAGCGCTTCATAAGACCTCATGAATATATTTTCTGGTTTTATGTCAGTCATGCTAAGTACTAACTTCCTAAATTATTTCTGGAATTTTGTTGGACATTATACAACAAATTTCCACGGCATCCCTGAGTTCAATGTCGAAGCAAGCCAAAAAACGCATGAGTTATATGGAAACCTATTACGTTAATGAGCAATAGATTCCGACTTTTTTTAAAAAAAGATTCATTGCCGTAGGAATAATTTCCGCTATTTTTATAAGCCGTTAAAATCCCAAGTTATAAATTGCGAGGCCATAGAGACGTCATTAAATCATTTTGATACATCAATTAATACAGTTCAATGGATTATATATTCATCCCTTTCGTCTTTATTGGCATTTAATCCTTATTTTAATCGTATGGTCATAATTTATTTCAATCATTCCGATTTTTTTAATACATGCTGTTAGATGAGCTAAAAAACTGATTCATAAAGGAGGAACCTTTAAAAAAATTGAAAAGTATTGAGAAAACCAAAATAATTTTCGTTTTCTGTGAATTAAATTAAAACATGGAAATGGACAAATTGTAAAACCAAATTATGGCCTTTTAAATTGACCATTTCACGGATTACAGGCCCAATCGGCAACGCGTACTTATCGTGATGTGTAAAAGGATTCCGCCTAGAAATATATTGCATGTGTTTTGATCATTAAACGACTGCCTAGCTTAATTACAGGAAAAGGATCGCAATAAAGTTACACTGAGCGAGTACGCTAACGGAGTTAAAACGTTGGCTGAATTCAAACAACACCAATCACCGACATGTTCTGCGGCTGGACGCTTCACATAAAATGAACTACCGATTGAAACAAAATGTTAACATAAGACAAAAGACAGAATCAAAAAGTAATGATTTAAACTTACTCATAATTCTGAAATATCTAACATTAAATTCAGATCTTATAATTTTTTTAACTCCCATATCGAATATCAATGATGGCGGAATACATATTTGGTTTTCTTAACCTTTTCATAACTGACAATTCTAAAACTTTCTTTAAATCTATCACAACTAAATTAATAATTTATCATCATAAAATGAAAATTTACGACTCCTAAACATTTTAAATTAAGAGTTTTACTTAGATGGATTCCTCCTGTTTCCAAATTACCCAAGAGTCATACTATTAAAGTAACCTTTGAATCAAGGCAAATTTTACATTGGCTAATATGTGTCCATTGTGACACCATTAATATATGTAGTTTATTTCGTCTCCTGTGGTAGAACGACTGAACAAAAACCAGAGGATCATTACTTTATGCTTGTGTGTGTGAGAGAGAGAGAGAGTGCACACACACACACACTTGCCTAAGGGTATGAATCCGCTCCCTTCCTATTTACAATCACCATAGTCAAACATCCATTGGATGCCGCATTTTTCTTCCTCTTTCATTCTGTCGGCGCACTTAATTCCAGTCGACAAAACACCAACCTTTGCCGCACGGACGCACCCCGATGAGCATTAAAAAATCTCCAGAATTGTTAACAAAAAAGCGCAGCGTTTTTCAAGTTTGGCAGTAAAAAGAGCTATTCAACCATCGCAGGCCAATAAAAAAAGTAGAAAATATTTTTTTTTAATCGAGCGCCACGACTGTTGTATAAAAATGAAAACAAAACGAACGAAGAGGGCCTGTGTTTGATAAAAAATAAAGATTAGAGATGAATTTTAATGGCTCTCGAAAAAAAGCAGAAAAAAGTAATGCGCGGGAACATAAATCCTTCAATTTTTTTACCATCCGCGTCATTCTCGACGTTCATATTTTTTTCTACTCCCTTGCCGAACCTCCTGCACTATCCGCCCACACCATAACGCTCCCTCTTTTTTTCTCTCTTCTCCCTCAGCCCTCTCCCCCTCTCCCGCAATCTCTCCTCTATTCTTCTCTCCCTCTCCTTTCTCTTTCCCTACCATCGCCGCCAAATTCGATCACAATTCAGTTATACTCTCGTTCGAGTGGGTTCGGATGAGAAGAGATCCGTCCGAAGGGTTTAGGAATAGGAAGTGAGTTTTTTTTCTATTCGTTTTTTATTGCCGCCTACACGAGATGATGCGGAGATAGGAAAAAGATAGGGACAAACGCGAAAATGGAAAGTAGAGGGGTAAAAGCCGGAAAGAGGAATTACAGTACAGTATTACTAAATTTTCTTAAGCTGGCTTTGTGCTCTATCTTTCGACCATAATATTTACTCATCTTTTCATCTTTTTCAATGTTGCGTAAATGGTACGCGTTAATAGGCGCATAGATCGACTCAAATGTCCAATTAACCGGAATATTTTCGATCCAAAAGCATCTGATAAATCTGGAGTTTAATGAACATAAAGGATGGGCATTAGAGAATAAAATAGATGGAAATTAAAATTGATGGGATGATTACGAGAAAGAGATAAGGAGAGAGCGAGAGAGAGAAACATTCCATATAATTGCGAGATGACGGGCGGCAAAAATGATAACCAGGAAATGAGAAAAGATAGTTTATAGCGGAAGAAAACAAAAAATCGATTGTAAATTTCGTAAATTCAAGGGACAATCACAAATTTCGTATGAGTATAAAGCTGTGAACGGTAAAAATTGATGAGATATTTTTCCGAAGGATAACTAGATTGGATATAATAAGATTGGTTCGAATTTAATGGCGAATATTAAAAGAGTTGGGAAAATAAAAAATTCCTTCTATGTTTTTCGACATGTAAGATACTCTTGCTAAGGTAAGAGGTGGAAACACATTTTCTAATAAATTTTCAGAGTTCTGGTTCGCCTTCCCCATTGGGGAGGGAACAATCCGCACCATTAGAATGTAGATTCTTACTAGACCTTCCCATGTGCGAAAACATAACTCCCGTAACTTCAGTAGCTTGGCTACAATACCATTCCAAAGTAATGAATTTTCCGAACTTGAAGCCACCTAGCATAAAATCCATGAACTACTTAGAAATTTCAATCGGTAGGAAATTCAGTGTTAATGGCTATCTAATTCAAAAAGAATTTTCCAAATATCTTTAGTATTTTGGGTACGATACCATATCAAAATTTTGAATTTTCCGAATTTGGAGTCACCTAGCGGAAAATGAACTACCGAGAAAATCCAATCAGTGGAAAATTCATATCTAATGGTAAAAGAATTTTTCAATTGTCTCTAAAACGAAAAAGTTGATTGTCCACCAACGGACAGATAGGTTGATTACACAAGCACGTTTTTTTTAAAGAAAACGTGCTATAAAGGGGTATTTGGGATATTCCGTTCATTTTATATAAGAATATAGATGAAAAACCTACTTTGACTCCTAGAAGTCACCTAATCTTCATCATTTTACTGTGTTTATCTAATACGCTCCTATTCTGAAAAAAATGAAAGAAACGTTTTGTGGCCTTTGAGTTTAAACGATGGCCTATTGTGCTTGTATAGTACGCTGAGATAAATTATTTTAAATTTCAGCCCACGTTAATATTTTCTTGAATTGCCTCAAAACTCACCGCCGCAATCCAATATTTAGTTTAAAAAAAATATTTCTCATGCTAGCATAAATCCGGAAAATATTGAAAAAGTTTTCACTATTTCAGGTGACCGATAGGAAAAAGAACCAACACCGCCCAAAATCACAAATACAATTTGAATTCAGTATTTCGAAAAAAAACACGACTTACCTGATGAGTAATGTGAGTAAAAAAGGCACATACAAACGGTCTCGAATCACACTCACCTGAAAATAAGAGAGAAAAGAAATTATTATCACGAAAGAGCTTTACCAAACATTTAACGCGGAAGCTGAACATTTTCGCCAACAACGATCACGAACGCAGATTGGAAACTTCCTTTCTTTTTAAACAACTTTTATATTAACTTCGCTTTATATATATATATATATATATATATATATATATATATATATATATATATACACACACACTAGTAGAAGGTGCTTGCATGCTGCAAGCATTTCATCTCACCTTGAAAAAAACATTAATTTTTCAGAGATATATTTCATTATGAGGAATATTTCTTTAATTCTAAAGATTACTCCTCTGGACCGGTTTTCGTTTTTTCATTATGGAACAACAATGGAGTAAAACAATCACTAATTTTTGCAATTTTAGGAATATTATACTATTATACTTTTCCCACATTGGGTTAATAATGCCACAGATTTCTGCCACATTTTAAATTAATTGTTTAAATTTAAATAAATTTTACGGCCGCAATAACGATTTCATGGATACATTGAAATGTTTATTCGTTTATATAGACTAAACTCTAAGTAATTTAAAAATTTCAGTTCCCTAACTCGCCACGTAGTGTCTAAACATTTACCTATTTTTTTAAACTTTAAGAATTTTTAAATGCCAAACAAATTAAAATATCTAAATTTCTATAATCCCTATTTCGTCTTTTTACAAATCCTACCTCTAAAAAACATATACTAATATTTAGGCACTTCCAGATGAGCTGAAGTTTCGAAATTTTTTTCTTAGGTGGTATTTTATGCAAAACCGACTATAAAAAACGAAAATCTTGAAAAAGTGCAACAATGCGGCCGCTAAAAATTCGCAATTGTTTAAAGAAATTTTCAAGGTTTATGTACTTCCGAATGTGCTACGGAGCTGAAATGTTTTTAAAGGTCGGAAATGTAAAAAAAACGAAATAGGGACTATACAAATTTAGAAATTTTAATTTGTTTGGCAGTTAAAATTCTTAAATTTTAAACAAATAGGTAAATGTTTAGATACTACGGGACAAGTTAGAGAGCTGAAATTTTCAAGTTATTAAGAGTTTAGTCTATTTGAACGAATAAACATTTTAGTGTATCTACGAAAGTCTTATTGCGGCCGTTAAAAATTATTTAAATTTAAACAATTAGATAAATGTTATTTCACTTCTAATGTGCTACAAATTTAAAATTTGGCATAAATGTGTGGCATTATTAACCCTATGTGGAAAACATATAATATTCCATTATTTTTCCATAAGGAAAAAAAGAAATTCGGTCCCTAGGACAAATCATTTGAATTAAAGAAATATTTCCCATGATGAAATATCTCTCTAAAAAATTAATGTTTTTTCAAGGTGAGATGAAATGCTTGCAGTATGCAAGCACCTTCTACTAGTCATTATATATAGACGTTTCTTACAGAGGAGGAGGATATAACATACATATAGGAGGATACTAATGTTTACGCACTTTCAGATGTGCTGGAGATTCGAAATTTTTTTCTTATGTAAGATTTTGTGCAAAACCAACTAGAAAAAACGAAAATCTTGAAAAAGTGCAACAATGCGGCCGTTAAAAATATGCAATTGTTTTAAAAAAATTTCAAGGTTTAGGCATTTCCGAATGTGCTACGGAGCTGAAGTTTTTTTTTAGATGCAGGATTTGTAAAAAAACGAGATAAGGATTAGAGAAATTTCGATATTTTTATTAGTTTGGCATTTAAAAATTCTTAAAGTTTAAACAAATAGATAATTGTTAAGGTACTACGGGATGAGCTAGGAAGCTGAAAGTTTCAAGTTAATTACAGAGTAGCGCATTTGCACAAATAAACATATTAATCTCTCCATAAATATATTACGGCGGCTGTTAAAAATGTTGAAAATTTAAACAATTAGAAAAAATTATTTCACTCCTAGAAGTGCTACAACTTTAAAATTTGCCAAAAAAGTGTAACATTGGTACCCCATAATGGAAAAAGTATAAAATCCTTAAAATTTTAAAGTTTGGGGATTGTTTTAATCTATTATTTTTACATAAGTGAAAAACGAAAATCGCTGTGGAGGTGAAATATTTAGAATTAAAAAAATATTTGTAATGATGAAATATCTGTCTGAAAAATGAATGTTTTCTCAAGGTGAGATGAAACGCTTGCAGTATGCAAGTAACTTCTACTAGTCATTATATATAGACGTTCCTTACAGAGGAGGAGGAGGAGGATATAACATACATAGCATATCATCTCACTTTGAAAAACTATTCATTTTTCAGACATATTTTGATCATTACAAATATTTTCTTATTTCTAAAAATTTCACCTCAGAAGCTTTCTTCGTTTTTCCCTTATGTAAAAATAATAGATTAAAACAACCCCCAAACTTTGCAATTTTAAGTATTTTATACTTTCTCCTTTATGGGGTACTAATGCTACACATATCTGCCAAATTTTGAAGTTGTAGCACTTCAAGAAGTGAAATAATATTTTTCTAATTGTTTAAATTTTAAACACTTTTAACGGCCCTCGCAATCTATTTATTGAGAGATTCAATGGTTTATTCAAGCAAGCGCACCACTCTGTAAATAACTTGAACATTTCAGCTTCCTAGCTCATCCCGTAGTACCTAAACATTTACCTATTTGTTTAAATTTTAAGAATTTTTAACTGGCAAACAAATTAAAATATCAAAATTTGTATAATCCCTATTTCGTTTTTTTTACAAATTCTACCTCTAAAAAAAATTCAGCTCCGTAGCACATTCGGAAATACACAAACCTTGAAAATTTCTTTAAACAATTGCAAATTTTAGTGGCCGCTTTGTTGAACTTTTTCCAGATTTTCGTTTTTTATAGTCGGTTTTGTACAAAATCCTACGTAAGAAAAAAATTTCGAATCTCCAGCTCATCTGGAAGTGCCTAAACATTAGTATCCTCCTATATCCTCCTCCTCGTCGATATATAATGATAACATATAGGAGGATACTAATGTTGAGGCACTTCCAGATGTGCTAGAGATTCGAATTTTTTTTCATAGGTAGGATTTTGTGCAAAACCGGCTAGAAAAACGAAAATCATGAAAAAGTGCAACTATGCGGCCGCTAAAAATTCGCAATTGTTTAAACAAATTTCCAAGGTTTATGTATTTCCGCATGTGCTACGGGGCTGAAATTATTTTATAAGTAGAATTCTTTAAAAAAAAACGAAATAGGGATTATACAAATTTTTATATTTTAATTTGTTTGGCAGTTAAAAATATAAATAAAAAAGTAAATATAAAAGTATAAAATTCTTAAAATTGCAAAGTTTTGGGATTGTTTTAGTCTATTATTTTTACAAAAGGGAAAAACGAAAATCCCTCCGGAGGTGAAATATTTAGATTTAAAAAAATATTTGTAATGATGAAATATGAAAAATGAATTTTTTTTTATGTTGAGATGATATGCTTGCAGAATGCAAGCACCAACTACTAGTCATTATATATAGATGTTTCTTACAGAGGAGGATATAACATTTAACATACATATAACTGGAGGATACTAATGTCCAGCCCAAACTACAAGAGCTAGAGAGCTGAAAGTTTCAGTTTTTGTAGATATGATAGAATAACCAACAGATAAAATAAGACAACTCACCTAAGTGACATGAGTTCGACTTCGGAAATTCCGAAATTTGCGTTTTTTTTCCATAAGAAAAGCATTGCGCCATTTTTGTAAATTAATTTTGGGCACTTCCCTGTAAGCTAGAAAAATGAAGCTTTCAGGGTTGCTATAAGGCAGCAATATCTATTAGGAATTATTGTTACTTTTGCTTACAGTGTCCTGGGTTAGACTCCAGATACCCGGAATATCTCCCATAAGTTAGCATAAGAAAAAGTTATCCCAGTATGTAGACCAATCTATAAAGTTTAGGAAGCTGAAATTTTGCAGAATTATTGAATTTTTCTCATAACCAAAAATAAAAATAGAAAATTTCAAAATTGTTAATTTTTAGGGGTTGTTTTAAGCCCATTTGAACATTAAAGTTTAATAATTTTTATCTTGGAAACTATACGCTGTAGGTTCGAGTTTTTGAAATTATTTTGTAGAAAAATATACACAGAAAAGAAGAAAATTTTGAAAAAGTTAAAAAATTTGACCACTAATAATTCGCAAATGTTTAAGCATATTTTTGAGGTTTATGTATTACCGAATGTGCGACGGATCTAAAAAATTTTTAACAGGAAGAATTTGTAAAAAAAACGAAATAGGAATTATACAAATTTTAATATTTTCATTTGTTTGGCAGTTAAAATTCTTAAAGTTTAAACAAATAGATAAGTGTTTAGGTACTACGGGATGAGCTAGGAAGCTGAAATTTTCAAGTTATTTACAGAGTAATGAATTTGAACAAATAAACATTTGAATATTTCCATAAATGTATTACGGCGGCCGTTAATAATGTTTAAAATTTAAACAATTGGAAAAATATTATTTCACTTCTAGAAGTACTACAACATTAAAATTTGGCAGAAATGTGTAGCATAAGTAACCCATAATGGAGAAAGTATAAAAGGAGAAGGATACTAATGTTTAAGCACTTCCAGATGAGCTGGAGATTCGAAATTTTTTTCTTAGATAGGATTTTGTGAAAAACCAACTAATAAAAACGAAAATCTTGAAAAAGTACAACAATGCGGCCGTTAAAAATTCGCAATTGTTTAAACAAATTTTCAAGGTTTATGTATTTCCAAATGTGCTACGGAGCTGAAATTTTTTTAGAGGTAGGAATTGTAAAAAAAGGAAATAGGGATTATATATATTTTGATCTGTTCGGCAGTTAAAAATTCTTAAAGTTTAAACAAATAGATAACTGTTTAGGTACTACGGAATGAGCAAGGAAGCTGAAACTTTCAAGTTATTTACAAAGTAGTGTATTTGCACAGATAAACATTTGAATCTCTCCATAATTATATTGCAGAGGCCGTTAAAAATGTTTAAAATTCAAACAATTAGAAAAATATTATTTCACTTCTAGAAGAGCTACAACTTTAAAATTTGGAACTAATGAGTAGCATTAGTACCCCATAATGGAGAAAGTACAAAATTCTTAAAATTGCAAAGTTTGGGGATTGTTTTATTCTATTATTTTTACATAAGGGAAAAACAAAATCGCTGCCGAGGTGAAATCTTTAGAATAAAAAAATATTTGTAATGATGAAATATCTTTCTGAAAAATGAATGTTTTTTCAAGGTGAGACGATATGCTTGCAGAATGCAAGCACCTTCTACTAGTTAACTATATAAAAGTTTGTTTAAAAATTCATTTCTATATCTTCCTACTTGTTTTAATATCCCGATGGCTAAACAAGGGGTAAACGAGAGATAGGAATCCTTCGTTAAAAACATCGCGAAGGGAGGGGACGGGAGGAAACAATGGAGAGCAAGAGCCGTAGTGTCGCGATAGAGAGGAAATGAAAGAGGAGGGAAGGAAATGTGGGGAGAGGATCGCGTTGAACGAAAAAAAAAACATTCCCTTGGCAACGTAGCGAAATATCGAGGACGAGGAAATTGATGATGGACAGGATATGGCGGGAAACATGCTGGAGTGAGGAGGGAGAACGGGGTTAAAAGGGGAGAGGAGGAAACGAGAACGGGGAAGGGGAAAATGGAAAGTAATAAAATATGAATACGACCAAGACTGTAGCAGAAAAAAATAAGTCTAGGAATAGCAGCTATTAAAAGCAGTAGTTGCGGTTTGTAACTATACAAATTTCGAAAAGGAAGGCTTAGTTGCGCTCGCAATATTATTATGCATACATGCACATGTGAGTACAGTCAAACCTCATTTTTTTGTTCATCACTGACATTGGCGCTATAGCGGGGATGGTGGTAAACCGCGGTATATGCTTGCTCTATGTAATTATAAGATGGAAGTTCTGTTCCCAATGATTAATGGGCGGTATGTGGGGGAGGCACTATAAAAGAGGGCGTTAACCTTCTACTGGTGACGTGCGACTTTTGTAGCATAACTGGTGACGATTGGTCATGGAGACCCTTTAATAAAAAATGCTGTAATTACTATGGATATTATAAATTATCAAAAATATTACATGCCTCGTTTCTCTACTGTGTTCTGAGCTATTATTTATGATTTAATTACTATTGTTTTTCATAATTTATCTTTTATAGGAAGAAATCTACAAATCGACACAAAATCACTTCTTTTAACGCATTCCACTATTTCATTAAAAAAATCTTTTAAACAAAATTGGTTTGAAAGAAAATTACATATGTATTGCAGTTTTTAATGATCATAGATCAATATTTGAAAAAAAAAAAACAGAATTTGAAAAAATTAACTTTTGTAGAAAACTGCAGGCATAAAATTTGCATGAAATTATTAAGCCTCGTGTGATAATTAAGAGCAATGTGGTGGTGATATATATTTTGTTTCTCATATTTAAACCTGGCATGTTAACCTCTCCAAATTGGTCACTTCTTATAGTGACCAATAAGAGATATATAATTATTCTGACCCATTGGTGCAAGTCTTCTAGAGGCTTCGCTGTGTAACTTAACTGGTGACCATGAATCGCAGACACAACAAAAAGTTTGAATTAAAAAATAAAAATTCCGAAAAAATGACGAACCGCAGCTTTCTAGCGCTGACTGTAAATACCCTAATTTGAGGGTACCTGGATTTCCAAATCGACAGATGGTAAAGTTTAAACGTGTAAAGGCAATAAAAAACTCACAGGGTCTGTCAGACCCATGGTCACCAGTTAAGGGTTAAATAGGGATCTGACTATATTTACCTACTCTCTGTGATGTAAATCTTTTTTTATTAACCAGAAGTACCAATTTTCAGCAAGTTGGCTTTTTTATTTGATGTATATAAATAACTTTTTTTAAAGATACAATTTTTCCTCGATATCAAGCGAGTAAAATGGATATTATTTTTGGATTAATTTAGTTTTATTATTACTTTGTAAGGTTAATGTGCATATGCAAGAATTTACTGGATGGTGAACTTTTGTAATGACTCCCACACGAAGCATTAAATAAAATTTAAGGTAGGAACTCCGTCCCTGATCGTTAACCGACCTCAACGCCGCCTGGTGGCGCGTTACGTTGGCCAATATTTTTTAACGTAATTTTTACAAGAGATTCGGAACAAATGGTAAATGAATTTACCCGAATATACTTATTGTTAAAATTTAACGAAATAGTCGTTTTCGAAAGGAGAAATATACCTGAAACCGAACCTGGGCCATTTTCCCAATATTTTAAATTTTCCTCAAACATAACTCGAGATCATCTCTCCGCATACGAAATCTCATATCTTCATTCCATCAGGAAAGGTTTGAAAGTCGGACAGCGATTCACACCCAAAGGTTGCTAATGCGATGACAGGCGGAAAATGGCTAATTATGCACACGATTAAAAGTTTTTCGTAGTAATTTAATAAGACCGAATAGAAATCCGTAAAAAGGAATGACTTTTCGGTACGAGTTCGATAGACTTCGCTCGCAAATTACACCTTCGAAAATTTATGCATGCACAATCTGCCGTGAAAAATGAAATGCCTTCACCTGGCCACGTTTAAGAAAAATGACTCATTCACAATCGCTTACTGGTGAGAAATCCAAATAGCGTCAGAATAGGATAGTTCAGGCCTGACCAGGAACAAACAGAGTTAGGAAAGAAAGTAACCGAAACTGTGAAGAGATACGGATCGAAGAAAAAGCGAAAACAGACAAATAGAGGTATCCTTAAGACGAGGCGAATTCGTAAGACCTGCGACGTATAAAAAAATTGAAGAAATAGCCTATTTTATACTTTGCGAGTGGCTCGAGGGGAAATGGGAAGGGGGAGGGGTGGCTAACAAAATAAATAGAAAAATCGTTAAAGAAACACGAAGCTGAAAGGTAGAGAGAAAGAGAAGAGGAAAAGAGGAAAGAGAGAGAGAATAGAGGGCAAAAATAAGCAGAGGGAGAAAAGCGAGGAGGAAAAGAAGGGGTGAGTGGATCGAGTGGAAGAAAGCAGAAGGAAAGCCAATTACCGTCCGAAAATTCGATAACGCGAGCTAGCTCGTGTCCCATAAGTTGTCGAGCCATACCTCCCTCCCTTCCGGCCTTCCTCCTCCCCCACCCACCCCCTCCATTTCTCCTGCTCCTCCCCCCCCCCCCCGATTCATCCTCCAACACCCATCCGCACATCTTTCCCATCCAAAATATATATATATATATATATATTCTCCCCTTCTCTTTCTATAGTGCTTCGGCCCTACGCAAACCTACCCTTCTCGAACCCTATCTTCTCTGCATCCCCTCATATTTTGACCGGTCGATGAAAAAAAAAATCAGAGCTGAAACTTTCGATACCCATAAATTTATCGTCCTTATCGAAATTTGTGATTTTTATTCCTCCTTTCGTCATTCCGACTCTATTCAATGACGCATTTTTTTATTTTTCGACGTTTCCTGCTGGAAAAAATTATAGTTGTTTATGAATAAGGAAAAAGAATTTTATTTTCATACTCCTTTATTAATATTAAGGTAGTTTTATTATGAGAGAGTAAACAAAAATGTTTGAAAATTTGAAGGATGCGGAGAATAGCTTGTGCATGCGCCGCAAAGGCAGCTAGACGGTAGAAACGAAAGATTGGAAAATTTCGCTTCTTTTCATCTAAAGTTTAAATAAAAAATACAAAACGCAGAAAGGAGTTCAAATATAGATTGCTACCTGAGTGCTCCGTATCCCTTTCCAGAGCCTATTTTAATTTGCTTGTCGAGCAAAATAAACTTGTTTCTGTTCAAGTAGCGAGTTCACGTTTCAATAATTACTAATTTTAAAACGCAATTTTTTCATCTCCTACAATTACTCCCAAGTGACTCTTTTGGGGAATTAAGAATAAAAAATTAGGTGGAAAAACATCCCATAATACATACATTTTTAAAAATTTAGAGTTTCCCAGTAGACTGGGACCATATCGATATTAACCACACCACGATACATGCAGGGGCGAATAGGCTAACAGGATTTCAGTCCTGGGGCCACCGTTCCGCAAAAATAAATAAAAATATGCATAAAATGCATAATAAAATTATGTTGACTATAGAATTACTATTACATAAAGAACATTATCACAAGAAATTTTCCTCTGCTTAATTTAGTTTACGTGAAGGACATCCAAATAACAATAGCCCTGGGCATACAAATTACAAATTGCATATGTAATACGACTGGAGGGTGACATAACTAGCATGTGGTGAAGGAGGTATTTGCCACAGGCGTCTCCTGCAAAATAATTCAAAAATATATATTTTTGTATAGCTAAATATTTAGTATATATTCAAATATGGCAATGATTTAAGTTGTAGTGAAACCATTCTTGATCAAAGCGCAGGAAAAATAATATTCTACGCCTTTCTTTGGAAGATGCTTATTTAAACGGCGGTGGATGCCGAATCTTCTAGCTACAGCTACAGATGATTGCCACGGTTATAATTTCGAAATCCCCGAATCGACAAAGATTTTAAAAATCAGCGAAACATTCCGTCCATACCACACTTACAATAATGCGTTTAAACGCAAGAAGACGTCCCATTAACACGAACAAACCCAAACGCCTCAAATAGTCCCAGAATTTATAAATCTCCGTTGAACAGGAACAGATTCGACAGCGAGTCGGAAGATTATACATCCTCGCCGAATGTAAACCTCACGAATGACTTTCCGCATAAAAATAATGGGCACCGAGGGTTTCTTCAAACCGAAATTGGAACGATCCTTATACAGGAAGAAATCCTTTCGGAATTCTTGATACCGCGAGAAGCAGACATAGTGAATTTATTATGCGCCATAACGCTCCGGTAGGCGAAAATCCATCAAACGGAGAGAGAGAGAGAGAGAGGGAAAGAGGGAAAATCTGTTTTGTCCCGCAACTTTTTTCGCCATGGATATATCCTGAGTGAGGTACTTCATTATTCAATTTCTCATACCCCGGAAAAGTACAACATCGTCTCCGTTCTCATTTGGGAATAACGCGTTACTTTTTCTCCACTAATCCCCTTGAATAATTCATTTCACTGATTCCGAGCGCGTTTTGTTTTTTTATAATTATTTTCAAAGAGTTACCATTTGAGTAGGAAAGATACTCGTTCTTGGCGGAGGGGAATATTGCGTTTTCGTTCTCTTTGAAATGGGAAAAATTAACGCGGAAGGATTGTTTTATGAGGTATTTCATTATTCAATTTCTCATACCCCGGAAAAGTATAACATCGTCTTCGTCCTCATTTGGGAATAACGCGTTACTTTTCCTCCACTAATCCCCTTGAATAATTCATTTCACTGATTCCGAGAGCGTTTTGTTTTTTATAATTATTTTCAAAGAGTTACAGAGGAAAAAGTTTTCTCTCACTCTCTCTCTCTCTCGTGCCGAAATGAGATATTTCTGATCAATGAGTGAACGAGTATTTGATAAAAATCGTGACAAATCCAGAATTCAAACGTAATATTTCTGCAGGAATTTATAATTTTTGCGTGAAAATTTTTCGACCAGCCACCACGGCTGTCAATATTACGCACATATTCGGCAGCGTGATTTAATGACAGACACGTCCAACGTTGTAGCTTTTGCGCCACGACAAACAATGATCTTTCACAAAAATAGATTAGTTTAATTTTAACAGAAGCAGTTAGCCGAGGATGTTTGATTAACTGAACAAAATCCACGTTTCAAATTGGTCATCCGCGTAAAAATTGGGGGTAGGGGGGAATCGACATTAATTACTTTCCATAAAATTATTTAATTTTTGCGTCCTCTGTGAGGATATTAAACTGAGATTATCGAATAGAGCGATGGAAAAATTAGCCCTCGGACGTCTAAGTACGCCACGAATATATGATCGGAGATTAACCTCCTATCGCGCCAATGAAGCAAAGGCGAAAGGGAGCTAAGCTTCCCAACGCATGCTGGACTATCAAAAGAGATGACAACCAACCGCGAAAACGCCAGCGCATCATCGTTAATCGAAGCGAGCGGTATCAGAAAATCAAACCGTTCCAGTGACATGGAAACCCTAACAGGGATAACGGCGATATCGAGCTACAGAACTGAAGGACGGAAACTCGCAGGAGAGAGAGAGAGAGAACCCATCAAACGGACCCAAAACCAAAACAAAAGACACGAGCGCGATGAGAGTGGAGTAAAATCCGATTATTTACCGCCACGAAGCGATCCTATCCACTGACACTATAGTCCTTCCATGTTGTTTTCCGAACCCTACTTAGGCAACTTAGCAGCGGATCGTTCCGTGAGGATTTTTTGAAGGTATTTTGCGGTGGAAACAAGAGAAGTTTGAAGAGAATATACGAAGAAAGGAAAGGTAAAAAAAGTCAGCGCGAATAAAAAATAAAGTTGTAAAATGCGTTCGATTGGGGAAAATGGACGAAAAAGACAAGTGGAGCACATTAAAGAGAATTGAGAAGGAATAAAATAAAGATTGATAAAGGAAGAGAGCGAGAGCAGAAAAAGAGAATCTGTGCTTGACAAAGGTAGCCAATAAGAATTGATCGATTGATTGGACCCTTTAATTGGCGAGGTTAGGTCCCGCTGGGGTCTCTCTACCAGCTAACCTCGTATGTCGATTGACATAAAATTGGTTCAAACATATAATAAACAAGCGAAATGATAAATACATAAATACAAAATGTAGTACAAAATGTGTAACATAATACAAACAAAAACACAAAAAAAGAAAAGAGCAGAAAGATTTGGAATAAAAATCACCAAAAACAAACAAAATAATCCAAAGTAATTGAAACAACAAAGATTACAATGAGAAATACAAGAAATATAAACAGTAAGAACATCAGAGAGAGAGAGAGAAATTCAGAATGAAAGGTAAAGATAGCAGAAATAATAACAGAAAGAGAGAATGGGCGATAATGATGGGTAGATAAGAGCGAGAAGACGAGACAGAAACAGAACGAGATATGCACCGAGAAATGTAGAGAAAAAGAAACAAGAAAAATGAGACGAAAGAGAAATGAAAGGAGAGTTGGACGAAAAATTGGTATAAAGAGATGTTAACTCTTTCAGCCCTGTTTTTGTCAGACATTTAAATAGTTTATGGACATCATTAAATTACAGTACTCAGTTACAACGCTACGAATACCTCTTCGTAGCATGCACGCAAGCGTGTACATTAAGTTAAAGTCAGATTCAAATTAAGCAAAATGTTATTTTTTTATAAGTTCAAATAAATTTAATGCACAGAATTTTGACCACCCAAATCGAGAGGGCTAAAAAACTGAGAGATTGGAAGATAACTGAACGGAGGAAAACACAATAAGTGGGCATTTAACAAAAGGGACTCCGAAATTTTCAAAATAAACACAATCTCACAAAAATCAACTTTCGATCTATAGTCTTAAAAAGATGCGCTCTTTCGTCTGCATGCATATAATGACCACAATTTTGCGGAAAGATTACCTTATTCCATTACTCAATTCCATTTCTTTGTTTCCATAAATTGAAACGGTTCCCTACGAGTATTAATAACTTTTCCTGATAACCACTCACTATACAAAGGCTGGGGCTCCCTAGGTTCGTACGATAAATATGGAGATGGAAAAAGCTAGGATCATGGAAACTGAGAGAATCAAAGGATGTGGACCGTAGACTAACACACAAGGGTAAAGGCATGATAATGGAAGCCAATAGAGAGAGTATGGAAGAGAGAAAGAGAGGGTTAAAATGAATGAAGATGGGAGAGCATGAATGAGAAACGACTGGATGGGCTTCTGCCACTGACACAGACACGGCAGCATACACACACACACAGATCCATATCGTGTACCACAACGAAAGCAGACGCAATTCAGAGAGAGCTCTGGCGCATGAATGCGGCAAGGCCTAGTCCGGCGGTTTTAAATGAGTATATTTTTTTACCCCTACCTCCCCCACTCTGCAGGAAAGATGAGGGAAAGTGAGGAGAGACAGAGCGGGGTCATAAAGGCGGACGGCGGGCGTTAAAAGGGAGGGAATACTCGGAAAGAGTTCATGGAGAGAGGTTGAATAGCTCCATGGACAACGGACAGGGGTCTACGTACGTTTTGGAGGGAAGTAGAGATAGAGAAACAGGAGGTAACTGGAGGAATTCTCTCTCCCTCTCTCTCTTCCGCTCGGGGCTCCATGTATACGTGTACACGTATCCCTTGACGACGAAAAAGGACCCCTGAGTTTTGGACGATACATTTATAAAAAAGCAAAGCGAGGGAAGAGACAATTTTGCTCGGTATTATCCGGGAAAAAGAGTGAACGTACTGGGATACTTGAGTGGTCGAGGACGCTGACGTTCCATTTATGAAACGGGGCAAAGAGGAACCGACGCAATTAAGGAGACACACACACGTGAGCACATACTCGCAAAAAAGAAGGCGAGGCGCGCTACGTTTTAATGAGCTCCCATTTGTAGTGTGGCGCAATGAAACAGAAGGGATGTCGCATCGGCGTAATATACTCAAATTATAAAAAGGACGATTATTTTATGGCTGTAGTTAAAACGTAAGGCGAAGGAAAAATCTCCGAAGCCAGTCAATAAATAAAAAGCCGGCCTTTTTTATCCGGCTTTTTATTCATTGACTGGCTTCGGAGATTTTTCCTTCGCCTTACGTTATAAAGAGTCTCCTGAATGCGTTATGTTCCTGTGACAACGCCTCACGGTAGCTAACTTGCGTTCGAAGAAGCTGTGGACGCTTTAGAAGGGAGAATCCTCTTTATTTCACACTTAAACGGACCAAAACATATCTCCTCTACTTCCCCGCGTATAATTTTAAAGGCGGGATATACAAGTTAAATGAGACATGAAATATTCAACGAGTCTTTCTCTTGAATTCCATTCTCTCCTTCCGCCTCGAATCGATTCAAAGAACGGGAGCCCAAAATTGTTCGTCTCGTTCGAAATCCAAAGATGTGGAGAGTTTTCGAAATATTGCCTGTTTTTTTACATTTAAATTCCTGTGGTTTGGTAAGATTTGAATCAAACTCTCTTTATCTTTTCTTTAGAGCAGCGTTTCGTCCCGATACACACGAAATAGGCACCTTTTCAGCTTATCGTAATCATTGCCTTTCTCGTTATCTCCCCTCTAAATCCAAACTGGAACTAGTGATAATCAAATAAATTAGTTTTTCATCTTCATTCTATCACTTGGCTTAAAAAAAAAACATTTTAATGCATTGTCAGTCTCCATAATGCTTTTAGACTCAATTTTCTAAATGGCGCCAAATGAATATTTTTTCTAGTGTAAACACGTACTGAATATAAAATTCACTTAAATTTAAATTGGTTGAGATCGATTAAATTAGACAATCAGCAGATGGTGGTAGTTTGAACGTTGGACCTAATCGATAATTATAAAAAAATTATAACTTTTTATAATTTCATCTTTTTTATGGTTTGAAACAATAAGTCTGAATGCGATTTAAAAAAAAACAGGGAGGTTTCTCGTCTATTTCTTGGAACCTTGTAATGGTCTTTTCCAGGAGATGGTATAAATTACAATATGTACCAAGCATGTTTCACCATTTCACTTCTTCGCCCTGAATTTGCATCATCAAGGCAGATTCGGAGTTTTCGCCTTTCAACTCAGACCCCTTGGAACAAAAAGAATGCCGTTTGTATACAACTTTTCGAAAATTTTCATTAAAAAATTCCTGAATCCAGCGGTTCTAAAACTTGGCCGAGCAAAGTTTTGATTTCGGCTTATTTATCATGACTTCCCACTCGTCAAACCCGCATCTTATGAAAAGAACCAAAAAAAGTTGGGGAGAGAATCGAATTGAAGTTTGTGAATAAAGCGGGAAAACAGATTCCAGAGAAAAAGTGAAATCTCTCCCCAAGAAATTGAAATCTCCTTAAGAGTTACCCGAGAAAAAAACGGCGGTCCCTATATTTATTTATAAAGTCGAATAGTATGCCTTCATTCTTCCCCTCAAAACTAAAATCGGCTGAATGTATCTTTAATCCCCGCAACGGCGGAGAGCGAAAGTCTTTCGATCTCTTTTTTCTTAAAGACGAACGAATGTCAGTGCGCAGAGTTATTTTCACCTAAGTGTCCCCGCGTAATATTATCGTAGAGCAGTTTGGCATGGCGCGAGGAATAGGCGGCGTTGAGATACGAAGGGATGCAATAGTGAAGGACATAAAAGCATGGAAGAATTTATGATCGCAGCTCCACGCCGTTTATATTCGTGAGGGATATTTATTTTGTCCATTAAAATACTGAGAAATGAATGTGATGCAGTGTAAATGAAACGACAATTACTTGTCTACACGTGTATTACCTACATTAAAACAATAGTCGTTTGGAAACCCTGTTACTAAGAAATAACGCCGCCTGACGACAAGATGAAATATACAACTGCTAACGTTTACTGTTATCATACATAATATATTCCTTATAATTTTTATATTATTATTATTTATCTATATCAAAATTGCACATAACATAACAACGCAAAATATAGGTTTTAAAAGCTTCAAAAGGTTGAAAACGGGCTTTAACGATTATTGCAGCAAGGTTATTGGTGTGAAAGTGTAAATAAAAATAAAAGAAACATTCTGTATAATTAGATAACATCTTGAAATTGATGGAATGATATGATCCGAAGATCCTATGCAGACAGGCATAAGCTGTGAAAGTTGGAACAATTTTTGAAACGAGAAAAAAGTCTGCTATGACCGGGAATTGAACCCGGGTCTTCCACTTGCCGGGCTGATATTCTACCCCTGAACTATCGTAGCAGAACATTTTCTCTCGTTTCTGAACACGGATGTTTTCCTTTGTGGGACGGGAACTAGCCAAGCTAATATCAAACTGCCCCGACAGATGTCCTCAAAGAGGATCGTCGAAAGAAACTCCTTCCTCTTAAATGGTGAGATTGCCAAACATGAAATTGATGGAATGATATGATCCGAAGATCCTATGCAGACAGGCATAAGCTGTGAAAGTTGGAATAATTTTTGAAACGAGAAAAAAGTCTGCTATGACCGGGAATTGAAATTGAAATAGAATATCCGCCCGGCAAGTGGAAGACCCGGGTTCAATTCCCGGTCATAGCAGACTTTTTTCTCGTTTCAAAAATTGTTCCAGATAACATCTTGATAAAATAAGCATTAAAACTTCGATAAAAGAATATTAACAGAGAAAGACAGAAACTTTTCAGAAGGTTCGATATCTTTTGCAAGGAAAGCCCCGCTGCCTCCTTATGTGCTCCACTTAATGGAGTTACCATAGTACCATAGCAAGGGAGGGATGAAGATGTCGAAGAGAAGCGGTGGCAAAAGTAAAATCGCGAGTAGATATTTTGTTGTTAAGATTTCCAAAAATAATTTCGTTGGATTAAAATTGTGTAGAATTAGTAGTAATAATAGTAAAAATCATTTCGCACATAATATAGATGAATATTTTAATAATTTTAAAACCTTAAGGGCAGCCGTGGTGAACCCAGATTCCCCACGCTTTTGAGTGGCCACAAGAAATTAAATGTGAAGTCTTTGACAAATTTAACCAGGGTTTTTTTGTAACCCTATATATGAGGCTGACTCCACTGTTTCATATCCATTGACATCGCGATATCCCGGATGCATTTCATCCTACTTTTCTACCTAACTCCACTTTGTAAGATAAATTTACTTATCCTTAAAAAAATAACAGCTAAAGCTCTGGCTTCTAAACGATTTAATATTTTTGGAAGGTAATTGAATAAAGAGAGACCATATTACATTTCCTGATTTCCTTTTAGTAAATTAGCACCCTGTTTAATCCATCACCACGCCTTTGAAATAAGAGACCCCGCTCGCGCTTAAACTAATCGGTCGGCAATTAAAAACAGATCATCTCGTGACCAGCGCTAATAACGCGAGCGGTTCTTCTAGCTCGCGAAACTTGCACAGATCCGTGCCAAATCATTAAATTAATGTCTACACTCCAAGCTGAGCAATTCAAACGGAGTAATACACGGAGATATACACGTGAAAAAACACACGCTTGAAAATTGGCCGGGCATCTCTTATTCTCGCTGCTTTTAAACAGAATCGACCGGTGCAGACTCCACCCATCAATCGCTTCCGCAACATATCCTCCCCTGCCGACTACCCCGCGTTCATTTATAGGCACGCGAAGGAGAAGACGCGGATTAAAAGATGTCAGAAATGCGCGCGAGAATAGAGGACGAGGGTTAAGGGACGGTTTTTTTTTTAAATCGAAACAGATCGGGAATGGAAGACGCGAAGCGAAGTGAAGAGAAAGACAGGCAAACAATTTAATTACGGGCAAAATTGATTCTACATAGTACTTTTTTACATTGAAACTTTTGGTCATGTAATTATAATATTTACATATTATGTACTCGCATATTAATTACACATGAATTACAATTAGTTACATATTGATTTCATATTAATTACGTATTAATTATATATTTGGTTAATTGACTATTACCATAGAATAATGTTAGTTTTGTTTGTCTAAACAAGAAAAAAAATGTCCCATTGTGGAAAACACCTACGAAGCGAACAGAGCTGTAAAAAAACAGCGAAAAATTTCTTAACAGTAGAGAGAAAAAATAATCTGAAAGCGATGAAAGAATAAATTCTTCGAGAATGAGAGAGAGAGAAAAGGGGGAGGGAGGGGAATATCGTTGTGTTCGATTTACTTCGCGGATACGTTCTCGAAAAACACTACGTTGAACCAAACGACTTAAGTCGGGACCACAAACTTAATGATACACATCGTACATTGATAAAACGTAAATAGGTGATATTTTTTGCTCACAATTTTCAGAAATGGGTTTTAGTAAGCAGCAAAAGTAAATTTACTACAACGATAAGGGCTTAATAAAATAAATGATCAAGTAAAAGCGGTCCTTAATTCGTAAAAAATATATAGGAGGGAGTATGTCGATGTGTTGTGCAAGGGCGGATCCAAAAATTTCCCAAGGGGAGAGGGTTAGTCCACCCCTCTCGAATCCGCCGCTACAGGCGACCCTTCATTCTGAATATCCCTACTCCTGTCAGGACCTTTCTTACCCTCTACGTGTGAAAATTATCTAGAGCGCAGATTCGAGGGTTTAAGGAATGCATCCTATTGAGGGCGATGGGAATGTCTTGGATCTTCCACCTGTGCGAAGTGAGGAAGAAGAAGGACTACTAAACCAAGGTATCACGATTTTCTCGCTCTCACGTAAATGGCTGTAGTCATACGCCGATGCAATCCTTACCCCTACGCCTCCTTGAGGCAGTAAGAAGTTACTACGAATTATTAATATGCTAATAACTTTCCCGTTATGTAATCTGTTCATGATGCGAAATAGACTATTCCAAGTTTTTTTTTTCGAAAACAATGTTATATCAGAACGACGCAAATTGAGGAGTTTGTGCACGGGCTGTGATAAGACCGAAAAGAGTGAGGAGGGAAAAAGAAAAGGAAGAAGTATCGATTGAGAGGAATAGAATGGAATAAAGGGGAGAGAATGATGCAGCGAGGAAGAGAAGAAGGCTGAGTGGGGAAAAGAAAGTCACGATACGGAAAAGAGGGAGAAAAGGTACGTACGAGGAAGAAATAGGGGACGAGAAAGGAGAAGGATGAACGGAAGATTGGCCAAATTGGAGGGCGCTGCAGGGGAAGAGGAAAAATTTGTGGGGAAGCAGTAAGGACGCCGTGGGCAGAAGTAAATACGGAAATATGCTACGAAAGACAGGAAGAAATTTCGGGAAGTGAGAAGGCGAAAAGCGACGCGCAAACCGTCTCATATACTCATGCTTTTTTCTGCAGACAATATATTGTCGCTGCTTGCATTATTGCGAGGGGAGCTTGATGGCAGAATTAGATATATTACAATTTTACTGGATGCTGCATAGTTATAAATCGAGACTAATTGCTTATGTAGTACTATGTATGACAGCGGGCCCTGCAACTAGATCGATTTTTAATCTAAATACTTGCGTCCATTTTTGAGTAAATCGATATTTTGTGAAAATAGAGAGCAATGAACTATATTCCACTGCTGTGCGATGCGGTCCATTTCATCGATGATTCTATTTTGGACGACACCCTATATAAACATGAGATTTCCTTAGATTCTGTGAAATAGTTTATCCCCTAGAGCAGGGATCGGCAACCTTTTCTGCATGGCGGGCCGCAGTCAAAGTTGTGAATGCTTAGGAGGGCCGCATTGGAAGTCACGAGAGCTTTGGCGGGTCGGATGAGTGACTACATCTGAAGTTATCCAGAGATTCTTTGGCCTCATATTAGGAACAATCAAGTCTAAATAATTTACTAGGGTTAAAACTTCATCAGAAAAGGTTTTGAGACAATAATTTTACTGAAATATACGAAATTTTCTGTTAAATTTTACCGGTCACTTTTTCATCATAGCTTCGTGGGCCGTATAAAGCGCTCCCTTGGGCCGCATCCGGCCCGCGGACCATAAGTTGCCGGCCCCTGCCCTAGAGTTGCTCACAGACTACAGAGAGCAGGAACCGCAAAAGCCATACTTTTCGGACGCAGACACCTTTAACGCGAATGAACATCAAAATCTCGAAATCTAGTTTATTTATTGCTTCCCCATACATTAGGTATATGAGAAAGTCAAACGGGAGGATAGTGGGAAGGATGGATAAATCATAAAAGAATTGAGAGAGAGAGACGGTAGTAGAACGATAGGATGAATATGGAGAGTGAGAGAGAGAAAAGAGCAGAGATAGGCTAATAAAGAATCGATAGAAGGAAAGAGGGGTGGGAAGATGGGGGAGAGATACTGATTGAGCTGGAGAAAGTGATGATAGGGAAAGGGAAAAAGGGAGAGAAATTTTGAAGCGAGAGAGAGAAGTAGGTTATGAGGAAAGGAGTAGGACTAACTTCCTCGACAAAAGGAGTAAAGCGAGGAGGCAACGGCGAGGCAACGGAAGTGCGGAAGGGACGAGAGAGAGGAGAAAGAGAAAGAAATAAGAGGCAGAGAAAGAGGAAGGGAGAGAGATAGAGTGAGAAGAGAGAGGAATGAGGCAAAGAAAAAGGGATACAGAGGGAAAGAGATACAGAGGGAAAGAGAGATAGAGAGGGAAAGAGAGATACAGAGGGAAAGAGAGACAGAGAGAGAAAGAGAGAGAGAGAGAGAAAGAGAGAGAGAGAGAGAGAGAGAGAGAGAGAAAGAGAGAGAGAGAAAGAGAGAGAGAGAAAGAGAGAGAGAGAAAGAGAGAGAGGGTAAGAGAGAGACAGAGGGAAAAGAGAGATAGAGAGGGAAAGAGAGAGAGATAGAGGGGGTGGGTGAGTAGGAGAGGGGAAGAAGATATGAGAAACAAGGGACACGTTGATAGAAGACGTTAAGTTACCCTTTTGTTTTCTCCGTGCCAACCTGAATGAGACCTCTTTATCCTCAGGGTTCATTCAATTTGTGCTAGGAAACAATTCTTGTCTCATACATTCCTGACGACGTGACGTATCCTCTCCACGCTACGTTCTCTCCAACCATTCGCAACTGCGCACCTAGTTTCCGTTATGGAACTAATCTTTTACTATCTGACGGGCAATTATTTCCAAAGCAAAATTATGCAAATGAATACTTCAAGATGAACCGAATGTGATCGATTTTAGCATCCCCTAGCATGTTTCAAATAAAGTATCTCTATCCAAGAATCAGCACTCTAGTATAAAAAATTGAAAAAATAAGTACCTATCTTAGAGAGTTCCGATAGCCATATCAAGGTTATGACCATAATAATGGCCAGGTAATAACCTTGTCATGGCAAGGGTCATAATCTTGTTACGGCTATTGGAGATACCTTAGATAAGTACCATTTTTTTTTATACTTGAGTGCTTAATCTTGAATAGGTTTACAGCAATAAGACTAGCACCATAAGTCTCCAGTGATATAAAGTAACTCTACTTCTTAAAATATTGTGAAAAAGGAAGCCACCAGAAGTAGTGTAAGAATGATAACATATGACTGAATTTCAAAGCGTAGCACAAACCACAATTAATTACATGAATTTCAGATTACAGCAATTTAGATTTTTTAACTCGCGACACATAGTGCGGAGAAAAGCCGTGTTGGAAAAAACTTCCCTGCGTAATTTTAATAACATGAGAAAAATCACAGTGCGTAAAGGTTACGAGCTATTTTCGAAATAAATATATTTTTAATGTACTTTTTCAGGCAATATTTTATATAAAGGTATTTTGCAAGTAATATAGTAAAATTACGTCAATTACTTTATTATAGAAAAATTGTCGTCTTCAGAGTATATCTTTCCTACATGTAAGTCAATGAGTTAGTCGGCTCTGTTTCTCGTCGTAACAATCAGGAACGCATCCACTCTGCGTGTGTATGTATGTATACGCACACATTCACACTCACATTTTCAAAAAGGAGATTTAATTAAATGATAGAAAAAGTCATGTGATGTGACAATAGATATATATTTAATTTAGAACAAAATAATGGCCATTACTCAATCCGTCCCCCCACGCGAGAACGAAAATTCTTTTCCTTTCATTTAATGCATTCAAATTGACCTTTGTCTTGGTCTCAACTACGGCGACACTTGATACATTCTTTTTTTATCCGATCGTAAAAATTTCACGAAAACGCTGGTCCTCGGAGAATTCGTTACTTTGTCCATTTTTTATGACCGGCAATTGTTTGAGGACTCTGCAATAAAATTTTAATGGGGCTCCATTTTTCATTATCCTACTCACCATATAATCTCCCACTCCCTCACTCCTCCGTTTTTCCCCATCTCCTAAGTCCCAAGAGCTTGAAAAGCGGTGTCTAATTTTTATACCCTCATTTTTTTCTTAAATTAAACGGAGGCGGATGAGAAAGCAGCTATTGGGGCGATTCCCCCATTGTAAGAATAAATCATGTTCGTCACCTTTTCAGAACGGATCAAAAACTACGTAACCTTCTGATTAAGTCATCATTATATCGACGGCCTAAGTTTAAGGATCGATACATTGCAACGGGAACGTTAATCGGAAAAGAGTGAATCGCTAAGCGTAAACGAATCTCAATTTGCGAAAATTATTCAAAAAGGGTAAATTCGTGCAGTTGCGCGCGATTTTCACACCAACAGGTACAATTTCGCTAAGAAAGCAGCGCGCTTGTAACGAAAATAACGCGCCAGTCCATCACTCAGGGAGTTTCGCTGATTTATTCCTCTTTAGGAATGTGTATTAGTTGTTTTAAATTTGAGGAGAAAAAAATTCTATACTTGACCGGGAATCTAGCCCGGGTCTCCCACTTACCATATATTTGCTCCAATTCGAGAATAAAGAATCACGCTAGCTAGCTTAGCTGGTTAAAGCACCT
Organism: Tanypteryx hageni; assembly: GCA_028673005.1. NCBI lineage: Eukaryota > Metazoa > Arthropoda > Insecta > Odonata > Petaluridae > Tanypteryx > Tanypteryx hageni. Next base: position 82,621,245 of record CM054113.1, on the reverse strand, counting down.
ACCAGGCAAGTGAGAGACCCGAGATCGATTCCCAGTCAAATACAGGATTTTTTCCTTCTTAAATGAACATTGAAGCTTTATGCGCTCATGCATAACAATTCCATTCCTCAACTTAACTCGACAATAAAATTTATTTTTTAAATAGAACTCCAACTGAAGTATATAAGAAGAATATAAGTATAGAATATAAGAATATAAGTAAATTACACAAATCCTAATCCATGGCATAAATACATTTACACAGGTATTCAGAAAATTTTCAACATTTACAGATCAAAAATTACGGAGTATTATTAACCTTTTATGTTAGCACTCAAAATAAACGTGCTAATATTATTAATTTTATCATATGCTAACCAAAATTGAAAAACATAACAAATTTAATCAACTCCTAAACCGTACAATTCACTATCATCTACTGATGATGAGAAGTTTGCTCTTGAAATGCGTATTTAGAATAACTTTCCACGTTTTTTTAATTTTTTCAAGAGATCTGTGCGAATGAGACTGAGTGCGTGTGTTCTGTCTTAGTTTTGTCCCTGTCGTTGTCGGGAGACGCATAAGTCATCAGACATTTGTTTGAGATATCAAGTCCCTGGCGAGAATTAATTTTCCGCAAACTTGATGTTTTTGACTTTATTTCGAAAAACTTTTTTGAACTGTACTGTTTATCTTTAATAAATTTTTGAATTGTACGGTTTAGTTGATTTTAAAAATTTTTTAATTTTAAATTTCGATTTTCACCGTAGGCTCCTTTCTCTCTTATATATGCTAACCGAGCTCATAATTTGATTTTTAGGAAATTGATTAGCTGTTATAATTGAGGACTTTCTGGTTTATTTCATATCTTTCATTTAAGGCGCTCTGAAGTTATACAAAGGAAAATTTTAATTTCCGAGAATAAAAGTTTTCGAAAACCAGCAAGTACGATAAAAAGTTTAGGCCAAAATGAGATGCTTGATCCTTATATCATGAGGAGGGTAAGTTCCACATTTTTAGAAATCATTTTCCCTCCCCCGCATACTACCACTTCCCTGACAGATCAAAGATAAAATACTTTGGCCAACTGCTTCAATGAGGTCACTTATTGCAGATTTAGTCTTAAGTGTTTGCCATTTCACTTACGCTCTAGCTCTATCAAAAGTAGTAAGAGTACCACCTCAAGTGCTTCGTCTCTAGTTTACATAAACTAATTGTCGTTTTTGCAAGAATATGGGGGTACAGAGGCAACTAGGAAGGAAGAGAAAGAGGCAGAGAAAGAGAGATCAGAGGATATACGGAAAAAATTAAATGCTAAGAAGATAAATCTGCTCACAAAAGAGGAAAAGTTACGGACAAAGGGAAAATTAAAAAAGAAAAGGATCCTTCAAGATTAGGGGGTGAGGATGAGAGAGAGAGAGAAGTTCAGTAGAGCAGTTACAAAGACCTTGATTGACGTGGAAACTGATTTAGGGACAAATAAAAATCTGAACGCGAAAAGGACTGGTGTCTCTAAGAACGAATATTACCAAAAACAAAATTAACCGTTTAATCCACACCATGAATTTATCCTTCTGTCCATTTTTCTTCACTCCAAGAACTCAAATGGTTCAAAAGTTACGAAATTTCGAGTCCATCTGATGACTCGATTACAGTTATATGCATACAAGTGATAAAGGGGTATCTTTATAGAAAGCCAGGTATGGAAAAATAGTCGCCGAGTTTCACAGAAAGAGACATTAGGTATGAAAATAATGGGAGAGAAGAATAGGAGAACGAAAAATTCCCAAATGAGGTTTTAACAGAACTCGAGAAAAGGGCTTAAAAGCGAGAGCCTGAAATGGAAGCGATAAATGCTTTACGACTGAGAGGGAATGGAGTGGGAAATGCTGCAGTTGATGAAAACAAAATAACGAGTGCTTTTCGGAGGAGCGGTATGGAAATTCCATACGCTAAAGGATTAAATCGATGAAAGTGAGGATAGGGAACATGGATAGGGGGTAGTTGAGCGGAGAGAGTTGAAATGTGCGGGAGCGATATGGAGGAAGAGAGGAAGAAAGCCAGAAAGAGATGGGGGAAGGGAGAAAGAGGGAGAGAATGAGAAAGAAAGAAGGGAAAGAGAAGGAAAGAAGATAGAGAGGAAGAGAATGGGAAAGAGAGATGAGATGGGAAGGGAGAGAAGTAAGTAGAGTGACAAAGAGAGAGGGAAGAGAGAATGGAGAGGGGGAAAGGGAGGATGAGAAAGAAAAACGGTAGAGAGAAAAGAAAATAGAAGAGATACTAGATGAGAGCAGAAAGAGATACAAGGGAAAGCATGAAGAGGAAAAGATTGAGGGAAAGAGTAGAAGAGAGAAAGAGGAAGAAAGAAAGGAAGAGGAGGGTGATCAATGTATCAATGTAGGGGGAAAACTGGTCAAGTAAGTGAAAGAAAAATAAAAAGGGGAGATGGTGCAATATGGAACACTAAAGATTTTCATAACACGCGAAGCAGAGGAGGACAAAACGAAAGAGCGATGCAGAAAGCTGATATTAAAAATCTCCCCTTTTTCTTCATATTAATTTTCGGGAGAGCCCTAGGAGCAGCAACAAAGAGGCAAGAGATAAAAAAATACGGACGTTTCTTTTGTTTGTCGTTCTCGACGTATTTACATTTAATCACTCGAGAGGAATTCGATAGGAGCGTCAAAAACAAGACTGGAGAGGAGAGATATTGGATGGAAAAAATAATAAGGTAGTCCGAAACGGCAGCATGAGCATGACTCCGGTGTTGTCGTATGGAAATATTCGCGCGATCGCAAATTTGCTACGTTTATGTAATTGAAAGCGTCGGAGGGCGCGAGAGAGAATCAATTACTTGATTGAAAAAACAAACCAATAACCCATTCTTCCTCGTTCAATAAGCAACGAGAAACACGATTTGAAGAACAGTTTACAAAATTAATGAAATATGGATCTTATTACATTTATTTATTTTTGTAACGCTGCAGACCTAGTTGACAAGACTGGAGATTATTTATGATTTGTAAAAAGGCGGCTCACAATCATAATGCCTAGAACACAGCGAATCAGAATCTCATTTAGAATAGGCGTTCTCCTTATTTGTGATTACACTATCATACACCAAACATTAGTCTCTTAAAATCCGAGGGGCTCACGTTTCGGGAGAACGGCGCGAACAAAGAAACCGTAAGTATAGACCCGTAAAAGTGGGAATGAACATTTTTCGCTCCTGTCACGCTTTTGCAGGCAGGCGTTTCAATACTTTTGCGTTTCGGGCTAATTTTTTAATCACAGCATTAAACGTAAGCGCAAAAAGATTGTAGAAACTAGTTATTTACACGTGTGCCAAAAGAGATGCTGACCAAGGAAAACTGAGAGTATGGAATCGTGTTTATAGTTGCCAGTTACCAGCGGTCAAATAGGATAACAAAAGGCTAATAAGCCGGACACAGGAAGAAAAAGCAGGAGAATATCATACTGGCATTACCCTTAGACTCTAGCCTTTAGATGTGCAAAGTAGAAAAGTTTAATCCTGGGGTCTTTCGCACCCCGTTATTTCCCTTTAAAGAGGAAACATTTGGTTTTTCTTAATTAATTATAACTTGTGCAATTTAATGTAACCTCGACGATGGTCCAATTCCAGACTCTGGATAATCAAAAAGAATAACACTGAAAATGACAACCGCGAATGTTTCAATCGAGTAACATGTGTAATGTTTATTAGATATTTTCAAACACGTTCTGTATCATCTGAACATTAATAAAACGTATCGGACAAATATTAATAAATCAGTTTGGCCCTCGAATTTAGACATCCGTATTGGCCAATCTTTGAAACTTTTCACTTCGCACATGTGCATCGCTTCAGACTCCGTCAAAATAAAAATAATCAAAAATCCATCAGCATCCACCTGCACCGCGCGCGATAAAAAAACCAACAACCAGTCTGAGGCGAGAATAAATCTTCCTAGGATGTACTACATGCCACCTCTTTTTAAAGAAAACGATATGACCCAACATACGCTGCAGAAGCAGCTATAACACGAGGAGGAAGAACGACAGTAGGAATCGAGGTCGGAGTTTAAGGTTCGAAACGGGAGTTTAAGAGGGGGAGAAGGAATGGCAGAGCAGGTGTGAGGGAGTGAGGAGGTGTGAGAAACAGGTGGGGAGGGGGAAAAGTAGAGGGAGGGGGAAAAGGGGATGGAGGGGGAAAAGGAGAGGGAGGGGGAAAAGGGGATGTAGGGGGAAAAGGAGAGGGAGGGGGAAAAGGGGAGGGAGGAAGGAAAGGGGAGGGAGGAAGGAAAGAGGAGGGGGAAAGGGGAGTGAGGGGGAAAGGGGAGGGAGGGGGAAAAGGGGAGGAAGGGGAGGGAGGGGGAAAGGGGAGGGAGGGTAAAGGGGAGGGAGGGTAAAGGGGAGGGAGGGGGAAAAGTGGAGGGAGGGAGGTAGGAGACAAGACGGGAGCAATTGTGTCCGGGCGTCAAGACGAGGCGAGAGACAGACAGAGTAAGAGAGTGAACCCGGTGCGCCCTGCTTGGAGATCAACAACCTCGGTGGGATTCCACTCCCCGTTCAATACCCGAAACTCCTCCGCCAACACACAGAGAATTATAGTTATCTTTTTTTCACCCCTTCTCTCCGTCTTCCTACTTCCTTTCGGGGAAAGGAGCGAAGTGCTATAGGGATCGAAATGGCTCTAAATGGTCGGCGATAAAGGGAGAACAGTTCTAGCGATACGGTACTGGGTTTCCGTGCTGCACAGATAGGAATAGCGAGGCAGGGAGGAGAGGGTAGGGGTGAAGAGAGAGAGAGAGGAGAAAGGAAGGAGAATCAGAAAACGAGGGGTAGATGGAGAAAAGAGAAAGTGATAGTAGTGCGGGAAAGATAGAAAGGGGTGAAAATGAGGGAGGATGAGGTACATAATTATTTTAATTAGAGCGACAGATACCAGAGAGTATAAGGAAGAGAAAGGTATAGAGGGAAAGAGAAAGGGAAGAAGTAGAAGAGGATGATAGGAGAGAAGAATTAAAAGCGTCAGTGAGGGAGAGAGGTAGGAAGAGAATTAGGAGGGGAAAGTAGGAAAAAGAGGAAGGGAGAGAGAGGAAGATAACAGGAGAGATATGGAAACGGGAGAGATAGAGAAGGGGATATAGAGGAAAGAAGAGAGATATGAGAGAAGGGAGAGAGAGAGAGAGAAAGAGAGCCAGATATAAGGGGAGATGGTGGGAGAGTTAATGAAGGAGAAAGATGAAGGAAGGTAGAAAATAGAAGACTGTACCAACAATAAGTGTGAAGCAATGGCGGGTACACGGGGGAGGGGGGTAATTACCGCTTCCTAAAGAGATAATCAGTATTTATTAAAACATTATTCCAATTCATGTTTGAGGCATTCCAGTAGCATTCTGCATATACCTAAGTAGAATAATACACACTAGATATTTATTATAATACATATTATATAATTTAATATCCATCAGTAAATATGTCTTTTTGCTCCCTCCCCTAACCCCAAACGCCGAACGCCCCCGGTGTGGAGATAGGAAACTTCAGGATCCAGTCACGAAACCGGATGTGGAAGCAGATCCAAGAGATACGCGGAAATTCAGTCTCAAGAGTGGGTGTGTGATGCGTAAGACAGCTGAGAATACTGTCCGAGGAGGCGGGACAAAACAACACCCTTCGGATGTATCTTGAAACGGAAGGGATCTACGGATCGAGCGCGCTCCGAAACACGATAGATTAACAAGAGAAAGAAGGAGCTATTTCCGATGAGATGGATACCGAGCCGGTCGTGACCTTAGCGTCAAGTTTAAACGGGGTCAGAAATCCTAGTTAAGAAAGGAAAAACATCCGATTCACATTTCTAATGAATTGTGTAACATTTTGATTCGATAGATAACGAGCCACGGGCAAATATTCTCCTCAAATGATAAACTAAACAAGAAGTCCAAACCAGGAATAATGCAGGCTGTTTTTCCAAAGTTGACGTCCCGAATTGATTACTGTATTGACAGGAAATGTTTCAGTATGTGTTAGCCACTCCAAGGAATTCTCATACCATAAATATCACTTGTAATTCATAGTTTATCAATGAAAGAGAAAAATTGGAAAACAAATTAATAGATCATTATCAGGTTTAAAATATTAAAAACAATGTTAAAATCTATTTCTGGCATTATATTATTTTGCATGTAGTTTTTTAATAAACGAATTTAATAAATGTTACTGTTTATAAGCTAATATGTCTGGATCAACTGTCCAGTGCTGAAAAATAGTTGAGCGGAAAAGAAAATAACCCATTTTTTCACTTGTCTATGTTCAAGCCGAGTTCGGTAATAATCGTCCCCATGGCAACAATCCGATAAAATGCGATTTAAAAATGAAAAACACTATGTTTTAGTAGAAATTCAAGAAAATAGGATCAATTATCATAATTCTGTGATAAGAATTACAATAAACATTCTTTCCCCCTTAGAACAAAACAAACCTCGCTCCGATATCACAATTTTAAAATATTTTAAATTATTAGAGAAAACATTTCTGTACGATGGATTTGAGATTTCCTAATTTAAAAAAATGGGGAAAAAAAGGTTCCTGGAATCGAACCTGGGACTTCAATATTCGCCAAATAAAATATAGCCCGGAGGTGTGCCCTGGCAGCACGATTCTCATACCAAGTTTAATGAAAATCGGTCCATTGGTGCAAAAGTTGTTAGTAGGGAACACAGCCACACACACACAGGACAATTTCATAAGGATATGTTTCCTTTGGAAACCAGCGTAAAAATGGCATGCATCATTCTGATACAATAAATACGGTAAGAATCCCCGTTTTTCACTCTCGTAGATTGGATACGATGACACTATATCAGGGGCCTTAAACTCGCGGCCCACAAAGTCAGTTGTTTTATATGATGTTGCGGTTTAAACTCAAATGTATCCAGGGGCGGATCTAGGTGCATAGATTATTGCCCCAATAAGATGACAAATATATTTACTGAAAAATATTTATGTAAAATAATACCGTTTCATTACAATAAATATACAGCCTATATTATACACTGCTAAAATATTTGCAAATAATTTTAGAATGCCTATAATATAAAACAAATTAATTTAGATAATATTTTAATGAAGATTGATCTATTATCCCAATTTGTATCCGCCAATGAATGTATCTGTATGTGTATCTTATACTATGCCTCACGTAAATCTTTCAAAATAATATTCGAAACATAAGTGGCGTATTGAATCAACTCTTCCAAAATTTCCGCAATTTATTGTGCGTTTTCATTTGAAAATCATACACAGTTGGGGTTCAAGAGAATTTTTATCACGTTGTAAGAGTCTTTTTTGCCACAGTCCGAAGAACCTAAACTGCGACGCCAAGTTTAGTATCCCCGTAGTGAATGGCTTTGACAAGAGCATCGAAGGATGGAAGCGATCCCCGCCTCTGGTTGAATACGACGTATATAGAATGTTCAGATGATACTGGATGAGGATTTGGAAAGCCGTTAACATGACATGCGGCCCGTGGATTTGGTATGGTGTTTGAGAATTTTGGGTTACGCAACATGCTATATGTCGAGATGTCAGAAACTTGTGTTTCTTTGGTATAGAACTTTGGGCAAACATGACCTGCCGCGAGACGCAGGACAAAGTTTCGCCGGCCCTCCGTTGCCGTGACGACAAGAAAAACTGGAAATTTCCGTTTACATACTTTTCGGGAAGCAAGAAACTGTAACCCTGACGGGGAGCATGGGAGATAGATAGCGCGAAGATAAATATAAAGCACATCCATTATTAACGTTTCAAAGAATGTTACTTTCTTCGCAGAAGCATTTCAAAAGAATACTTATTCATTTGTATACGACAAGGGCGCACCACAATACCGTTTCTTGTAGTAATATTTCAGCTCAATAATATCCTTGGAAAGAGAATAAAGGCTAGCAGTTACTGTCTCAAAAGAATGTATTATTATGGCTGCATTTTAATATGCATGAAACTGTCATGAAATCTTTCCTATTAAAACACAAATCGAAAAAATTTCAGTTTTATTTCGACCTAAGGAAATTACAAGGGCAAACGGAATTTAAAATTCGCAATAAATCGTCTTTTTTATCATTTTCCAAACATGAGCCATCCTAAAATTCCTACGAATTCCTCAAAATTATGCATATAAATATGCCGATTTTTTCCAAATTTTGAATCTCGCAAAACCATATATGTATATAATTTTTTAAATAAAACATTTAATTGAAATAACCAAAGAATGAATTAGTAACTGGTATTTGTGATATTAACGCCATTTAAAATAACTAAAATGGACGTAATGTTCGTTTTTTTATTTTCTCCATTGCTAACTGCCAATTGAAACGATATCATTCGCTCAATTCAACCTTCCAGCCTTTATTAAAACGCCGCCAACTTTTTATAGGAATATTTGCGGCTCGTAAAATTTCACTTTCTCCGCGGTCGTTGCTTTAATAACACCGCAAAATAAGACGCGTTTCAATTGTTCTTTATATGGCTCGCTACAGAATGGCAGGTTTTTCTTGATTTTTTTCGCAACACTTTCATTCAAGGCGATGTTTTATAAAACTCCGTCTCGTGGAAGCGAAACAAAAAATAAAACAATAACGCCCTCATTCGTCTGGAAACTTTACGTTCACAATTTCGCAATTTTCCTTCACACTCTTGTTCGAGAGAGAGAGAGAGTGTAGAAATTTCATCGCTGTGACCACATCCGACAATGAAGTCGAGAAGTGTTTCCATAATACCCTCTCTACTCAAACAAGCATTTATCTAACAGGGTGGCGAAGTATTTCCTCGAAGATTTTGCATTCCGCGAAGAACCACTCTTCCCAAACTAATTCGGCCTCAAAACGGTTAAAACGCACGCGCGCAAAAAGTCGGTAACGCAGACACAAAGCAATCTCATCCAAGTTCGTTGCGGAATGTGTAATGATTTTAAATAAGAGGCAAGAAAAGTCAGAGAGAGAGCGTGTGTGTGTGTGTGAGAGAGAGAGAGAGAGAGAGTGTGTAAGGGGAGGTTTCTATTTCCTCCGCCAAAGGATTTCAGAGACCGCAGTAACGAGCACGGTAGCAAAGGCAGCCGCAGGGAAATGTCAGCAGCGCAAGGATTTTAAGGGCCGGAGAATTTCAGGAGGCGTTATACGACGAGCAATCGAAGAGGCAAAAATATTAAAGAGGTTCCTGCTTACATGCCAACAAGTTTTGAAACTTGGCCTATCCTTCCCTATTTCCATATCTTCTCCCCCATTTACTGCCAAGGAAGCGATCCGACCTTTTTATGCCCTCGTCCTAGCAATTTTATTCCGCCCCGACAACACCCCCTATAAAGCCCTTTTCATTCTTCTCCTCTCCACCCCCATCCACTACCCTCCTTACGCACAAAGATGATATTTCCGTCTCATTTCCAACAAGAGAGGGAGAGAACGAATTTTCTTCTCCATTCGGCACGATCCCTCTTTCTCGATGCGGGAGACAATCCTCAACTGTTTTTATGTGCGCGCTCTTCCCTTGTTCGCCTGGCCCGCGCTGAGAGAAGACCCCCGGGATTTTTTTTTGTGGCCGCCTCTTGCTTTATTTCCCTAGCTTCTCCTTTTTAATTTTCTTCACTTTCTTAACTAAAACTCCCTTCCGCAGCTCCTTCAATTTTATTTTTCATGCTGCTCCTTAATTCTCATCCCCCGGAATGTTTTTGTTACAACTTTCTCGTCTCCGGGGCATTCTTTAGAGGATGACCGCGGGGTCGTTATCGAAAGGTGGGTGTGTGTGTGTGGGGGAGGGAGAAGGTTAGGGAAGGAAAATACAGATAGAAGGGAGAAGAGGATGGAGAGCGCCACGCATTGGTGGAAACTTTTTTAACGGTTTAATTTTCCTCGTAGGATTAGAAATATAAATGAGGGGGCGAAGGCTCGACTTTCCCTTCAAGTGGGTGAAGTTATATTGCCTCGCGACGCGGACTGTAGACGCGGTTGATGCGGGAAGACAAATGAGCGCTGTAATTCCTCTCCGGCAGGAAATGATGACTTTTTTCCCTGAGAGAAAGAAGCGAAACACCATTTATTTTCAAGGGGAGAGAGATAACGGCGGCCTGAAGGGATTTTTTGAAAAACTTGTATTCATTTCTCTCTCCCAGCCATACCCTTCAGTTGCTATGGTAAATGTCAAATTGGTGGGTTCTGTGGATAAATGTTAGTATAGTAAGAAGTGTGACTGTTTTTACAAGATAAATTTTCATAAGCAGTCCCTTGGAGTCACGTTCTTTAAAGGACTGATTTGGGGAAAACCGCATAGCTCAAATTTAATACCTCAAGGAAAAAACCACGTGTTCGCATAGGCTAGGAGCCTTCTAAGGTGCTTGTAAATATAACTTACATGTACATATTATACATTCAAGTCGACCACAAATGTCAGAGGTGTCGTGAAAAAATGGCCGATCAAAATCATCATTTATATTCCAAATTGGTTACGCATTGTTTCCAATGTAAATTCAAGCAACTAAAAAACAATTGGACATAATCACTGAGGAAATTGTGCAAAATTTCACTGCTTACCAGCGAGTGTTTTAAATCGTTATACGCGCTATCGAGGATACATTCTTATGACGCAAGAGTGAATTTTCCCCTTGCGGGTTAAAAGAAAAAATCTATCGCAGGTCCAATCAGATGACCTTGAAATTCCTTTCGCAACGAAAGAATAAAAACGTTCGGTTAACCAAATAACACCACGATCGTATCTACGTTGGAAACACAATCTCCAAATTACATTTAGAATATATCGTGTCGACTGTTACAGCAAAATAAATGCTTGTTCTAGCGGCATATTATAAGGATGGAATTTGATTCAATTAAGGGAGAAAATAGCTACGGGTTGATTTATTCGCGACCAACGGCGGGGAGCACTCGAAAACTCCGCGAGATAAATCGAATTAATCAAGCTATATACGCCAAATTCAATTTCGCTCCTGTTGGCAGATACCGTTAGATGGAATACGCCGAGTGATTTATGTTCCATATTTCTCTTTACAAGCATTACGTCGCGAAATCTCAACGGCGACGCAAACATTTTCTTCTTAATCTAAACTTTCTTTTTTTTTGCAAAACAGAAAATGGCCACGGCACGGACGGGGAGTTTTTATTATTATCGTTAACGCCGCCCGAGATAAAACCAGGGATTACAGAGTCGAGAAAGAACCGAAAGAGACTGCTAATTCATACGCGGATTCTAATTAAGTTCTGCCGCAGTTTCGCCTCGCGCTCAGACCACTCGGGTAAGATACATGGCAGATTTATCGCTCTCCGAGGCCTAAGAGTGACCCAGTTATGCAAAAACCCTCCATTATAAACCGATTTGGTACAGATGCATTCAACGGAACTTAAAATAAAGAGTTGTCAAGATCCGTAATTTAGCGACAGGAATGTGGGACCTTTTTTATTTTAAAGCGTTCTCCTTTTTAGCGGATGAGGTGGCACTTTCAGGTCTTAATTGTTGCCGTGCAACCGAATGTCTGCTCCTAACGACCGCTTGCGCCCCCTGGTGGAGAAAATGCGATTCGCCTAGGGTTTAATCAGTGTCGCTGTGGCGAAAAAATCCTAATCGTTCCGTTGCATTCTTTAACTGCCCTCTAATTAAATAAAATCAACCATGAATTGTAAGAGTTATGGATGAGATTACACCTGGTCCTCCTGTAATACGGGTTCGCTACAACGTGGTTTATTTTTAACCACCAAAAATTCATACAGAACTGATTAAAGTACGCATTAACGTGGTTCGGTTGTAACTGGGATTCCAGATTGCTGAGCTAGGAATAGACGTGTCAGAGGGCCAGATTGCTACGCTTTTAAGCTAAGATAACCAGCAAAAACACTGTTTGCATATATATATATATATGCATCAAAGAGAGGTTTGGGAATTTTACGACTGGAGGAGAGTGACTGAAGCGTTATGCAACGCAACCCATTTTCCCTGCGTAAAGTCGGGTTCACAATAACACGGATTCATATTACACGGCATCCTCAGTGTTATTGGAGGGAGAGCCGGATGTGTTGCAGACCACAAGTAAATCGACCATGCGTGCAGTGATAGATTGGTAGCTGCATCCACTTTTTGCTCTAATGTGACTAATGTAAAAATAGCACAAACTTGAGGTTTCAGTATTTATTTCAATTTAAAAAAACGCGAGGAAAAAATCCTTTCAAGAATCACTTGAATTTAGCCAAGTTAATGAATGTTGCATGCAAAAAAAAAACAAACAATTTCAATGAACACCAAACATTCTCAATAACTCAAGCGGTAACGGATTTCTTACTTTGTCGCAAAAAGTGAGACCTTGAATTCAAATAAAGGAAAACGCCTAATTCTGATCGGTTTATTTCCTCTTTATAAACAATCCGAAGACGTCTTTCAGTCCCAACAAAACTTTCACTTAAGCCACTACTTCGGAGGCCAATTAAAAAGTTCGGGTTACGGTAGCAACAGTCTTTCACGTCTTAGACAGGAATAAAAAGTTTATTTATCTTCTTGCCGGACATAAACGAATGCGAGGAAACTGTTCCCTTAACCAAACCGAGTCAATCGCCTGAATGCGTAATTCGTCACGAGAGAGAAGTTTACCTTCCCAATCCTTCCTCTCCCTTCCAAAGACAAACGAAACCTCACCGCGCGTGCCCTGCGCGGTTGATCTTAAGAAGTTCTGGATCGCCACGTGCAGCAGATGCGCATCCGTGCAACGCAGAGAGAACACACACAAACAGGATACGTCCCAAAGACCTCTACTGAGATCCGAAGCCATTGCTCATCCCCAAAGGAGGGATATATCGCGTGGCAGGGGGAGAGCGAACTGTGGCGAGGGGATAGGATAGGAAGGGAAGCAAAAGAAAACGTAAACAGATGGACATGGAGAAAAATAGGTTACTATAGGGAAGAAAAAGGGAGAAAAGACAAGAGAAGATAATACGAGTGGAAAGGAAGAATGCGAGAATTGTGATAGGAAGACTGAGAAGAGAATAAGAGAAGACAAAGCGAAAGGAGTGGATGAGAAGAGATGGAGTATATAATATGAGAGGGAAAAGGTAACGGTATAGATATGAAGATACGAAGAGAGAGAAAGATAAAAAGGAAAGAGAAATTATGTGGTTGAAAGAAGAGAGCGAACGAACTGAATTTAAAATATCCATATATAACAGGGCAAACTTATTACATGGCGGGCCGCATTAACAGTTGCAGTTTCTTAGGCAAGCCGCATTAACCGATGAAAATGCTTCGGCGGGCCACGTTAGGGTTCACATCGGAAGTAATTTGAGATAATGCTAGGGATTGTGTAAGTGAAGATCAATAATAAATTAATAATATGTTATCCCCAGAACATCAACGGAAAAGGTTTTCCGAGCATAATTTCAAGCTATATATATATGGAATTATCTGTATTGTATATTACGGTTCGCTTTCATAATGTCATCACGGGCCGTGGTTTGCCCACCCCTGATCTATAATAATAAAAGGCAGCGTGTGTATGTGTGGGCAGCGTGTGTATGTGTGGACAGCATTTATCGAAAATCAAGAAACTAGACTAAAAACATGGTGCACATACTAAAGAGACCGTCAGGAGTGCAACTTGGGGCCAGAATTTTGATTTCTTGGGGGCAGGGAGGAGGGTGTCATACAAATCATACCCTGACTAGAGGCCCGCCTTAATTTTTTGTAAAATTACACAATTTATTTTTAATATTCTTAGCAAAATATCAAATTTGAATCTATATTTAATTAGTTCATGATTGAACTTGAAGCCATTTGTAAGTGTGAGTATTTGTATTTGTGAGTACCTATGTATTGTCGTAGATCTGAAATCGATATAATATATCGTTTCTGATGCACATATATTCATTCATCGCTTAACTCATTCGATTTTGAGCTTGAATTTAGACAACGACATTATTAGTACGATATATGAGAGCGGCAGCGTGTCACGATACCAATTAATGGAGAATATTGGTCATTTATCTTGAGAGTACCTTCCTTGACTTCGAATGAAAATATTAGAGTGAAATGAGCATGAAAAAATTCGAAACTGCGAACCCGGGGCAAATGTCGGGTAATTAGCTAGTAGCAACATAAAAGAGAGCGGAAGATCTAGGATAAACAAGGTAAGTAGAAGAGAATGCAGACAAAAGGCGAAAAATAAAAATAACAGCAGAATATAAAAAGAAAGGCAGAGCTAATTAAAAGAAAGGATAGGCGAAGAGAAAAAAAGTTAATAAATTAATGGAAAATAAGGAAATAGAAGTTGGACAAAAACGAAATACAAGGGAAGACAAATGGAGAGAAAATTGAAAGATATGATTATAAGGTGACGAGACGTCCCGATTTCGGCGGGACACTCCCTCCCGCTTTTGAGCAGCATGTCCCGCTGTCCCCCAAAAACTTTAGGGGACGCAAAATTGTCCCGCTTTCGGATACGTTGATGATAAATGTCCCGATTATTCAAATGTTTTTAAAACAAATGGAACATAAGATAAAGCAATTCACAACAATGAATTAAACACCATAATACAAAGATACATAAATAATAACATCAAATGAAAGATAAATAATAATAATCATAAGAATATTAATCATCTTCGTCCACACACATTGGCTAATAGCATTTCGCAAATGTCAAAACAAATGAAGACGTAATTAATCGAGATTTCCCCTTATTAAAACGTGTAGTAAAGTTTGTATGGTATCGGTATCGCCGTAGATGGCGTCTATCTCTGATTCAGTTCGAGGTGTTTGGAATGCATCTAATTGTAAGATACCAACGCTTGGTGGAACAATTCACTCATTTCAGAGACACGGATATCAGCCACAAACAAATGTCAGAATTAATTCAGTTTGGTCTAAAAATTTATATTAACGCTAGATATAATAATTTATTATGTTCGGAGTTAGAAATTCACAAGCAAAAGTTGAAGATATTTAGAAAAGACATTGTTCTTGAAATTTCTTGGTTGTGTGCACTCCTCTAAGAAAAAATTGCTTAATTAAAATCACACTATATTAGAAGTGTTAAAAAACACTGGAATAAATGGTTCACTCGTTAATTTAAATGCATAACGCTAACAATAATTATATTTTTAGACCCCTTATTTAGAAGAATTTTCCTTAAGTAATTTTTAATATAAAAGGGGGGGGCGACTGATAACACACAACCATTTTTTCCATTGTTTGTGAATTTGTGTAGAACTCCGTAAGAAGTCTCAATTTCTCGGAATTAGCAACTGAAATGTAGACGGTCTATGTAAATTGCCTACGTTCCATGGGCAAACAGCTTTTGTCCCGCTTTGGCTAATCTGAAATCTGGTAAGTAAGAAGTGAGGAAAGAAACTATACTTATGAAAAAGGCGGAGAAAGAGCAGGGAAATTACAGATAAGAGATTCAATCCAATAATGAGCATAAAAATAAATACTTAGAATCTTAATATCGAAGTATCTTTGGTATCGCCAAGAGATTCCTGTTTAGATCTACTTTCAGTGAATCACGACTGAACGAAATGTGCATACGGTTTTCAAATCTTGTTATGGCTACGATAAATACATACTAATTTTTTCAAGTGCGTATTATTGAATACATTTTCAGCCATGAGGCGAGTTCGATAATTCTCTTGTGAGATAAGAGACGGTTAAAAGGAGAAGGGCAAAGATAGTGAAAGATGATAGAACGGGAAAGTGAAAGGCTTGGGATGATAAGACAGCGTTGGAGGAACATAGCGAGAGGAAAGCAAGAGTGTGAAAGGAGAAGAGAGGATAAGATACGCGGATGTTGTGATGATTATGGTTGGGGAGAGATATGGCGAGAGGGAGGGAGAGATGATGGAGCGCTGCTGAACCCGAGACAGAGATATAATTCACTTCGAAGGAGGTGGGTGGAAACCTCCGCCGCACACACACACTACAGCTCGAATGGAGTGGGAAGGAGAGTTTAGGAGGAATTTCGAAGTGAGAGAGAGAGAGGGAGAGGTAGAGAGAGAGAGAGAGGGAGAGGTAGGGAGAGAGGGAGGGAGAGAGAGGGAAGGAGAAAGAGGGAGGGAGGGAGAGAGGGAGGAAGAGGTAGGGAGGGAGGAAGAGGTAGGGAGGGAGGGAGAGGGAGGGAGAGATAGGGAAGGAGAGGGAGGGAGGGAGGGAGGGAGAGAGAGGGAGGGAGAGAGGGAGGGAGGGAGGAAGAGAGGAGAGAGAGAGGGAGGGAGAGAGAGAGGGAGGGGGAGAGAGAGGGAGGGAGAGAGGGAGGGAGAGAGAGGGAGGGAGAGAGAGAGAGAGGAGAGAGAGAGAGGGAGGGAGAGAGAGGGAGGGAGAGAGAGGGAGGGAGGAAGAGAGGAGAGGGAGGGAGAGGAGAGAGAGAGATAGAGAAGAAGGGAAAGAACACCACCTTCTCAAGAACACTTTGAGATGTGTGAGGGCATCGTAAATATAAGGTCACGCATCGCGGCACCAGTACGAGCAAGATGGGCTCGGAAGATAATTAAATGGGGGCTCCACAAAAAATGGCCGAATGCTGTAAAAACAAGCGAAAGAATGGGTTTGAGCATTCTGGTGCTGTTTACTTTCGGAGTTTGCCAACGTTCGCTCTAAAAAAGATTGAATCGATAGGTTTCGTCGGTGGAAAATACAATAGCTACTTACCAACGAATTTATTTTTTTGACGGGAAGGTTTGGGGCGCGTTACAAAAGAACCACAATCAAAAACTAATTCGACAGAAATGGTTTACAATTAAATAGGGGCGAAGGAAGAAAATAAACATCGCTGCGCGAGCAAATTAACATTATCCGAGACTTTTGGGTGTAATATACGACCGATGTGCATCCACTCCTCACTCACCACACGCACGCGCATTTCAAAATTAGAGATTTCTGAATTCTAACCGCCATATACTTATTCCGAATTTCTCACGTTTTGAGCCAGATAAATGCGATACGCCCATCTCTCGCTTTACACGTTTTCGGTTTGGTACAGTTTTTCTTTTTTAGAGAACTACCTCGGAATGCAATTTCAGTTTCAATTTAGCAGGATTTCGCGACTATCTCCAAGCAATAAATATTCATAAAATGTTTCAGTCCGATTCAGGTATTATAATAAAGAATAAAGGAAGCAATTCAAAATAAAAAATAACTAAAGTGTTGAACTGCAGATGGCGCTGAAATGTAGCCTCTATGGAGATGCCTACCCCATTTTACCCGGCTTCACTTTACGAGGTCTTTTCCGGTAACGCAATTATCTTGCATGGCGAGGGATGCGTATCTTATCTCACATGTGGTTAACTCGCCAATAAGTTTTGACGATACATTTATATATACCCAATCCCCAACTAACACGAATTATACTAACACGATTTCGGTTTAACACGGTATTTAAATAGGGCTGGTCCTCGACTAACACGCCTGGTCGTTCCGTTTGGCACGATTTCTCCACTTGTCTACGATCGTCGAAAGGTATAGAAAGCGGAAACGGAAACAAGTTCAGACATGTTTGGCCCGCTTTTGCGGGATGCTTAGCTGAGAGAGAGAGAGAGAGAGAGAGAGAGAGAGAGAGAGAGAGAGAGAGAGAGAGAGAGAGAGAGAGAGAGAGAGAGAGAGAGAGAGAGAGAGCAAACAGCAATCGGTAAGCAAGGGATAGATGCCGTAAATGGAAGCATAATTTCCTATTGACTTCTATTATGTAATGTGAGATACGTTCCTACTGCATCAAGTCTCCCCACAAATATACTGTACGTGTTCTTTAGAAAATTCATCACGGGAAGCAGTGCTCGAATTTGAAAATAACAACAACAACCGGAGCATTCTGATCTAATCTTTTAACAACGGAAACGCTATGGGCTTCATTTTGTATCAAGTGGAATGGAGTTCACACATGCTTCCGCCCAATTCGAGCACTGTTTACCACTATAACAAGTTTTGACTTGTTCCACTAAGTAAGTCGGCAAATATATTCGCCTGTACGCGAGGCGTGAGAGAGAGAGAGAGAGAGATCGGATTTCCGTCACATCCACTTTAACCCCGGTACCAACGTATATTATTTAGTAATTAGTGATTTTGATCTTGTTCAACAATATTCTTTTCGATTTATTTTTTATAACATTTTAACGACCGGAGAACTTCTAGCTTAATAATAAAAACTGCGTTCCGGTGCGTTCTATCCAATTCAAGCGCTGATGGCAAGTAATTATTCTAAAAACCCATGTATTAGTATTGTTCTTCACGAAACTTGATGTAGTAGTCACGTAACCTATCTGATCATAGGGCATGAAAATAAATGAAAATATCATAATTTTTAACAATGATATTCAATATATAGTTATTAAAATAGTGTCTGTAAAGTGAAATAACACAATTTTGGTGTGAGTTAATATTAAATAATTTTATTTGTTTACGTAGCATCGAAAGTTTTGATTCCTTGAGAGAAAAAACAAAAATTCATAGTTTCGTGACTCATCAAAGATTTCTCGATTCAAAACGATAAGGAAGAATTATTCATACTGTATTATTATTGTTATTATTAATAACATTATCATTATTTCTTTTTCTGTTCTGTTTTCTTTACAAGATTTATTACGAATAAATAACGGATTTTTTACGTAACTTCAAGATTTTCGTTAGTATAACGAAGCACTGGACAAAATCTTATTTTCGTAATTTCGAAATTTTTTGAAACGGGAGAAAGTAAATTGAAGTCGACCTCTATAGTCATAATAAAGAAATGAAATTAAAAATATGGCAATCAGTTTAGGATGCTGGAATGCATCTCCCCTATTTACATTATTTCATGGGAAATTCCTGTCTGATTAACATGATTTCACCTTACACGAAATTTTTTAAGAACGCATAAATCGTGTTAATCGGGGACTGGGTGTGTGTACACACACACACACACACACACACACACACACACACACACATATATATATATATATATATATATATATATATATATATATATATATATATATAAATTGTCATATTCACTCAGAAGATACTAAATAACGTAGCTCTTAACTATTTTGAGTAAATGTTTCCCTTAACATGTATGAGTGCGCATCGGGATCATATCCACCCTTAAAATGCTAATTTTATCGACGATTTCAGATGTACGGTTGACCTCCAACGTCAAGGTTTTGATCACGCGGTGTAAAATTTATGCCCCTTGCGCCCGTCGTAAAACAAGAGATTGGTATCCTCGAGGGCTGCAGATAGGATGTATTCGGTGATAAACCGCTGGTGATAACCAACACCGCTCCACCGAACGACGACGGTCAAGAGGTTAGTCGGACAACGTAATGCATGTTTTCGGTGGATACAATAAACCGTAGTGGAATATGTGAACTTGGAGATTAAAATATGTACTCATATACAGCTATCAAATATTTGGCCGTGAAACAATTTATTAATCGGTGACTTTTGGATAAACATACCAGTACAGTTCATTTATTTACAAGTAGTGAATGCGCTGGCTAAACGCTAAGAAAACACGGACGCCAACATCGAGAACAATGTTTTTCACTCAATGTGCCTTGTACACAAATGTCTTCTCCAATTTACCAAGAATTCTTCATTTGAAACTTGATGGAATTACTGAAAATAGCTAATCAAATATCAAGGACATATAACAGATAATTACACGCTATCTTTATGCATAAATATGCAAAAAAATCCACGAAGTAGAGACTTGGATAGAAAGAATTTTGATACTGTATAATCATGTAAATAAATATTTAGTTCAGCCTTCAGTTACTATAGATACGACATACCTCTGCATTTTCATCCCTGTTTCTTATTGCACTAACTAACTTGTAAGATGAAGAATTTCCATAAGATTAAAACGCGAGAAAACGCTCCTTTCTAGCATCAGTGGAACCTTTACATCACCTGAGCCCCAAACAATGTCAGCTGTTACCTTTGAGAGCGAGTAATAGAATTCGCTCCCATAAATTCAACGAGAATATCTCGTGTCTGACAGCACGGCGCGTATTTGAGTCAGCTAAAGTTTCAGTTCGACCAAGAACAAGTGTACAAGTTTTCCATAAAATAAGTAAACAAAATACATTAGGAACATCGATACTACTGCTAGCGCAGCCATCCACTACGCGTAGCTCGCGAGCCAGATGTGGCTCCCAGAGCTATTTTAAGTGGCATGCAGTAACAATCTACGATTTGAATTTTCCATTTTTCTTACAATTTTTATAATTTTCCATTTTTCTTACAATTTTTATAATTTTCCATTAAATGAAAATTTTATTTTTGCATTAATAAAAGGTTTTCAAATTATTTCATAACTAATGGTTTAGAATTATTTGGTAAATGTATAACATTCTTAATTCTCTAATTTTTTATAGGTCGCGCGCCATTTTTTATTATAAATGTAGCACATGGCTGGCAAAAGGTTGAAGGCCCCTGTTTTGATGTGTGTGCTAGAAGGAATATATTATCTTCTTCGCAAGCCGACTAAGAATGTAACTGGTCGATACGCAAGACAACGCCGGCAGACATATAACAGTTACAGAAACCAGATGCACGGTAGCAAATCTTAACAGTGATTCACAGGTCGTCGATTATAAAAATGTCTGCTTCGTAAGCAAAAAGCGAACCTGGTTCTTCCAACCGTATGGCTATTGGAGTAATCCTGATCGAAAAATCGACATAAACATTTGGGCAATTTTTTTCCAATAAGACTGCGATTCTGCCATCACGCAAAACGCTTCCATGAACAAATGCATCATGTTCCAAAAAATCGAGTCGAGGAGCTACGGAGAATACGAATTCTTCGAAAACGACGAGGAGAGATCCGTCTCGGGACGCGAAAAAAAATTAGCATCTATTCAACGACCCGTGATCCGAGAGTGCGCTAATGCGAGAAACATATTACGCGACCGCACCGCGTTTATAAAAACAAATGAAAAAATGACATCTCCATTTTTCAGGAGCCTTTCGCAGAAGAGATTGAAAAAAACACAAACGACGCGATAGAACTTTCACGAGAGATAATTGAGTTTTCATAAGTCAATACGCCGGACGAAATAAAAACTAAATAACAAAAGACGAGCGGCGGCAGCAGAAGCGATTCAGTCCACGGCCCAATATAATCGACTGGGGGAGAGAGAGACAGACAGACAGAAAAAACACCTGAAACGCGCAAACGCACCCGGTTTCAATCGAGTTGAAACTAATAATTACTCAATTCTTCAAAAGAACAGGCAGAATTTTTTTTTCGCTTTCTCTAAATGTTAAAAAGAATCGCACGCACGCACCCTCGCCAAAAAAGGAAAAACAAAAGAAAGGCGAGGCGCTGGCGTAATTTTTTAACTCGCTGATGTTCATTTTTCCCTTTCGTAGCAGTAGCATAGCGCCCTCTTTCTCTCTCTCTCTCTCTCTTCTCCTCTAATGACCCGTAGAAGATGAACTTGCGATTATTTTCCGAGCATGATTAACGACCGGTAAGGAATAATGACTCCCTGCCAGAAACGCATGATTCGAGACTGTCGCCGGGTGAACGATTGTCGTCCCATGGAAAGTTTTCCCCCTTTCCCCTCTCCTCTCCCCACCTCCCGCCTCGCGATAATAAAAAAACAAAAGAATTTCCCGAGGCGCCCTTTTTGCTCCCGCCTTTACCCCGTTATCTCCTCGCCTCCCCTCCAAATACCACATTACCTAGGCATTTTGCTCGGTCCTTCATCTCTGCATGCGAGAGATTGGATTTTCGGCGTCTTAATTTTTACAAAATAATTACTTCAGGTATTAAATCGGTGTTAAATAGGGCTACCGTATGTCCTCATTCTCCTTGACACCTCGCCATTTTTGCCACTTAAAACAGCGTAGGGAAGGAATTCTTAAGGAGATTAATTTGTCCTGGGTGTTGAAAGATTCACACTAATGTTCAATCATTTCGTACAATACAGCGCATCTGGGCGTGAAGTGAGCGCTTAATTTCTGTTTCGTTTCCAATAGTAATAAACGGAGCTAAGAGTATGATTTAAAAGCGATAAATTCGCGAGGAGCACTGTTTTGAACCCGTAATTCCATATTGTCGAAGTTCTGTGACTCTCAAAATAATGCGGGTCCCAAAATATTGAGAAATCGTGGACTAAATCCAGATATCGTGCACATTCTGTTTTCAAACGTAGTTTAATGGTTTCAAATGTTTCTGAAAAAATATTCTATTCACTTGGCCAGTGAAAAGGGCGTCCTTATTTATACAGCCCAGAACATGGCGTTAAAGGATAAAGTTGGTTATTAACGAAATGTTTCGTTGATTTATTAATAATCGAGTTTCCCTAAAGTGGAACTTTTTAGCTTCCAGATGTGTTAATTTTCAATTTCAAATAATTTGTCCTTGATCACTGTGGTGAGAAGGTGTTTCCATAACTTACGAGGAAGATAGCAACGAAAAGATCGTTAGTCAACATCGCACGAGCTGGGTATTCTAAATAAACTAAATAAAGTTTTATTGACTCAAAAACACTTAGAAATTTTTCGGTAGTTATTACGACTCCCACTCGATATTAGCACCACCATTAGACTTTTAACATTCTTGATACACCTCGAACGGGCACACCACTACCACACCATAACCAGACAAAAGAACGCGATGGAAGGATGGTCGAAAAAATCGCTTCGTAACGCCACTAACGCAGATACGCGATAGGGAAGTAAAAATAAATCGAGTGCCCGGGATGCTATATAAAGAGAAGCGCAAAAAAGATATCTTTACCGGTAGCCATTTTAATTTTCTTGAGAGCGATTACGGAGAGCATCATTCATCGGGATTTTTTGTCGAACGCCAAGGGTCGTAAAAAGGTTGTTAAAGAGGATAGGAGAAATATATCGTATACAGGCAGTGTCCGCTTAACGTACAGGTTACGTTCTTGAAAACCCGTATCTTAAGAGGATGTACGTTAAGCGGACGGTCATTTTCCATATAAACTAATGTTATAAATGGAGATGCGTTCCCAAAATGGAGAAGCGTATATATTTTTTCACTCAAAATCAAGTTGGATTATTGCACCATTGTATCTATAAATTGACTAACATTAAATTTAAACATATATACAATATATTAAAATAAATAAATATCATAAGACTTTAAAATAACAATTTAAAAAATATTTCTAACTGAAATAATCTTCTCCATTTGCTAATGGTAGTTGAAGCGTTATTATGGAGTAAAAGAAGAGTTATTCGTAGTTGGAAAAGGTGCTGTTATCAGAGAATTTTAAAAACCCCTTTAAAAGCTCTGGAATTTTCACTGTGGTACACCACGAGAGGCTTTAGTTTAAAGTCCCCAGCTGCATTACCACCTAACAACAGAGTAAGATGGTTTTTGGCCAATAAATTTGTTTTCTTAAATGCGATTCAACATTCTTTCATTTAAGTCCATTTCTTCTATCCATCCAATTTATATTTGCTATGATTATCGTATGGGAGGGGAAGGGGGTGAGGGACATCCTGTGGTGACGTCACGATACCAAGAGCACATCGTGAACACGTAGTTACAAATTTTTCCGCCGCACATAAGTGTCGCCTTACGTGAAAACCTGAGCATCGTTCTATGTCAACCAACCAACAAGGTCCCCAATCACCCCATACCAATAATTTCATATATGACGCTCCGGTACCATTTCAATATTTTGATTTCATATGCCAACAAAAGGAATAAGGACATACTCAACATAGGTACAAAGCAAAAATACCAGTAGTTAGATGAAAATGTCATTTAATGCTATGAAAACTGAACAAAAAGAAACCTCAAATTGTTTTTTAAAAAATAAAAGCACCAAAAATCAATGAGAAAATAATAAAATGTTACAAATAAAGAATGAAAACGAATGTTTGATGTCTCGAGTTTATATCATTTTTAATATTTAAAAAATTAAATCTTCAACAAATCCCAGCACCTTCTCAATCACCCCCTGAGGGTGAAATCACCTCTGATTAAGAACCCCTGCTCTATAGCATTAAGTTACCGGTCTTTCCGTAAGAGGTGGTAGACTTTGGCCTAAGCTTTCTCATCCCCGTCTGTTTACCCGTGTGCGCGAGAATCGATGTACGTATCAGCGGTCAGTACGTACATAGGTGCATAAAATGGTGTCGACATGTAATGTACGTATCAGCGGATGTACGTTAAGCGGGCGCTGCCTGTATATGGGAATGGACGGATATTATTACTCTTCTTCTTTTTCTAACGGGAGAAAAACGAGGAATTGCCTATTCATACTCACCCAGCAGAGTGGGACGCAGTTCGAGTACAACAATATGTTTACGAACGGTAACAGAAAGAAAGACAACCGATCAGTCAATTATTTTTCCTTCACTTGCAATTTTTTTATTATTTCCGAATAAAAAAGTTTAATATAATGGGAGAGCCATAGAAAATGTCAAGAGGAGGCGGGGTTATATATATATATATATATATATATATATATATATATATATATATATATACACATATACACACACACACACAAGTATACAAATCTACCGCAATAGGGAGTAGGTGCCTCACACGTAGACGGCCACTCTAAAACCGAGGAAAAAAGAGGCTCAGAGTAATCAGGTAACGAAGAAAAAGAATTGACAGCTCGAATTCAACCACTTAGCTTGCGCCGCGAAATACATACATCAAAGGGAATAAACCTTGCGGGCGGGAAAAAATTGGTATTAGGGGGCGTAACTACTCGGTGTTAATAATGAAGGGAAAAGGCAACTCAGATTTTCTTTGTCGTCAGGCGATTGCGTAGCATATCGAAACGTAGTCTATAACTTTTTGCTTTTCTTTTTTGCACAATTCAACACTTGTCTTTGCCATGCTCTGCTCCTACTTCTGCGTACAACAAATATCATCACCTATTATCAATCAATCAACAGTTCACCAGCTTCCATCCTTTAGTTCCTTCAAAACACTTTACTTTCATTCTATCCCAATTATATAAATCGTGCTTTAACGCGCCATTTATAAACAACGTTCCTGAATCGATGGACGCTCTCAATATTTACCGTTACTCTTAAATCAGGGGTTCCAAAAACATTTTAAGACAGCAGCTCACTTGAGAGGAACGGAAATCACTGACTCCCACCATTGAGGAATAAGCTCCTGGAATAAAATTTGTGCACACCAAACAATAAAGATGAACGGTCTCAAAACATTTCAAAATTCATTGTCTATGTAATTCGAAACAAATTATTCTCCATCCTTACGGAGATTATGACAAGACCGACCTCTACAGCAATCCCGCAGTTCATCAGTGGACCGGAACTGAAAATATTCGCTCAAAATATTTTTCCCTGGCAATTCTCTTTTCCATATAAATTATTCGAGGTATATCCTCTCGAATTATATTCCACTATTCTTCATTTACTTTCTTCTCTCTCTCTCTCTTCCCAGCCTACATCTGCATATAACCCCGAATTTCGACGAAGCGACGGCGGGGGCTAAAGCGCCATCAAACTAAAATTAATCAAGCTATGCTAACGAGGCAGATCCTGTTCTCTGGTCCACCTCGGGGAAAAAGAAACATCTGCGGTCCTCATACCTACTACACCACTCCAATCGTTATCTCGACCTCGCCAACGAATCTTTCTATTTAGTTCCTAGCATCGATCGCTTTTAAAACGAGATCCCTTCCGTCTTCTCAAACCCTTTCACAATCCTAACTCTCTATATTTCATTTCTACGATATTCTATCAAAAACTGTCAATAATGACGCGACGGTTTGTAACCTGTCGTACGATCGCTTTAATGGATCTATCTGCCTAGAAATGAAAAATGAAATGAAATGAAAAAATGCAATTTTAAACTTTGACAAAATGTCGAAATATCATTCGGTAATCCTTTAACGGACAATTTATAAGGTTTTAATTCTGGAGCTCATATACTATAACTGCATCGCACCGGGCATAGTAATTGGAGTTATCTACGTTAAGAAGCATATCCTC
Organism: Tanypteryx hageni; assembly: GCA_028673005.1. Classification (NCBI taxonomy): domain Eukaryota; kingdom Metazoa; phylum Arthropoda; class Insecta; order Odonata; family Petaluridae; genus Tanypteryx; species Tanypteryx hageni. Next base: position 82,595,286 of record CM054113.1, on the reverse strand, counting down.
CGAGAAAGAGAGAGAGATATTACATACCGAGGCCGATCCTATCCTTTCGACGGCTATATTTATACCCTATAACGATTAACCGCGAAATGTTTTAAAGGGCCTCAAATTCGCCGCCCCGAGGTACATCGTTACCAAATGCTAAGATCCCGAAGGAAGATACAAGTTACTCAATTCAAAACCAACGGATAGTTAATCTTTCAAGTCGATAAATCAATTCATTCCCAATTATTTCCCTGGCCCTAGGGTCTTCGGATTCGAAACCGGCGGGGAGATTTGTTGATTAACCGCCGAATAAATGCTGTAACGTGACCCGTGATTGCAGAAGAATGCGCTCATTGGTCTTTGCAAAACACGAAAAAATAGCGACTTTGCGGAACGCGCATTCGTGTTCTTGACGCGACCGGAATTTATGCGAAACTAGCGGCCTATCTCAGAAATTAACTCGCCGTCCACGTAACTCAATAACGATAAATTCACCCGGTTTTTTTTCCGGCAATCAAAATTGTTACTGCAGGGTAAATAAATAATACAGAGTTCGATCTATCGTTGCGACGTATTTTGTTCTTCAAACTGAAAATTATCCCGAGATAGCTGTATTCCCCTCCGCCTAAATTTTTAATACACGTGTGTTGATTTGCCAGTACACAACTGGCCCTCAAGATTTAAAAAAAAACAAAAAGCAGTAAAATCGTCGAACCAAGCGTCGCGCATTTCTGCTTTCAAAGAAGAGGTAAGGAGAGTTTGCGAGATATTAGCTACGAAGACGCTCGAGCTATTTCTGGTAGCTGATTCGTGTGCTACTCCACCAATACTACTTCTAAATATACATAACTGCAATAATTAGCGTCATCTTCTTAAACCTCCTCCGTGGTTACTATTGCTTAACGGAGTGGTTTAAAAACTGTGGGGCGCGCCTCCCAGGAGGTTGGTGGGTAGGTCGGGGGGGGGGGGGGGGGGGGGAGAAAAAAGATTTTACATACATCTACTGCCTGTTTAACCATCCTAATCTCGAGGCTTACAATATGCAGCCGCCAAATTCTAGCCCTCAAGTGGCTAGGACGTATTATTTGCATCCGTGTTTTATATTAAGATGATTACTGTTATTATTTAACAACTAGTACAAAAGCCCGTCAATATGACGGGTATGCGTGGATTAAATATTAAATTTAAGGCACTTCCCACTCTTCCTCCTTTTCTCTCTTCCATTCTCCTCCCTCATATTTTAAGTTTATACTCTATTTTTTCCGATTTTTCGAAATTTCATAAAGACGTTGCAATGAAACAAAATCATGAAGGACAAAAACTGATTGAAAATTTATGTAAAAAGTATCAGGTAAATTTAAAACAAATAAACACGTAGCGTAAAAACTTTAAGTCAGAAACGACTCCAATGCATTGTAATGATGGACAACTCAATATTTCAAATAGGAAGATACTTCACGAGTACTTTGAAAATATATTTTCGTTTGCAAATTTTATTGGGCAGTTTAAAGCAAATTACTATATTGACAATGATTGATTAATTTCTTTCGATAAATAAGTAAGATATTTGACGCATGGCCGCTGAATTTATAATGGTTACAAAAAATGTGTGAATTAAAAAAGCTACTTACTAAGTTCTTTCGTCGTCGAGGCAAACAAGACAAAAAGCAAATTAAAATATTAGCGGTAGTATGTTCGTTCGAATTTGTTCCACGCCTTAGAAATGGCACTGCAGTAAACAAACCTATCGTTCAAATTAAGCCATCATTATTCAAAATATTCAAGAATAGTTCTCACAATTAATATAAATTGATATGAAAAATACCACAACTTATCTACATTTATACGTATACACAATAACTTCCAGTAGTGATTTTTCGCGAGTTAATGGCAGGCTTTCACGGCTAACGTGGTGGCCACGGAACCCACGAAGTCCCCACCGTACATCACCCTGCCAAGCATTCCACTACTTGGTCGTTAGATGCGAATATTATTATATTTTTTGCAATTGTATTTCCGGTAGATATTGTTTATGAACTTTGACTGAACGTGCTACAGAAAGAGGGGGAAGCGAAGATAGTTTTTTAGGTGAGGGGTTGGAGTGCGGCTTTGATTGGAAACAGGCGGTTTAACTGTTCTAGGTAATAATTTGAAAAAAAAAACGCATCCCGGAAAAAACGTGACGCCGTGGTTCAAATGTTTATCCGCTATAAGAAGTCTTTTCGCTGGTTATTATGGAGTCTATTCATTTATTTTTATCTTTTCCGCGTCCTGAGGGCAGCATGGTTAGGAACGTGTAGCAAGGCATTAGGAGAATCGGGAGGTCGCCATGTGTGGGGGGAGGAGTAGAAGCGGGACGCTAGAGAGAGAAGCGAAATTTTAGGAGAGAGACAGAAAGAGAGATAGGCCACCCCGGGCATTTTGCCAGAGAGAGAGAGAGAAGAGCTTATCGAGCGCGTTCCGGTTTTCTACATACGACGAAGGGCGTCGGAGACCGCAGGCGTAGCGATGGAGACCTTATGGCGCCAGCGGTGACCAACTATATCTCTCCCTTTCCTTTCTCTCCCACTTCCTCTTTCATTCTCTATATGTATTTCCACCGTAATTTTAAGGAAGGCCCTCGGGATGGAGAGAGAGAGAGAGAGAGAAAGGAAAAAGATTAGAGGAAAAGAAAAACGATATGATATATAAAGGAAGAAAAATGAGAATGAAAAATAAAAAGAGAAGGGATAGACAAAAAGAGCAACACAAGGCAGAGTAAGAGGGAAAAGGAAATTGACGCAGAAAGCAGGAAAGGAAATGGACGAGGAGAATTAGAGGTAAACGGAGAAAAAGATGAGGAAGATCAAGATAGAGAGAGGGGTAGAGGAAACAAGGAAAGAGGAGACAGAAGGAAAGAGAAGACAGAAAAGAATATATGTATAGATATCTATACAAACTACTTTATTTGGGAGAAATTGAGACTGAACGACCTCTTCTTCCATCGAACCAATTGTTAAGTAAAAGAAACGATGTTTATATACAGGTGATAAAACAAAACGAACACGAGTGGAAAAGAAAATGCTATTTCTGGGAAAGAATAACGATAATTATGGCGCTACAACTTGGGAAGAAATCCAAATTCAGGAGAGTGCGAAAAACTTTCAAATCCTACAAATATCAATTGTTAAAAACCGAGATGAACACGACGATGAAGTGCATAAACACATATTGATATACACAACTTAGTTTAAACACGACGATACACGAAATCGACACAACGTGGTATATGCAACAGCCTGTGGCGATTTTTTCCTCCCCCCCTTTTACTCCCGCACTTATACGATAGCACTTATACGATAGCGGCGATATTCGAACTAGCGATATTCGTACTTGCATGTTCGTACTATTGGGGCCAATTTAATAATATACCACAGTCAAGTTAATTTGAATATAATATTGTTATGATTTGAATATTACCTCGTTAATGTGCTTAAATATGATATGATGAAGGGACTCACATGGCCAAATCAATTGAAATATTACACTGTTAATTAATAGAGATATTATGCCTGGATTAAGCAATGCCCTGCCTAATAATCATTTTTTTTTCAAATGCTTAATAACAGTATGATTACTAGTTGCCCTTGCCTAAGAATTAATGTTTATGCTATGATGTATAATATTTCCAAGAAGGAAATGCTCAGGAAAGTTTGCTTTTGTTATGTCATGAAATTCTATTTCTGTTATGTTATCAATGACATACAATCTATTCTCACTCTATCCCTGAGGCAAGGATGGGTATCAATTTTGTTTCCTTAAGCCACGATAGTTGGCATATTGTAATTATGATTATTTATTATTTTGAGAGAGATATTCCTACATGTTATTGAGTTTTCGGCTTGGCAAGATGCCGACATGTTATGCCAAGTGCATCATCCCTATGTACCCCCAAAGTGATTATCCTGGAAAAAACTACATTCCAATGGACAAGTGCTTTCCCGACTAGCTTCATCACGGCGAACCAGTGGACTTCTTCAGAGAACTTTAGCCGTGACAGTAGCTCGAACCCTGATTGCCAGAGCAGGCAATCCACCACGTGTAATATTCCAATTTTAAGTGTCTTGACAAATAAGTGTTCAATAATAATAATAATAATAAACTATCTTGAAAGAGACAACGAAGGAGTGTGTTCTGTGCTTCATTCATGATCCGGGAACGGTGTAGGGAATAAGGTGACTTAGAAACTTACCCTCCCCAACCAATTGAAACTTTTATTGGTCCCGTTTTCATCATTTTTCCCAGGGAGGATGTGGCGATTTTTTCCTCCCCCCCTTTTACTCCCGCACTTATACGATATTCGTGATATCGCCGGACTGAACACCACGACCACGGACGCCACGCCACGGTCGACACGCCCTCCCGTGGTGCCTCTCTGCTTTATATACCCTAATTACCCCTCGCCTCTTTAACCTTCCCTCTTTCCCATGGTTATGCAAGAACAGTGGAAAAGCGACCAATCACCGGGAATAATTCAACCATTTCGAATTACCCGCCTGACGTCATTACCTCCCTCCTTCACCACCGGCGTCACGTGACAGTCCATTCCGATAGTGGCCTTCCGAGCGACGAGACGCACAGCGGAGCAACGAGTGAAGTCGACGCTGGTGTCCCACTCTCGATTCCATCCTATCCGGCTGAAAACATTCAGTGTTGAGTGGACATTGACCTACCGGGAGCCGGAAGAGGATAGTAACTATTGGATGTGATTTAACTGACATTAACTAAGTTTCGTTTCGAATCGCCTTCACCTATGAGGTGTATTTTGTTTTGCGGTATTACTTAAATCTATTCAAATTCAACTGCTGGATTGTTATATGTCTATATTTCTATGTTCTATTTATAGTTTGTCATTAGCACTTAGCACATCAGTGAATGTTTTTGCACCGAAAATTATAGTTCGCTGCAAGCCATACGACAGTTATGAAAACCATAGGCGCATTTCGACTACAAGGCAACCGTCATCAGTGGTATTAACCGACAGTAATCAACTTTTTTTAGGCTACTGAAGATGCATCTATTGTATCAATTTGATTTTATCCATAAAAGGATTCAATATTTTTCAACTGAATGATGACAAATACACAAACAACAAAAAAGAAGAAAGAGAACGTGAGAGAGAGAGAGAGAAACGAAGGGAACGAGCAATAGCAAAAGGGAAAATCGAGAGAAAAAACGAGGGTGAAAAAGGAGAGCGTGAAAAAAGAAAGCGTTGGAAGCAAAAGATGAAAAAAAGAGCTGAAGAATGGATAGCTGAAGGCGAGACACAACAAGAGAAAGAGAAACAGATATAGGTAGCTAGGTAATGAGGATAAATATTAGGGAGAGGGTAGAAGATAGAAGAAAAGGGAGGCGAGAGGTCAAAAGGAAGTGAGAGAGAGAGAGAGAGGGGAAATGAGATAGAGAGAGGAAGGCGGCAGTCTTCTTTATCGAGCGACTCTTTTGTACGTGTAACGAAAGGTCGAGCAATCGTAAATTTCACCCAATGCGCTATAACCCTAAAGAGGAATTCAATAGAGGAAGAATGTACAAGAGAGGTAAAGAGAGAGAGAGAGAGGGAAATAGAGGGCTCTCTCTCGCCGTTGTTACAGTTTTTAGAGCGAAAATTAAAAAAAAATCGCCATTTATCGCGAGGCGTCGAAAAGCGCCCTTCCCCATATTCTCGGACTTCCAAACCGATTCATCTTCCCGATATTTCGAAACGGTTCCGTCGTTATATTTAATTTTTTTCGTCGATTAGATATCTTTCGACCGTTTCGATACTTTCGTAGTGATTTGATGGCGGAGCATGCCGAGTAAAATAACGCTACTAATCTCTCTTCGATTTCTACACCGAGAAATGGCACTAATGATAAGAAATTCATATCTCGATTTCAGATCACTGGTAAGAAACTCCTTCAGCCAAAATTATAGGATCATTCCCAATGCATTTCACCCACTAAGTGGGCATCTTCAGGGGCGAACCTGACCTGGCAGTGAACAGGGGTCGACTGCAAAGAAGTTAGGGGGAGAGGTTATAAGGAAGGCCGAAAGACATTTGAAGAACGAAAAGAATTTTCGGCGTCAATGTTGCTAGGTTCGGTCAATTTGTATAAAGTTTTGTTAAAATCTGTGTCTGTATTCATAAGTGTGTTTCTGTTTTTATAAATATGAAAATTTTCTAGAGAGTTTAGTGAATTATTGGCTGAAGTTAGCAGTGTTAAATCCTTCAGGTGTATACTATACTATTCAGATTACAAACAAATTACAAGAAATTTTTATAATGCAGTCAGACCCCGAATTACGCTGATTCACGTACACGCGTTTCATATAATGAGACCAATGCTTGAATTTACGCGGTACTCCTGCTTCACGTTTACGCGGTAGGCGCGCTTTTCATTTGCCGCGCATACGACAGCCAACATCCTGGTCATTCATTTTTCAGCTTCGAGAGCCTTCTCATCACCTTTCGTCTTCTTACTGATTTTACATCGTTGTTTTTATTAATTCAACCCCTCAAAAAGTGTAATAATGCTATCGAAGAAAGCTTGTGATGTTGTTCCCGTGAGAGTGCGCTAGTCCATCACGCCGAACGATAAAATAATAAGTTAAGAGAATACGCGTAATTTGAAATCAGGAGAAAAATTCTGCTATTATCGGGAATCGAACCCGGCCTTCCACTTCCCGGGCAGACATTCTTCCGATGAACTATCGTAACAGATTAATTCTCCCGTTTCAGAATGCGGATGTTTTCTTTGGTTTTGTGGGAATAATTTGTGAATGAACACCGTTAATTACTTAATTTTGTGTTTCATTATTCTTGTATTACGAATAAGGTTATCGAATATTGTCCCATGTCCCTAAACTCCCTATTTTATATAGACTTAATATTACTCGAGTTAACGCGGTTTCCATTTACTAGGTGTTTTCCAGGAACGTATCCCCCGCGTAACTCGGGGTGCGACTGTTAGGTTATCTTTTTGGCCCTTAATCCATTTTAGCTGTTTTTCTCCGGAATAATAACGAATGAAGAAGACCGGTCCAGATTTTTTGAGTCACAAGAATTAGGCCAGGCACGAAGGGCATCGTCGCATTTCATTTTATTCCCCCTAACGATAGCGGACAACGATAATCTACGGTGGAGAACACGTGGCATTCCTCTCGTACAAATTGAAGCAGTGGATCTAATTTTAGAGGCTTAAAATGTCGCCACGTGAGAACAGGAAGTTATCGATCGCCGAGGACGGCTGGAAACGGAATTAACCCAGAGAAGAGCGGGATATCTCACAATAGCATTTTTAATGGCAGCATAATAATTATTTCCTACGTGAGATTAAAGAGCTCATTTAAATAACGACCGAAAAGTTTTAAGAAGATTCTTCAAACGTTAGTTTCCTTTGCAATCGCATGATTATATCCGCTATCGTTTATAAATGCTTTCTTAATGCGAGCGGAGAGTTTTTTAATCTAAGCTGTTTCTTCGTTTATGCTTGGTACCACAGTGCCAAAGCCTATTCACTACCATCCATTTCGGTAAGATATGTTTCCTGAAGATGTTATCCATAAGATATTGCTCTAACGTAACAAAAAAAACCACAACTGCATATTCCAAGCGAAGATAATGCATTCTACGAGATCATAAAAGAAACTAGGTTAAGAAAAATAAAAATATACATACACTTGCAAAAAACTGCAAATATATCCAACTTTTCTAAAATTAATTTTGGAAATTTTATTTTAAATGGGAATTATTCAAATAAACTTTCTCTTAATAACATTTGTGGAACGTTCATCAGACTATTTTACTTGTACCGTACTTGATCCGCACAAGAGTTTATTGATTTTCAAAAATAAAAGCCACCTTTTAAATCAGGATAGTGGCCCCATTCCATCTCCGCTGTACGCACTTTCCGACGGAAAAATGTGAACTTGGGTTGCTCCGTGTCGTTTCCTTTACGTTGTTTTTCTTTCGTGTCCTTGCTTAAGTTGACGGTTACAACAAACCCCCCCCCTTCTCCCACTCCTTTCACTTTCCCTATACCTCGGTTAACCGTCTTCTTCCCTCCCTCTTTACCCCCCACTCCCCTTTTTTCTCCCCCTCTAGCACTATATATAACGCACCGAGCTTCCCATCCCGCGCATTACTTTACCTTCAGGACTCTGAAGAGGGCTGCTTGGTAGCCGAAATACGCATATCAGTTCATACTCCCTTCCTTTCCTCGAATCGGATTCACCGATTCCTTGTCTTATTTTGATTTTATTTTATTTATTTATTTTTCATGTTCTCTTCCGCCTTCTTTCGTTTTAACTTATGACAAGGGTCACTGTACCCCACTTTTCTCGCATGCCCGATATTTTTAATCACTTTTAATTATTCTTCTTAATCGGCTTCACCGAGGTTTTATTATTTTTTATTTTCCCGACCTCGGTTTGTTTTGTATTTTTTATCTACGACAAGGGTCACTGCAGTTTTTTCGCACATCCGATCTGTGTGAATGTTGAGTGTGTTTGTAGGTTCCTGACGCGGAGGAGTCTCCCGTAAACCTTGGTTGGCTGACCTGCTGTCCCTGGCGCTGGCCTTAAAAAAGCCCCTAAACAGCAGCTGGAGTGTCTGGCTGTATGGGTGAGGGTTTTATGTTTTCAATTTTAATTTAATATTATAATTTAAAAAAAATCTTTTTCTCCCCTTCCCTTACTTTAGTGGAGTATCTCAATTTTATTATTTTACACGGCATTTGGAGATTTTTTTACCTTTTATCATTATATGTAGTTGTATTAATATGCATGAGAGTGTATGTAAATATGAGTTTATGTGCACACACACATAGCGCATTCATCCTAAGATGGTTAGACAAAGGGTATTTATTGTATTAGTTCAGGGACTTTCAACCGATGGTACGTGTGCCCCTATGGGTACGTCAAGACTAGGCGAAAGTGTCAAAGATTTACATTTTTCTTCTTATTCCGTCTTTCATCCATGACTTCGCAATCCAAAACTGCAACATAACGAGTATGATAAAACAAAAAATACGTCAACCTGTGAATTTAAACCGTAGAAACATGAGTTATCTATCGTATTAATCATTTCATTTTCATTTAAAATATACCAAGGGTTACGCGACCATTAAAAAAATGCTCCAAGGTGCACGTCAGCAAAAAAAAGTTAGAAATCCCTGTGCCAGTTCACAAACAACAAACTTCCTCCCAATATTTCAAGGGATTTAATGATAAGTGCGAGAGAAACATTAATACAAAAAGATGGATTGAAAATCATTAATTTAATGATTTCGATCACGGTCGAAACTACGTGTACGAACGACACTCGAACATTCCCTCGACGACGAAACTCGCACGGGTAAAAACCAACGGGCGCACTAATAATGCTGGCGAGAATGATTCCCCGAGACCCAAAAACCTTTCCTCGACACCGAAATCCCCGAAACACACCTTCCCTTTAAAACCCGATCAGCTTGTCCTTTAATCCCATCGGGAGGCAGGGACAAGGGGGAGGGAAGGAACAATGGATATACTCCCAAGGCAACGAACGTATCCCTAACCCTCCATCTCTCTATCATTCTCTCTTTCTCCTCTGAAACCTGCACAAAACCACTGTCCTCCCTCTCTTTTCACCCCATCTCCTCCAGCACCCAAAACATCACCGACGAACAATCCCACAATATTCGTTACGGCGTAATTGCCACGTCCTCCCCCTTCCCACTCATCTCTCTCCCGGAATCTCATTCTTCTTAACCAATCCCCTCTTACGCTTCCTCCCTATCCCCATTTTCTCCTCCAATCCCAACAATCGACTCGTCCTTGGCGACACTCCTGACTCTCTCAACATCACGCGTCCTCTCCTCTCCTCCACCCTCTATATATCTCTCTCTCCCTTTCTGCACCTCTCTTCTCTCGCTCCCTTTCCTTGCCCTCTTTTCTTCCCGTTCTCCCACTACTCTTTCCTCCTCCAACCCTCATTAATTTACTCCCACTTTCCACCACTTCCTTCCTCTCTCTCTCTCCTTCGCTCTCTCAATCTTCTCCATCCACACCCACTTGTCCTCTCCCCCACTCTCTCCTTTCCTACCGCCTCCCTTTCTCGTCTCTATTTCCCTCTTCCTCCAACTCCTTCCTCTATTTCCCTCTCCCTCTTTCTCCGCTTAACTTACCTCCTCTCTTTCTACCTCAGTCTCCCTCTATCTATCTCCTTCCCTGTTCCTCTCTCTAGTATAGAAACTTAATTATCTTTGCTATATTTCCCAAAAAAGAACAACTATCCATCTCTTTTCATTTCAAATAAGGCTAACCTTGCATTGCACTACTATGGCATTTTATTTCATAGTAGCTACTAGAAAGCTCGTTAAAAATGTACTGGAATTTCTCTTAAATAATTTTTTTAATCAATCAATAACAATTTAATTAAAATTGTAAATATTTTCAATCACTAGTCACATAATAAATGGGCTATTAATTTAATAATGAAATAGTAAATAAGTATAATCAATCATTTCGCACCATTTGAATTAGGTAATTTCGCGAAAAATCTTCAAATTATGGTTTCCATGACGGCGAACGATTTTGTCTTCGAAAAAACGTGACATTTTGGCTTTAAAAACTAACTTGCGGACAGATTTGGCGCCCATTTGAAAATTGACAGTAGGAAAACAAATTTGCGAGCCCACTGTTTTTCAATGGAAAACATATTATTACATAGCATTGATATTATCTTTTACAGGGAATTTAAGGACAATTTAAGGAGGCCGTCGATATCAGCCAAAGATGTAGTCTTGTGATGACGTCATAATCCCAAAGCAAGAAAAAAAGCGCCGTATGTAATTTGCTCTGCAATTCTTCCCTCACTTGTTTTCTTTCTTCTTGATAATTGATAATGGGTTAGATGGGAGAAGAGACTATATAATATAGTCTTGATCTCGCACTAATAATGAAGACGCTTATCTATCTATCTCGCTCCCTCTTTTTCTTTCCACTACTTCTTCTCTTTCTCTCTCAACCCTGCATCTTTAATCAATCTATCTCTCATTCCTCTCTCCGCCTCTTTCCCTCCCCCTCTTACTCTCCAACGCTCTTAACTCTGTGCTATTCGTCACCGTTCCCTGCCATTTCCCAGCACTACCTTGGTCTCGTTCATTCTACGGACCCCAAAAAATCTCATACAAGAGAGAGAGAGAGAGGTAGTAAAGGTTCCCGTGAGGGTGGAACGAGGCACTTTCCAGAGGGCACGACGGAAGAGAGATAGAGGGAGAGAGTGATAGGAAGAAAGGGAGAGAAAGATGAAAATAAGTAGAGTCCCCTCGGCAACACCTACACGTCAATGGAGAGAGTGAAGAGAGAGGATGAAATGAGGGAAAGAGAGTGCGAGGGAGAAAGAGGACAAACAGCTTGGAGAAGAGAATGCGAGATACGGTTCGCAGGATTTACGAGTCAGGAGGAAGGAAGCAGGAAGAAAGATAGGAGAGAAAGATAGAATACCCTCTTTCTCTCTAGAAGCTTTCTTGGAGGAAATAGGAGAGGAGAGAGGGAGGGGAAAGAAATAGATAGAAGATAGAAAAAGCGATAAAAATCCACTCGGAACGAAAGAAGGGTAGGGGAAAATAAGAGGATTTCTCGCTCTCTTTTATCCTCGGATGATCGAGAAATAAAAGGGTAAGGTTCTTGGCCCTCCATTGATGACTTTCAGCATTTTTTTACGCGCGGAGCGGAAGTTTCGAGGATCGATGGGGAGGAGACGTGTGGTCAGGAAGGCGAAAGGCGTAACTACCGGGGGATAAGAGATGTTGAAGAAGAGATGCCAAGGATGGGATGGGGGTGAAGAAATCGCGGGATCGACAAGGCTGTTGAGGAGGATAGGGGAGAATTTATCTCCGAGTGAACCACAGGACAAGAGGGGTTAACGACGGGAGTTTAAACAAGCCCGACCTGGTTTGTAAGGACGGAAACTCTCTTGACTTCTATCCCTGTGAATGACAAGGACAAACCGCAAGGAAAAAATAATACTCTAAATGTTCTAGTATGATAACTCCGCCACTGCTTTAAAAAATGCAAATGACATTGAAAAAGAAAACAGGCAGCTGGATAGCATACTTGGCTAATCTATGTTCTCCGGATAAAAATTTGATAGCAAAGTTAAACCGAGGAAAAATATCAAAACACTGTCGCTCAAATTGAAATATAAAGCAATGCTAGAAAATCATTAGAATTTTAACTAATTACAACACTAAATACTTCAGCGCATTATGGTTGCAAAAACGAAAAATAGTTATAAACAACATCAACAGTTGGTACGCGGAAAATAAAATAATCTGGCGATTTAAATGGCATATAATTCGATTAGCTACGTATACTCAATGAGGGAGATACGTAAAATTCTACTTTATTAAATGGAGAGAAAATTATAAAAAATATTTCGTCTATACCTTTCTATTCCCATATTAGATAAATAATTTAAACTTATCAGACAATAATATTGGCTACTTGGCTTCCTTAAATAATTCATAGATTGCGCCTTCGACCGCATGCGGCCCGCGATGAGTGCGGAATTGGCCGAAATGTTTGGTCCCTACTGGCCTATAAGGACAGCGAAGGCATCGCCCGATTCATGCTGTAAATTATGGTAATACAACTGACGGTTATAGAAGCCCTTATAACATTTAAAAAATAATTAAACGATGAGAATTTCACATTCTATGATGAATGTCATTAAATTATAATGGATGTGATAACTCCAGTAACATAACTATATGTTTAACGATTCGGGCTGGTATATTCTAGAGTGGCCCCGTAGTGGCGTAATTAAGACAGAGGTAATAGAGCCAACTAACATGATTTGTGCTCCATTGCGGGTTTTTACCCGGGGCAGCTGCTCAGTTCTACCCGCCTCACACAAACGTCGAATTTTTCTCCAAACAAGCTCGTAATTCCAACTCTAGAGAAGAACAACTGCCTACAACTCCGAAGCTGGCGTGTAGACGACGAACCCAAGAACGTTCCGAATAGAAAACGAACGCGGAGAACAAAACCAGCGAGCGATTAAAAACAGACACGCGGAACTAAAGACGCTTCAACCGACCAGCGGTCGCTCCCTCCCCTCCCCCTCCAAATGCAAGTATATTAACTCTCCAGCAAAAACAATCCGAGGAATGAGCGCGACCGAGTTAACGAGAGGGCGAAATATTCGCCTCGTCTAGAGGGAGCACTTTTTTATACGAGAAGGGAAAGGAATGAATGGATAGGTATGAGAAATAGGGTGGGAGGAAGAGGTGATGATGATGTTGATGAACGATCGAAAGGGAGGGGTGAACTTTTTTTGCCTGGACCAGAAAAAAGCAGTTAATCTCATCGGAGGTGGAATGCTCGCTTTAGGGGGGAGGGAAGGGGCGTAAATTGGGTTGCTCAAATCCACTCAGTGCGTGGGAGCCCCATGCTCTTTTGGGGCCTCCTAAAAATACTTAGAAGGCTCTCACTAGATTGAATGAACAAGAAATTAAAGAACATTCCCAAACATTTATAAAAAAATATAATAAATTTATTGACTAAGGTCATCGTGACGAACTTCTCTTGCCGTCAGCAAACACTTTTTGACAGATGAAATTGAAATGCAAATGCATGTGCCGCTCTGATGATACATTTGATATTGCCAGTGACACTGTTGTCAAATGAAAGATCTTTTTCAAAAATAAAGGTAAGAAAAAGCTACCTGCGCATCTGTATGGCCAGTAGTAGATTCAGTATTTAATAATTCTTTAAAAATAAAACTCGGAAACATGCTAAATTAAAACTGATAATTTAATGGAGAATTTGTCAGTATTGCAATGACAAAAAAAATCAATTAAAATTAAAATATTTCAGAATTAAATTACTTTATGACGTATTTTCAGAATTTAAAAATGTCGCAAAAAATCCATAAAAAATTAAAATAATTTTAAAATAATTTTTTAATGATTTTTTCCCCAAACATATTACATGTTTGGGAGCTCTAAAATCGTGGCACCACCCCTGGGGAAAAGAGATCTTTTTAAAAGGAGTCACGGCGGCGTAGGGAGTTGTAATAAGAGTGTGAAGCATAGAGAACGGGAATAAGAGGATCTGATGATTGGCAGACAATGGAGGATTGGGATATGGAGGAAAAGACGGCGAGGGAAAAAAGCGGCATCGATTGGTTATCCATGAACTTCGGAAAACGGAGGATAAAACGATCTCGTTAAAAATATACTCGCGGATTCGACAAAGATCGGCAAAAATTAGATCAAAAATGGATCGATTCAGCATATATATCTCTTCAGATTCCAATGGAGGGTAAAACACTCGACAAGCCGCGAATAGAGATTATTTTAAGTTCAAGATGTTATGACCGGCCTCGATCGTGGGAAAATGTCCATGTTGACGACATCGATAAGTAAGCTACTGAAACGGATTTTTCGTTTTCTTTTTGGAACATACGATGTGTTGAAAACCAAACTGAGATCAGACAGAAGTTGTTTTGCCCGTATTCAAAACCGAAACGTTTATTGTAAAAATGGCGAATTTTACACAGGTGAAAAAAACAAGAGCAGAAAACTAATGCAGGTAACCACGTTTATTATAATAGTATATCGCACGCATTTTCTCCGAATTATTTTCTTTAATGCTTCGATGCTTACAAGGTTTGCATTTTTGAGTAATCGTCACTTAGATTCAGAGAGAGACAAATGCCAAAATGAGGCGGCAGAGGGTGAAGGCTAGTTGCATACTAATACATAATAACTTAAGACATGGTAAAAACTACGAATGAATTGAACACCGTGTTATGATAACTGCTATTATACTTCAATACTATTTATATTCCTTTCAACGAACGAAAAGCTTCGATTATACTGAAGAGATTTTAATAACCGCATGAGCAGGGTAATTAAAAATTTTCATTTTCGTGATGATTACCCAGAGATTTACATTGCGCGATGTCATCAACTGGCAACGCATTATATTTTTAAAATTCCTAGACCATCTCTCGCGGCTACAAAAAACTCATCCGTGATTTTTTTAACGAGCAATTGACGCACTTGAGTTTCATAGTAAACCTGTACGAGCGACACTCCATAAAAGCCTGGTGAAATCGAAATTCGTATTTCATTTCCGACTCGCGACATAAGACCTCGCCACGTCCGACGCGCAATGAATTTTCTGGAACTATCTCATGGTACGTGAAACGCGTCCTTCGTCATTTTTTCCCCAGAAGAGGACAGAAGCACGGGATTTTTTTATGAAAGGGCGCTTTTTATAACGGTCGGAGGAAGAAGGTGCTCGCAAGAAATAACGAGGGCACTCGAGAAAAAATATTCGAAGGGCGTAGGAAACGGGGTTGAGAGAGAGAGAGGACAGTGGGTCCATAAATTTCAGCGGCTCGGGATTTTTCAGGCGCCTTATCCTTTTTCCCCTCCGCGAAATTAACGACTTCGGTTCGCACGAGCAGAAACGAAACGAATGCGAGGAAAAAAGTGAAGGAAGAATTGCAGGCGCTTTTTTTTCACCGACTGCAATCGGGTTTGAAGAAGCGCAGATGCATTGCATTGCCGGTTGCCTACATTTGTAGCAGCATGCACTTTTTTTAGCGTTTTTTCCATTCGATTATTTCCCAGCAGCTGATCCTAGATCCACTAAATTTTCGCCATGTCGATCTCTCATATAAGACAATTTATCCTGAAAACTAAGCTTCCCCAAGTAGCAGGATTCCAGACATATTGCCCGTACAGACGGACCAATAGAACGGACAGACAAACCGAAAACAAAATTGCGCTAACAACGCCGGGGCCGCTTAAAAGCGACCTCGGCGGTGATAATTATTTACTTTTTCCTCGAGACGCCGCAGCTATCTATCACGCGTAGTTTTTGCTTCCCAGGTGTTCGCATACGATCACGTCTCTCTCTTTTCTTACCGTCTCTCGCGATATAACTTCTTATAAGGGATTTGCAGGAAAAAATGAAGCGATGCACCGCTTGTTATTTACTCCGGAAATCGTTGAGTTTTATCGGAATTTGTTTCGATAACGATGCGATCGTAAACGGCTTAATTCTAAGAGGTACAAAACGAACCGTTAGGAATGAAGATGATTCTCTTATGAAAGAAAAGTTCTAGGAAACTCGGTAAAATGAAATTAGTCGCCCAGAATACCCGCAAAAAAAGGTCGCGATAAAATTCACGACAAAAATGTACACATTTCCAAATCTCTGAAACAATAAGTATTTATAAAAATCTGCATAAATGTCACAATTCTTAACAACTCGAATAAACATTTAGTGAAGTCCACGCACAAAACTGTCTTCAATATAAACAACCAAAGGAGTCACTTTCAGCTCCAATGTTGGGATAATCTTACACAAGAGTGTTTAGCTACATATCATATTTTTAGAACATCGGCCTAGAGACAAAATATATAGGTATTAACTAAGCAGATTTTATTGATTTTACAATGAGACTCGGAACCAAAATACATATTATCTTTCCTTCATAAAAGCATTCACGTATGTCTGTGTGCGCGTGCGTATGTTAAAATAAAGGAAGCATAAAATGACGAATTATGTATAGCAATGGACAATCGACTATTCATTCGTTTATTCATTGTACGCAGCATCATTCTATGCAAACTTAAAAAAGAACATTCAAAGGAGAAAAAAATGGGAAAATGTGAAAATACATTCTAGTCTAACCCTAGGGTGAAAATAGAACAAAAATCTCCCTTGTTACTGACGCGCGGAGAGGAATCCCAACTCAAAACGACGGATGTGCGGCAAGACCATAAAAGTACGATCACCACCAATAAATCCACTCGGGTAGATATCACCCTTTTAGCGAACCCAAAAAAAACACGACAGCGACGCGTACATCACACGGGGAGACATCATCGCCTACGAGATTCTCTCCGCCACGTATCTCGAACAAACGAAAGAGGTAAGGTCCGAGCATCGCGATGGGCCAAGCCGCCCTCTGGCAACGGAACCTAATTCTGGATCATTATCCCGCGTTCCGTTTAAACTACCTCCCCCGTTATTCCGGCATATGAAAGAACTCGAAACCGATAAAAGGATACCTAATGGACTTAGAGGATGTGGTGAAGGCGGCAGAGAGATGGGCTCGCAACAATGGCGCCCTTCGTCGTTTTAATGGTTGCGATGGATACGAAGTGGCTGGAAGAGTGAGGGCTCTACGCTATCTGTCGGACTCTCCGGTAGTTATGTATTTAGATAAGGATGGGGGAATGCAATCCCTCTTACGTTAAAAATTTCGAAATTCACGAATCCAGAACACGATGGAGGATTCGTTTTTTTATGGGATGAAGTAAACCTGCCTACCAAAATAGATTTTCCCATACGTCAATAAGTCAGCGATCCCAAATATCCATTCTCTTTTTAATTCATCACTTTCAAGCGATCGTACAAGATCTTTATCCTCTATTTTCATATTTGTCCCCTTTCTTACCGACTTTCTTTCTAAAAACCTGTCAAAAAGCCATTTATTGTCGTCATATTCAACCACGATTATTAAACTCACTCCGACAACTTTTTTCATTTTCGATTGAAAACGCGAGAAATATATCCATCACAGAGCTTTTATACCAGGCCTATCCAACCCATCCAAATATATTCTCTTATTCACAATCAGTTATCAGCCCCAATATTCAGGAAGATGATAGAGTACGCGTTGTATGCGGCTAGGGTAATAAACAATCGCAGTGTATTCATGAACGTTAAGGAAGTCTGCCTTCCTGACAAAATACACCAAGAGAGATGTGACTGCGGCAAATTAAAAAGCTTCTGTGAAATGTGCTAGGTGTAGAAAGTTTTTGTTTTGTTTGTATTTATGAAGATTGCCACCCTAAAAAATGTGAAACTGTAGATGGCTAATTTAATTTTGTTTTGTTAATAATTAAAAAGGTTAATAAATTTTATCCAAATGTGGTGATTTACAGAGTTTGCTTTCTTTTTTTTATATATGACGATTTAATTTTTTTGATTGATCAAGATGCAGTGTTTTGTAAGTATTTTTTTATTTTAATGATTAATTAAATTGGAAAAAACAAGATTGGAAAGGTGTACTCCATGTCGGAGTACACAGATTTCCAAATGCGTCTTTTACGGTTCCAGAAAAATAAACTCGGTTCATTATTGGCGATTGGAAACTAATGCAAAGAACATGCTGTGTGAATCGAGACATGCTCTGGAAGTCGAAATTTTATAAACTTATTTTTTTAAATTATATAATTCCATAAGATTCTCAGGTAGATTTGATCACGCACGATTATATATTATATTTTTTCAATCTTAAGCCATCAAAATTTGGCATTACTGCCCTCGAATCCGAGCGAAATAGATCTGAAACGCTGTCAAAGGCGATGGCAAAATTTGAGTTTTTGAACGACACCGATCTGTTAGTCACATCTCTCATTTATCTTTCTAAGGCTATGGAAGCGGTAACGACAGGCCCCGTTCATGTCATATCACTCATCCGAATTATTTTTTAAAAATCCGGGTTGTTCACCTAATTCCCTATTAATCGCCCCCAGAAACTCGTAAATTATTATTAGAATAAGTTTCCCTAGATTTAAAACTAACGGGGCAAGAAAAATGTTTTTTCTACGCATAGAATAATAATACAATAAAGTAAACATTCGCTATTTTGATATAAAGTTGTTTTTATTCGCGGGGGAGGGGGGTTGTGTACACATTCGTGACATAAAAAGTTTGACTATTGGCAGATGTAACCCGCGGCGTCGTGTGCAAGTTGTTGCTGACAATACGTAAGCATTCGCGGATTTGACACTAACGGCGCTTTTCAAGAACGTAACTCTAGCAAATTTCGAGGACCTACTGTATAATATAAGGATAACACCCAGAGATATACAGCCTCTATCGACAGATACTGCTAAATTTAAGCTTGGGCGACAAGGGATCGAGCTTTAAAATGGATGAAACCCATCTAACCCATCTTCTAATTTTTAGCATACCCAAAATCTGCACTGGGCAAACGATATCCAGTTGTCTAAACGCTAATGCTAACGCATTGCAGATTCAGTTCCGAGTCCTAGACGTGAAAGATATTTCCGTGGATTTTGTAGGACTGGTTTTAAAGTAGAATTCCATCGTGAAATTACCTCAGAAATAACGAGAAGACGAAGCGTTTCAAAAATCCCCTTCTCCCTTGTGCGAACCGACGGGCATGATTAAGACGATTGCGCGGATCTCGCCAGTAATCTTTTTTTCCCGCCTCTTCGTTAATTCCATTTTGATATTTTTCCCATGTTACGAAGTTGGCTCGCGACGCTTGCTTGCATTGCGAAACGATTTAGGACTTGAAAGCGCAAACGAACGCAAAAAAATATTCTCGCGCGGACGCGAAGACTACTTTGGCGAAGGAAAAACGCTATGCATTTTCGCTAATTGCTCCGTATTGAAGCCGAGTTAATTAACTGTGGCGCCCTTTCGAGATTTTGTTTCATTTTAAAAGTATTTTCGGAATAAAGAAAAAAAGAAGATTAACACTGAATTCGAGCTAAGTAGACCATTAGTAGACCAAATTTTCTGGACGGCTATGATGCAATTATAACGATTGAGGAACGTCAGTTGTGGTCGAGGGACCAAAAATGAATTAAAAACAAGATGCGTAGCTAAGAATCGCACTCGGTAGGTTCTGAATTAATTTTATCGTTGCAACTCGACACGAAAAATAGAACGGTAGCGCATTTCAACAATATGGGAAGGTGGAACAGAATTGGGAGACGAAATATCAACGACATTTTTCCGATAGACTGTGCATCTCCGACATCCACTCAAAAAATATTAGGAAAACCTTATGCGAATTTCGGCTTCCGAGAAGTCGCCACAATTGTTTCGATTCCCTTAACATCCATGCATGATGATTATTGATATAAAATAATTCATGATAGCAGGAACTCACCGATCAGCAAAAACGCGCTTTCATCCACATAAATGCACGACTGAATAATCGGAAGAACAGCCTACCTGAAAGAAACAAAAGACAAATATTACTTCGGATGAATATGCACATATTCACAGATGCAATGATATAAACTTGTAGAATCGACAAACTACCTCTCCATCATATCATTAATAAGTTCAGACTTGGTGTGTGTGTATTATCAAGTTCAGGGTTCACGTTGTGGACTTGACTCATAATAGAAATAAAAATCAACTTCCACAATGTGCCTCTCTAGTAGCCATAAAATGGTTGGGAGAATCGTATACGCATTTCTGGTACTAAGCAGCAGTCATCCGCGGTGATTCAACGATAGTAATCTTGACGTTAAAAATGGAATTTGTAAGTATAAATTTAATTTTCCTTTTTTTCTTATTGACGTGTGAGTGCTCTCTGGGTTAATTTACGGTTCAGGAGTTTTAAATTTTAATTCCCGATAGTAATCTTGTTTGTGGAATCTACGTTTGGTAAATCGTCACTGATGACGGCTGCTTTGCAGCCGAAATACGCATCTAGTTTTCACAAACTTTTTATGTTCATTGAAAAAAACGGACTTTCTCGAATTTATTTCATTCATAAAGTGAGCTCAGTGATCATTGTCTTGAAGGCTATGTTTGCTGCGACACATGTCTCAAGCGCATATTTCGGCTACAAATTACCCGTCCTCGGTAGCAATTTACCGATCCTTGATTATAATAGAATCAACTTGAGCCACTTAGAACCGAAAAAATTATCAAGCTAACCTTAGGCTAAAATTCAACTGATAACGGCTGGGAAAAGTAGATGAATATTTCAGCTGCAACGCTGCTGTCTTCGGCGGTAATTCACCGATAGTTAAATTCTGGAAAGCAGAGTAAAAAGCCTACTTTCTCGGGGAATCGAACCCGTATCGTCCACCTTCCGGCAAGGATGTTATACTACCACTGGCATAGATACCTATGTTTACGCAGCTTATGCAATGCGTAGGAACCGAACGGTGAAGGGCGCCCAGCATGACTTTTTAGTGCTTTTCGTCATTGCTGTAAAACACTATTATCTTCGTGATGTCCGTCCGTACGCATATATCAGGGAACAATTGGCTGAACCGATTACAACCAAATTTGGTACATAGAATACTCACATAAATTAATAAACCGAAATGGCATATTTGGACCTGATCGACTGAGCAGGGGTGCTACAATTGCAAAGTATACCTTTTCGGTAATTGTGAATTTGGAAGGAATTGGCTGAACCGATTTCAGCGAAATGTTGTATAAAGGATGTATGCAACATAGAAAAACGAAATCAATATGTTTAGTGTAGATATGAAAAATAGGGCTGCCACAATAAAAGTAATAAAAAAATTCTTTTTACAAGTATTTTTGTTAAATTGTCCACATCAATTTTAACCAAATTAATATATTTAAACCGAATCAGCCAAACAGGGGTGCCACAATTACAAATTAAACTCATCCAGTAATTAAGGATTTGGAATGAATTGGCTAAACGGATTTATATTAAAATTTGCATATAAAATTTGTACAACATACTGTAATGAAATAAATACATTTAAAGCGGAGCTAAAGAGCAGGGCTACCACACTGAAAAGTTAAATAACATTTCTTTTACGAGTATTTCTAAAGAACTAACCCAATGGATTTTAAGCAATTATAGTATATGTAATTTTCATATAAATAATTAACCAAAATATCATATTTCAACCGGGTCGACTAAACAGGACTACCACAATATCAAGGTTAGAATTTTTCTGTAACTTAGAATTTCGAAGGTATTGGTTGCATGGATGTCAAGGAAATTTCGTTTGTAGAGCGTGTATAGAAAGGGAAAACGAGATGAATATGTTTAGAGCGGATAAAAAAGCAGGACTACCACAATATAAGGAAAAATAATTTTCTGATTACAAAGCAAATACATTAGTATACGATTATACTACGGCGAATTCGACGAAAATCACTTCTGTACCACGGGAAACCCGTGTACACTCCTACTTGTTTATTTATTGTTCTATGATTAGTTCTTGGATTGGATCCCATAAACGCCACTGTCTATCACTGTAAAACAGACTACGGAATAATCCTCCTCTACCAGATTGGGTATTTCCACCACTTCCGATAATTTCTTCAAGCTCAGCATATGCCTGCACGCATAGAATTTAACACCAACACTTTCCCTTGCGTTTCACCGACCTTTGATATTATTTCGGATTTTAATTTTCCCCCTTATCAATCATTCGGGATTGTTTCAGGCATCAACGCGCGTCGTTCTATACTTTCCCCGTACAGACGCGCCACAAAATTGTGGGTAATCCTCACGCGTCGGTTCCCGCAGAGGAGGTCAAGGATAGACGAGGTACGTTACTGGGACCGAGTTCAGGAGACGCGTGCGTGGGTGCTGTTGGAGGGGGAATGGATGCTGAGGGAAGGATGGGCGAACAGTCGATAAGATTTGAGAACACCTTCAGACGCGTGACGAGGAACAGAGGCGGGAGAAGACGAGGCGGAAGGCGTCAACGAAAAGGGAAAGGAGGCGAGTGATTGCACGCGCGTGCGTGAGTGCTCGCGCGCGTCTGTGTGCGTGCGTGTGTGGGTATGGGAGTTAAAGAGTGAGAGTGGGAGTGCGTCGTTCGAGGGGCAGGATTGACGAAAACCGGGAGCAAGAAGATGAAAGCGAAACTTTGAAGTGGGGAGAAGACTACGAGAGGGAGGAAGGAAATGTAGAGGAGAGAGAGAAGTGGGGGGAGAGGGGAGAGGGTCAGAAGGATGTTTTTATGGAGTGGAGAGAGGAAACTCGCCCGAGGCATGAGAAAAAAAGTTTTCGGAGGACGGCGGTGGAAACGGAAGTGCTCCCAGAACTTGAGGACCCAGGTGGAGGAAAGGAAGAGAGAATACGGAGAGAGAGAGACGAGAAAGAGGACGACGAAGAGGGGAGAAAAAGTGCAGAATAAGAAATATATACCATGAACGAGGCTGGAGAGATTGATTATAAAGCAACGCGATCTCAGGAGGACGGAAGACCAGGAGAGGTAGAGAAAGAGATGGATGAGATCCGAGATTTGCATTACGGAAGTGGATGAAGTACGAAGCGGAAGGGGGATAGGCTCACATAAAAACAGACAAAGAACACAAGGATAGAAAGAGGCGGTTGAATAAATATTGAGTAGAGAGCGGGGAAAGAAAAGAGAAGGTCTTTATTGGCGAAGTTGAGGCTAAGTAGCCCCCTTTTCCACCTAATCATTTACAATTTAAGTGATGGTGAAGTTTATATGCAGATTGGCATATGCTGGACAATTTCCGAGATCTTCATTCACAATCTGTTTACATTTAGATTATGTAGACTCACTGATTACAGAATTTGATTTACATAGCATAAATTGAGGACAGAATTAATAAACAAAGAAAGAAATATTTGAGATACACATCATTAACAAAACATTAGCTCAAATTTTACAATATTAATTGACAGAATAATAATATTTATAACGAGAGAAATATATATCTATGTATACATATACGTATGTACATGCACATATATAGATAAGTATGATACGGAATAAGAATAGGCGTGTATAAAAAACAGGCAAGTAGACACCAAGGCGAGAAAGAAAATAAACCACTATCCTGAAAATGATGGATGAATAACATGCGGACTAAGGAAGGACCAAAGTAAATTACGAAGGCACGACGAGCAAACACAATATTTAAACACGAAAGAAACTTGACAGAATTTGAAAGGATGAGATGGAATAAGCTATGGAGATGAAACGGTGAACAAGAGACATCAAAGGAACGCGGAGATTTTGAATAAAAAACAGCATCAGGTAGACAATAAAGGTAGCAACAAAGAAAAAATAACGAAAGAGGAGATTAGGTGAGCGTGAAAAGTTGTCAAGATTGCAGAATAGTTGATTATCAATTAGTTTGAGAGAGAATTCTCAGAGAAAAGGACGCTAAACAAAAAAGGAGTGGCGGAATGAGGCGGAAAAAGTAATTGAGCATTAAATGCGATAGATACAAAGGGATAGCAAGTCATTACAAACAAGTATTCAAAGTATACGAATATTTACTATACAAATGGCTTTTTTAGGCGGTGTAGCCATAATCCCATGCAGGCTCCTCTAAAGTTAGGTATCAGTTTAAACCAGTTTAAGGCATATGAAGACAGAATCAACCACAATACATATACGAATGAAAAAAAAAAACAAATTCTTTACGTGAAATTTTAATTCGGCAGTATCGCAATTTGGAAAGGGGTTGAAAAAAACCCTTCAGCCACTAATTTAAGTTATCTAATTATTTAAACCTACCTAGTCTATTCTTGAACAGTTTTTGAAGTTACTTACAGGACCACAATAAATACTAGCATGAAAATTTCCATCAAAAAATCTTCATATGAAAATTTTTATTCGGCAGTAAGGCAATTTGGCAAGGGAAAAAAGAATACCTCAATAAAAATTTTAATTATCTAATTTAAAATATCTATCTAGTCTATTTTTTAAATAATCGTTGGAGCTCTTTAGATGATACTTATATTCGGCATTATGACAATCTGGCAAGGGACATAAAGAAATCATTGAATCATACATTTTATTTATCTAATAAAAAAATCCACGTAGTTTATCTTTATTAATCTCCGGAGTACTTTTTTTAAGAATGGATATACCGCGGCCAGAAGATGTTCTGGAACCAACAATGCTGGCCAGATAACTCTCTGTGTTTCCAGCTCCAGGTAGCCCCATGAGGCTTTAGAGTCAAGGACAACTCAACTGCGAAAAGGTTTTAAGGAAGCGAGAGAACGGACGGATTGGGGTTGAGGGATATAGAGAGGGGGAGAGATGGAAGGGGTGGTGAGAACGGTTGAGGATGGAAGTCTCTAAGGAAAACATAAACGCCGTGTCTGGTAGAGAAAGGAGGCAAGAACGGAACGCAGATAAGGGTAAAGCAAAATGCGTTGAAAGGCGATAAAGGGTTGCGATGAAAACTGTTTTAATTGTGCAACGAGAAAATCTGTTAATGGAGGGTCAAGGACTGAAAAAATAGAAGAATTAATATACACTGTAGAAGAGATATTTAAGTCAAAACGGATGTAGTAGAATGAGGCAGAAAACAAAGATTAAAAAAACCGGTTGGCTCATACATGAAACACAAAAATCATAAATAGGAATTTTAAAGGGAATCAAACTCAGAATCCGAGAAAGAAGTCGTTAACACACCAACTCTCTGATATTTGGAGTCTATTTCAAACACAAAATTTCTCGAGGCGAACGATAATTCGGTCGGGATCACTTCCGATGCCAAGCAGAAACTATCCCGCGTTTAAAATTTGATACTTTCCCCTCAAAGGAAAAATATCTCCTAGAACGATGACCTTAAAGGAATTCTAAATATTCATTCTCAACGAGTCCTTTATATTGCGATTACAAATAAATAGGATCTGACGATATTAGAGGCCATTTGAAACGATTCCTAATTCTAAGGTGCTTTTTTGAACACATGGAAACGAAATGGGATTAGAGAGTAATAAATGCGATCGCTACAACGATTTCCTTTCAGTGCTAAGCTCCTGAGTATATATAATATCCCCCACAGCCGTTGTCTTGGCACTCGTTCTTAATTAATAATAACTCAAGTTATAAAACGTTGTGTAAGACGCAAGATAAATAGATGAGAATAACAAATAAGCAATCGGAAATGATAGGAAACATGGAAAGGACGATGAACCTTACGAAAACTGAAATGAAGGATAAAAAAAAACAAAAATTGTCAGGGTAATATAAAGGAGAGAAAGTAAATGAGGAAGAGTAAAGAAAAGGCGAAAAATGAAGGAACAGTTTAGAAGGAGAGATAGAGGAAGAGAGACTTGGAGAGGCTTGAATAGGAACCGATCAATAATGGGGTGCTGGCGACTGCAGAGAGAGAGAGCGCGGAGGAGAGAGGAAGGTCGTAGTGGGGAAAGGAGAGGGGGAAAGGAGAGGGGGGAAAGGAGAGGGGGAAAGGAGAGGGGGAAAGGAGAGGGGGAAAGGGGAGGGGGAAAAGGGGAGGGGGAAATGGGAGGGGGAAAGGAGATGGGGAAAGGAGAGGGGGAAAGGGGGAGGGGGAAATGGGAGGGGTAAATGGGAGGGGGAAATGAGAGGGGGGAAAGGAGAGGGGGAAAGGGGAAGGGGAAAGGGGAGGGGGAAATGAGAGGGGGAAAGGGGAGGGGGAAAGGGGAGGGGGAAAGGGGAGGGGGAAAGGAGGGAGAGAGGGAAAGGAGGGAGAGAGGGAAAGGAGGGAGAGAAGAGGGGAGAAAGAGTGGTGGAGAGGGAGAGACGGGGTAGAGATAGGTAGGGAGGAAAAGAGAGAGAGGAAGTAACGCGAAAGATTGTGGAAAAATTGGCGATAGAAAATGGAACAGGGATGAAGAGAATGAGTGACGGGAGGGAGACCGAGAATCAGAAGAGACGAAGTGAAAGACGTCGTAAAAGAGAAGGAAAGGGGAAGACAAGTTGTGTGTGGAACAGAATGGGGAGAAACCTCGAAAATCGAGAGCGGAGAAACGATCAGTGGAAAGAGGGTAGGGTGGAGGAGGTAGGAGGGAGGGTGAGAGGGAAGGATTGATGGAGAAGGAAGTGAGGAAGGGGAAAGGAGGAGGAAGAAGGATGACGGAAATGGGAGGGAAGAGGGGAAAGAATAAAATGCGAGAATGAGAGAAAAGAGAGGAAGGAAGAATAAGGAAGAAAACAGGATATGAAGATAGAGAAGAAAGTTAGGAATGGGGTAAAGTAAGGAGAAAGAGAGCGAGAAGAGAAAAAGGAAGAGACTAACTAAGAGGGTAATGAGAGGAGAGGGCGGGAAGGGCATTAAGTCGGAGAGCGGTAAAGTGTGAAGGATACGAGCGAGTGCTGCGAGGAAAGAGATAGAGGAGGAGAGGAAGAGATGCCGTGGGAGCAAACGGTGGGAAAGGCGGCAGAGATAAAATTAATAACAAGCGCGTAAATGCTCATTATTTCGACGGTCTGGGGTTTTCGAAAAGCTGCTGTTTTACGCGCAACCAATTATCGCACGCACCCGGTAATTGCATCCAACTCGCGGTATGTCGTTAGACGGAAGTATAACTGGCTGGATTCGGAGAAATTAAAGGGTGAGGGAGACTGATGCTACATACAAAATCAGCCGCGTGCAACGAAATTCCGAGACAATGGGGAATAGGTGACGCAACCAATTTCCCAGAGTCTACCGATATTCGTATTCAGCTTGATTATTATTTTGCAGTATAACGTGAATTTCGGAAGCCGGCCCACACTAGTACAATAATCGTCTTTTAAATTTAACCCTTGATGGGTCTTTCATTCGTTGTATTATTATGACAAACCGCCGACGTCCGATAAGTTATCAACTCTAATGGAACTTAACTACGCGTATAAAGTTCGGCATGGTTAACATGGCCGAAGAAGAAAACTGAGGTTCTAATGATTGAACTAATACCTATTAACTTACATCGATAGGAAATGTTTAAAAATATGTTGCGTGTATAACTATATGGATATTCAGGGGCAATTTTAATGTTTTAATCATGGATAATATGTCACAGATTCCATTTTTTGTTACTTTTTATGTAGGTAATTGTAAATTTCTCCAATAGATCTCCGAAACTCTGTTCCTAAACCATTGCCAATATTCGGTAGCTTCTGAGACAAGGGGGGAGGAAGTTCCTAACCGAAGCTTCTCAAACTTTCCGGTAATAGGGAAGATGCTCATAAAATTTTGACTGGGAAATGAGGGCGTTGTTTCCTAAATAAGTTTCAATGCGGCAAGCTTGAGATTCAGCTGGTCAAGCGGATGATTTTGGTTCTATTCTCCCTCATGCTAAATATTTTAACGCTTTTCCCGATACTTCAACCTAAATAGTTGATTTTAGATAAAATTCTCGATCGGTTAAATGGCTTCAACCAAAAATTCCCGACCGGACCGTGAAGCTGAAATAGTTTCATTCAGCCCCGATGTAACTCATTGGTTTCATCCTTCAACAACATTGCAAGGGTTTAAGTTTGTGGCATTGGAATGCTAGCAATTTCCGGACGGCGGAGATCGACGAAGAAGCCATACATGGACGCCCACACGCTGTATGAGTCAAGGGTGAAGAGCCTATTTGTGTCAAAGTGCTACCAAAGTTTCTAAAAAATATGCTGAAATATTTCCTTTGCAACTGTATGATTGCAACTTCGATAATCTTTCACAACTATCGCGTGTATGTATATATATATATATATATATATATATATATATATATATATATATATATATACACTTCGTACAATAGATAAATAATGACAATAATCACCCCATTCCTAAAGAATGTAAGTGCACACAACAATATATTATATACTATTGACGAAGGTTAGATTTAAAAAATCATAATTCTTTTTCATATAAACTACATTTTTAATAGTAATCATTCTTCGTTTTAAGTTACAAGAGAGGAGAAGACCTACACAGGAACGTCGTATCTAACAGATCATAGCTGTAAAGGTTTTTCCAAACATATATATTTTTCATTGGGCAGGAAATTTTATTTGTCGAATTACCGATCTAACAACAAAAGTTTTCCTATTCCTCTAGATATAAATTGCAGTGCTGCACTGAGGTGATTTATGGTTCATATTTAAATTATATAACAGCTTTTTAACGCAAATTTGGGGGAAAATATAATATCGGCATTTAATAAATCCAGTGACTGATCTATGCAAATGACATACACTCAATAAGCGATAAAAGTAATTGCTATGGTCATTATAAGACTGAGTATATATCGCATACACATTTCAACATTGTGGCAATAAGCTAAAATTAAAACTAAATAGTTGAATGCTATATTAGAACCTACGATCGTTAAGTTACCACCGAGGAAGGATGCTTTGTTTTTGAAAATCTCATGTGGTACACTCGACTGTGTTATGACCAAGAGGCTGTCTAGTGTACGTGATTCCAAACGCTGTTTTTCTACCAGATAGGGCTTTAGCGAACTCTTCACAAAGCGACGATATCTTCAAAAGCACAACCATTTTCGTGTCTCCCCCCAGCGAATTCGATTCAAGTGTCATACGTTCTCTATCCCCATGTGTTCCTAGCGATGGGATGCTAGAACTCCCGCACTGCTTCAAAAACCATATCGAACTCGCTTCCGAAATAAAAAAAACTCCGAAAAACTATTGAACCCGGAGAGAGAGAGGAAAAACAAAACAATTCCGAATCGCGCCCACTCGGACAGAGAGAGAGACAGAGAAGGGTGGAGAGAGAGAAAGTGAGATGGGTATGATGGATGGAGTTTGGGAGAGAATGACAACGTGAGGGATTGCGGCGTAAAAAAATATGGGGGTGTGCATCGATGGAAGCAGGAGGGCAGAAGAGGGGCCGGAGGGGAAGGAGGAGGGGAGTGGACGAAACGTGGCGGACGTGGTCGGGAGGAAATACCAACCCTTGGGATATTTCGGAAATAAAAGATGCACGACAATGACTGGCTAATGTGAGGGACGTATGATTTGGTAAAAAAAGGAGAGAAGAATAGTGAGACAAGAGAAAAGATAGAAGAGGAACGAGATGGGAACGGGTAGAAAAGCAAAACGGAACGAAATGCGTGACTCTGGCTTTAAGCTAGGGTAGGAAATAATTCTCTCAAATGAAATAAGGTCGCATCTATCGAAAGATATAGCTGACTAAATTAAAGTTGGCGCCGACGGGTTCTGAGTGTTGGTAGCCTCGCTAAATAAACTGCCAATCTTCAACAACTATGGCTTACCATTATAATCTTACCGTTGGGATGAAAACCTTTACAAGATTGTCTAAATTAATAACTAAAGCTGGTCTGGAAACTGCGCACGAAATTTTAATATATAGTATAGGTATATAGAATATTTGGAGACATGACACGAAGTTGAAACTGGAGATCTAAATTGTATAACTGAGCAATATACAGGTTCGATTTTTCGATGGAATAATAGGGGGTAGGACAACACAGGTCATTTTCAGAGACAGTTTGGTGGATTTAACCCCGTCATCCATCAATCTGATGAACAGACGAACGTAAATGTAGAAATAATTAGATAAATTCAATACTTCAAATATTGAACGAAAAGTTTTAAACCGGTATAATACAACTGCAACTGATGTAAAATAATTAAATTTGAAGATTCGCAGGAATGAAAACATACAAAATTGAAACATATAAGGAGCCTATTATGCAGCCAATTGGGACCGGAAGGTTGCCAGATTTTGGAATTTTCTGGATTTTGCGTCCTAATGTCCTGCATGTATAATAATTTTCCGGACAGAGTGGTGTACTTTCGGCAGGATGGTACACCACCTCACAATAACACGAATGTCCGGGCCTATCAGAATACTCAATTTCCTAAACGGAGGTTAAGTCGTCGGGGGAGTGGTTACGAATACCCACCCAGGATCTCTAGACTTCACACCTCTGGACTTTTTAGTGTATGGATACCTGAAAGGTAAAATGTACAGTTATAAACCTCAATCACTGCAGAATATGTTGGAGATGATACAACAAGGATCACGTAAAATTACAGTTGACATGTGCACCACTGTATATCGATCTGTTGGGAACCGATCCCGTTCATGAATGCGTGCCAATGGTGGGCATTTTGTACATCTGACCGAACCGTTGCTATGAGTCACATATCCACATACCCACTAACATTGGGTTTATGTTTACTCGTTAAACTTTTGGAGACAACATCTCAGAGTGTTTATACGTTATTCTGATTCATCCTGTATTTATATTTAGCGTCACAACAATCAAATCGTTTTACGAATTTTCATGACATTTAGTTATTAGTAAATAAATCAGTTGAAATCAAAAATAACAATTTTGAGCCATAACGCTCGGTCAGTGATGCCAAATTACCGGATAAAATCCCTACCACACAACAATAAATATTTGAACTAAATTTATGTGAAAACACGATGAAATTTCTATTAGTTCGTAGTAATCGATTATAATAGAGATAATAATTAATCAATTTGTAAAAATATAATCATCGTAAAATTTTCTATTATATATATAGCATACACCAGCAGAAACTATTGAAAAGTTTAAGATAAATTTTAAAACTTGGAATTTTTAAATATTCGTTAAATTTCGAAGTTAAGGAATTTCAAAAATGATTTTCATTGTCATCCGCGCTAAAAAAAATAAACTCCGAAATATTGAAGTGGTAAAATAAATGTGAAAGGCGAAAAAACAAAATTACGCGAGAGTTATGGGTGAGAGTGAGAGGGGATCCGAAATGACGCGAGATTTTAATTTAAATGTGCGAAAGAGAAGTGTCAAAAGTGTGAAGAATCAAAATTGAGATTCAGAGACGCGATAAAAAAGGAAAAATACCACCGAGCGCGTAAATTTCGAAAGAATAGGTTTGAAACTTCGTGGCGTGAGCGAATAATGAATAGTCAAACGTATCTCCTGTAACCGTAGCAACCATTTTATTTATTTTTAAACATGATCACATGATTTCAACGCGAAATGCCATTCCACGCACTGTGAATACTGCTATCACAAGTCTCCGGAGTCATTCCATACGATAATATCACAAATAAGTCAAACGGGCTGTCCTTTTATCTTAACTAATAATAGGTAGTTAAATTTATATAGCTTGAATATTAATGTTTAAAATGCTATCCAATATCAAAGTGAGCAGTTGGAATACAACCATCGGTCGATTTCCAATTAAATAATTAATAATTCAATGCGCATCCTTTTACGAGACGACATTACTTCGACCGGGAGCTGAAAAATTCGCAAAAATAAATTCAAAACTCACTCCACGTGCGACCGTAATTGTTAATTGATTCAATATATGTTTAGTTCTGTCAAGATTTAATCATTCAAACGTAACATTACAATTACGCGACCTGGATTTTTAAATTTCATTTTTACATGGGATATTTCGAAACATTTACAAATGTAAGTTTATTATTTTCTTGCATCAATCATTTACTATGCGAGTTCACTTTTGTGTTGTTAATCACTTGGTATTTTATAGAAGAGCAAAAACAGGCGATTAAAGGCACGTCATAAAAGAACGGTGATTTCAGGATTTTCAAAACGATGAACGTGAAAGTTCACGGTGAAGGTTTCAATTAATTAATGTTTGTAATTGAATTGAGTAAATTCATATCAATTCGGTGCAAAAACAATGTTTTTTAATGAGCTTGGGGTCTTGAATAAATCAGTCAATTCCTTAAATTCGCCGGGTCGTAAAGGGGCCGCATTTAAGCCCTCATTTTGATGGATATACGACATTTTTCCGTGACATGTTTATTTCTATTTGGGTTAGTCTTTTTGCCTTGATGAAAACTTGTTGTCAGATAGAACACATCACATTATTTAAAATAAAAAAATTCAATTTGAACGAATTTTGCTAGTTACACTCACACTGATTTTTACCTCTGTGAAAGCGACTCAGCATAGCAAGCAGGGGAAACGGATATTTAGCACTGGGTGGCATCGTTTCGTTTTTTTAACACAGCCATAATATGGATGAATGTTCAGCAAAGCCAATATAACTGTCATCTCGCCAACGTAGAGAACAATTTTTATAATGACCTTACTTATTATTTACATGGAAAATTACGAACACATAACTGTCATTTTAAACAATGAATATCAATGAGGTGTGCGTCGCTACAATGATTTAGAGCGGAAATTAAGTGAACAAAATAGCCTTTCAAGCATCCATTATTCATGCCAACCGCTCATCATACGCAGGGATAGGAAGAAGCGAGAGAAGAATCAATAGAAGTTTGGAGCAAATAGGTGGCCAATAGCGAAGCGATTAATGGAATGTGGGCAATTATAAAAATGGATATATTTACACAAATACGTAAATCATTTCTTTAAAACATAAATTTTATTTACTGCGACTATTAATTACGCGAAAAACTTCTAGGGGAAAAACATTGGACTTAAATGGATGTGAATCTTTATACTGAGGAGAGAGCACGTTAGGTTTTCCAGTCTTAGCTTCCCCGAGTTAAAGGGGGTCTGCACGAAAGACCACTGGCAGGCTTGAGGGCTTAACGCTGTCACGGCAACGATTAATCATCCAAGGAATATAAATGGATAGAAAAGTGGCTCTTAAATAAGTGTACATATATGTATGTATGTACGTGCGAAGGTATGTATGTACGTATGTATGTAATGCAACTACACACACAAGAAACATGCCTTCTTTAAAATATGGATGTAACATCGATCAGCGATTCGATATATCGACAGGCAAAGCCACTCACAAAACGACGAGGCAAAGAAGCTTAGCAAACCTTTCGAAAACAAGAAAAAACGGGAGTTTTTCAAGAACAAGTTTATGAAATATTCAGTCGGAAAAACCGAGCGATAAGACCGTCGCTCATTCTTTCGTAGAAAACTGAAAAAATATAAAATAAATCGAAAGAGAGAGTGGGAGGGGAGGGAGAGGGGAAGGAGGGGGGAGGGGGAAGAAAAGAGCCACATAAGGAAGACTCGCGTTATCGTTTCGCACGCGAAAGAGAAAGAGAGATAGAGTGAGGGAGAGTGAGTAGAGGGAGAGTAAAGGGGGAGGAAAAGCGCGTTATAACAGCGACGGTAAGCGGATTTGGGTGGCCTTTATCGCGCTCTTCCCTTACGTACAGCTTCCACTTATGTATATATGTATATGTCACGGTCTGAACCGTGAGGGAGGCCATACCTCCCGCCAACTCCTCCACCATCGCTTCGACGCGATTCGCAGACACACGCATGCAACAGTTCGGCGGAAAATGTTACTTCAGCAATGATTTCGATCCGCCGCGGTCTGCAATCTCCCTACGCTAAGGATCTCTATTCCTCTTCCTTACTCTCTTCGCTAAGCATTCCACTGCAGTAATTACCTCTCAACGAGGACTGGTGAGGTTCCTCTCACCCTCGCTCTCACTCTCTGTATACTTATTACCTACTTAAATGTCTTTATATTCATGGCGGTATACAGTGATGCTGTACTAACGATGTTTCCTACTACATTTACTGTTCCATATATCTTTTTGTAGTTCTCCATTGTGATTTATAACTACACTATGTAGGGTTTTCGCAGGTGTTTTACACCGCACTTCTCAGTGAGTGTTTTTCTGCGTGGGTTTTATTAGCCTGTTTTACCTAGATTTTCCCCACAAACTTAAATCTTTCTTCGCTTATATCTTTTTATATTTGTGTACTTTTATATACTACTGTTTATTGTAATACTTTTTTAAAATATTCATGATATTGACGAAGGGTTAAATGCAAGAATGGACCCTATGGTTCAATTTTCGCCCAAATAAAGACGCTTTTCTATCTATCTCCCTGTCTTTTCCATTTCTTCTTATTACCTTCATCCAAGGGGAGTTTGGACGGCAGCTGATGATTAATACAGGTTGATTACAAACGATCTTCTCGATTTTAAAAATTTACTATTAAAAAACTAACAAAGTAACAATAAAAAGCGATCTATATGGAAAGAAAAATTCAAGAAGTTTTGCTCAAGTTCTTGATAGTTGCCTCTCTCTTCGCAACGAATGAGCAATAGCCCGATCGTTGGATTGGGCGTGGAGGGCCCCTTCCTTGGCCGGCTCGTTCCCCCGA
Source organism: Tanypteryx hageni (assembly GCA_028673005.1). NCBI lineage: Eukaryota > Metazoa > Arthropoda > Insecta > Odonata > Petaluridae > Tanypteryx > Tanypteryx hageni. Next base: position 82,560,680 of record CM054113.1, on the reverse strand, counting down.
TCTAATCCCCCTCGACTTTTTCCTTTCAAAAATGAAGTTTATGTTCCGCCAATGCCAACAACTTTGGATAATTTGAAGGGAGCGATACGCGAGACAGTTGGAAAAATTGAGCATATGCTACGAGATGTGTGGCAGGAAAGAGAACCATGTCTGCAGAGCCAGAGACGGAGCACGTATTGAACCACAATAGCTTGAAATGTTTTTTTTAGTTTCCTTTATTAGCATAGCTTACTTTTTACTTTATCTTCTTTAGTTTTTCAATAATAAATTTTTACAATCGGGAAAATAATTTTTAATCACTCTACGGTGGTTTCGCGTAGGATAAGAAAGTTTAATGCGACTGAGAGTCGCGTGGATGCTCACCTCTTCGTTCGATTGGGAAATTTCCTGTTCGCCATTTCCGTTTGATTAATCAACCAGTTAGGCCTCCGGCGCTTTGTGACTATTTCTAGTTTCTGGAGTTTAAGGAGCGCATCCACGGATCGCATGGATTTCCTATACTTGCGACTTTCTTATACTTCCGACTCGCAGCTGAATAAACGCGATGCGTATAGGCGTTGCATTTTAAATTACGAATTCAATCTTAATTATTATATTTAAGTAAATTGTATAGAATGCCACGACACAAGAGTCAATTTTCACTGGTCAGCTTAAAAGCAATATTTTTAGGCAACAAAGCAAGATTGAAACGTAATAAAAATACTGAAGGAAAATTAATAATGTTTAATGTGGTGGGGTAATCTGACAGATTACATTTTTCTGAATACATTAGGACGTCAAAGTCAGAAAATACATTAATGTAGGAAGAAATAATTTCATTTTGCGAAAATTTATTTTTTGTGACTGAAGTTCAAAAAAAAATCCGCCAGGCATGGAAGAAACATCGAAAACATTCCAAACCTCGCAGAAAGACGGCATTTGAAATTTTGGAGCTAAATTACTAATCAAAATATCACTCGAACCTCCTGAATATTCCCTTCACGGGTATTAGATATAAAATTCGCTTTGCAAAACAAGAGGCGCTATTTCCGAAAACATTGTTAATGAACATTCGCAATATTGTTCAGCTACCTATAAGATATATTTATTTTGGAAAAAGCGCTTCTGCTCTATATTTTATCCAATAACATATAATTTCTTGAAATGAGTAGGAAACAGGACAAGAAACATTGTGGCGAAGGTCCTTTATTGTAAAAAAAATCGGAGATGTAATTGATAACAAACAGGAAAAAATAATGTATGAAAACTGTCAGACAAGAATTTTAGTTAAATAGGTAATACAGAGCGAGAGAGATAGATTTAACTTAACGATTGCGTCGGATAGACAAACAGAAAAAATCGGTACAATATATAATGTGCAAACTTTCTCATATACGTATGCGTCTGGTCTAACTACACTCTTTTCTGACTGGAAGGAACTCATACAGCTACAAAAACAACAAAACCGCGGAAATAGTTATACCATATTCACAAATATCAAGTAATATGCGGATTAATGAAGCAATATAGGCGATGAAGCTTTATTGCTGGACAAAGATTGTTGAGAGAACTGGGGAGAGCTGGGAGTAAAAATCTCTATATTATAACATCGCTGGATTCTATATAGTTATTTTTTAAGAAATACGACTTATGCAGTATTGTTTACGACTCTAATATCTACAAGTGATTAAAATTTAATTAAGATCGTTGGAGCCATTTTTTTTTAAATAAATCGACATTATGTGAAAGTCAACAAGATTAATCTAGGTACCCCATTGTTGCGCTACACTGTTCATCTCTTCAAAGTTTCTATCCTGGAAAATAGGTATGCCTCAATAGGAAATATAATTCGATTCGGTTGAACCGTTTAGCCTCTAATGCCGCGAAGAGACAAGCGGATAGACAGACGGTACGGCGAATATCACTTTTTTAGTCAGAGACACATAAAACGTGTATTTCCGTCAAAAATTTCGAAGTCGATTTTTTCGCGATTACAATACTTTCTCTATATATATATGTACTACGTACATGAGAAAGTAAAAGGACTGTTTGGAAAAACCAAGTGGGAAGAGCTTTGGAGAAATATGCGTGCGATAATATGCGTGAAGAAGGGTTGAAGAGGGAGACAAGCTGCTAGCGAGGAAAATTTAGAGTATGTGGACAGGCAAGTGAAAAATGCAAAACGAACTGGAAGAGGGTAAGAGTGAAGGGAATGGAAGGAGCCTAAGGCGAAAAAAAGATATTTGTGCTGGAAAATGAGGGAGAAAAGTTCGAAGAAAAGGGTTTTCGGTTTGGACCGTTGGGATAGAGGTCTGGAAAAGAAGAGTTGAGGTGAAGGCGTGGGAGGAAAGAAATAAGGAAAAAAGGGATTTTGTTAGAGGAGATAGAGAGAGAGGTAGAGAGAAAGAAGAGGGGGGAAGGGACAAGAAGATGAGATGAGTGTAGAATCGGTGCAGAGGAGAGAGAGAAAAAGAAGAGAATGTACGTAAAGCACGGAAGAAAAGTACAATAAGACGGAATTCGGCAAAAAGTGAGCTGAAAACAGATACTTCGACAACTAGGATTGAAAATCGACGGCATTCTCCTTTAATGTATGATATATTCCAGGAAGGGTAAGTCGCTTGCAATATAAAATTGAAAAATTACGATTTGTTAGATACATGTGAAACTTGCATTAAGTAAATGGCCACGATTGTTGGTTGGTACATATATGCAAACTGTAGTAAGAAGGTTTGTATACGGTAAAAACTGGAATTTGAAACCACAATCTATTTATAAATTTCAACGCTTGGAGAGTAAATTCCATATGATAAAATTTGCCATATTACCGTTATGTTTACACCAGTAAATATTGAAACTTAAGGTTTTCCAAGAGAATACTTTTAAATATATGAAAAAGAAAAATGTTTCAGTATGAATCAATATCGAAATTATTTTAGTATAGTATACCTGAATATAACTGCATTAGAGTAACAAACACCAGGCTTTAAGGTAAGAAGTTATTTAAATTCCATTAGTAATTAATAGTCAAATATCTTTCATTCGCGACGAGAAACCACTACATTCTGAATTAGTATTACATAAATATAGCCAATTTTCGTATAAAAAAGAGAGAGAAAACTTCGTATGATAGATATAGGAGCTTGAAAAGATAAATACAAACAGGTGATAACATTGAGTTTAAAAAACGAGAATAAAATAGAACAAACCGCGGTGAGAACAATTTGTCGCATTTTTTTGGCGGCCCCAACAGGGCTAAGCACTATTCATTTTGCAGAGAAAGCTCTAGAAAGGGTAATATTTGCGCAAAAAAAAACGAAAAAAAGCACAATCATAGGAATAGACAATAATGGACGGCGAAAACAAATTCCTTCGAAAGAAAGTAGGTAAGTCAGAAAGAAAGATTTTCGTCGTTTTTGCATCATGATTTCGAGCACCACAAAGAGGCCGACGATACAGGGAAATGGATTAAACGGGAACAGCGGCGGCAGCAGCCGCACAGGACGCGTGTTAGCCGCTGAAATGACGTTGATCCATTATTTGGACGATCGCTAGGGAACCTCTCTTTCGGAAGGATACGCAGAAAGATGGGGATGGATACATTTCGTGAAGGAACGGAACAGGCTGCCGGAGTGAGGAAAGATTTCGGCACTTGAAATTTTGGTAGGAAAAAGAGAGAGAGACGAAAAGGGCTTCGAAAAGCAGTGCATTTGCCGATCAGAGACAGGGAAAGGCAATTGCATAATTGGGTGCATTCCCGGAGACCCCCGAAGCGAAACGAAGAAAAAACAAAAGCGAAACTGAACAAAAACAAACGCGCAGCGGCAGAGACAAATCACCCGGCGATTTTTCGAGGGCAGATTTATTGCCGCTGGATCCGGTTCGCACAAAGACGAATGCGCGGAGGCGGAAATATTTTAAGCAGACAAAAAATTCCACCGGCCGTAATTAGGGTTCCTCCTTATTTTTACGGCCTTTTAACTTTCGTCCCGACTCGCTGGAGTTCTCTGCGAAGTGAATTGGACGCCCCGAGGGATGCAATGCAACTGTCCGTCCAGACAGAAAGTCCGTGCGAAATCGGATGCTTTACACTCTGCCGGTCGGCCGTTTTAAATACTCTATGAGGGAGGTTAAACGTTTTTACACTAAGTATCTAACGGGGAAATATATTTGGTATTACGAGCCAAGAGTGTCTTTTCATCACATCACTAAATCGAGGGACAAAATATCTATTAACTAATGTCTATTAACTAAGAATAAAATTATTTACTCTAGCCATAACAAAACAATACAGTAAAACCCCGGTTATCCGTGTCACTTGGGACATGGGTAGGTATGAGTAATTGAAGAACACTGATAATCAGAATTGTTAAGATACTATTTGGTATAATCTGTCAAATACACTGAAAATTTAATCACGCAAAATCAGATCGCATGTCTTAAATAAGAAGCTGTAAATTAAACCAGAAACTGTAATTAGGGTGGAATTAATTAACAAAAATTAAATTGGTTTTTTGCAGAGGCCATTCTTTCTGACAATAAATAATCGTTGCGAATTTAAGATGATACTTGGTGTTTTAAGAATATCTCTAAAATAAAAAGGAAAACTTAGCTTCGTTTAGGATACGAAAATCGGTTTACATTACATTTTTTGACAAGAAACTCTGTGAAATTATTTTCTTTTGCTGAAAAAGCTTTCGTATTATTGATATGATAAATAGGAAGATGTTTAATAAATCGGTGAAGTCTGCATATTCTTTATTTTTTTATATAAGCAGGAAAATTCTAACTCCTCCCAGAACGCCCGGTTAATCCGCCGCATGGTTAATCGGGTTTTTTAACCATAACTATTTTTCAACAAAAAAATATAAGATAAAGTTTTAGGTTTGTTTGTTATTTCTATTATCGATTAGCAATAAAGCCAGGTAATTCATTTCTGATCCATGACAATATGGCTAATCAACACTTACGCAACGGTAAAGAAGAATGAGGATAGTTTCGAAATGTCCTGATTTTCCAAAAAGAAACAAAGGAGTCATTTGCAAGGATTCTATTGAACTTTTAAATATTTTGATATTAATGCATATTCTCTATGTCCCAGAGAAACAGAAGTGGACGCTTTAATACACTTTGAGTAATAATTCCCTTACATCGGTTACATAATTCGATCATCATTATTTATAAGTTTCCAATGCCACCGATGTCTCTAAATTTAATAATATAAACTCATTGACCGAGGTTTAAAAAGATAATGAAAGAGGTTTCGCACACAAAAAAATTCAGAAGCAAAATGTTTAAAAAACGAGAACTAGATAAATAATAATTTCCTTCTTATTTATAAAAGTGGGCTAACTACTCCAAAAAAATAATAATAATTATTTTTTAGAAAATATTAAACTACTATGGTCACATACATCTGGTAAATGGGGAAAAACACATCCATTCCTAATCATCACCTCAGCCTCGATAGTATTACCTCCATCTCGATTACTGAACTACGCCAAGGCAAATCAAACATTTGTACCGATAACGTACGTGAACAAAATATTCGACCATGCGATTTATATTATTATATACGCACAGCCTTTATCATTACACATGTCAGGTCCGCCGCATGCGAAGGGCAACGCAAACCATCCTAGATGGCAGAAACCTACGAGCTGACACGGCGACAGTACGCCACGCAATAAATCACGCGATTCTTTCGCCAATTTGTCGAACGCCCGTGAGAACAGATAAATTCGCCGTGGATACGCACAGTCTCAATTCATTATCGACACGTCTTCTCACCCCGTACGGTGAAAGGAAAAAGCAACCGAGTCGATTCGGAATACAACTGCAGTCGCTGGCGACGAAAGAGGAATACTACACGCGGATCAATGCAGAAATGCAGAGAGAGAGAGGGTGAGTGAGAGTGAGGAGAGGTATGGGGGTATGGCGATGTAAAGTGAGTGGGGTGGAAAGAGGAAAAAGGGGGGATGAGAGGGGAGACGGCGGGATATGGGGTGGAGAGGATATGTGAGAGAAGAGGGTTGTGGAGGAGGAAAGTTGAAAACGAGATAGGAGTGAGGGAGGGAAAGAGCGGAGGGGATGGGAAAGGAAAGAGGTTATTTCGAGGAGAGATAGTTTCCACGGCACGAGGCCATTATTGCATCATCCACGGTCTCCAGGGGAACGTGGGAACTTCCTCCCGCAGAGAAAAAGGGATTCATTGACTACCTATATGCAATGTACGCGAGAGAGGAGGGTTGTGGATTGGGAGGGGGAGGACAAGAAAAAAAGGGTTGGATTGGAGAAGAGGGATGCGATGAAAAACTGAAGAGTGAGGTTATTTTTTTGTGAGGAAAATTGGGGATTTCGAAAGTGAAAGGGATTTTTTTTCTCGAGAATTCCGGGAAAAACCGATTGAGCGAGAAGAGAGGGACGTGGATATCGCCTCGACAAGGTTGTTTTATAATGTTTCGTTCCGTTTTTCTTTTTAAAAAACACGCGAACACAATGCGAGGATAGGCGGATATTATTCGAGACGCGCTGGTAATAAAAATTTTCGCCTTCAAAAAAATTAAAAAGATTTGCTTTCACCTGTCAAGCTTCGGGAGAGGAGATATTTCTTTTCGTTCCCCGAGCCGGAACGAAGTTATATAAATTGAACAGTATATCGTTAGTAAATTTTTCTCGGAACATTCCAGCGAACGGGATTCGATGCAATCCGAGTTATTGCAAAAAAATAAGGAAAACGAAGCCATGATGTTCCAAAATCCAGCATTGCAGGTAATATGCGGTCTTGGGTCAAACTTCTAGCAACGCTGCTGAGAATAACCGGAGCAAAATATGACCGAATAATTAATTTTTATCCTCATAATACATGTATTTTTTAACTATAAGAAGAGACCGAGAAAAAGTTGCTTTCTCTTCGATAAATTAGCCAATCACAAAGCTATGTATTTTGCCATGAAAACGTTAAGTAGCGTAATATATCTAACCAATGAAGCGTTAAGAAACGTAACAAATACACAATTTTTCAACAAAAATGACTGTAAATAATAACGCCCTCTCCCTCCCTCTCTTTCCTCCCACCTTCCTTTCTTCCCTCCGTTCCCAATCCGTCGCTTTCCCTTCTCTTTATCTCTTTCCTCCCACCATTTCCTAATTTTTCCCTATTCACCGTCATCCCATCTCCCCCACATCCACTCCCTCTTTCTCTACTTCTTCATAATCGTTTAGATAAGCAAAAGTATCAAAACTAAACGCCAGTCCCATAAGTATTACGTAATTTTGCGAAAAATCCAACAATGAGGGTTGTCATGACGGCGAACGATTTTTCCTTACAAAGAACGTGAAATTTTTGCATTAAAAAAGAATTTGTGGGCAGATTCGACGTGCAATTGAAAATCTAAGGTAAGAGAAAAAAATTTTCGTTCTGTTAGATGTTCTTTGGTTCAAGTTCCGAGTTTGTACGATGATAGTAAGTAATTTTAAAATGGCAAAGAAAAAAGGCTTGCACGCTACGTTTCAGTTCTGCCTCTGTTATTATGCGCTCTTTGCACGAAGTGAACACATATAGAGGAGGTCGCTTCCGTCCGTCTGTCCGCATGTAAAAACTCGGAAACCGCTAGACGTATTTTGAAGAAATTTGGTATTAGGGAGTTTTGATAAAATTTGTCAACCGATTCCAATTTTGGTTAAAATCGGACAAAAATTACGACCACATTAAAAGACCTACATGTAGTTTACAATGTTCTTTTGTTTCAAGTTGGGAACTGCTGGACGTATTTTGATGAAATTTGGTATTAAGAAGTTTTGCTAAATTTGTCGACCGATACCAATTTTGGTTAAAATCGGACAATAATAACGACAACTTTACATAAGGACTACATGTATTTTACAACGTACTTCGCTAGCATCTCGTTAAGATACTCATATGAGTGAAAAATATTGAGAATATTGCGAAATCCCAAAGAACGCATTTTGAAACTCTGTGTACTCCGACATGGAGTACACCTTTCCAATCTTGTTTCAATGGAGAGAAGACACGCTCCTGAAATCGAACCCATGACGTTCTTGTGCACTTTGAAGTCAAACATTTTACAGAAATAAAGCCAAATAAATCGTTCAAGTATGATTCCAAGTGTGAAATGCCGTTCTCGTCTCATAGGCGCTTTGATAGACGAAATAAATATAAATGTTCGTGACACACATAGATTTTAAGGAAATAATATAATAGAAAAACACTATCATATTATCTCACCACTAATCGAAATCAACGTTGGTGAATATCCTTGTAACGCTTCTTACGCATAAAATAAAACAACTTAGGTAAGACTTCTGAGTACCATTATGACAAGTTTCTAAATAATATCATTGGTATAAACAAAAGATAAAATAGCTTAATTCCAAATTACACTAATAGCCGTTTTTCTGTCGAACAGAGGAACATAATCAAAATTTTTTTTAAATCTACTTCCATTAGTTTGATAGTACATATCAGGGGTCGGCAACCTTTTCTGCAAGACCGCATTCAAAGTTGTGAAAGATTCGGAGGGCCGCATTGGAAGTCACGAAAGCTTAGGCGGGTCGGAGGATTGTTTACATCCGGAGTTATTTAGAGATTCTTTGGTCTCATATTAGCAACAATCGAGTCCAAGTAATTTACTAGGATTAAAACTTCACCAGAAAAGGTTTCGAGACCATAATTTATTGAAAAAATACGAAATTTTCCGTTACATTTTACCGATAACTTTTTCATAAAAGTTTCTCGGGCCGCATAAGGCGCTCTTGGGGCCCGTAAGTTGCCGGCCCCTGGTGTATATCATCAACAAGCGAAAAAATCTGAGTTTTCTCGAAACCATAAAAAATAATATAAACCATATAAAAGCTGCGAAAATGAAGGACTATAACAAAAATATTCCATAAATCGACCATAAGTGACCTAGTTACAAGTGCGTATTTGGTATGGGTAGTGGTAGTCACGGGTGAGTAACCACACGTTTTCGACCTTGATAGATAGATATGCGTCTTTATTTGAGCGAGATTGAGACTAAGCAGTCTCTTCTTCCATCTAACCTATTGTCAATTACATACAGGAAGACAGTAACAAAGAAAAAAAAATAGAACAAAAGATTACATGAAATAAATTACTACATAAATACAATGCCATGCTAGCATTTTTGGAAATAAAAAGAGATGGAGATTTTTTGTTTGTGGGGAAAAACAAGGGAAAATTAAGATACTATTTCCTAGAGCTTTTCTCAAATGGAAGTGTTTTCGCACGAGTTATTATCCTGAATTGAGAATGGAATTTTAGGTTGCGTTCCTTTTTGAGTGAAAACTTACAGCATAAAGCACCGAATGCACATTTTGAAGAGAGTGCAAATATATTTTATCAGCGCACTTCAGCGAAGTACACCGACGTTATCGCGAGAATAGAAAAAAAATGTATTTTTTAGACAAACCGTACTTCGTGTTTTATAATATACAACTTTTCGAATTTCTCTATAAAAAGACAATCGTTGAAATAGGTAGGGAAATTTTACCGTTTGTTCACTGCTCGCGCGATTATTCGTGGGATTTCAGAATGGAATACGAATCAATGAACACGACGAAAGTTGATGAATTTTTTTCCTACATCACCTCGATTTAAAAAAATAAAGATTTTGTTGCTTACGAAGGAAGGAGCGATAATTGTTATTTAAATACAGGGTTCAGTAAAACCACTGATTCAGCTTCATTTAAAAAATGTAAGAAATAAAAACTATATTTGGAAATTTTGTACTTTTCGAGCTATTCACCCAAAATCATTTTATTTAAAATACAGTTAAACCTCGATAACGCAAACTCGGTTAATATAAAATGCTCGCTAATAAGTATTGTAATTTACCCCGCAAAAGCCTTGGTATATGCTTCTTGTTATTACAGACTCGTTTTTACAAACCTCGTTAGCACAAATCATGAAATTTTAGGTCTCTTGAGGTTTGTACTAACGAGTTTGTACAGTACTTTGTGACGTTTATGAGTAAGAGTTAAACGAAAAAGTTTTAAATAGAAATGTGCTAATAAGTTTAACATAAATTACCAAATATTAATGACATTTTATAACAATATAGCTAATCATAATAGCATTCGGGAATCGAGAGCCGACGAAGAAATCTTTTCCTATCGAAGACCAACTCAGCAAATTTCGTACGAACGAAACAAACCAAAAAAAAAACATATTTTATCAACTACACTCGTACCAAGAGAGTGACGGCAAACAAAATAGAACCGACATTGCGAGAGACCAATATTTCCGCCCGCACGTAAATATATACGCCGATGCAGCAGGAAAAAAAACTCGACGAGCTCGTTATCCTAGGGGGAAATAAACCAATGCGACGCCATCCATTTCCGTTAACACGATCCTCGGATCACGCCGACGTACCTAAAAACTGTTCGCTTAAGCCTCGCTCCGGCCGAATGTTTTATTCTCCAGAAAAGAAAATAATAAATTCGATGCTGCCGCTTACATACGCCCCCGCGCCGCCCGGTAAATTTGGCTCCCTTCCCGACATGCAACATCGATTTCTACTTAAGTGGCCCTTCCGTCCCGTTCGATACGAGGGCCTTCGCTCTCTTTTATTCCCTCTCCTCCTCCGGTCGGCGCCGGATGCGTCGGACGCTGCCCACGCCGCTGTCAATTTTCGGGATGAGAAATAACGAGAAGCAACTCGATCAATTAACCGGTACTGATTGCGTGTAATTTTAGACGGTGTGTATCGAACCCATTCGTCAATTTGTTTTACGTTATTAATCTTCCTATAACCCGCTTTGCCGAAGCGTGCGTGACAGTAGCTAAGGGAGTGTGTGGGCCTGTGCGTACATATTCCATAAATAAGTCTATCAAGAGAATGATTGTCGACGATGGTGGTGACGGCGAGGAGAGGTAGTTGGCGTTCGAATCCCGCCGGTGTGATTGTTGTACGTGTTTGTCTTTTTTTAATCGCCATTGCGCATGTCGTTAAACGCCGTTAGCGGCTGTTTATGAGTCAGTTAAAATTAACGAGTAATGTCCTTTTAAATGATATGTTTGATGTTAATTTATTTTTGAAAGGTTATGGTGACAACAGCGGAATAATTCCTCCAGGGGAGGCTGATCAAGGGCCCGCGGGTTGTGCGCGGTCCCCGAGAACATTTTATGCGGCCCGCGAAACCATGATGAAAAAGTGACACGTAAAACTCAATACAATTCTTTTGTTAAAATTATGGTTGTAAAATCTCTAATTTTGAAATGTTTACTCTGAAAATCAAATTTAGACTTGATTCTTACTCATATGATACCTCTGAGTATCTACGTAACTTTCAATTTAAAATCTAACGCGGCTCGGCAAAGAATTGTCAACAACAAATTCGACGCTGCGAAGTATTCGCAATCACCGATGCGACCCGCCAAGAAGAGAGGGTTGCGCATTCCAGATCTATATATTTGCGCATGACACAGAAGTCGGATTCTAGAACGATCTGTATAACTAGTTTCAAGCCTTTATCGAAAAACTCGAATAACAAGCGCAATTCTGACACAAAAGAAAAATTACAGCAACCGTGCTTAAAAATCCAAATATCTACCACAAGTAAATAACAGTTTCCTTTAACGGGCACCTGAGCGCAACGATAACAAACTAAAAAAAGCTTTATTCCGACAAACCAGGAAAACCGATCAAGTTATTTTCCATTGTTTTAGCGGAGGAATATGAAAAATTCATCCAAGAGAAAGATAGAGAAAGTGAGGAGGTAAATTGAGAGGAAGAAAGAAAACACTTCCATAACGGAATGACATTAGTCGGAGTCGTTTATGCAACAAAAAACTAAAGAAGGGATGGCGATCCCGTCAGTTCGAAATTATTTGATTCTGCTCCATCTCCGTTATTCCCTTCTCCTCCTTTCCTCCATTTCCACTCCGATCTCAGGCTCATTTGAACTTCGGGCACGTTTTCTGCCTCTTCTTTGCTCAAAACCAGAAGAAAAGCAAACGCTATCGTCTCGCCGACGTCCCCAACTCCACCCCACTCTCCTCCTTCCTCCTCCCCCCGCCATATCCTCGCTCCGTTTTCCTCGGGAGATGGGGAAGAAGAAAGGAGAGGGGGGGGGGAAGGGAGGGGGAGGCTGTAATGAATTATGCAGACGGCACGAGGAACCCAATTTCCCGTTTCCATTTTGCGTTAGCAATCCCCTGATGGACCATAATGCCGGCGAAAGAAGCGAAGGGAAAGGAGGAAACACGAAGAGAAGAAAAGAAGAGCGGATAAAAAGTCTCTTTCTTTCGTTTATTTTTTTTTAAAGTACATATTCTCTCTAGGTCGTCTGAAGATACTGCTCGTAATTTAAGACGAGTCCCTTTTTTCGAAAAAATAAAATAAATTGGGAGTGTTTATCGGAAATGGAGAGTGAGTGGACCCTTTTCTTTTTGTTCCTTATGGCTTTCTTTTATTATTTTTCTGGCGTAGTTCGATAAACTTTTTCCTCCTTGTAAGCGGTTCGACGTATCCCAACACTTAGGATAACTGCCAAAAACTTGGTAAATAAATCGGCCTTTTACTGATGTTTTAGCTCGCAAACGCGTCCGAGGATACGATCGCTCATCAAAGTATCGTCGGTATCCATGGAGACTCATGCCATTCTATTACATCATAAAGGTCACTTTTTTGATAAGAAAACGTCTGACATTGTGATCCGAGTTAAGTTCGATGAGAAACAAGCAGGAATTAAACATTTCGGGGACACTTTGGGAGAGGAATTCGTACTCGAAGAAAATGAAGATAGAAAATTTAGCGCAGAGTCCGGCATATAAATAATAATTTCAAATTCCACGCCCGTAAATTTAGCAGCAAAACAAATTTATGGCCGGAAAATGTTACTAAATAGGAGAAACAAAATCCCAAAAGTTAGAGCAAGTAACTATTGTATATTATAATTTCGGAAACATCAGATTTATTGCTCAAGCTCGTTAACCATTCTGGAATAAGCACTAAAAAAGAACTAGAATCTAATTTCGGTTAATCACCACTGAAGACGGCTGCTTCGTAGCCGAAACGCGCATCTGTTTTTTTATCAAGTTGTTATGGCTATTGAAGGTATCTAAGAAGAGCACATACCAAAATGTTTCAATTTTTTATACTTAAGTGCTTATTTTGGAATTGATTTCCTGTCATAAGACGAGTTCGATAATTCTCTAATGAATTACGTTAATCATTATTAAAAATTCGCTTACCAATCTGTCATCAAGACCTAGTGGTGTCCTAATATGTCAATAAAAATTCAAGAGAAATGCTCTGACCAATTTCACATCAGCGCTTACCTGAAAAGTAAAAAAAACAAGAAATTCTCCATCCTGTCAATAAAATGTTCCAACAGCTACAGCTTAATAACAACCGGTAGCATACGAAAATAATAATTTTTATTTTAATGTGGTGCAACCAAAATTTGAATTGAATTGAAGGAAAACAAGTGTGAAAGGTTTGCTCCATGTCGGAGTACACAGTTTCCAAATGCGTTCTTTGAGATCGACAAATTTTAGTAAAACTGCCCAATACAAAATTGCATTAAAACGCGTCCTGCGGTTCCCGAGTTATAAACTGCATGTACCTAGGTCTTCATGTAAAGTGAACGTTATTACTGTCCGATTTTAACCAAAGTTGGAATCGTTCGACAAATTTTAATCAAACTCCCTCCCCAATACCAAATTTCAACAAAATACGTCCAGTGGTATCCGAGTTTAAACATGAGGACGGACGGAAACGACTTCCTCTATATGCGTTCACTTCGTCCAAAGAACACAAAAATTTAACGGCCCCACGCCATTTAGCCATTAACATTAAATATTGATATAATTATAACATATAATAATAGCCTACATCTGTATTTCTGTCCTATCCTAACCGCTTTTTGTTGCAACGAAAACAAACAAACACTAGAAACCTGACTCATTTGCATAATATTTTAGCGCATTAATATTATTACTATTATTTGTCCATTATCATTTTAATATTTCATTTAATACACCGCCAAGTTTAAATTTGTTTATAACTGTTGATTTATATATTTAAAATATTTATATCGTTAAAACAATGCTGATTTATACATATTCTTTCTTCGTTTTAGCTTTTATTCGTATCAATTTTCTGATTCTCTTCTCTTTTGAATGAATAGCTGATTGGTGTATTTCGTCATTCGGAAAGTAAATAAGCGATTACAACATTTAAAATCGAATCAAATAATATGACTGGGTTTATAAAATTGGATAATAGCACAATTTTCGTTCCCGTCGTTCTAACAGGCTCAAATTCTAGTTAAATAAAAAAGAAAGAATATAAAAATGCGTTGATAATGGGACACGCGCAGAATAAAAAGTGAAAACGGCACTATTCTGTTATCACCCCACAAATTTTATTTTAGTTTTGATCACGCAATGCAACATAAATGAAACAAGCACAAAACCTATTATTATGGCTTATTTTTCATGTCGGGATGGGTTGGGTGTAGTTTGGGGAGTCGGTTGAGGGGTCGGGGTTGTAAATAATCTCCTTCTCTGGGGGTCGCGTGATGCATCTTCTTTCCCTTAATAAATTGAGGCACTAACGTTTTATAATCCATCCTTTTGTGTTCGTTGCATTTCATTTTTTATAAAACAATGGTACAAAATTAAAGATTGTAAGCCAGCATCTAGCGGTAAAATTAGGTATTATCAAAACAAAATCGTAAAATAAAATTTGTAACAAAAGTAGACCGTTGAAAATACCTTCCATTTAAGTCTGTTGTGCGGTCGTTTTTAAACTTTCAATTTGGGAATGTAAAAACAAAATTGATCAAAAGACGCCTTTTATTAATTATGCATATGATTTTAAAAATAAATAAAGGATTATTTACTTAACATTAATCCATGTTTTATTCATACCATCAGTTGTTTAAACTCAGCACACCGAAAAACGTATTCAAATCTAAAGCAAAAAATTATTTGCTCTCGCAACACATTAAAATATATCAGAGGCAACGATTCATCCATCTCTTCTACTCATAAATAAATATATCTGAAGAAAGAGATGGACATTTTTCCAATTTCAGCTGATTTATTATAAACATCGATTTTTAAATAATGACAAATTCATTCATTTGATTTTCTTCCTCATCGTAAAGCTTGTTAAGATTACTATTTTAATTTTTGACAATTTTCGTCAAGCGAATGTTGGTGAAGATTTACTGAGGAAGTGAGCGAATAAATTTGTACGAAATCAACTTTATACAACGTACTCGAAATTTGTTCGCAGGAAAGCTATAAGTATCGTAATAAGTTTGCGTTGGCTGCACAAGATTTAAGATACGGTATAAAATTGGTGTACTTAATTGAAATAGTGAAATATAATTATTTATGATACTTGGTTTCGTGAGAATTGGAAGTTAGTTCAGCAAAAATGTTTTTCAACTATTAGAGAAATATTGCACAATAAGATTTAACTCATTGTTCAAATATTTGCAATGTTATCGCCAGATTCGTCGAATAACATAAATTAAATCCGAAGTTGTCTCTCATAAGACGTTTACAACGCTAGTGAAGGAGTCAGCGAACCAAAGCAGGAAGAAATATGGAAAAGTTCCCCTTTAAAGTTGTAATAAAAAATAAATTAGCAATATAAAAAATTAATATTTGGCAGTAGAAAAAATGAAATGGCAGTAAAAAAATAAACTGGCAGTATTCAAGCAGCAGTAAAGAAAGCGAAAACTATCAGTATTTTAATGCAACATGGCAGTAAAAAAATAAAATGTCAGTAAAAAAATTAAATTGCCCCAAACTCCCGCTTTCTTAAGGCCGAGCAAAATATTCCTTTGAGGAGGAACGAAAAACACTTCAACCAACTTATCCAACCCGGTGAGGACGAGCAAAATGTTCCTCCGTGCAATAATTTCCCAATACTAAATGTTCCTTTGAGGAGAAACGAAAAACAGTTCAACCAACTTAACCACCCCGGTGAGGACGAGTAAAATGTTCCACCATGTAAACATTTCGCTTTCATTACTGCTGCTTAAATACTGCCAGTTTATCCTTTTTACTACCATTTTATTTTTTTGCTTGAGAAAGTCGGCGATATATATATATATATATATATATATATATATATATATATATAAGCTTACGGAAAGGAAAGGTAAAATGGATATATGGATGGGAACAAGGTGTTGGGATGAGGAAACCCAGTGAACACTCACCAATCGCCAATCTACGAAACATACGCAGATATCTTGACTGTACTCTATTGCCCTTTTAGATATGATTCTAACTACCCCTATAGCATATCTAGTTCCTTGTCCTTTTCTGAAACCGAATTGTTCTTTCCTTAGCATTTCTTCTGCCTTTTTCTCCAGCCTTTTATTAAGAATCCTCGTGATGATCTTCGAAGTGTGTGACAGAATGATTATCGTTCTGTAGTCCTTACACTGCATTGCCTTTGGCTTCTTCTTTAGAGGGATCATTGTTACTTCTAGGAAATCCCGAGGCTACTCTCCAGTGTCGTAAATCTTATTAATTAATTTCGTGATCGCTTTTAGCCCTTTTGATCCCATGACTTGAAGCCGGTATTCCATCGCTGCCTGTGGCTTTCCCTTTCTTTAGTTTCACTATCGCTTTTTCTACTTCGCTCTCCATAATACTTAGTCCTAAGCTGTTGTTCTTCAATGTTTTCCTAATTTTCCTGTTCTATTTTTGCCGCTCCTGCCTGTTTGCTGTATAGTTCCTTAATGCATTCTTCCCATACCTGTGCTACATCCTTTGTTTCTGAGACTAACTTCCCAACCGTATCCATAATTCTTTTAACACGAATTCCATTCGACTTCTTATCTTCTAATTCCAGTGCCCTAGCGTACATCATATCGTACCGTCCCAACTTCTCCATTTCTTGTATTTCATCACATTTTTCTTTTATCCAATTTTCTCCAGCTTTATCTGTCACCCTTTTCAACTCATTATTTATACGTCTATAGTTGTCTCTACCTTCTCCACTGTTAACGTTTTTCCATTTCCAATCTCTTTATCCAAGGTATCCTTGATATTGGTTTTAATTTCTTCCCATTCTATATCCACGGTCTTTGGTTTGTTTTCCAAATTTCTTAGGCGATCGTCCAACTATATGTATATATATATATATATATATATATATATATATATATATACACGTCCCCGGTCTGGATCCATTATGCGGCTCATCTGTGGGAAGGTGAGGAGGGGAAGGCCATGGAGGAGAAGAATCTCCGTCCGTTGGAGAGGGACGAAAGGAGAAGAGGGGTCAGTTTCCGAAAATAAAGAGAAAAGTTTCCGAAAATAAAGGCGCCCACGGGTGAAGTGAAAAATACGAGACGGACGCGTCGGGCTGCCATGCGCGCGAAGGAATCGAACAATATCCACAAGCCCACGCGCGAGCGGTAGGAGTTACTGACTTCCCGGGCCCAGATCCAAAAAAAATATATTCCACAGGGAGAGAAGGAGATAGAAAACAACACGCATTCCACGGACCGAACTGTCGTCGATAAATCGAATTTTTTTCTCAAATTTTCCAATAATCTCTCTTCGTCTCTTTAGAGACAAACGCCAGACGCATGTTGAATTCCGATGGAAATAAATGAAACGTGTACTCGTCCGATGGTGGGCGTACCGGATCGAAGGGCAATAACGTTTTCTAAACAAGTCTTAGTATGAACATATATTGTTTCTAACGTATTTTCTATTCTATTAATTTTTATATGTAATTTTTCTACACTGTTTATCATTCTTTTACGGCCCCAGATTTTGAACCGCCAGGGGCCCCAATGAATCTTAATCTCCCACTGCCTGAAAGGAGACTACTACATATATGTATGTATGTTTTGATTGGAAAAATCACCGAGCTATTTTTTTAAATCTTATTTTGTGAATGCATAAAAATAAAAAGCTTACGAACACCTTAAAGATATGTTTACGAATTAGACTGAGAAACATTTAATCTCAAGTTAATTAAAAATACTGCAGTGTTTAAATTTCATCTGTGGACAAAAAATTATAAAATAACTTCAATTATCTAACTGAATTATATTTTTAGTATTAAGCTATTGCCTACAGATGTAAGAGCGTTGAGATGGCAACTCTAACCGAAACCGTGAGGGTCCATCGTATTTTCCATTATCAGCTTATTGTTTTAATTAATTCTTAAAAATAATCCCTGAAATTTAACTACCGATAAATACAAATAAAGAGATAATAACCGTGGCCTTTCATGCTTTCTGGCTGAAGCTATTCCTGACAGAAATTGTAACGATGTCCTTACTATTTTCAATAAAAGTTTAATACTAAAATTTCACAAACATTTCCAAAAGAATCACTTCACGTCTGACGGATTTCTAAAACTGCCATTTTCTCCCTTACAGACTTACGGACATTCCGTAATTTTTGCACTAGAGACGACGATTGCCGGAAAATAAAAAAAAACATTGCTAATATTGTCACGTTAATATGCCATGAATCTTGCTCCAGGCAAATGAAATTTTCCTTGATCCGGGCACTCTTTCGCCCACCCGTCTGTTCGTGCACGTTTTCAGTGAAACCACAAGATCTATAAAACATAAATGCGACAGAATTTCTCTACTGGAAAACGTCCCACCAGAATACTTCATACATCCGATACGTGTTTTCTCTCTCTCTCTCTCTCTCTATATATATATATATATATATATATATATATATATATATATATATATATATATAACTTACGGAAAAGGAAAGGTAAAATGAATATATGGATGTCAACAAGGTGTTGGGATGAGGAAACCCAGTGAGCACTCACCAATCAGACGACTTCAGGTTGGCGAGGCCCCGGGGATGTCGAAGCGACACACGTAAAATAACACAAAAACACAGAAACATCACAAACGTAAAGCTACTCCTTCTTCAGCTACAGAGCCGAAGAAGGAGTAGTTCCGAAAGCTTTACGTTTGTGATGTTTCTGTGTTTTTGTGTTATTTTACGTGTGTCGCTTCGACATCCCCGGGGCCTCGCCAACCTGAAGTCGTCTGATTGGTGAGTGCTCACTGGGTTTCCTCATCCCAACACCTTGTTGACATCCATATATATATATATATATATATATATATATATATATATATATATATATATATATATATATATATATCACATCCAAATGAAACGTGGCCATGGAATTCCTTATTTCCTCTTGATATCAACGTTGTATTTCATAGAATTCACATTTGTCCGTCTGTTGGAGTAATCAATTACCTTCTTCCTTTTATCCAGGCAATTAATCTCGGATAATATCTATTTATGAAGTTAATGGACGATACAATATTGCCTCCATCAATACTATCTGCAATGAACCTTTTCGACATGCTCTCTCCTGGGAATTTCTCTTCCTCTTCCCCTCACCCTCTCCGTTCAATTCACTCCATGTTAAAGAAAAAATATTGATCCTCTAATGAATGCCAACCGCGCAGAACATACCTCTCCCCTCTTAAATCACATCCTATTATGAGAAGAACTCAGGAGTACAGGAAAAGGGATGAAGAGGAAATACGGGAGGTTAAAAGGTCACCGGGTCGCCGTTTTATAGAGGCGGAAAAGGGCAAAACGGAGAATGATGGTACAAGTGAAATGAAGCCGGCCGGTGCCTGACACTAGTAAAGAAAGGGGCAGGGCACTTCTCCTTTCACTTTCCCTCAAATCTTACTAGACAAGTCTTCCACTTTTGTCATCACGTTAGTTTTATGCCATCCACGTAAACGAACTTATGTACTTCACCAGGACGCTCTCAGCCTCGTTCTCGCTTTTTTACTTTCTCCATATACGTAGTATGAGAAGCATTGTTTTCATGAAAAAAATCGAACTCGAGATTTCAACGGTAATACATGTTTTAAGGTTCCCTGAACACGTTCTGACTAGTTTCATGATGAAGTCTGTGTGTCTGTCTGTATGTGATAGATTTTTGTGGGCGCTCTAACTCAAAAACTATTAATCAGATCAACGCAAAATTTTATATTTAACATTTTTATAAAAGTTAGAAGATCTTATTAGTTTTTGGTAAAAATCGGTCGACCGGAAGTGGGTGTTTACTCTTGTCACTTATCCGTTATTTTGAAATATTTGCTTTAATATTTAAAGTTGTAGGAAATTTCATTTTCTACAACCTTTGTTTGATACATTTTTACATATAATGCATTGTTTAAGAGATATCTTATATTTTTAGCTGCCACCACCACGCCACCTACCAAAGACTATTGTTAACAATCGACGCTTAGTTACGTCTTAGTAACGCTCCTTTTTCTTTTCTTAATTGTCAACCGGAAGTAAATATCGACAACGATCCTAGAGCTAAAAACATGTAATTTGCCATATAAATATGGAGAAAGTCATGTGTTGCCCACATCAGTTTATTTACTTTTGTAAGAAGAATACGAGAAGACTGTTTCAAATTGGCGAGGCGGACTAATTTCCGTGGATCAAACAACAAGAGCGACGTCTAAATGGCGCGCGCGTAATTTTAAATAGTAATACGTAAGGAAGAGTTTGGGGAACCATTTCTACACGGCGGGCCGCATTGGAAGTTGCCAACCAATGCTTCATCGGACCGGATTTGAGTTAATAGATTCTGAGGACCATATAACAGAAAATCGATTATAAATGAGGTTTTTAGGGCTAACATTTCAATATTAAATTGTTTATTATCGTAATTTAAATATAAAAATTATTAATTTATGTATAAAAATTTGCGGGTCTCTTTTCCTTCACAGCTTTGCGGGCCGCCAAAAACGCTCTCGGGAACCGAGTTCGGCCCGCGGGCCGTGGGTTCCCCGCCTCTCGCTTAAGGGAACAATAAAACTGAAAAATTAATTTTTTTGCTGGGGTAAATTCACAGCATGTCCTATTGGGCGGTTTATCACCGTTAAAAAGATGATCAATCGATATTTAATCTTATGTGTGGCTCTTCGCGATGTTAATTTCTAGCGTTCGAATCTTTTTCTTCATGGCGCCTCATATCACAAAATATATGTAAAGGTATTACTGCGATAAAAATATCCCGATTGGTGATTTTTATCAATTTCTCCCTTCTATTTTAAACATTACTTTCAACCGTTCGTAGAAACGGCTTTACAGCAAATAATTTTCAAATTCCCGAGATTATAATTACAACCCAAGTCGCAGCGCTTGATGTCAACTGGCGTACTTCCAAAAATCAGCCGTTGAATGGTGTATTAAGGCTATTGTAGAGACTTTTGGTGTCAATGAACAATTACAGGCATTACTAACTATCTCAAATTTCATGAAAATCAATGTCTCCGCGAGTATTTTGTGCGACGCAAACCTCTTTAAGCCACCTAAAGTCCCACTCCTAGCCTATCCCCCTCTTTACTCAACTACCCCCTCCAATATACATCATCCCTCAACCTTCACCTCCCTCCTTTTC
This sequence comes from Tanypteryx hageni, assembly GCA_028673005.1. Taxonomy (NCBI): domain Eukaryota; kingdom Metazoa; phylum Arthropoda; class Insecta; order Odonata; family Petaluridae; genus Tanypteryx; species Tanypteryx hageni. The sequence continues at coordinate 82,539,237 of CM054113.1, read as the reverse complement.
CTCCACCCACTCAGCATTATTCCCCCTATTCCCCCTCCCATTCTCGTCCTGTTTCACTCCCTATCCTTCTCCACTCCCTATCTTTTGGTTCGCCGAAGTCTCCCTCCACCTTCTATGTCCCACCAACTCTGCCAAATCTCGCAAACCCCATCTATCACCCACCCTCTTATTACTACTAAATCTCTCCTCCTCCCAGCGCAGTAATCGCTCCACTTCGCCCTCCTCCATTTCGTTCACTCCTCTCTCCTCCTCTACTCCCACCGCATCTCACTCCGCCCAAGCCCCCTCCTCTCTCGACTCCCTTCCTCTTTGCCGTCCCCCACAATACTTACCGCCTTTCCCACTACACTCTGCCCCTCTCCCACTTCACTCCGGCTTCCAAAATCGCTCTCTCTCTCTCTCCTACCCTCTATGCATTTCTGCGCTCTAGTCCGACCCCACCGACCCTTTCATCCGCCACCGCCTTTACTTTGATAAGCTTACTGTGGATTACAGACCAAAGAACATTAAGATCCCCGAGGAGAACGGAAATTAAAACATCCTTATCTCAAAACATCAATGATTTTCCATTTATCTTGTATTTCATTCGATTGAGAATTATCGAGCTCACCTTATGGCTTAACAAAGATTTAAAAAATTAAGCGCTTAAGAATAACAAATTGAAAAAATAAGTATTTATCCTAGACCAGGGATGACAAACCTAGGCACGTGTGCCACTTTTGGCACGCGAAATGATTTTTGTTGGCAAGTAACAGAAAAAATTGTTTATTGTCTGTCAATTTAATATTTTTCAATTTCTGAAAAAATATAAAACTATTTCTAGGGAGATTGAAATAATGTTGATAAAATAACTGACTAATAGCGACTTTTTTACAGAGAACGAGATGTTGTTGCTTCATAATTGTCGTTCGGCCGTAAAAGATCTGGGATGATGAGTCTTTTTAGATGATAAATTGGATTTATATAACCAATTTATCTAAGTCTGATAATAATATAAAATAATTTCCTTTTGGATGTACATATTTTAAACTGGCACGTAAGATAGAAAATGAAAGCCATTTTTTATAATTTTAGCACGAGTGCGAAAAAAGGTTTGCCGTCCCTGTTCTGCAATTTTTAATCGGCGGCCCATCGCCGAAGACTAGTTTTTCAAATATACTCACCATAATCTCAGTTGCTCTCATAATAAATGCTTGGGCTTGGCGTATTTTAAATTACTTGTATCTAGTCTGAAATCTGAAATGGCGATTAAAAAAATATATTTATGATCACCCCCCCTCCCAGATTCCTTGAAAATCAATACGGTTAAGCGAGGAGAGATGACGCAAAATTCAACAAAAATTGTAATTTTAGAATAGATGATAAATCATGAAATCGCTGATAATAATACATCCCACTATTATTAGTCATATTAGGAAAAATGGAAATAGATTTTTTAAAAGGTTTTAAATATGATTTTAAGCGTTTTAACCGTTTTTTGCCATCTCTCCTCCTAGGGTATGTAAGATGACGCACTATGGGTAGGAGAGATGGCTTATGGGAATATACGTGTTGGTAAACCGAAAAGCAAGATCTACTTAAGATACCACAATTTTTATATTTCATATTTATTATAAAATACGCGGCTCTCCTAAAATATAGGATTGATGACGCACCCTTCTCCTCCGGACAAAACATGGCGAAACAGCATACAAGTAAAAATGCCACGTGTTCACTTATCCAACTTCATCTACAGAAAACAAGTTCTTCATTATTGCCGCGATAAACATGCGAAATGAAAATAACGGAAATGAAATATGAAAATTCGGGCACTTGCCAACAACAGCTGTGAACGAAATTCGTTCGTAAATCACATACAAAATGCACAATCAAGAATGAATTTGTCAACGCGTACTTTCTCCTTCACTGTTCACACTGCACTGACCGCCGTTGCTGCCCCCTATGACTATGTAAACTAGAGATACGTCATCTCTCCTACCCCTGTCATCTCTCATCGCTTTAACCCTATTGTTTATTTATTTTTAACTAGCTTAAAAACACCTTTTATAAGGAGCTTAAGAACGGTAATTAATATGAAGGCACACAACTATACCTTCGGCAGCATTCGAACTCGTCACTCTAACACCGAGAGCCACGCCACGTTAACCATCCTTCTACCGAGGCCGGCAAACATTTTTTTTAAATTATCATAAGGAGAGATAATTAACGAGCGTGGCATAACAAAAGGAAGGTCCGAGCTCGAAACCCGGCGTTTCCAAGGTTTTAAGCTTCTGAAAGCCTCTACTCCCGCTTGCGTGCGTGTCGTGTTCGGGATTCTCCCCCATCGTAAAGGAAGCGCTCAAAAGCAGTGGGGTTCTCCGCGGGAATGAGCCCATAAGCTGCACAAGGTTTCCGCCCTCTATTCCGCACTGCTCGGTCGACCATAGTGCGAATTAGTGGCATTCCACAGGGAGGGGACGGTAGGAGTGGAGGTGGCAGAGTCAAGAGGGGTAAAGAGACGCCAACCAACAGAGGACAGGAAGTGTTCGAGGAAACTGAACGCAATCGTAACTTGGACAAACCTGGACCTGTTCGCTCCCCCTCCGACCATTGAGGCTATCTTGCGAATGGCCTATAAAAGTGCAACAGATTTCCGAGAGCGCCTGGAGATCGTGTGATGGAAGCAGTACAACACACCCAAACACGACACGTTAAGTAGTGCACTCGAAAATCGACCCCCTTCCCACTACGTCAATATTCGGCGCCTCCGCCCCTTTCAAAATTATTTCTCACGAAAAATAAATATTACACATCTTTATAGTGTGCCAGGGTCATGCTTTGTAAAAAATAAAACAAAAGATGTAAACACTAACGGGAAAGTCATAATTTTTGCAAACACTTATTTTTCTTACTACGGACAGCTGAGATATCATTAATCCAGAATGAAATTGTAGTGTGGAAAGAAATTTTATTTCCTGCTATCTATATATTGGTCTAAAGGAACGCAAAAGATTTTTTAGAATGTACAAAATACAATATAAAAAATTATTTTCAGCAGAGGAATAGCAATAACATTAAATCTCGCCATCACAGACGTATCACATCGTATATGACGCCATTTCCCGCAAAGGTGCAAAATCTGAGGACTATTTTACTTTGCAAAATCTTTGCGCAGGGGGCTCAAACATGTGGCCCGCGAATTAGAATACATACTTTATACTACGATGCAGCCCTAACCCAACAGTATTTCTTATATATTTTTTTAATTATCCAAAAAATTTAAGAAATGTATGAAATCGACGCTTTCAAAATATTCGGTTTATTTTGCACTCCCATTTAAAGCACTCTCAGCAGTTGGGGTAGATACAAAAGAAATGCGGCCCGAGGATTTGGTACGATGCCTTATTGCGGCCCGCGGTATGGTGCCATCATGCGGCCTACTCATGATTTGACTTTGAGATCCGTATCTTAGGCTCTTAATGTTACGGTGGAGAGTAGACCGACTTAATTACCGTATTTATCCGAATATAAGACGAGATATTTTTCCTATCGTTGAAACTGAAAAATGAAGGGTCGTCTTGTGTTTGCGTACGTAATTGAAAATTCTGCGAATTGGTCCTCGTACTATATTCAAGAAACAACATTCTTCCTTCTACAACTACCAATTTTCGGGGGGTCTTATATTCGAGTCGTCTTATATTTGGATAATTACGATACAGTAATTCTCAACATTGATCCGCATAACCGTATGAGCTATGTACCGCTGCGTGAGACAATTCCTCGGGCACTTATATCACATGGCAACCCCACAACGTAAACGGAGTAAATGACACGCAGGAAACCGAAAGGGGGGAAGGATGGTTTTTAGAAGAATGATCCTTAATCGATAAATCAATCTACTTGCTTCGTTTAGGTGTGTCATAACTCTCTCCCGATAGAATTGTAAAGGGGGGCTCGTGCAAGAGGGGTTGAGTAAGGGGTACCCTCACTGCAAAGGGAGAGAGAGAGAGAGAGATGGAAAGGGACGAGTAATCCGAGGAAAGAAAGGGAGAGGGGGAAAAGGCGAGTGAGACGGAAAAAAAGGCGAGGGAGAGGAGAAAAAAGGCGAGGGAGAGGAGAAAAAAGGCGAGGGAGAGGAGAAAAAAGACGAGGGAGACGCGAAGAAAGGTTTTCCGTGCAGCCTCTCTCTCCCCCTCTCGATCAGGAAAAAGCGAACAATGGGGAAAGATGGGGAGAAGACAGGACGGGGACATATTAACAACGGCAAATCGAATCGTAAAGACGAAGGGGAAACGAACCGGAAATACGGAGAGGGAGAGAAAGGGAATGCTACGTCCGCTTTCGAACAGCGATTCGAAATTCCTTTGATTCATCACCATGGAACACGAAATGATAGTTATAAACGAGTCGATGGCCGAATATCGTGAATGGAGTGACATTTTCGTGAAATAAGCTGTTTGTGGGAGGCGATGCGCTAATAAAACGAAGATCAGATGATTTACGTCACTGAAATGGACCTCAGGTATAATGGTCGTCGTGGCGATTGAAATAAATAAAAACATACGGATTAAATCTCGAAGCGGAAGAAAAATTAAAAAGTCCTATCAGCATCTCGGAGAAGAAAAAAGAAAGCATTTTATGCGGCGCAAGAGTTAATGACATTAGGGGCGTGGGCGGATGCTCTTCGTTTATAGCACGCAGACTTTCGTATGTGCTGTTTCGATGAAACATGGATCTTTAAATACAATACATTCAGAGACAATTTCGCGTCAGCTCCGTCAGCATGCCTTAATTCTGTGACCGGTTGATATATCGTGTGACTGATTTATTGACGCTCGCCATCTATTTATTGCGTACTATTACACGCGACGGCACAAATGCACCCAGTTGAGCATCAAGGGCAGATGAAAATAATTCGAGTAATAGATTACACACTTGAATAAAAGCATTAACCAATATTATTAACGAAATGAGATAACTTTGCGGAAAGTCATGGTAGCAAAATAAAATTAAACTATAACTATTCAATGCGAATTAAATTTTCTTCGAATAAGAACAAAGACATTGTTTGACTTTTAGATGATTTAATGATACATAAACAGAAACACACAATCACACGTTAACGCGTACAAATTACTATTACTATTATGTCAATAAAATTAGTTCGGGAGTTAGGAACGCGAATAATGAAAATGACAGCCCGTAAATTCGGATTCATAAAGTCGAAAAGGTCTATTAATGAGTTGAACAGTGCAAATACACTTCAACATTCCACCGTTTGCTTTGGTTCATCGTACAGATAAAAGGAATAAATAAATCATGCAAGCATTAGAGTTTGAAATTTTTCCATTTTTTTTAATTTAATAAAACCCGCGGATGCAAACAGACTCCACGACACATTGAAGATTCACTCCCTGCGTTTTCAATGAACTCGAGCGTTTGCATATCTGTACACACAAGAGACACGTGGACAGATGTAGATTTCAGTAGCCCCCTTTCGGATGGCAGCAGGAATGCCAGACGGGGTTCATTATTGATACGACGCCGCTGCGGGGCAACCCACAAAATATGCCGCCCGGGGACCGCGAGGTTTTAGGACCCCCGGCGTCCAAATGTTTCTCTCTATCCCTCCCTTCTTTCCTCCTCTCTCTCCCCCGCCATCACCCCCCCCCCCCCCCTAAAGCCTCCGAGAGAGAGAGCCGATAAAAGTTATAAATTTCACCGTAGGTGGCAGTCACGTCGGATAGGAATTCAGGAGAGGAGGGAATAAAATGCAGAGGGTGAAATTGTTGAATCGCTCCATGAGAATGGATGCTTTCACGAGATCAGTTCATAGGCTTCCTCTACAATCGATTCAAAGCCATCTTTTCTAAAAATCATTTTACCAGGGGAATATAGTTTTATCCTAAAGAGTATCAACGGGATTGCATTAAAAACATGAAAAATATGTGTATTACATGGAAGTTGGGTTGGGTTGGTTGGTTGAGTTGGGTTGGTTGCAGCACAAACTTGATGGTCAAATGTATTAACAGAATTGGCTAGAATTGTTACTACGACTAGTCATAAACTGTTTTCAATACAATCCCGTCCCAGAAACTCTTAAAAGGTTGGTATTCCTGGGCGTCAAGATTACATCTGAACTTAAATATCTTATTATTTATTGTAGAATTATGTTTAAAAGACGCTCTTAATCAGCACAATTTCCCGGAGTCGACGCTTGAGTTAATTTCTCACTAATATAACAGCAAAAAAGTTTAAATTTTACTGCAAATGATTAATGACGATTGTGAGGTCTGTACAGCGGTCAGTTTCGGATGTGGTCTCAGCTAGTTAACATGAGCCCATTTACATCTACATGATACCCTGCAAGTCACCTTTTTGGTGGATGGCAGGGGGTGCAGTTCACCAAAAGTCCCTAGTTTTCCTACGCTATCTTTTCCTATTATGTTCTCTTATCGTCCTAGGGAAAAACGATCATCTATATCGCTCCGTTCTACAATCGATCTCGCGAATCTTATCCTTGCTGTCCTGCCTTCCGAGATACGTCGGACTTCTGATAAGTCCTACTACCTCATTCGCTAGTCCCTTCGACATAAATTTTTCCAGTAGTTTAAATCTAGCCTGCAGCCTACGTTCCTCTAACGATGACCATGTCGGACTTCTGATAAGTCCTACTACCTCATTCGGTAGTCCCTTCGACATAAATTTTTCCAGTAGTTTAAATCTAGCCTGCAGCCTACGTTCCTCTAACGATGACCATGTCAGATTTTCGATTAATGATGTTACGCTTTATTTACTATCGTAATTTCTCTTTACAAATCTAGCTACCCTGCGCTGAACCTTTTTCGTAGGGATCCCACACAGCTGACGTATATACGACCTCCGGTCGAACCAAGGATAAATAACATAATTCTTTCACTTTTCGGAGCTATTTCGAACTATTCTCCCAATAAAGGCCAGCTTTTTGTTAGCGGTACCTGTCAATTGGCGAATGTGGGTGTCCCACGAGAGATCACGACGGATCGTGACTCCGAGATATCTAATCGACTCAAAAACTGGAATCTCTACTCCGTCCAACGAATAATTAACATCCAACGAGTTACTCTTGGTTCTCTAGAAATTGATGACGCAGCTTTTCTTTTGGTTGATCTCTAACTGCCATTCCTTACACAATGCAGACATGGCTTGTAGATCATTTTGGAGATACTGATGGTCTTCCGGATTGCTTATTTCTCTATAAATCACGGTGTCGTCCGCGAAAAGCTTAATTTCACTTCTGACTACTGAGCTGATATCGTTTATATAAATTATAAATAATAACGGACCAATTACACTACCCCGCGGAACGCCAGAGACAACCTCCATTAAGTTCGAGGATTTTCCATCTATAACAACCTTCTGCTTCCTATGATTTAAAAATTTACGGATCCAACTAACAATTTTGGAATTAACGCCTGAGGTTTCTAATTTCGTTATTAACTTCCTGTGAGGTGCCTTATCAAAGGCTTTCTTAAAATCTAAGAAGACGGCATCGACCTGCCTATCATTTTCTCCGCTTCTCAGTATACAATTCACAAAAAGACCGAGCTGAGTATTACAAGACCTACCTTTCCTGAAGCCGTGTTGACAATCATCTAACATTGAATTCCTATCAAGAAATCGCATTATGTTGCTAACGAGTATATGCTCGAGAATCTTACACGATGTCGAAGTTAAGGAAATCGGCCTGTAATTTTCTGAGTTCTCCTTGTCGCCGCTCTTATGAATTGGAGTAACGTGCGCTAACTTCCAGTCGTTGAGGATCTCTGCATGAGAAATGCATTTCTCGAAGATTATCCAAAGAAAAGGTGCTATTTCTTAAGCTAATTCTTTTAAAACGCGAGCAGGAATTTCTTCGGGGCCAGTGGCTTTGTTATGTTTGATGGAACTTAATTGCCTTGCTATTCCCACCTCAGAAAATACTATATCGTCCATCAGATCCCTCCTTATAACAGGTGCATAATGTACGCAATGGTCGCTGACGGCTGTAAATGCTTTTACAAAATGACCGTTTAACAGATTGGCTTTCTCTACGCTATCATGAATAACGGCACCCGAGTCCTTACGCAGGGAAGGTATGGTAGGGCCTCTACCTTGGACCTCTGTCACATAGGACCAAAACGCTTTAGGGTCCTCCTTCAAATAATTATTTAATACCTTATTGCTGAAGAGAGCAAAAGCCTCGCGCATAGTATTCCTCGCTTTAGCGCGGGATTCCTTATAGGTCTGAAATTTGCCTGCTCTATACTCATCGGATGATGTAGAAAGCATATTTTTTATTTTCGCGTGGCTTATTCTCTGACGCCTAAGCGCACTCCTAACTTGCTAATTGCACCAACCTGGCTCTTTATTGTCGACCTTCAATTTAATTGGAATGTATTTATCGATGTCCTCTATCATTATATCCTTGAATAATGTCCATGACGACTCAACCCCTGATCGTTCGGTCATATCACGGAAGCCAGGTAGCATTTGTCGTAGGCGGGACCTGACGCTTGAAATTATTGCAATAATTTTTGTTTAGAAAAGGTTTTATAGGAATAAATTTAGAAACTTCGCGTCCCACAGGTTTAGAAACTGTTCAAAATTATGTAGTGAGCCAAAACAACATCAAAGCTATTACTTATTTTCTTTAAAACGCTCAGAAAGGGAAACAAACTAATCAAATCACCGGGGCTAGGAAATGAGATTTTTGTTCGTGGAAGGGCGAGGTCAAGCAGCCCAAAAGCACAGCGGTGCTCGGGAGCACCAGGTTGATAACTCATGCCCAAAATGAACAATAATTGTTGGAAGGAAGGAATTGTCGGAACCAATACATCTGCATACTCGTAAACACTAAATCACAACATCAGTTGTTTCCAAACAGTGGCGTTCCGAAACGCCAGCGTGCTGCTACAACTTAAACTTAAAAGAGTCACTGCGTCGTCAACGAAACAAATTTGGAAATTGTTGCTTTATATAGGAAACGTTTTGATTCTAGCTATTGCAGAAATGGGCTAAAGAATTCTGGGACAAAATGATTATATAACAGGGAATTTATCAAACCTGACTTAGAAATGAACCTGGCCCTCCCACAACACGGATTCGTATAACACTATTTCTCTACATCACGGTTTGTTCTTAATAGCAACAATTCAAATAAGACTGACGTTAAGCGATATATTTCAGTATTTTACAAACATTTACAGAAATGTCACCCGCTATAGGATCACTTGCCTTTGAGCATTTCCTAATTAAATCGATACAATATTTCGGGAGATAGTGATAAAAGTTTTTCTTTCAGATACTTCACTGATTTGTCGGTATTTCTGTCGACACATTTTGCTTTTTTTTAAATTTCCTACGGAATGGCAAAACATCCTTTTCGATTCGTGGAAACGTAAGGAAAAATCAGAAGTTAACCAGCTCCATCGGTGTTCCCCTCGTTCTATAACAGTATTTTCGCAGAATCGGCGCCAGAATCTTCACTCTTCTGCCAAGAAGAAGAACGCCTAAAAACGAAAAAAGAGGGTAGAAAATCCATAACAATCATTCGATGTCGCGAAAAATAGAATTACATTACTGCAAAAAAAACTCAAAACCTCTTTGATTTTTAGCGCGTTTTATTTTATGAACGATCTTATGTTTTCGCTCGGTTCGTCTGTGAAATCAATTAAAGTACAATAGCAAGTAAACAGTAATAATAGACTGACATTTGCGGTGTGCTATTTATTTTTCTTTCGATTTGAATTTTGAAAAATATACAGGGTCGGATAAGGGCCCATAAAAATTTCTTCTTAATATCTTCGAAGATATATGACAAGGGTGGCCCAACTGCGGATCTCGAGCCGCATGCGGCTCTTTCTTTTATCTTAGTATGTGGGTCTTATAAATTTCCATTCTGAGGCGTGTGAACGTTTTTCACTACAGATCACAATGAAGCAGTGCAGCATGAGACGTGCTGGGGATGCCGAAGAGGCATGCATTATATCTGAATTGCTTCGGATACAGGTTTTATTTTACTGCTCGAAAAATTTATGAGCACACCATTTGTATCACGCGGCTCTCGAACTTCTAAAGATGCGGCTCCGAGGGCAAGGTGGGTAACCCCTGGTATATAGGATGGAAAGCTAAAATACTGGACGTACATTTCCACATTGATGTCACTTACAAAAAAAGGCTCCAGTGACCGAATATGTATAACCACAAAAAATAAAGTAAGTTAAACTTACTCATATACAGGTGATCAAATTCCAAATTCTCCTCAGTTCGCCAATTAGGTTAATGGGAGAAATCTTCATAGCGAAATAAAACACAAAATATTACCAAACTTAATAATAAAAGAAAAATCGCCATAATTTTATCCAGGTTCATGGATAACACTCTATTTGCTCATTTCTGCTTTTATTGCATCCTCATTTCTCCCTCTCCCTTTCATCATTCCTTTCTTTGTTAAGCCGTGGGATTCAAAATCCAATGCAAATTGGGTTCCCATCGCGGCACGTGAACGGAGATAGAAAGGGAAAAGAACCTTGATCCTCCTCACCCATCGATTCGTCGCGGCAAAACCACCTTTGATGCGAATAAAATGAGAAAAAACAAACGCGAACCGGCGCAAAGTGCGCATGAGCTTTAAAAACAAACCGAGAGATGGACTATTTGCGAAATGAAAAAAAAATTTAACGCACGCATTCTTTACGCAAAAAACTACCTTTAATTGCTCTTACCGATGTAAGAGGGATAGCAATGTGTGGCTGCGCGGAAGCCAGCACGTGCAGCGTCTTTGGCGCGCGAAAAAGTTAGCGTACATGCGAAGTGGAGAGAGAGAGAGAGAGAACGCTGCTCTCTCGAAAAGGGCGTGCATTAAAGCGATGGGAGAATGCGGCCCAGGCAACCCGCAATCACTCATCTTGAAGTTTACGACTCAAGCGTCCGAAGTGAAAATAATCAAGACCGGCGTATCAGCAGCATTACGCTTCGTTTCACGCAACTAAAAGTTAATAAAAATACGATTCGAAATTATGGATTTTTTCGTTCCAATACTACTGACATTTATACTCGAATCTCGCTTCGTTTATTACTTTTAATGGATGATTACCCAGACGATAAGGTATTGCTAACCACCCTTACGTGCGTCCTGTCAAAAGACAGGCGATCATGTTGGAATATTTTGGTGTTATATTGCATCTCTGTACAGTCTGGTAACATCACAGTAGCAGCATCTAGGACATACGTGGACGCGTTAACAAGATTTGGCTAGAAAAGAATTCTTCAATGAAATGGCAGAATTTGTTCCTTCGCTCCCACTGCAATTTGAGACAAAGAAAACTTCGCGCAAACGAGCTGAAAATACACTATACATTAACAAATTTCGTTATGACAAAAATATAGAAGAAAAAATAGGATCAAATTCCCTGAAAGCATATGACAGTTGAATTTACAACTGCATTTTTATATTTTCTGAATAATTTCACCCAGTCAAAATTCTTAATGACGATAGATTGGTGGAAACTTTTGATATCCGTATTTGTTTTTCAAAACCCTATCATAGTATGGCTACATATATATATATATATATATATATATAATATTTTTGCGACAAAATATTTATGAAAGTAATTTAACCAGCAACTTCATTTCCGTGGTTCCAACACGAATTTCGGTAACGGTGGGAAGGCCATATACGCCTTTTTTCGATTTATTTTTTAGTCGATTTTGCTGGAGATTATCTGTCGGTAACTGATAGCTACATCATGGAGAAAATAACGTTAACCGCCAGTATATATTCATTGATTTATTTCGGTGTCGAACGAAACGGGTACGCAGATAAAAACGACATTCTGGAAAAGTTCGGAAAAGCTATAAATAACATTATCGCGAGCACGAAATGGGTTCCGAGTGAAAGATATTGAGCGATAAAATACATTTATATAAATTTTTATAAAATATGTCATCGGGGAAAAGAATAATCTGACGGTAACAGCCGATTTAAATTTAGCTGGGCATCGAAGAAATTGAGCTATACAAATTCTGCACGTTCTAAAATTTAGTTCCCCCAGAATTTACCGTTAAAATGTATACTTCCGAAAAATAAATTTAATTTATTTGATTCAAATTCCATTATTTATTATTAAAACACGCGATACATTACATCCTACGCGACAGGTCACCGAAAGTGCAACAGCTTTATGCACCACAGGGCGGGCCACATACGAACTTTCAAATGACTGATCGGCACGTGTGTACATCTCAAAGAGCTAGTTTCGAGAATTGTTTAATGTATCATGAGCCTATATTAAAAGTATATTACATCCACGTGCTCGAGAAATATCGTTTGGATTCCATAAATGATATCTAATGACATTTCTGTTGGCAAATCTACTAATATGTATGCTTTGAAGAAGTTAATGAGATAAGGTGGGCCTTATGAAATCTGTGGACCTCTGCATTACACATTATTACAATTGCAAGAACGCGCAAATTCGTATCTTAAAAAACAGTTAAACATTTGAAGTGAAAAAATATCCAGCGGTTTTTATACCCATCCAATTACGGATCACGTTAATTCAATTATTCCAAATTTGTATGCAAAAATTATTGGAAAAACAGAAACACAATATCCTATGGACAGTGGACACAGCTTCTGCGACTATAATAATCCAAAAGGTTGATTAGCCAGAAATACACACACAGCTTCTGCGAGCAAGCAAAGGAAACAAACTTAACACGTCGTCAGTCAAAAAAGTGCTTGTGATTGTACTTGCGGCTTCTATATCGAATCCACCCGTAGATATTTATCTGACGTACGTTATAAGAAGACGACGAAAAGTCCAGCTCCTCGGGACATCGGTAGCTACAAGAGGACCGAAGAAAAATCAATATCTGTTTTTGACCACGGACGTACATAAGTTTGCACTTTAAAAAATCCATCGACGGTATAAATAAACTCGGCGTAAACGACAAAAAAGTGAACGATGCACGATTTATATTCGGGAAGAAAAAGGACGCGATAACGCCGAGCCAGATCGAAAGGTACCTGTTAAGAAGGGAAAGGAGGAAGAGGAAGGGAGGGAGGGAGTTAGGAGGGCGCCACACAGCATTTACCTGACAATCGCAGGAATAAAATTTGTAACTCGGCGATAAATAACGATTCCTTTTATTATTTTTACACGAAACCCGGAGTTATGGCGATGACCGAGAAGGCGCCACGGATCTTGTTCGAGGTGGAATGGGAGAAGAAAGGGGTCGGAATGGGAATGGGGAAAAAAGAATTTCGAGAGAGGAGAGGGCGAGTTCGAGGATGTTGGAACGAGAGGTAAAATGACACAGTGGGCGTAGTCTCTCTCTCTCTCTCTGCTGAAGAACTGAAATTCTCGATTCCAGTGTGCCTACGCGAGTGGATTCATTTCTGGCGAGCCCCAATCTACGCCCCCTATCTCGAGCTACGCCCCTTCGCCCGGGGCGAGCGCCCCATCCGCCACGCCCTCCTGAGGCAGTCCTGGGAAAAGTAACACATCAAAACGAACCAACTAATGCGATGGGAATAAGCAAAAAAACGAAAGAGAATGTGCATTATAAAGACGAGGATTTTTTATGCCGTCTTGTTTTTCGCGTTGATCAGTTCCATCCTTAGGAGAAACGACAATAAAAATATGGAAAGATTTATGACTATAAAAGAGGAAAGAAAAGTAAAAGTTAGGATAAAATTGTCTTCTTTCGTTGTATTATCGGACAAAATTGATCCAGGTTTATCTAAAAGAGAAAAATTAGGAAGCTAAGTGCAATTAACAAAGGGTATTTATTTCTAAAATATAGTCATCTTGGAGCAGAAGTCGGTCGATTTTAAAATAACATCTGTTTCTTCTTTTCTTAAAAGATGCACAACAGAGCAAATGGCAGAACAAATTAAACTAATAAGATTATAATAAAGTTAAAAAAATGTTATAAATTCTGACGCTAGTGACAAAACCTATTTCAATATGTTTATATTTGAGAAGAGCTGGAAAAGCGGATGAAATCTAAAATACAACGATATAAATTGGTAAGCATCAATTTGACAGCAAATTTCTATTCAAAGAAATGTACTAACTCCATCTTGCAAATTTAATTTTCACATTCTTACAGATATCATGAAATAATATATAACTCCATTGTATCCAGTACGGCAATTTCCGTTAGCAGATACTATAAGACACTAAATACGTACTCAGGTAAATACTATTTATCCGGCAACATATTTCAGAAAACAACTACTCAACTTAACTTTATTATTATTACAAGAAATACCTAAAAATCATATCTAGATAGGTCGTCTTGCTACAGTTCGAGTATTAAAATATAAACTCATTAGAGATTATTCTAGTCATAAAATGCGCCAGTAGCATTGATTACGCGGCAGGTGCACATTGCTCCTGACAGTGGTACGCATCACTGCACATTGAAAGCTCTCCAAAATTTTACGGGCCTTAAAATGAAAGACAACGTAATAACGGTAAAAGCATTTTTCGTGTAGGATTGGCCAACAATGCGATCGGCCATTAAATTTCACGATTCAGAAAAAAAACGAAACAACCTCTTACCTCGACACGTAAAGAGATTATAGACTCGATCATAGAGAGAAAGAGAAGCCTATGATATCATCCAACCACGAAATAAAACAATGACCCAGAAGGAATTCGAACCCACTTCTCCCCAACCAAAATAGCAGATTGTCCTTTATTCTTCTCCCACACTATTCCCTCGAGGCGAGAGAGAGAGCGGCTCCTTATCTGAAAGATATTCGAATAGAGGGAGGCCGGAGAAATACACGAAACAGGGAAAGGAAGAGAAATAGAATAGAAAAATGGAAAGAGGGGAAATAAGAGAAATAGAAAGACGGAGAAGATAGAAACATCGATGGGGAAAGATGGTAAGAGAGAGTAAAAGAGGAATAAAAGAAATAGAAAAGATGAAACAAATGCAGAAAGCAGAAGGAATTAAAGGAAAATATATTACAGAATGGAAAGAAAAAGAGGCAATAAAAAAGGGAAAAGGAAAGAGAATGAATCAGACGGCCAAGAAGGAAAACAGACGAAGCAGAGGAAATAAAATAGAGAAAAAAGGGGAACAAAAAATAGGGAAAGAGAGGGACTAACAAGATGATCCAAACGGAACTTATGATCCCTACTTTCCACATAATTATTTCTTTAATACTTATATTGGCTTTAATTGCCTTAAAATCAACGCGGATGAGTTGCTCTTTGTGTTCCCAAATTTCATAATTTAGCGTTATAAAAATACAACAAATACATTCGAACGAAATACTAAACTGATCACGCGTATTTGTGTAGCAAAAATAACGCGTCCATGTACTACTAGACCAGGGTTTCCCAAACTGTGTTCCGCGAAAGCTTCACGAGGTTCTATTAAATAATAAGAATATGAGTCCAAGGTTTTCGTGGCTTCAGATAGTTTGGAAAACCCTGTACTAGACTATACCGAATCCGAGTCCATTAGTTGTTGCTATGGCAACACTCTCGTAATGGGTGATAAAAACTGCAAAAACACCAGTATTTACGCCAAGTACTAAGAAATACGATCAATAAGCTAAATTCTACGATAAAAATTAGAATCTCTATTCATTTCCTCAGAGAGTAGTACAAATCCTGTCCCGATATTACAATTCTAAGATATTTTAATATGCAAGAGAAAATTACCCTGCACGATGGATTTCAGGTTACCCATGTAAATCAAATGGGGTGGATAGTTCCTGGAATCATACCCGGGACCTTCAATCATCGTAACAAAAACTATCCTAGAGAGCTCGGCCCAAATAGCAAGAGATTACCACCAAGTGTCATGATAATCGGTCTATTGGTTCAAAGGTTAATAGGGAGGACAGACAGACACAACGACGAAACTATAAGCCTACTTCCATTCTGGAAAGTAGGCTGAAAATAGTCGAGAAGGAAAAGGAGGGAAAGAAAGAGAATAGAAGAAAATAAGAAAGATTACGCTAAAAACAGCGAAATAAATAAGATATGAAGACAGATTGGAGAAGGGGAGAAAACGGGCAAAAGAAAGAAAAGCCAAAGAAAAAATGATAGTAAGAAACAAAGCGACACGGGGCAATACAAAGAAAGAGACATTCAGGAGCATATAAAGAAGCAATGCGTGGAAGAACGTGCACGGAAAAGAGAGATAAAGGGAGCACATAAGGAGAGGCCTGATTCCGCGTGGATAGGAAGGTGGGGGAGAGAGCATTGCCTGCCTCTTTCCCTCCCTCTTCCTTAAGCCCCGCACCCACGTCGCCCGGTAGAACAATATGGGGTGGGATGCCCGCGTACCAGAAATGGGATTCAACAAGAGCGCAAGAGGAAGATGGGAGTAGGAGGAGGAGGTGGCGAAGAGGGGGATGGAAATACGGAACACCGGAGAATCCCGGGCGTTTGGGACTCCCACGGGGAAGAAAGAGGGAGAAGAGGGGAGAAAGAGAATGGGGACAGATAAGAGAGAGAGGGAGGGAGAGATGGAAGGTAGGGACGAGATAGGATTGAGAGGAAGACGGAGAGTGGGTTGGTCGGTCTTCCATCGTTCGATCTCTCGTATCGAACGGAATGGGCGAGTGGGAGAGAGAAATAAAAAGAGAGGGAAGAGAGAGAGAAATAAAATGAGGAGAAAGAAAGAGAGAGCTAGGTATAAAATGGGATGGTGTCGAAGGAATGGGGAAGGGAGGGATAGAGAGAGAGAAAGAATCCCCTACCATCACGGCAGATGGTAGCTTCGGCAGCGGCTGGTATGTCCCGGGGAGACATGTCTCATGTGGAACGCAAATAATGCATAAAAGGTGGGGGGAGAGGTGGAAGCGAGGGAGAAAGAGAGAGAGAGAGAATTTGAGAGACCTCTGGGGCTGAGGAGGTCGTACAAGTGAGGGAGAGAAAGGTGCGAAGGCTTTCCGTTAAAGCGAGATGTCCCGATACCAGCGGAGGCGATGCTAATGATGGATATCATGGCCGTGAGCTGAACGAATAGGGAAGCGAAATACTTGGCGGCAGCAGGGAACGGAGAGGGTAGCGGGGCACCGGTCAACGCCATCCTCTGACTTTGGAGGAAATAAATCCTATCCTTTTTACTTTATCCAAATACGTAGTATAGAGAAAAGTATTGTATTAATGAAAGAAATCGACTTCGAGATTTCAACGGAAATACACGTTTTGAGGTCCCCTGAACACATTTTCACCATTTTCTCGATGATGCTTGTACGTGTATCTGATAGTTTTTTTGCAGGCGCTCTAACTCAAAAGCTATTAATCAGGTCAAAGCGAAATTTTATATTTAACATTTTTATAAAAGTCACAAGAACTGATTAGTTTTTGGTAAAATTCTGTCAAACGGAAGTGGGTGTTTACTCTTGTCACTTATTCGTCATTTTGAAATATTTGCTTTAATATTTGATAAATGTAAAAATATACTGGAGTAAAAGTAGTAGGAAATTTAATCTTCTACAACCTTTGTTTGAAATATTTCCCCACATAATGCATTGTTTAAGAGATATCTTATATTTTAAGCTGCCACCACCACGCCACCTACCGACGACTATTGTTAACAATTGACGCTTAGTTACGTCGTAGTAACGCTCATTTTTATTTTCTTAATTGTTGGAGCTTCCTGGCTATATCAAATATCAGTAGACTATGGTTTGAGTTTATTTTTGTTCTTTGTAAAGTCTACAATTTTTTCGCAGTTTCTTAAAATATTTATTATTATGTCAACTATTTGGAATTTTTAGAAATATTACAGTGATGGAGAAAGTCATGTGTTGGCCAGATCAGATTTTTTAAATTAAGCTACTCCCGGGTTAGAGCTCTAATCACGTCTCGGCCATGTGTAATGGACAACGTTTAATGTGTTTAGATTACAGAAAACGTTTCATATTTGGGATTTGGTTCTAATATTTACGTGAATTTTACCTGGTTAGGATGAGTGCTTTCATTTATTTAAATAGCATCAAATTAATTTGTTTGATTTAAACCTTTAAATGAATATGTATTAATATAATTCGTTACGTTTCACATCAAAGGATACTATTGCAGTATAACACAACTAAATAGCTTAAAATAACCTACAATCATAAATAGGTATTTTGAAATATATATCGAAAAATTTATCTCGACACTTTTAATATTAACGTTAATGGATTACAACACTCTTCATAGAAAGGAATTAATATACACTTTAAGTACAGATGTTTACCGTAAAGAGTACCATACGACCAAAGATGACTAACGAACTGCACAGGATAGCAAAAATCATCATCACAAAAGCTGTTATATTAAAGGTCCGGACGTGGTACTAGAGATGTCATAGTCTTGATGAGGACTTCATAAGAAAGAAACACTGACTACCATGAGGATGTATTTGTATGGTTGGTTGTCTTTGAAAAGGCCTTCGGGCTTGGCTAATGGGAGTTTTGAGGAAAATAGGTTTATATTGGTGAGATAGGCGAAAAATAAAAAATATGTGCATACATGAACCAGAATGCACGGATAAGGGTAGAAGAGGGAGAATCACAGTGAGCAACGGTGGGAAGAGGCCTGGGACAGGGCTGCCCACTCTTCCCGAGTGTATGATTTATGCCGAAAAAATGAAAAGAGAAGCATATAAAGATATACAGGGATTACGGAAGGAGTAGCCTTATCAAATCAGCCATATTTGCAGATAAAAATGCATTTGTGATATGGAGAAGAGCTCGCTGATGCTATTAAACTCCTTAAATGAAAAGACAAAGGCATTAGGAATGAAAATTAATAATAAGAAAACTAAAATTATGAGATATACCAAGAGCGGGGAATCACAGGGCATTCTAACAGTGGATGGGGAAAGCCTGGAACAGGTGGAATGCTTTACTTATTTAGGCAGT
Organism: Tanypteryx hageni; assembly: GCA_028673005.1. NCBI lineage: Eukaryota > Metazoa > Arthropoda > Insecta > Odonata > Petaluridae > Tanypteryx > Tanypteryx hageni. Next base: position 82,520,342 of record CM054113.1, on the reverse strand, counting down.
ATGGGATGGAAGAAGTACAAAGGAGATCCGTATAAGAGTAACAAGATCAAAGGGGTCATTTATGAGACGAAGAGAGTTGCTGACAGGCATTTTGGACAAGATGTGACCAAGTCAAAAACTTTTCAGATGTGGCTATGAAATAAGCATAAAATTAGTTTGACTGAGAGAAAAACAAAAGAGGAAGTTTTAAATATGGTAGGGGAAGAGAGGACCTTAATTAGAGTAATTAGGGAAAGACAGAAGAAATGGGTGAGTGACATTTTGAGAGGCGAAGGTCTGTTGAAAGAAGTCATTAAAGGAAGGATTGTATGAAAAAGGCAAATAGGTAGAAAGAGAAAAGGAATATCAGATGTCTTAAAAGAAAAGAAGGGATATAAGGAGATAGGTACAGAATGGGACAGATTGGTGAGTCTAAAACCTACCGAAAAGTAGAAATCAAATGATGATTATATTAAATAATGCAACTTTAAGTGTTGTATGAATTCGACTTAGTTATATAAATTTTTTATAATTTTGCTACCAGGCCAAATAAAAAAATAAATTTCCTCTGAAATTGTTTTACCATCAAAACTACGAAAACAAGCCCAGAATAAAATTTCAAGCAAGAGAAAAATTTCCGTACTGCAGCATTAATGAAAAGGACCATTTTATTAACCGTACTACATAATTAAGTATATCTACTGGCTAGATTTAGGAGGTTGAGAAGGGTTTGTGATGTCGCCGATTATTTATGTCCTTGGTCGAAGGACAAGATAGGGTTACGAGCGAGTGATATAAAGATATCACGCGAAAATAATGACTAAAGATTAATTTTTTGCTAAATCAGTAGTTTCTTATTGTTCTATGCCTTGATAGTAGAAAAAAGTCTGCTAATCTTACGTATGAAAAATGCCATTTTATAACAGTTCAATTTTCCCTTTGTTTGAAAAAACTGCCAGAAACATGTCATCCATAAACTTGCAGGAAATGACAAAATACACGAACTAAACTTAATGATAATTATAATAATCCATAAATGGGTTTTATCACAAAGGGTCTAAAATGGCTTGCTGCGCAGAGTTTACTTTGTAACCACACATACACACACGACGCACCATAAATCCGAAAAGTTTGCCTTGTGGGAATATAACGCCGACAAATCCCGTAGGTGTAAATTTTCACCTTCCACAATAAACAGCGTCGCAAACACTTCCCAAAACACCCTAATCTCGCCTGGTGCAGGGAAGTATTAACGTGTCAGCACTGACAAACAGCGGAATGGGTGGGATGCAAAGGAAGGCGGGGGCGGGGATTGAAAGGGCTTTTAAAGGGTTTCAAAACCTCCACGAACATATTTCATGTCGAACGTGGTTGCGACAGAATGAATCTCTCCTTCCTCTCGTTACCATGACAACTGGGATACCGAGCTTAAAACGCATTAACAAGCTTCAGACTCCTATTAAAATAAAAAAATGTTGACTGCGTATAATGATAATCGGTAATATTAAATTTTTCAGGGTATATAACAGTACAAACAATGACGTCGATATGAGAAGTTAACATTGGTGCATCGTTTTCCCCTTAATTTGAAATTCATCATCAGGAATTCTTAACTTTTAGCCCGATTTCGCAATAAAACCCACGAGGATGCTGATTAAGCCGATGACGGACAGTAACTGACAAAAGCAATCAAGCCTATCCCTGCATTTGCTGTGAAAACTTTCATTAATGTTATTAGGTACGCATAATTAAACCTGGCATTTCTGAATATGAATAAATACCCTGCCAGCCGGGGAAGAATACCACCGACCTATCATGTTATTCTCCTGTTACATCGTGTTACGTTTTCATGTAGATAAGATTTAATTTGAATAATGAAATCTTAAATATTATATACACATATGCGTTCGCGCTCCTATTAATTTGTCTTGGATTGTAAATTATGATATAACAGATCTACGAGCGGATCGAGAAACTTTTCAAGTTTAAAGTGGGAGACATTCTGTTCTATTTCGGAGGAAAGCTACGACGCCGGATTAAGACGTTTATATCACAAAAATGATCTAAAAAATGCCTTCACGGAGAGGTCCAAGGGTTCGCGGTCTCCCTTTGATCAGAATTTTGCAATGACAAAATTTAATTTAATATTAACGAAGTACACCATCCATAGTTGAGAGACAAAGAAAGTAGGCACATTATATTATTTTAGCGAAAAGCAATCGGCCACACTTCTATGCAAACGAAAGGCATCTGTTCTCAGCCTATGAATGAATAATTAATTAAATATTGAAAACTGTGTTTCTCCAAAACCCCTAGAAAAACTAGATGCGAATTTCGGTTACAAAGCGGACTTCATCAGTGGCGATTATCAATGAATCTCCTCTGATTGTTGCTGTTTTGCAGCCGAAATATCAACATGGCATTTCCCAATCTTTTAATTAAGAATGCAGAAACAGTTTTTCTATTTTACTCCAGCCATAAGGTGAGGTCAATGGCTATTACTCGCATCACATATCCACGAAGATAAAACTTCATAACAAACATCGCAAGAAATTTTCTCTTTTTCATGTGCGTTCTCAAATGTAAATTAAATAAATTACATATTTCGCAATATAAACATAACGTGAAATTTCATACTCAATTTGGTTGGAGTTACATGGTGAAAGCTTAATATGTTTATTTTTTGCCCTTGTGATACGGATACATAAATTTTCTTCGGGAGAATGCAGCGGTTGGATCCGATTTTTTTATTCAAGCGGAAATAAAACGAAAACATATGCAAAAAAACAACCATTTTCCAAATTTCCTGCAGAATACTCCGCAACAATAACGAGAAGACGTCATGGCGGAGTCGAGCCAGACTGTGGAATGAACAGAAGAGTTTCGCATCCCGTGCTTTTTTTGCGCGTTCGCAATGTGCCATTGGCGATTCTCGGAGAGCCGTGGAAATACGGGAGCGTATGTGTGTGTTTGTGCGAATGTATGCGCGCAAACGATCGAACGTGCCCTTGGTCCGCTAAAGCGAGGACGCTAGAGCGTGCGCACCCGACGCTCATTTGTTTTTTCCTCATTATTCTTAAAGGGGAGAGATATGGCAGTAATCCTCACTCTCTCATACGCCGAGATAAGACCAGACGTAAGGAGGGTTTTTCTTTTGAGATGTCCATTAGAATTTGAGAAAACAAAACTACACCGAAAATGTTTCAGCATAGACATTTTTTCTAGTTTTATTAGTCTACAAAAGCGTTTAGTTTAATGTTCTAACCTTAAAGTGCAACTCCGAAATTATACATCCACGCGATTCTGCACCCCTAAAAACATTTGCTTTTCTTTGGATTTGAACGGGAATAAAAGACAGGAAGAACCTTGGATCAAATTAGGCAATTGGTAAATATAAATAAAAACCTCTAGTCTTTTCCGGCCGCACTTAGTCGCGCTTAATTTTAAGCAACGCCAAATTGGCCTTTCTTTGTTCTAATGAACTCCTCATGACAACTCTCTTTTGAGAATTTAGACACAATCATAAATTCGTATAAATACAGCACAAAATGAAATTACTATAAAATCACTCAACTTTTTCATGTTGTAATACTGAATTTCGGATTAAATAAACAAATTAACGAGAAAAAAATGCCTGTCGCCATATAAAATAATTTTTGGAAATTAAAATACTGTTTTATAAATGTCTTCATGTACCCGCTATACCGTATAAATACATATAATATGCTTTTCAAATTATTGCTTGAGTCTCTAAACGTATAAGAAGCTGCTTTGGTATTTCACGGCAGATACCTTCAATAATGCCTTCGTCATTTCAGATTCAAATATTCTTGAAATATTTCTAAGCGCTTAATGAGATCTGTCCCCATCTCTCCAGTATTAGTGCGTCATAAAATTTCAAGTCATATAAAACATTTCTCTCTCATTCGGAACAAAGAATTACTTAGGTAAGAATATTACCTTATTTCATTTGAAGAACTATATTGGCCACTTCTCAAATATAATTATATGAGTGACTTCAGGACTTTCGACTATTCTATCAATGATAACTCGACAAAAATGAAAGAAAAATTAAAGTAGTAGTAGTAAGTAATACAAATAATTTAGTTGAAAGGTATGTTCTTCGGATTCGAACAAGAGACACAGACAATAAATGTGACATGGAAAAATAATAATAAAACGCTGTCGTCTCATTTTTGGGTATACGGTAAGTGCGGGTGTATAGGGTTGGGGGATAATCGGGCCAAACATAAGTCATGGCGCCTTACAGACCTGATAGCTGAACCCCGAGAGCTGCTGCATTTTGTAGGCAACGAGTGGAACCTTAGTGTTCCGCATGATATAGTTGCACTTGGTTTTCGACATTCTACAGATTGTTTTTAGAAAGAACTTCGCATTCATTTTTGCTGAATTCTTCGATTTGGAAGTTCCAAGTTGTGATTTTGTAATAAAAACACCGTGTACCGGAGGAAAAGAAACACTTCTGCGTTAAGAACGTCCTCCAATATTCTAAACCTGTACTTGCAATCTCACGATATTCACCCCAAAGTTGCCCACCTCTGATTATACATTTCCCTGTAAAAGCGGGTGAATCGGGTCAACGATTTGAACTTAAAATAAGCAAGGAAAGTAATTTCCTTTATTTTTACTCTCTCATATAGGGAGTACCTACATATACAGAGAAAGTATTGTAATCGTGAAAAAATTCTACCTCGAGATTTTGATGAAAATACACGTTTCGGGTGTCCCTGAGACCGAAAAAGTGATTCCCACATTTCCGTCCGTCTGTGCGATTCTAGACGGTTGGATTGGACGGAATCGAATGATATCCCGTATTTGGGCATAGCATTATCCCAAGTTAGGAATGTGAGGATATGAACGATATTGTTCAACAATAAAAGGTTGTTTATTCCATGCGTTTTTAAAACAATTATGGTTTTCTCAGAAACGGCTCCAAAGACTTTGATTAAACTTTGTATATTAACCCGAGGTAATATCATAAACAATAGTAAATAAACCATATCTTCCAAAAAATTACATAAAGGGTACTTTGTTCTTGTGTTCTAACCTCTCCAGAATTTGCTGATTTGAAACGCAAGGCTGTGGACAAAGAAGCAGCTAAGAAAGTGAAAACAACCAAAAAGCTGCGAATTGATAAGGGTATTATAGAAAGTGACAGCGATCATAGTGAATGAGTACGAACCATCTGATGAAAAACAAATTAGTGAAGAAGGTAATAAGCGCCAATTTTGCCAATTACACTATCCTGACCCAAAATCTGCAAAAAAAGTGATTGGATAGTGCCAGGGAAAAACAGAGAATGATAGTATCATTAAGCTTAAAGGGTATTAAAACATTTATTTGCGGAAAATACACTTAAGTCCTCGTCATTAGCCTATGTATAAGTTATTTCTTATGTATTACATTGTACTATGTATTTTGACACAATGTAACCTTCTTAAATAATTGCTCAGAGGGGCATTAAAATATTTTTCTTGATTGCTTCCAGGGTCGGCTAATTTTATGACTAAACCTATTCACCCTTCGCCTGGCCCTATTCACCTCCTTTCGTTGGATGAATAGGGTCATTTACTTTGCTTACCAAAATCAGTAATTCTCCGAATCTAAAAGGATTTTCGAAGAATTTGAGATGTGAAAGATTAACAGCAAGAAATATCTTTTAATATCATACAGTTGCTTTTAAAAATTAACCTTTGTGCATATTGTTCTAATTCACTTTATAAATATTGACCCGATTCACCCGCATTTACCTTAACTTAACCGTGCTGCAAGTGTATGGTTTACAATTATTTCGAAAGAGATACTTACCAAACTTCGCCATAAGACTTCGTCGCCAAATACAAAGAAACCGTCACTTAATAATTTAATTCAGTGGGAACTGTAGCTTACCTGAAAGAAAAAATATCATTATGATAATATCGCGGAATATATCCACAACTCTAGTTAAATTGATCATGTAATATGTAAAACTGTTGACTTCGTAAAAATTTAAATAAATAAAAAAATAGATACTATCAAAGTTCTACGGAAACATTCTAACCCACTTATTTATTCTATAATACGAGTTTAATATTATTGATTATTATCATTAATTATTTAAGAAGCTGCCTCTTAATAGAAAAGAACTTGGATGTATTCATGGAAATTAAAACCACCCAAGTTTCAAGTCAATTCCCAATCAACTCTAACTAGGAAAACTGAGTAAAGCGCCCACCTGTTCATTAACGTAATGAGACTAAACTTTCTTCGTAGTTTTTTTCGGAGTAACTGTGAAAGAACCTGGGAATAATTCAAATATCCTACCGATGTTTTAAAATCTAAAAAATATAAGATAAAAATTTCTCAAATTTCACCTTAATTCTATCAAAAAGCTTTGATCTACAGATCCACTTAAAAAGAAAATATGTAGCTCGAATGTAAAAAATTAAATGAAAACTTTTCTTAGGCATAAGCGCTAATTCGCTGTACTTTTATCGATTTTCAGTCTGTTATTTTTCCGTGTTCAATCACATTTTTTCCTAATAATTTTTCGATGAATAATTCTTGGAAAATTATTAGCTAATGTCAAACTTACACAGTTCTTGGGAAGAACACTATCTACCTTTGGACAACAGACACTGGGTCATTTCTACGAAACTACGTGGATCTGGATAAAAATAAACGAATTGAAAGAATCATTATACAACTTCCTAACGAAGTTTCCCGACGTCATTCTATTTTAGAGGAAGGAGACTGAATATGAGACGAGCCACCACGCGTAAAAAGAATTTTATTTTTCCGTTTTTTTTCTAACCTCGAGTTGGACTCGGATGTTTTTGCACGCTTCCGTTATCCGTAGAAGAAAATAAAGTCATAAAAGAGGCTCCGTATTTTTTTCTTGGCGAAAGATTTGGAGAGGATGCACTGAACTTCATTAAAAAAGAGATCCGGAAGATCTTGCAGAATCGATTTTCCGAGATTCATTTTAGAGGAACTCTTTCATTTTTAAGCTCGTTCACTGCGTTTCCACTCCGGAAGAGAAAAATAATCATATGCATTGAAAGAGTAACTTGAATTCCATTGTATGCCCCATAAAAGCTTTGCCGGAAAACGTCTTGAAGTTGCGAGAGCGCGTTCAACTTTTTAGGGCTGCATAAAATTCATAAGAAGGAGATAAGAGGTCGAAGATAATAAAATGACAAATTCTGTTACATTTTTCCCATAAAGAAATTTTCCGAGCCAAACAAAAATGGCATTTTTAAAAATCTTTCGAGAATACGTTATTTTTTCAACATTCGACATTGAGAGCGGGAGCTGAAGCTGTTATTGAAAATTGCTTTTACTTGACTTCGCTTCAAGTATGTGTGTGTTTATTTATGTGCAGGGCACTACCAAACTGTTCAAATCCCAATGAATTTTGAAAGACTCTAGAACGGCTGACTCTAGTTTATTCCATCTTTCAGTAATAAAGAGGCTTTTTGGGTAATCACCGAATAAAATACAGGCCCGAGTTAGATTCCAGTACCGTTTCACTTCTCAATTCGAATGACTTGGTTACTTAGAATGTACTTATGAAATAATAACCCAAATCGTTCGATAATAATTAAATGAGTCCAATTAAAAAGGAAGATATTTCGTAAACCCTTGAATATTTTTATCATCTGCGTTCTTCGACCAAAATTTTAGTTTAATCTTTCTCCTGCCGATCAACGATATTGAAATATATGAAGCTAACTAAATAAAACATCTCAATGCATTTATATAGAAGTAAAAATAATTCTTTAGAGATCGTGCGCCACAAGAATTTTCATTCACTGTCTAAAAAAAAAGATTCACAATACCAATTAGTTTTAAATTATTCAAGAAATGGCGCGTCCAGCAGGGAAAAATATGAAATACCCGTGAAATTCTAAAATATGGAAATATATCCATAGCGAAAAGAATTTTCAAAGAAACAAATGTAAAAAACGTAAAATTTGGTTGAAAATGCAGAAGCAAACGAAATGCTATATTATGCGGCCCACCAAGTAATTTTATGAGGCCCATCGCCAGTGTTTCCAAGTTTTCACAACTTTTTCGTTTTTTTTTATTTACTACCAAATATTATTTTTGTCTAGAAAAATCTATTAAAATATCTAGCGTAAAATTGGGACCCCTTAGTAAATATTTCTCAATTCAAATAAATTCTTTTTTAAGTTGTTTTTTATATTTATTTATAAAATTGAATAAATATTGATTTTAAATATAGAAATGTTAGCCCTATAAATCTATATTTAGCTTGGTTTTCACTCATATGGTGCTTAATAATCTCTAGGTAACATCCGATTTCACTTTAATCCAGTTCGCCGACGCATTGGCAATTTCCAATGCGGCCCACCAGGCAGAAAAGGTTGCCCACCCCAGCTTTAGACAAACAAACCAAGAGTAAAATGTGCAAAAAATAAGATATTTGCTCAGTTACCGCATTCGGAGACGGTAAGGTGTGAAGTTTTCGTTTTTTTATATTGAAACATATTATAAAAATATAACGGCATCACCCATCCTTTCTCTACTAGAAAAGTAAAGCAGAAAAAACTCGATTAGAATCTTTCCGGCCAATAAATTGGTACAAAAGGTATTTTTTTAAATGGTTTATCATCGATTTATAAAGTGGGAAAGATGAGGAGGAAAGAATATTTTTCTTCGGCATCACCTCCTTCCATTCTATCCTTCCTCTTCCCACAACCTTTCCCGCAACTAGAACGCACGCACGCAAGTAATTTTACCCTTCACTCGTTTCCCAACAATTTTCGCACCCAATCGTGGTCTTTATATATTAGTACGTACGTAGTATATACAATTATATACGTAAAATTTACGAGTTATATACTGCATATATAAATACAATGAAACCTCCATTACCCGTGAGAGGATTAGCCGAGCGACTATGCGTTCTGAAGCGAGTTAAAATATTCCTTCGTAACAACACAAAGCTCGCGTTGTATGCCTACATTTTCTAGTTATTTATTGCAAATCAGTACTCTGATGTTAAAAAATGAACTAATTTATTTGATTTAGTAAGTGTAATTTATGTATGTATGTCTTTCTTTCCTCTACATAGATGCGTTAACTTGCGTGAATGCAACACACGGCCTGTTTTTTACGTAAACAAACCGTTACGGTAACAGATATTTTACACAATTTTTTCCATAAATTTCCTCCTTCGGTTTATCCGTGTTTTCCTATTATTCGTGATTATCCCAGTCCCAATTAATAACGGGTTTTACCATTGCATACATGTATCAATTACTTAAGTGTGCGTACATTCACACAAACATTTATAGATCAAAAGAGATAAAGGGGAGGTGAGAGACGGGAATGAATATTGAAGGAGAGAGAACGGTGGAATGGGAAGGCAAGATAAAAAATCTCCTGTTAGTCCAGGTCGCCTCGCGCCAGGCAAGCATAAAGTATTCCGCAGCGTGGGATTTTTCCCACCTTTCCCAATTACTTCGGAGGATTCGTGCGAAGACGTGCGTGAGGGAAGAAAAAGAGAGGGAGAGAGAGGGGGGAGCATACCTTACCCACCTCCTTGGAATATATAAAAAGGAAAAAGGCGAGATGAGAGAGAGAGAGAGAACACGGCTAGATAGGCGTCGGAGACAGCAACAGCGGCGGCGGAAAAGAGAGAAAAGGAGAGAAAAAAAAGACGAGCTATAACCGCGAGGGATTGAGGCAGGATGTGTCTTCTTATGGCGTCGAGGGAACCCTTTTTCTCTCTCTCCCACACTATCTCTCTTTGGATTTTTTCCCTCCTCTTTCCGCTTCCTAAAGACGAGAACGCTCTTCCACCTCGAATAAAAACGCGTCTGGGAAAGGAGAACAAAAAAAGAGGTAATGTGGAAGTGTGCGACGGACCGAGCGACTTAAATTTTTGAGGAGGCGCTGGTTGCGAGAGATTCATGGTTTGCGCATCCGTTCGCTTTGTGCATGGGCGTTTATTTATGTCTGTATTTGTGCGTACTTCAGGGTTCGTAACGGCGCGTCGGTTTTCCTCTTGAGTGCATGGCTGCGTGCGAATATTAACACGCCTGTGTATGTATGAGCCACGAAAAGGAAAAGACTACGAAAAAACCTAATCTCAAAAGTCGGCGTAAACAGGTTTCTGGAACTTTATATTTTCGCGACGCTCTTGCTAATTTCACGGTGTATCAATGATTTAAAATTTTCCAAAATTCGACACAGGTATACGACACTATACGTTTGCGGGCGAAAACGCATTCAGCAAAATATCTCACAGTTGAGCCACGCATTAGTTGGAATGCAAATTTAACATTTTGGGCGGAATTATTCCGCCTCTGTTGCCACGGGAATTCTTTCCAAAAAGTTTCAATTCGTTCCGATATGTTTATAGAAAGACATAAGTCTAATGAACTTGATAATAAAAGTTCTTCTTCAGGCAAGAATAACTGGATTGTGAAGGGATCGCAGCTCAAGACCAATTTCAATCGTAATAGAAGGGTAGTAAATTAACGATAAAAAGATTTAAAAAATAACTGGAGCTTTTCTTCTTTCCAATTTAATTAGCAAGAGACTTAAAAAATAAACAAAAAAATAGCCATTTCATTTAAAAGCTGTATAATAGTGCTTTTTATCAAAATGAAAAATTTTCACCTAATGTTCTGGCTCGGTAATCTTTCAGGTGTACGAAATATTATTTCCGTTTTTTTTTCGAGAAAATATGGCACGGTTAAAACCGTAACAAAAGAAAAATTATAGTCCCTTGCAAATAAACACAAGAAATAAAATTCCTCATAAACATCCGATATTTATTCTAAAGAGCAGCGATAACATACTCTAAAAATAGCACGTTAAATGTAACTTAGAAGGTTTTTGCAACGACAGCTTATGATTCCACTTATGTTCATTTATCTCACGAGCGAAGCAGACACGCACAGACGAATTGTGATGGATGAACGGAAACTTCTAGCGAAACAATGGACGATAAAGAAAGTTCACGCTATGGAATGGGACGTTTAAGTGCCTCTCGCACGAAAGGAAAAGGCTGTGATCTCATCTCGAACTCTAAAAATATCTGTGTCCAGACGAGTGGCTAGCGGATACTTGAAAATGCGATGACTGAAACACCTGCTAACAAATTGATAATTACTCTACTCATGCTCGCTATAAACTGCATGGCCAATATCACTACATTTATATGAACCGTGAGTTTATAATAACAACGCGATAAATAAATTTTGACATTGAAAGTTAAGTAATAATAATAGCTAATATCTTTTTATATATAATTACTCAATGTCCGTTCGTCCGTTTGCGTGTCTGTCCGTCCGTCCCTCCTTTTATATCTTGAACAGTTTGTCATAGAGAAATGCTGTAATCGGCATTGTTTCTGCCAACTAGAAGGCCCTGGGAAAACTATTTTCGTTCACAGAAGTGTCCCAGGTTCAACTCCAGGAGGCAATTATATTTTCCCATATGTTTATACAAGAGTTTCGATTTTTCAAGGTACAAGGTTTATTTCCTTCATTCATTAAAATGCGTAAAGATGGACCGAATTTCTCCGTTTTTTTATTTATTCGACAACTAAAACTATAAATTATCTTATTCATGCGATGTTTAGATGTTACACGGAAGAATTTGTCAAAAACACGCGTTCTTTTCGATATTGTATGGCTTTTTCGTACTATTTCCAGGTGTTGCCAATGCGACCCGCAATGTTGCCTCCGATTCAATCAGCGTCTATTAACCCCTCAAATAGACGAAAGAATTGCGTTATTCGCATCGAAATTATAGTTGTAACAACCTCAAACTTAATAGATTGCAACGTTATTAATTCCAGATTATTATTATTTAATATAAACTGCGTATGGGCTGGGGGCAATTTTAACGATTGACCAAAAGAAAAAAAATTATTTCTTTATTTTAATACTGGAATGTTACCTTTTTCGTAAAGGAAAAGCAATTAAACTTGCACATATAAATTATAATCTGATGTGGCCACCACATGACTTTCTCCATATCTGTAACATTTCTAAAAATTCCAAATAGGTTACATAATAAATATTTTAAGAAACTGCGAGAAAATTTTAGACTTTACGAAGAACAGAAATAAACTAAAACCATAGTCTTCTGATATTGGATATATAGCCAGGAAGCTCCAACAATTAAGAAAAGAAAAAGGACCTTTACTAAGACATAACTAAGCGTCAATTGTTAATAGTCGTCGGTAGGTGGCGTGGTGGTGGCAGCTAAAATAATAAGATATCTCTTAAACAATGCATATAGGAAAATGTTTCAAACAAAGGTTGTAGAAGATTAAATTTCCTACTACTTTTACTCCAATATATTTTTACATTTGTCAAATATTGAAGCAAATTTTTCAAAATAACGGATAAGCGACAAGAGTATACACCCACTTCCGGTCGACCGATTATTACCAAAAACTAATCAGTTCTTCTGACTTTCATAAAAATGTTAAATATAGAATTTCGTATTCACCTGATTAATAGTTATTGGGTTAGAGCACCCACAAAAAGCTATCACATACATACATACACACACACACACTCATTCACACTCACACAGGCATCATCGAGAAAATGGTCAAAACGTGTTCAGGGGACCTCAAAACGTGTATTTCCATTGGAATCTCGAAGACGATTTTTTTATGAAAACAATACTACATACATACTACGTCAGTTGTCTAATTTTACAGGGGAAAATGGGCTATTATTACTTTTAAACAAACAGATTTCTAACTGACTTCGCCAAGGTTTTGCGGTTACCACTGGTGACATTTAAATCTTCACCGCTTGAGTTTTTAGGCTAATATGTTGTCTTTCGTAAATACGGAAATAAAGAACCTTTTACTAAATTTAGGGACGGACTATTTACAGCTCTAAAGCAATCGTAACATCTAATATACTACTTCCTGCAAGCAAGAATTCCCCTTATCCTTATCCTAGAACCCACCAAGGACGGGAAAGTTTCCTTGACTACGGGAACACCTATTATTTACCTCTCCGTCATCTCTTCCGCCGCATTGGAGTCAGGTTTCTAGGAAAACATTATAAACTGCCAGGCAACAAGAAGAGAGAGCAAGGGGCACCAAAATTGCTCGAGATGTTAGCAAATTGCTTTAGGGAATAGGGACCCTTGAAAGCGATCTTTTCTTGATTACGTTTTCTTGGGTTCATTCTCGTGATCCTATTCAAGGATTAAAATTTTCAGCCCTAATTTAATTGAGCATTGCGTAGCAAAAAGTATAGGATCAAAAAACTTTTGCTCATTACACAAATATTCCCAACCTCGCTTATAAATAATATAACTTGATTACCACGAGTATTTATCCTTTACGGCGAATTATTCCGCTCTAATTGCTTGAATTTTATTTAACGGCCTAGCTCAAATTTGATAAATATTCAGCGAGCAAACTAACTAATGGGTAACATGCTTTCGGTGTAACTTATTGACCCGTTAATAACAAAAACACGCATGAATCCAACGATCCGGAAAACTTTTACCTCTATGAAATAATTGAATAGTTCATGATATTACTTTAGTAGAATCTAAGATCAAAGTAACAGCTGGCGTAAATCGTGCGCGAATTTAAATTGAAACTAATCCGCAATCAGTGGCAATGCATAGATCGCCGATCCTAATCGCTCGAAGAATCATTCTCGAGGATGGCAAATTTGCATTTTAAATGAAAAGATAGGGAAAATGAGAAATCTGCATCATTTATTCTAAGTGACATCCACAAGGTTCCCTCTTCTTCCCTGTAGTGGAGAGAACTAGTAGGAGAAAGATATCCGGCGGAAATTAGGGATGATTTTTCTTTTAAATAGCAGTTTGAGAGTGATTAAGAACGCAAGCGGCGGACTTGGAAGTACTGCGAAGAAGAGAGGAAGGGAGAGGGAAGGAGAGGAGAGAGGATGGGAGAGAGGGGGAAGGTGGGAGAGGGGGAAGAAGGGAAAGGGGAAAGGAGGGGGAGGGGAAAGGAGGGGGAGGGGGAAGGAGGGAGAGGGGGAAGGAGGGAGAGGGGGAAGGAGGGAGAGGGTAAAGGAGGGAGAGGGTGAAGGAGGGAGAGGGTGAAGGAGGGAGAGGGTGAAGGAGGGAGAGGGGGAAGGAGGGAGAGGGGGAAGGAGGGAGAGGGGGGAGGGAGAGGGGGAAGGAGGGAGAGGGTGAAGGAGGGAGAGGGGGAAGGAGGGAGAGGGGGAAGGAGGGGAGGAGGGAGGAGAGAGGGAAGGAGGAGAGGGGAGGAGGGAGAGAGGGGAGGAGGGAGAGAGGGAAGGAGGGAGAGAGGGAAGGAGGGAGAGAGGGAATGAGGGAGAGAGGGAAGGAGGGAGAGAGGGAAGGAGGGAGAGAGGGAAGGAGGGAGAGAGGGAAGGAGGGAGAGAGGGAAGGAGGGAGAGAAGGAAGGAGGGAGAGAGGGAAGGAGGGAGAGAGGGAAGGAGGGAGAGAGGGAAGGAGGGAGAGAGGGACGGAGAGGAGAGAGAGAGAGGAAAGGAGAGAGGAGAGAAGAGGAGAGAGAGGGAAAGGGAAAGGTGTAGGGACCGAGGAAAAAACGGAGGGAGTAAGGGCTGGAGAGGGGAAAAGAGAGGGCATTTAAGAAGGTGGGTAGAAAGGAACGCCAAAGCGAGAGGAAGGAAGGAACGGGAGTAGAAGTGAAAGACTTGGAAGTAAAAGGGCAAGAAAGAGTCATCTTAGCGCATACTTCTGGGACAAGGCCGGATAATGCATCCTCCAAGCCCGTGGAGCTACAAATTATGCATTCCTCGCAACATCGCGTAGATGCTTGGAAAGCTGCGACAGAGGTAGACAAGGCGAATGAGAGGTTGGCGACACCATGAATCACGAACGAGATTTATCAATATTACCCAAGTTGCTAGACCGGAGGAGTTGTAAAATCAAATTAAGATCTAGGATGTTAGATCCTCCCGTGCGCCCGTAGGATTGCGTCCCTTCCTTCGGTGTTTAATGCGGTCCGTTTAGATTTCAATGGATACCTCTTTTGAGAGAATTACGTTTCCTTTCTGTTACCTTGGAAGCTGGTTTGTTTTACGGCGCCTCGTTAACCGGAGGAGACCGCCCTGAATCAAAGTCAAGAGCGATTAAAAAAACTCGAGCGATCCACCGCTTCATGAAATTCCGTTCGTTTTATCAGAATTAAATTAACAGGGTCTCGCATTGATGAAATTATCTTCATCTAGGGGCGATTAATCAAACAAAAGTTTGCCGTCCTTCGGTCATTTAAACCGACGATAAAATCCACGTGCCAAAGTAAAATCGATTTTAAATAAATGGCTGTCTATAAGCAATCGACGAAGATAGCAGAAGTCCACGCTTGCGCCCAAAAGAAAGACGGAGGAACCGGAAAATGTAATGGATAATAAAAATGGGGAAAATTATTCAAGCGACAGTTAAAAAACGGGCCTCGCCAATGATAATGTCAAATCAAATCCAAAACCGACAAAACATAAAGACGTTAGTTACGACTAATCGCTTTGCCGCATAAGAAATAAATTTATATTCGCAAAATTTGTTTTCCGTATTCCATTCGCCACAGAAAAGCGACCGATTCAACAATCACGGTTTACATTTATACACATTTTTTAATGTTCTTTACGGGAGACAAAGACGTGGGAAGGACTTTGGAACGTCATGCGTGCACGCCCGTATATAAAATAAAAAAATCCCTCATGAGCCATCGCCTTGTTGCATTCGCGGGACACCGTCGCAGAATATAACAAATATAGCCATCGATCATATATCTATAATTAAATCATTTTTTATGTTTCCAGTTATTGACCATTTTGGATGGCGGAAACAGTCTTCGTCAAAATCGCTTACGACTTAATTTTTTAATTATTATTAATTACGACATGGGCTCCCAACCTCATCGATTCAGTTATCACCAAGTTGCATCCAAGAATATCAAGTGACAATCAGGCTGCATACCAGGATAACAAGCGAGCACCACTATAATTTTGCAAAAAAAGGAATGGCCATAAAGTAAAAACTAACTAACGTCAGATTTATTTGTAATGTTCTCAAATGCGTTTGGATATAAATTAGCCGAACAAATTAAATTGATGGGGCCAGGAAACGCGATTTTAAGCGTCACGGAAGAGCGCCCTCGGGCTGCCAGACAGCACAATCAGGCCGCAAGAGAGCATAGAGGTTCTGGAGAGCACCAGGTTGGAAACCCCTTTATTACGAACACCTATAGAAAATCTATGGGCCTTAGGTTGAGATCCACCACTCCAGAGAATTCCAAAAAGTGCCTATTTTTGAAAAAAGAACCAAATTTCGCCGAAAAATGTCCTAAACACATTTTTCAACTAGAGAAGTCACGCGGAATTTACAAAATCACAAGATTCTCTCACAGTTCGTGACTCGAGGGAAAACATGGTGACTAATTATGAGAAACAAAAAAAAGATTAATTTTTTGCAATAAGTTTGCCGATGTAAGGGCAATTTTCCATTCGCGATCTTTGCGAAGCATGTCGCAGAAGCCATCCGTATTTTTTTTTTGTCTCCTGGTGTAAATTTTATTCCGGGGATCGCAAACCTTTGTTACACGAGTGCCACAAATATAAAAATTGGCTTTTCTTTTTTAACTTACGTGCCAATTTTAGATGCAACCACAAATAAATAATTTCATGTCCTAACTATGATCATTTATTCTCAGGCTTAGAGCTCAGAAAACTATGAATTGGTGATATGAAATTCAAGTTTTCGTCTAAAAATACTCATTGTCCCAGATTATTATGGAGAGAACAATTATGGAGCAAGAAGCATCTCGTTCTCTGGCAAAAAGTCACTATCAGTCCATTATTTTATCAAAACAATCTCGCTGAAAATAGTCTTTTCTATTGCGTCAGAAATTAAAAAATATTAAGGAGACAGTTAATATATATATTTCTATCTGTTGCGTGCCAACCAAAATCGTCTTGCGTGGTTGATCCATTCACGTTTCCGATTCTCCCTCGACCCTTCTTTCAAAAGGTCCGCGTTCACTCCTCTATCGTTACATCTCCGTCTAATTCACGCTGTCCTCCGTTCAATCACTTTCCCTCAACCGACTCTCTCTCTTCTCTAGAATCCTTTTCCCTCCCATTTGTTTTTTTACCGTTGCCGCCCAAAACCGCGCTGTTTAAGTCCCTTTCTCCTCTCTACGTATCTCCCTGACCGAGATCGATGCCTTGCTCTTCGTTTGTCTTCATCTCCTTCCAATTTACTCGCCTCGTTCCGCGAGGCGTCCGTAAATAAATAATCGACTCCTCCTACGCCCACCTGCCCATTTTCCGGTGAGGTGTAACGACGCGCCTCGCGTTGAATTTTTCACGGGAAACTTCTCTATGGTTAGCTATTATATCAGTCAGCCCTCAATTATGAACACTCGATGTGAAAACAACGAAAAAAACTTAAAGAGAAATTAAAAAAATTGTATGTTTATCCACCAAAACATGAGCATTTATATATATCCTTAAAAATCGACCGTCCTCCATCAACAAATGCCGTGCGATGTTTTCTGTCTCCATAGCAACATCCGACTCAGACGATCGCGCAATGAATCTCCGCCCGAGAGCATTCCGCAGGAACTTCCCGACGTTCGCATTCCACCTGGTCTCGCCCACAGCTATTCACACTAACCGGGATACCCTTTAAATCCTATACCGATCCTATTCCAAATGTTCATATAAACGTGGCATAACATTTTGACGGCAATAAAAAAACAACGCACGCCAAAGTGCTCGTATTACGCTCAATGTAAAAAATTTAGCTATCATCAAAATAATAATTCACAATAACAGTAATTTCATGGTGCACAAATATATCATTTAATTCTACCTTCCGGTAGGTTTAAGGCACAAATTCAGGTTTTCCTCTCTTTATGCGGGGCTTGCGTTCCAGGAAAGTGACGCATAAAGCGAATTCGCGTAAACAGAACCCATATTTACATGTAAAAGATACATTCCATAAGTAGGGTTGCCAGGTGGCTTCTGCAAAAATGCCGGACACTGGCGTCGAATGGGCGAAGCGAGCGAGAAAATATACATCTATGTCCGGTATTACCTTTAATTTTTTCCCGGACAGATTGTCCAAATACCGGACAGTCCGGTTAAAAACCGGACACCTGGCAACCCTATCCACAAGCAATCCTAACTCCCCACCAAGATGCTCTTCTTTCGCTCCATAACGACTTCTTATGCACTAAATACAAACTTAAAACAATTAAAACTAAATTATAAAAGGAAGCAGACAAACACAAGTGGTGGCTGTTGTGGGTGACATAATAGAGGAGATTTAAAGTGCTGGAGGGTTGTCTTGGCCCAACCCAAGCTCTGCGGGTAAGGAGACAAAGCTTCTCAAGTTTGCTCAAACAGTATCACACGAAATCTCCGTCTCAACTGCACTCTACAATATCCATTCCATTCCACTCTCATCTCTTTTACTGTAGTACTAATACGCACAGCATAAGAGACAATGAGAGATTGAATGGTCGCCTTGTGGTGTAGCGGAGAACATTCTTTCATTTGTATTTTGCACTGGCTGCGTAACCGCATAAGAGCGAATCAAAGACAAAAAGAAAGAATAAGTTTGCCGCATAATAGCGAATTCGCATAAAGCGAACCCGCATAAAGAGAGGGAAACCTGTACAACACATGATAATGATGTCAAAACGGTCTAGGTAATTGTTCACATTCTTCAATAATATTATAAATTGACTAAACCAAAGAATTCAAGTCCTAAACTGCAATAAACAAATTGCATAGTTATTTAAAACCTTTCTGCACCAATTATACATAAAAATTAATACTGAGAATAGGATTTTCAACTAATACGGACAACGCCAAAATGAAAATGCTTATAGTTCTTATAAGTTTCTTCTTTTCTATATATCGATTTATAAATTAAAAGTCTTCAAACATTCTGGTATACATCATGAAAAAAAGAAGTTAGTTACTTTCACAAATTTAATTTTAAACGACCGGTTTCACTACGAACGTAGCATCATCAGGTATGATGATGCTACGATTTCTATATCAGCATTTCACTATACCTGTCGGTAACCGGAGAGACGAAGCGGAATGAAGGAATAGCGCTATTATAATAATAGATAAATACGCCCACGTGATTTTCTCACAGACAACGACAGAGATTCATTCTTCCTGAAGCAAACCCCTAGTTGACACAAAAGACGACATAAGGGTAAGTGTCATTCTCCCGTTCTTAACCCTCGCCGCCGCTTTAATTTGACCGAGGTGCGTTCGAAGAACTCCAAACATCACACGCACTACTTCCGCCAACGAAAAACGAGGAAGGATCATGCCGTGGTGTGGTTGATGCAGTGTTGAGGGAAGAGATGAAAGAAGATGGGAGCGAAATGGGTGTGGATGGCTAGAGAGAGAGAGAAGGGGGTTGACAGGGGATTGAATCTAAAAGGCAGAAGGAGAGAGAGGAGGGAGAGAGAGAGTCCTGCGTGCCGTGTCGTCGACGGCGTCTGCAGAGAGAGCGGAGGGAAGCTAATATCGTCGCCATGGCACCATGAATACGGCATGTCCCCGAATCGGTGTATGTCGAAGTTGGGCATAGGGAGGGGGAGGCGTGCAGAGTATGGGAGGAGGAGGAGGGGAAAGAGCTGTTGCGTGAGCTGTAACATAAGGACGGAGGGAAAGCGTAGCAGAAAAAAAGGAAAACGTGGTTCGACGGAACGTCTAACTGGCAATGCATTAAAAATGGACTTGTGATTTAAACGACTTCCATGTGCCCAATAAAAGGTACACAATATGTGCAATTAAAATAAATCAGATTACTAGTGTCATGGTGATCGAATTTATAGGGTTAATCTTATGCCACTGTGTTCATTAATCCACCCCATTAAAAACGAAGCCTTTATGAAATGTGTCAGTTCGAGCAAAAACGTCTTATTCGATGGATTGAACTTAGTGGATAATTTGTGAGTTAATCAAGGCAATTTAATTTCTCACGTGGAGATTTGAATACAAATAAAAAAATGTGAGCTTCATTTGCTGACACAATATGAAAAAGCGCGTTTTATGTGCTGGGGTTTATTTATAATTGTCAACTTAAAATTATTTATAGGTATACTTAGTAATAAGTATAACTATACGACATAAAGAAATTGACAGAAAACAATTAACTTTCTATCTATAACCATTTGCTCAGAATCTCAATTTGAATATTTTGAAGGCATCCCCTGCCGCCCACCGATTTCTCCAAAAACATTTCTTTGGTATAAAAAGCATCATAGGCTACACACGCCCTGCAAATTTCAGTCTTCTACCTCTTGCCCTTTATTTGATATTTTAATTTAATCAATTGCACAGACGGACAGAGGGCGAAAACATAAGTGCGTTTATAAAATAAAACGCGATAAAAATTATCCAGACTTAATAAGTTTTTACTTAGATAAATTTATCAAAATGCATTTCGAAAAATTTCTTCTTTTCTATCTCCACTTCACCAATAACTAAGACATACAATAAGACAAAGAAGTGAAAAGGGAAGTGAATATGAAAAATAAGTAAATATATTTTTCCTTAGACAGATTTAACAGATCGTATTAAAAAGAAACATTCCATTTCATAAACTCCCCGAACGTTCAACGAGTGTGGCTAGACCTGTCCAGAAACTTCTCAAAATTGTCCAAGAAAACAATTTTGGAATTTTCCAGAAACTTTCAGAATGTTACTGCAAGTCCTGGAAACGTCCAGACATTTTTACAAAGTTGCCAGTGCGTTTTTGTAACCTCTACTTTGCAAAACTCTAAATTAAAGGTTGTTATTCTAAATCATCCAATACAAGGATAGAAAGAAATCGAACAGTACTATCCAGGTAACAACGCCATTATCATTGGAAAGGCTTTCCAGGATTGCCTCTTAAAAATTGTACCCTATCAAATATTGAAGCTAAATTAAATGATGATTGTTACCAGGGCATATTAAATAAATGGCGAAGGCCTGTTTTTTTTAATTAAACCTTGACTCTTAAATCACTTACATATCCGTTTTAGATCATGGCACGGTGAGAATACCTGATATACGCGTGCTCTAACACGATAAATACCGACAACGGCATAGGGTGGCAATTGATGCTTAACCGTAGATAATGATATCGTTCTGATGGAAAAGTGATAATAAAAAATAAAAACAAACAAATCATAATAAAGATTTGAATAAAAATTACCTCACCAACTCTTGTGGGTAAATAAACGCATTTTACAGATAGACTATCATTTATGTAATGCTTTATTTATAAGGCAAATCATAACATCTTATGACATTCGCACTTTTTTCACAACCGTAACAATGTTAACGCCCAGATAGGGCACGGCGTAACAAGAAAAAGCTAACTAAGAAGTTAGCCTTCCGCTGTACTACGTCTCGGAGATGTTTCGTAGAACCTAGCAACCATTCGGACGCGGAAAACGAGCACACAGAACGCATGCGTTCGCCCGAATTAGCATTACTTCCGATGGAATACACTACTCACGCAAGGATTAACTCCGGCTCCATAAGTTTCGGGAGGGGTAATATCGAATTCTGCTCGCTGCAAACAAGAAGGGCAACGGCCAGGGTCCTAGTCGAAAATTCCTGACCGCTAAGTTTCGAGAACACGCAAACTTCAAGGGAAATTACACTCCAACACTCACTCCGTCCGTCCGTTCTTTCTTCCGTCCATTATCTGCTCTAATCCTGTTCCTTCCGCTACCTCCCATCCACACCATGATATTAAGCTGAAAGGTAACTACACCCAAGTATCTTAGGATAATACACACAAAAGAGAGTTGTAATGACAACGGTACCGTATTCTTGAGATTAAACTGCGGGTTCAAAAATAAGACGAAAAACAAGAAGGAAATGTATACTCCATAAGCAGAACACACAGAGATTTCAAAGGCGTTCTT
Source organism: Tanypteryx hageni (assembly GCA_028673005.1). Lineage (NCBI taxonomy): Eukaryota > Metazoa > Arthropoda > Insecta > Odonata > Petaluridae > Tanypteryx > Tanypteryx hageni. The sequence continues at coordinate 82,498,426 of CM054113.1, read as the reverse complement.
CATGGGAAATGCGTATAAAACGGTAACGAAAGATTGGGCGGTTATTCAATGTCTACCTCCGAAACTGTAAGTACTAACTAACTAAAGCAGATAAAATAAATTCGTCACGCGTTTCGGAGTGTACATGGAATGAACTGCATTTTCATTATTTAATCGACTAATCGGCTCAAATGATAGTAGTATTATACGTCCATCCCACGCTTTACACGGCATCTGCTTTCCTGAGAAACACCCATAGGAACATATGAGACTGCATTTTAGCGCGTGTTGAACTCAGCATTTCAAAGGTGCTTCCTTAATCCTTTCAATTAACTTCCGTGTCGAACTGAACAATTTTAACAAGATTGGAAAGGTTTACTCCGTGTCGGAGTACAGAGTTTCCAAATGAGTTCTTTGGAATTTCACAATGTTCTCAATATTTTTCGCTCAGATAAGTATTTAACGAGATGTTAGCGAAGTACGTTGTAAAATACATGTAAGCCCTGATGTAAAGTTGTTGCTATTATTGTCCGATTTTAACCAAAATTGGTATCGGTATTTTAGTAAAACTTCTTAATACCAAATTTCATCAAAATATGTCCTGCTGTTTCCGAGTTGAAACAAGAAAATTGTAAACTACATGTAGGTCTTCATGTAAAGTGGTCGTCATTGTTGTCCGATTTTAAACAAAATTGGAATCGGTCGACCAATTTTAGTAAAACTCCCTCTCCAATACCAAATTTCATCAAAATACGTCCAGCGGTTTCCGAGTTTTAACATGCGGACGGACGGAAACGACCTCCCCTATGTGTTCACTTAGCGCAAAGAATGCATAAAGCGAAATTAGTGGCCATACAATTCTAGCTAGTTCCCCAAAAATAAAAATAATACTACTAAACCGAAAACGTTTAATGCAAAACTGAGCAATGAGTGTTGAAATTTTATAGCTTTCAGTCACTTGGATAATTTTTATTTGATTTTGAAGAAAATGGGCAATCTAAATCTTAGTCCGTACCTTTTGGACGAATTACAGAAAGAAAGTTCTCTGATGAGCCGAAAATTAGAAAATGTTACAGAAATAACTCCGTATCTTTTTCTCAAAGCTTTCGAGATGTAGCGACCGAAAGTCTGATTAATAGCTTGAAAATATTTTGGCAGTGCTTCCTTTCTATAAACGTTAAGCTAGGATTACGATAGTAGTTTGGGACGACAGATTAAAAAAATACGTGTCAAAAAAATCATTAATTTTTTGTTGGCACCAGTCGGCAGAACCCCCATTCCACTCGGCAAGATCGCCGCATCGATCGAGAGACGTAGACGGGTTATATGAGGTTGTCGGCACTGAAAATAAAAGTCACGCGTTAAAAAAAACAAACACCAAGCGTCCCCCGAGGCGAGATACGAACCAGCGACCATCCTCCTCACCCCACCGCGACGGCGGCAGACGCTTTCATAAAAAACCATCCGCCCTTAAGGATCCTTCCGCCAGAGGAAGTGAAATGAGATAGAGAGAAGGTAAAAGGGACGAGCGGCACGACAGACATAGTGATGTCACTGAGGTAGAGAAGGTGAGGGTTCTCTGTTGCCATGGGGCGCAGACTTGGATACGGCCGAGTGTGGGATAGAGGAGGGTGGACAGAGAGACAGGAGGAGAAAAGAGAAAAAGAGTGAATCATTCACAGAGAGAGAGAGAGACACACACCCCGTCCTCGCGTGACGCGTACGCGGAAGTTCATCCAGGACACGAAAAAGAACACGGCATCGTCCGATCTTCTTTTTCGCAACACCATCCGTTGACTTTTCTGCCAGCGCGGACTGCACAGAGGGGAGAGAACCATCGGAAAATTCATTCGAAAATACATAACGCACTCTGCTCGGATAGGGGTATGGAGAGACGTGTAATAGAGAAGGGGAAGTTTTTGATGGATATCGAGAGGGCATCGTCGAGGGCGGGCCGATGGTCGTTCAATACGCACGTCTGCCCCGTGAATGGCAGAGGGGCAAAAAAAAATAATACTTCAGCGGGGATGACCGACAGTTTTTTGGAGGGTTCCGCGTCTGGAACACTATGAGGTTGTTTGGGGAGGGGGTCGTTGGTGGATCTGCAATCGATTAATAAAAATCGCCACGCGGGGAGAAAAAAAACATTTTTCGACGTACGATTAAAAATCGAATGTCTGTCAGAAATGCGAGGGCGTGTGAGATACGGTCGTCTGTCGACGCATCGATAATTTCATACGGTGCGGCAGAAGTTGGAATACGGCGATATCGAGGGTGTTTTTTTATAATCTCTATGCATCAGCGATGCCTTTTATTTTTATACACGGGCTTTTATTTATAATGAGAAAAAATTGTGGACAAAGTTCACAGAGGTATTAAATGGACAAGAGTCTATAGAAGCTAGGCTACTAATTTTCTACCTAAAATTGGTATAAAATGTTCCGCGGCGTAATTTTTAAAACCCAGAAAAAGTCTCCACTGCCATTAAATAATAATACTTTTCAAAAGGCTAAAATTGACGGGTATTATACGTTCTAATAATACTAGCTACCTTTAACCAATTGAATCCTTATTTGTACTAACCTTAGTAGTACCAAAATTAACATATAAAACAATGAGAAACCGTACATTTACAATTAGACGAAAAAGCTTCAGTTTTGACTCGATTATTATTATTATTATAACCGATCTAACACTTTCACGCCGGCGTGACGCACGGTCGTATAGACGCACACACGCAGCCACGCCACAAAATTAATATATATGACACACACGACCGTGGGTAAATAAAATTTGAAAATGCGTCATCATCGACATTTGTTTCCTGCAACAATTTGAGATTTAAAGTCGAAATTTACTTAAATACTCTCTGTAGTGGGGATACGCTGGAGAGAAAAAATTCTGCAGCATTTCGAAAAGTACGTCGAAACTGGTCATTAGCAACTTCAGAAAATACACCTATGACGTCATTAGCACGTCTCCGAAACATGAGAAAATAAAATTCTGAGGAACCACCGGAGAAAAAAATTCTCGAAGTCAATAAAAACCGGTATATCGCGCAACTAACTTGAAAAACATGACGTCAACAGCATGTTCGCCGATGCCTGCAGTAAAATTCAACAAATCTCCGTGGCCACCGCTTCATCAGGGCGCCATCTGTATCGAATCGAATTCAAGTCGACTTTTTCTTCCTAGAACATCTATTTTTATAATCCCCCAGAAAGAACTGCATCGGTTTCATCATCTGGCTAAACGCTGTGTTCGATAATCAGGCTGAAATTTAGGTCAAAACGTGGCACGTGAGCGACGAATATTAATCCCTCCAGGGGAATAATGAGAAACGTCCCAGACAACGAGATAGCCAATAGGCCGAAACTCTATTTCCATGCTGGCAGCATGCTAACGCTTAGAACGACATTTACCTTTGTGGCAAAAGCCTTAACGCTATTGTGTGTTAATGGGCGTGCCATAAACAACGAACATCCTCCATCAATTAAGCTCGCATTCTGATCAAAGAGAATGTGTGCGAACAAGATATGTCAATCGACATATCAATAATTGGGCACGATCAATAAATAACCTCTCGAAAAGTTACGATGTCGATACCAATTTTACATGCATAGAATTTTAAATTAGTATATCGTACATTTAAAATTTCAAAATACACTACACTAATAAGCTGCGACTATCGACGCACATATGGACCGAAATAAGGTAACATACGAAAGTATATATACATAAAAATAGTCTTATGTGGCCACCACATGACTTTCTCTATACTTGTAATATTTCTAAAAATTCCAAATACCGTAATTTTCCGATTATAATACACATTTTTTTCCTCAAATATTGGCAAAAACTTGGGTGCGTGTTATACATGGCAACAAACGTATATAACTTTTTCTAGTAAGGAAATAATTTTATTTTCGGACATGACTTTCTAAATAAATCGTACTTTTCATTGCATTCTAATAGCATTTATTTAAAAAAATTTCAAAACAAAACTGAGAATAATTATTTATTTGTTTATAGCTGTCCTAATCACTAAAATCTCCGAATTCACAATCATTGCCCTCTGTTTTCAAATAGTTCATCCGCGATCTTGTGTTCACTCTCATCGTCTGCGTAAATTGCATCGCCGAGAACGTCGTCTTCATCCGCGTTATCCACTTCACCGAAATCATCATCCCATACGATTTCGTCTTCGGAAGATATTTTAATACGTTATGTCGATCTTTAATAAGTGAGCCAGAACGTAACGTGATAACCTCGTAAACTCTCTCGCACGTCTATCACTTGGCGGCAAAGCGAGAACTGTATCGATAATGCTAATAATCTAGTGAAAAGTAACACTGATTTTTATACAAAAAATTAAGAGTATTATGTATGGTGATATGACAATTTTCACATTTAATTCGTAAAAAATGGGTGCCTATTATAATGGAAAATTACGGTAGGTTAAATGATAATAAATACTTTAAGGAACTGCTAAAAAAATTTAAAGACTTTACAAAGAACTGAAATAAACGCAAACCGTAGCCTTCTGATATTGGATATAACCAGGAAGCTCGAACAATTAAGAAATTACTAAGACGTAACAAAGCGTAAAGTGTTTATAATAGTCGCCGGTAGGTGGTGTGGTGGTGGCAGCTAAAAAATATACTTTTTAAAAGATACCTTAAACAGTGCATTATATGGAAAATATTTTGAACAAAATTTGTAGAAAATTAAATTTTCTACAACTTTTATTCCAGTAATGTTTTACATTGATCAAGTATTAAAGCAAATATTTGAAAAAAAAACTGATGTGACAAACACCCACTTCCGGTTGACCGATTTTTACCAAAAACTAATCAACTATTGTTATTTAACAAAAATGTCGAATATAAAATTTCGCGTTGATCTGATTAATAGTTTTTGAGTTAGAGTACCAAAAATATTCCTACCACATACACACAAAAACACAGACATAATTGAGAAAATATTCAAAACGTGTTCTAGGGACCTCAAAACGTGTATTTCCGATGAAATCACGAAATTGATATTTTCATGAAAACAATACTTTCCATATACTACGCGGAGAAAGTAAAAATGTACAATATATCAAATTCAATGATGAGAGAATCGACTGATAACGCCATCAATAACCGACGCGATCACCATTCGGTAATAATCAATATATTTTAAAATCCAATATCCTCTGGAAGGCGTGATGTATTTTAAGGGAAACACCAACCAAACAATAGGGCACAAACATAACACGAACGACGAGACAAAAGGCTATTTGGCCACCACTCATACGAGACGTTCCTTCGTGATTTCAATGTTTGCCGAACGCATCCAGCGGCGGCTTTTCCGCGGGAAGCGAAACTTTCACACATCTCCGAAAAAGGGGCATTTTTTTAAAAGCGTCTTTTTAGAAATTTCTAGGACTTTGGGGATTCTAAAAGTATGACCACCAGGGATAAATCATGGAAACGAAAATGAAAGAATGCAGCAGATGGTCCAGGCTCGAAAGGGCAAAGGCTACGGGAATTTTTACCTCGATACTGAAATAGAGAAACCCCTTGTGCAACGTGAGTTTCTCTAACGCGGATATAATTACGCGAGAAGAAATAAATGCGACACTTACATATACACCCGACACGCATAATGTTCAATAATATTGCACTGAATTGGGCGCGCACCACCTCTTACGTTTATATTTGACGTGAGAAAGCCAGTAACCTACATGAACACGTGATATTTTCCGTGTATCAAATTCGCAAAACGCGGTTTCACCCAACACGTATCCCCCGCGCTGCGCAAGGGGACTTCTGCATTCGTAAAAATTCTGTTACGGATTTTTATCGCTAAATTTAGGTCACTAGACTCTGGTGACTAGAGAATTATCGAGCTCATCTTACGGTTGAAAATAAATTTCTGAATAAACACTCGAGTGTCCAATATTTAAAAATAGAACTTGAAATGTCGAAAAAACTTTAAAAAATCTTAAAAATAATTTTATAAAGATTTTTTTTACATAGGCGGGAGCTCCGAAAATTTTACTTTCATAGGGGCTCCAATATCGTAGTTACGCCCTGGCTCATTGTGATGCCAAGTTCGCAGAAGAATTTGCGCCTACTAATAGAGAAAATGATAAAAGGCTACTCTGGTCAAAAGAAGCTAATAACTCGAGTCGGAGATAAACGATCGCATCCCCTGCATTTCAGATTCCCAAAAAATCAACTCCTAGCGATCGATTCTTCGGCAAGACACCGAAGAAGGCGAGCACATACGAACCACCGAACACATGCGAAGTGTTTAATTCCATCTCTCACTATTCGAGTTTTTCTCTATCCAAGGCCGATACCGAAGAAGTGTACACATGAAAAGAAATCAACCCCTCTCGACTTCCTCAACCAAAGAAAGGCGTGAGTCGCGCGTTCGTAGTGGAGGGTGGACGGCTATGGGGGAAGAAAGCCAAAGGAAGGGGAAAAGGTGGAAAAGATTCTATCGGAATTGAATCCCAGGAAATCTCTTTGAAAGGAAGGAAGTTCGAGAAATAGAAAGAGAGAGGGGGATGATGGATGAGGAGAGAGAGAGACGGAAAAGTGAATAATAACAGATTTAATCTCGTCCGTGATTTTTTTTAACTTAGCAACCAATGAACGCGTGCAGAAAAGATCGTGGCGTGAACCTCTTTTACCCCGTCCTCGCCTCGGATGAAATAGGCGCGGCAATCACTTCTCTTGAAAGGAGATTAAAAATAAAAGTCGCGCGATTCGCGTTCGTCGATTTTTCCGACGCGCCGTGAAGTTTCCATACGAGAGAGTCGGGGAAAAAATTAGATGTCGAGAAAAGGTGTTATTTTTCTCCCTGATTCGAAAAAAAGTTTTATTCCAAACGAAGTTGAAAGGAGGCTGAGAAATTACAGATGCTACCTGTGGCGACGCTCGGCGTCAAAGAGGCGAACCAAAAGGAGGGTGTTGGAGGGAGAGGGAGTTGATGGGTACGTTCATTAAGTATTCCGTTGATGCGAAAGAAGACGACGTGAGGAACTTTTTTGATGATTCCGAGCACACGCGACGAGCAAATACACGGCCGAATAAAAAGAACATTCGGGAAGCAAGGAGAAGCACAGCGACGCCAGGTGGCGTGGTGGACATGAATGGAAGTGAGGTAATGTGTGACGAGACGTCTGCGAAAACATGACGCACGCGAAATTAATCCCGAATTGCGTTGTCTGACTACTCATAAAAAATATCGACTAAAATTAGTCTTAAAAAGTAAAGGGACTTCAGCGAATTTTCAAAACTTGAATCCTTCGCATCACACAGTTTTTTGAGCATGGTTTACGAGATGCGCCTTGCTAAAAACAAGCAGATAAAGATGATTTAGGAATTAGAGTTATACAAAAAAATATCAAAGTTTGTTTTCTAGGACAATTCTTATCCAGCACAACGATGTCGACTAGCAACGGGAGCCGACTATCGTTTATTTAATGCACTAAGACCATTTACTTTTTAATCCTTAAACATTAAATTTCATACAGTTGGGCCGGGTTAAAGTTTAGAGAAGTACCATTCATTTATTTGTGCTCAAGAATTTTATATACTACTTTAGATTCACTAAGCAATTTAACCTTTCTGCATTCGTGGCTTTGAATTAGGAAAAGGGAAGGAACGATTTCGAATGAGCGCTAAACAATTTGTAAAAAAAATTTATCGAAGAAAATTGACGAAACAGAATATTAAAAAAATAAATAAAAGGGGAGTATGAGGCAAATCGACTGAAAGAAAATGAGAAGAAAGAAGATAGCGAAAAAGAAGTAGGTGAGAGTAAAAAGAAATAGGCGAAAGTAGAGAAAAATGGAAAACATAAAGAAGCAACAGTAGATGGTAGCTCGTAATCACTTTGGCTCCAAGTTGAACAGTTGTATAAAACTCCTTAAGCCAAAAAAATTGTAGGGTAAGCCCTATGCATTTCGCCCACTAAGTGGGCATCTTCAGGGGAGAACCTGCCTTGGCAGTGAACAAGGTTCAGTTCAGTTCAGTTGAACCTTGTTCACTGCCAAGGCAGGTTCTCCCCTGAAGATGCCCACTTAGTGGGCGAAATGCATAGGGCTTACCCTACAATTTTTTTGGCTTAAGGAGTTTTATACAACTGTTCATAAAGAAGCAAGATAAAAGATTAAGATGACTGGTGAGAAAGCTAAAAATAAAATACTAAAAGAGAGCACGTCTGAATGGCGAATACTCTTTCCTAAGCAATAAAACTCCTCCCAAATCGCACTCAGCGTCTTGAACAGCAATCGAAATAACGGCGACAAAAACGATAAAAATGTCTGATTCGAATTTACACGCACACTGGCGTGTAAATACAACGGGCGGATGGTAAATAGTAAAACAAAATGTCTTTGGGAGGAGAGAATATGAGAATCACAAATGAACCAAAAGGAAAGACGGTGAAAGGGAACCGTGTAGTCATCGACAAATACAAGAACGGCAATAGCGCAAACGTGGAAGGAAGGGAGAATACACACACAGTGATGCTGGAAAGAACGACAAAGGTAAAAGGGAAGAGAGGAGTCACATTAGCAGAAGCGAGGCGAGATCGAAACGAAAAATAGAAAATGGGAAAGAAAGAAATAAAAATGTCTTCATTGGCGAGGTTAGGGCTAAGTAGCCCTCTCTTCCACCTAGTCATTTACAATTCGTTTACAATTAGTTCATATAGATTCACTGATTACAGACTTCGATCTGCGCAGTATAAAATGATAACTGAATTGATAAATAAGAATAGGAATTCAAGAATAAGCACTTAAACATTCAAAAGATCGGAAAAAGTACTTGTCTCGAGTATCACCAATAGCCACAACAAATAAGGCGAACTACATAATACTCCGCTCAGAGATCGAGATATTTGAAATGCACATTATTAACAAAAATCTGATCAAAATCTACAATAATAATCGACAGAATAATATATGTAGCGAGACAAATATATGTGCGAGTGTGTGTGTGTAAACTTATGCATAATATTTACTACGAGAGAAATATATATCTAAGTAAACTTATGCATACATACATATGGGATCGACAGAAGGAGATGCGAGAGAGTGAGAGTTCAAGGAAGGAAGAAGAGATAAGTAGAGAGAGATTTATTCAGCTGAGGAATAGGAGGGAAAGAAAGTAAGGGAGGGAGAGAGAAAGAGAGAGCCAGTTGGCGAAGAGCGGAGATGGAGGGATGATGGAAGAAGATTTGGCTGAAAGGGTAAACAAGATGGGCGAGTGAGTGATGCAGGAAGGAAGCGTCTTGGAGGGGAGTGAAGGAGGGAGGAAGGTGAAGGAGGGAGGAAGGAGGAGGTAGGAAGGAGATGGAGGGAGGAAGGAGATGGAGGGAGGAAGGAGATGGAGGGAGGAAGGAGATGGAGGGAGGAAGGAGATGGAGGGAGGAAGGAGATGGAGGGAGGAAGGAGATGAAGGGAGGAGAGGGAGGAAGGAGGGAGAGAGGAGAGGGGAGGAAGAAATAGGTATGAGGGAGATATCTGGCGAGTGGAATACGACTCCTGGGAGAGAGCTATGGTGGAATATATATATATATATATATATATATATACATAGAGGAAGGAAAGTGAGGTGGGTGTCCTCCCCCCCCCCCCTTCGCCGCTGGAGAGGCGATATGAGTTTCCAGTTTGCACAGCGAAGGTTTTGGAAATGAGGGGGAGAGAGAAGGGGAGGGGAAGATAGTGGGAGGTAGTGGAGGAGATAGCTAGAGAGAGGAGAAAGATAGGGATGGGCGAAGACGTGGGAAATGGAGGGATGAATGGAGTGAGTGTTGGGGACCGAAGGAGATATTTCTTGTGGAAATTATTTAAAAAGGAGGATGTGTATACACGCGCATGAAGGGCTTTGAGGAGTTTCTAAGAGAAGAAGATATATCGGGCATAACATCTTACGGCACAGGGGTCTTCACTGCAAATGTAGGAGTCCGATGAACTTTATGTCGCTGTTACATAAAAAGAAACGGGGAAGGTTCGTACCTTCTAACCCAGCGCCGTAAGGTTCTTTTTTATCATTTGCAGGGGAAATGTTCCTGTTAGAGGAGAGGAAAAAAGAAGAAAAACGTGCGAGCGAAGTTGAGAATTTGCCTCGCGACTTCTAGTGAACCGGGCGTATTTCCGAAGGCGTGTTTTGTTATTTTCGCTCACGTTAGCGGCGATATGTTTGCTCGAAAGGATACTCAATTTGAGCTGTAAAGTCCGTTTTTCTTAGTGAATAACTTCAAAGGGAGCCATAGTATGCTGAATAAATAGAATAAGAAAGAGCCAGGTTTGTTTTGGGGCTACGAAAAAAAAACAAAATACTCAATACATCGAGTCGCTTAATTAAAGTACTGACTCAAACTCCGGTCACTGCCAATCACCCAAAGGTATACAAGGAGACTGGGTTAAAGAAACTTCAATTAGTAAAGTTTTAGTTGTTGTCTTCAGATATCTACATGAAACTTTTATTCAGTTTTCAAACAAGAAAATAAGCAGAGAAAAGTAGACTTTTCCTGTTGCAAAGTTCGTCGAGAGGCATTCTGAAAACTTCATTAAACGTTACTCTTTGTTCGTATATTAATTAACACAGTAACTTATCTATTAAAATGTTTATGTAGTCCAAAATAAAATTCTTAAAATATCTAAAACATTAAATTTTGTTTTTAAATTTTATATAGATATTGTTTATTGATTATAGGTTTTATTCAAGTCCATAAAAATAAACACTGTGAAACATTTGAATAATTACCGCTGCCGTCGTAACCACAGCTAAGTTTTGTTGTCTCAGTTAAAATTTCCAGGATGTTTCAGGACATGTTTATCAAATAAAAAAGAGAGGAAAAGGCAATCGAGCGAGCGCCACCTAACATATTCCTTAAGAAGACGCGAAGGTCGAATTAAGAATGCGGGTTGCCTGCCACGACTCCCTTTTAACAGCCTTCCTTTAAGTTTTTCGGAAGTGTCGTATTTTTTTTATTTTGGAGGACGCGGCGTATAATTGGCGTCCAATAACGACCACGGTCTTTCTTTCGTCCTTGGGGCACGAAACACAAGGCGAAAATGGCGCGGAGGTAAGCAGTGAACCCACTCGGATGTGACGCGACAGAAGTATTCGAGTTACGCGGCGTGTCTCTCCGTCGGGGTTACACGGTCGAACCGTGTATTGCACAGAAGTAAAGATCAGTCCACGACTAGCCCATCGTATGCGATGCAGAATACGTATTTCGGGAGAAATTGGAATTTTTTTAAGTAAACGAGATAAATCAAGAGTCGTACTTTATCGAGTTCCTACGGGCATTTCCACTAGGGAATGCAATAGCTCAATTTTCAATGCCAACGTACCGTTCTACTCACTATCAATATTTCGGCATTGAATGATATAAATATGGATTTTTAGATTTTAAATTTGAATGTGTGCCATTATATTATACGTAATTATTATTATTACTATTATTATTATACTTTATTCTACGTTAATTTAATGGAATACATACTGCAATACACTTCTTTAGTAAGAAATTTAAATATCCTTCTTTAAGTATCATTACTCAAGAACTTAAAATATATTTGTCTCAGGTATCTCCAATAGACACAACAAGGATATATAAAACCAGATGCGTATTTCGGCTACAAAGCAGCCGTCTTCAGTGGTAATTCACCGAAAATATATACTAAAAGAAATTCCCTGTGGATTACCATAAGACGGCCGTTTTGTAACCGAAACGAGCATCAAGTTTTTTATATCCTTAATGTGTCTATAGGAGATACCTGAGACAAATACATTTTAAGTTCCTGAGTAATGAAACTTGAAGAAGGTTATTTAAATTTCTTACTAAAGTAGTGTATTGCAGTATGTATCCCATTAAATTAACGTAGAATGAATCTAGGAAAAGCCTTTAAATACGATTCTTCCTTAGCAACCGAAAATTCAAAGTTTTAACATATATTGATATATGAACGTATAATATAATGGCACACTTTCAAATTTAAACTCCAAGATTAAGTATCGGCTTATCTAAGATATATGTACAGTAATTACGTGGCTCGTCCACTCAAACATAAGCCCCGTAAGCGGGTTACATTTTCCTTCGGCAACGTACTACACGCTCTGAAGGTCGCCGCGGTTTATAATTCGACCAACACGTTTGGGTTATATAAAGCTGGGATTTTATAGGATACAGGATATCGGGCGACCTATAGATTAAGTCGAATAATTCCGAACTTAAATACGCGGAAGAACGCTTGGGATTAGTTTTTTTAAAGGTTGGTTGTCAATGAAGTGAAATAAATAATAGCGCAAAAAAGGTTTATTCCACGAATCTCGAACTGCAAAAAGTGAGAGGAAATTGGCAAAAAACTTTTTCAAAACTTAAAGAAAAAACAATGGACTCATTAGGGTAACAGCGGAGTTGTATTTATTGTTCGCCAACACCGCGTTAGGGCTTCTTCATGAATCGATCTAAAACAAACTTCGAGCTTCCAGTTTGTGATTAATTAAATTTACAAAAATTAAAACAAACAGCTTTAAAAGCATAAAGTAATGAATAATAATAACCTGTCTTCAGCAAAATGTATTAAATTGCGCTAATAAAATGCATTCAATACAAAAATTTATTAATTAAATCTTCAATGTTCGCGGTTCCGACGTTCGCAATTTTGATTATTCACTAGGAGTTCCTGTGCACAACTTTCAGGAATTTAACCGGCCTTATGTGTAAGTTTTTGCCTTAATTTCGTAATCAGTGGAGGTTTGTCTTCTTGTGTTCATGTGTATGCGTGTATTACTGCTTCTTCGTATGTTTTTACGCATAAACGATCGTATTTTTAGGCGAACTTTATCTTTTATTTTTTTTATTCGGCTTCCGGTTCTCCTGCCCCCGCCTTCGGCTAAAGATTTTAGGAATGTTAGTACATATATCGCCTGAACTACTATTGAGAAGATTTTTCTCAGCTGTATGTACTACTTATGGCCTAGGAGCTCTTCTTTTATTCACATAAATTTGCGTATCGAATATGCATCTGAGTTATACATTGCATGGAGCAGTCATATCTCACCAGGGCATCAAAGCAGTTTTACGCAAGTGGTTCAGTATTGATTTTCTCTTATCATTATCATTTCTTAAAATTATCCTAAATTTACCTATTTCATATTTTATTTTTCATAGCTAACAAATTAATTGCACTTTTTACACGTCCTTTATTACCTATCAGCCTGGGACATCTGGGTCTACGCAGGAGCGATCCACTTAAACTACCTTTTTTCCCTCACGCCTTTGCTTTTAACATTCACGCATTTGACATTCGCTGTTATTTTCGGGACCGTAAGTAACCCCCTCAAATGCCGAAGCCCAACTGTAAAACTACAGAAAGTTGTCGACTCTAAATGATCCCTGCAATCTCAAGGCGAATGTCACTTTTGTATATTTCCCAGATTCCTTTTAGTAAATAAATTATTTAAATATATCACAATTGTGCACAACACAGGTATATGATTTATTAACATAATAAGTACAGTAGACAAATGTTCAATAAAACAACGCCCCAAGTGTGCGGTACATGGCAATTTCATATTTGTTCTACCTATCGTTCAGTTTTAGGTTGGACCAACTCCATCAGCCTCATCCAAGGACTTTATCTTCAGATCCTCGTAACCATCCCCATATTTTACATCTAATACTTCTTAACAAGAAACAAAGACGTTGAAATTACGCGTTATGCATGTTCGCATAAAGTTGCAACTAAAGTCTGACATTTGAGGAGGAGAAAAAATCCTGTACTTGACCTGGAATCGAACCCGGGTCTCCCCACTTGCCGGATAGGTTAAAAAGCACCTATCCGGCAAGGTGGGAGACCCTGGTTCGATTCCCGGTCAAGTACAGGATTTTTTTCTCCCTCCCAAATGTAAAACTAATACTTCTTTTTTATTCCTACCTTCTCGACTCACTCCTCCTTTTGCCTCCCTCCAACAGACCGTTGGATCTCAGAATTTGACCCACCCTTCGCTTCTGCATTTCTCCAATTACTCAAATTAAGCTTCCCTCTTCTCCCGAAGTCCTACCTCATCAGTTTTACTCTAAATACAAATAATGTTATCCAGTCACAAATTAAGTGGTTTGGATCGAATCGCGATTACATAATCCAATAGATATTCCTCCACGTTGCTACATTCTATTATTACGGTGTTCTACCGGAAAAATAACACTAAAAAAATCTCCATCGCTAAATTAGCTCCTTTAGGCTTTCTCGGAGGAAAAATATTAAAAGCTATCCCCTCGGTTAACAGGGCTCGAATAAGGTATAAAAAAACACCGAAAACAAATTGGCCAACTTATAAAGGTTGGCTCAGGTAACTGCGCATAAAGATGCCACGCAGAATCTCTTTTTTTCCGAAACCGGTAGCCGAACATTTAGGAAACGGTTGACGCGATAAAGAAGAAATAGTAACCACATAGTGGAACGAAATGTTACTTTATCTCGCGAGAAAGTCTTTTAGGCAAGTTTGTTTATGCATAAACTTAAAACTTTTAAACTTAAAAAAAATAAAACGGTGATTTTCTGGCGTAAAAAATCAATTTACGCGTGTCGCATCTTAAGCATGTTTTGGATTCAAAAACAGGGATCCTTAAAATCGTAATGAATGTATGTTAGTTTACGATTACTACGGATCAAATAATGGAGCTGTAAAAAAACCTTTAAATTCAAAATTAAGCGCTCCGATGATGACATTAAAGGTCGAAAACTAGGTCGTGCATAAATAAAAATAGGGTACATAAAAGCTAATCATTTCCTTTTAGGTTCATTAAATGAAAAAATGTTAAAATATAAACTGATCATCTGAAGAGGTAGGTAATTTCTTTCACAATTATTTATGCTTCTCGTTAATAATGACAAATGGATTAAATGACATGAATCTAAGCGGGTATAACGAGCATTCTATCGGTTTTGTTCTAAAACGTGGCCGAAAATCATGGTTTTGTTTATAGATAACATGTACAATAGCACACACGCGCACATATACACTCGTACACACGTGCGCACACATGCATAGATATGCACTCCTGAGGACAGAAATAGAGACCGAAGAGAGGGAAGCGGTCATATTTAGCGAAAGACAAGCAATAAAAATGGTGAGGGGAAAATACAGTTGAAGAAAAGGGGAGATAAGGGAAGGGTGCGGACATAAACGGACACCGACGACATAAAATTCGTAGAAAAATAAAATTCCTCGTCGCACGGACGGCATGACTGCAGAAAAATGATTAAAAAACTGCGCGAATAAAGAACCGATATAAGAAAAATACTTAAAACGACTCCTTGGCAGAAAACAAAATCGTCCTTTTTTGGCGTCATCTTTGTACGCAGGGTAATATTACCTTAACGGCTGTTCGGAATTCAAGGCCTTGACCTGACAGATTTGCGAGCTGCATCCGATAGCTCAAACAGGACCGTAAAATGATAGGTCGCAGAAATCGTAAACAAAAGAATTCGACCCGCTTTAAAAGAGGCGAAACCAATTTCAAATGAGAAAAGAGAAATAATAATAATAGGCGAGTTTATACAATATGAAAGAGGAGCCCGAACTTTGATTTTTCTTAATTTATTACCGTTTGCGAAAAGCATATCTGGCGCAGTACACTCGAAGAAAACCCCTTTTTTACCAGTTCACCAAGCATAATAAAGCAGAAAGGCATGAATCCGTTGGTATCGAGATTTTGATTTTTAACCATTATGGAATTATCTATTTCGAACCAAATCATGTGACAAAATTTGATTAA
Source organism: Tanypteryx hageni (assembly GCA_028673005.1). NCBI lineage: Eukaryota > Metazoa > Arthropoda > Insecta > Odonata > Petaluridae > Tanypteryx > Tanypteryx hageni. The sequence goes on along the minus strand of CM054113.1, from coordinate 82,482,646 downwards.
GAAAAACTTATCAAAATAAATTTTAGAAAATAATGGAGAACCACTCGAATTCCTTTAATAACGTGGTTAATCCGCCAATGTTTCCAAATCGATAGAAATGATGTAATTTTTACTTGGGAAATTTGAATCTTAATATTGTCTGAAATTAAAATAGTTTTTGAAAATCAAAAGCGATCAACTGTGTTTGCCATACATTAAACTTTAATAGCCATGCACATATAACACATTATCCGGATGTAAAATGATATGTAACATTGTAATATTTACGATTGTTTAAAGCACAATAATATACGATATTATAACAAAGATTCGCAACAACATAGCAATATTACAAAATACAATTAAATCGTTAATATTTATTGAATAAGCCAATAATAATAATCTAATAACATAATAAATAAATCAGAAACGTCAGAATTGGCACCTGCAAATCGCTCATCTCTTTCAGAACCACAACCAACCCGCCCTTAAAACACGAAATTCGATTTCCGCGAACGCAATCGGAGAAAAACAGAAGAAAATCGGATCGCCCTCCGCGATCGCGGGACGTGCTCTTCTTTGTTTACTCCGACCGGTCCGCGAAGCGGCTCCGTCCTTGAGAAGAGGATGTAGGATGGAGAGAGAGAGAGAGAGAGATAGAGAGATATATAAAAAAGAAAGAGATCGTCTGTTGTTACTTACAGGGGATATATTTTTATGCTTCTCCCCCCCCCTCCACCCATCCATCCCGACTGCTCCCATCTTCTTGTTATTTCTCTCGTAAAATCCCATCAATCCAATCCTCCCTCCACAAATACCTTTCCTGCCCTTTCTTTTCCCCTCCGCTACCTGCCGCGATCCTCATTCGAAGGTTTGCCAATAATAGTCTCCCCCCCCTCTCTCTCTCCTTCACTTGCATCCACCTACCCTTCTGATTCCATCCCTATCAATCTCCCCCTCTCTACCTTTCAGCATACCCACCTTCTTCTCCCCTCCACTCCTACCTCATCTCTCACTCCCTCTCCCCATTCCTTTCTCTCTACCACTATATCCCTTATTCTCTCACTCCCTCCATTCCTCTCCTTCCCTATCTCCATCTCCCTACCTTACTCTTTCACTCCCTCCTTAACTTCCTTCTCCACTCACTGCCTCATCCACTACCATATTTTCTTCCCCACTCCATCTCCCTCTCTCTCTCTCTCCAGCTCCTATCTAACTCCCTCCTTCCTTCCTTCGTTTCACTTCTCCTCTCCCTCACTCCATTTCCTTCTTCCCCTTAACCCCTTTTTCCTCTCTCTCTCTCTCTCTCTCTCTCTCCAAACACGCTCGATTCCTTATTCAGTCGAGTTGAAGATCATGAATGAGAGCCCCTCGCGTCCTCCTTAAAGGATAAGAGAGATGTGGAGTAGGAGGGAAGATGGGAGAAATAAAAGGTGGATGCGCATGGCGGGATATCGGTACGGAACGGTTTCTCATCCAGCACCATCGCTCGCTATCTCTCCCTTCTCTCGAAATATGAATGAGGAACAAAAACCTTCAATTCCTACGGAATAAATGCCTTCGTCAGGATACCTTATCCTTCAGGACTAGGTTTTTAGCGTTTTTTTTTAATTTGCTAATGCAATTGTTTTGTCCGTGAGTCGGTCCGTCACACTTCTGTCCGGTGAACTACTTCTACACCATTCAAGTTAGAGCAACTAAATTTTGAGGGATTGTCCATGACCATAAGTTCTTCCCGCGGTTGAAGTTTGGGGACTTCGGGGGCAGCCTAAGGGATGTAGCGAGAGCACAACGAACAATAAAACATTAAATTAGTAAACTACTTCTACACCGTTCAAGTTAGAGCAACCAAATTTTCAGAATAGTTTCGGCTGAAGGCAATCATGAACCCTATTGATTTTTGGGTTCGTCCGTATGTCCGTTTGTTTGAGTAGGATTTAAAAAAAAACCTTGTTAACTATCTATTCGGGTCCGTTACCACGGTAAATTTTCGTATTCTTTATGTTGCTAGAATTAAAAAAAACGCCCTTAATATATGATTTATCATTTCTTACAGGTTTTTTTACTTTCTCCATATACGAAGTATATTGTTTTCATGAGAAAATCGAATTCGAGATTTAAACGGAAATACGTTTTAAGGTCCCCTGAACACGTTTTGACTATTTTCTCGATGATGTCTGTGTGTGTCTGTATATGAGAGGATTTTGTGGGCGCTATAAAACTTACACTCATATCAATACCAAATTTTGTACTTAAAAAGAGTACTATATAATGAAGAGCTTATTAGGTTTTGGCAACAATCGCTCAACCGGAAGTAGATGTTTACTCTAGTCATATTTTGGTTTTTGTCAAATAACTCTTTAAATCTTCATAACTGTAAATGCTGTATGTATGTATGTATGCCCAGTCAATTCGCCTCTCTTACAGCACAAATGGGTATCTCAGAGGTAGTGCAATGAATAACCGGGGAGGGAGGAGGGAAACCAGGTGCCGGCATTTGCCTGCTCTTACGAAGAACACCAGGGGGGCCAACAGCTTAACGTCCCTTCCGAAGGACGGAACAGCTGAATTTGCGCGGTCTCCTCAAACTACGCAAACAGGGGGCCGTGTGACCTTGAGAAAAATCCTACTCGCGCAGGATTCGTACCCGATGACTTTTTTGAGCATCGGGCGAGTAGCAGCCAGCGTCCTAACCACTACACCACCGGCACCCCCTGTAAATGCTGTATGTATGTATGTATGCCCAGTCAATTCGCCTCTCTTACAGCACAAATGGGTATCTCAGAGGTAGTGCAATGAATAACCGGGGAGGGAGGAGGGAAACCAGGTGCCGGCATTTGCCTGCTCTTACGAAGAACACCAGGGGGGCCAACAGCTTAACGTCCCTTCCGAAGGACGGAACAGCTGAATTTGCGCGGTCTCCTCAAACTACGCAAACAGGGGGCCGTGTGACCTTGAGAAAAATCCTACTCGCGCAGGATTCGTACCCGATGACTTTTTTAAGCATCGGGCGAGTAGCAGCCAGCGTCCTAACCACTACACCACCGGCACCCCCTGTAAATGCTGTTTATTATAAACTTTATAGATAATATTATTCTCTATAACTTTTGTATGACACGTTTTTTCGTAAAACGCATTGTTAAGAAGATATTCCATTTATTTAATATTTGATAAATGTACGTCCTGGAATAAAGTCGTAGGAAATTTAATTTTCTACAATCTTTGTTCGAAACATTTTCCCATATAATGCATTGTTTAAGAGAATTTTAAAAACTAAATATTTTAGCTGCCAGCCCAACACCACCTACCGGCGACTATTGTAAACACATTACGCTCCTTTTTATTTTCTTAATTGTTGGAGCTTCGGGGCTATATCCAATATCAGAAGGCTACGGTTTTTTTTATTTCTGATCTTTGTAAAGTCTTTAAATTTTTCTCGCAGTTTCTAAAAATATTTGTTATCATTTAACCTATTTGGAATTCGTAGAAATATTACAGGTATGGAGAAAGTCATGTCTAGGAAATTTAAGCTTTTTAAGCATGAGAAAATTTAGGAAATTCACTATCATCTCTTACTTGTGCGAAAACAATTTTAAAATTGTCTATGTATTGAGTATCCTTACGCTATATAAATCTCATCCCCGTTACTACTATTGCATCTACATCCCATTCCTTTTCAGCAAACATGCAGATATTCCTCATTGTACTATTATATGAACATCGGAAAAATAAAAGACAAAAACATGATTTTTAGAGCATTTTTCCACTCCTTATCGATACTCACTCTTCTCCATCTTTCTCTCTTTCACTGCTGCCTTTCCCGTTCTCAATCCATAACTCTCCTCCCCCCTCCATAACCCTCATCACGAGGATAAAAACTCTCCCTAAACGTAGAAGGTGGGCAACCTGGGGAGGAAAGAAAATACATAAACGATGATGCCTTGGGGAGAACGACGAATCCTTCTTCGCTTCTTCTACCTCCTCCTAAACCTCCATGTCTCTCTTCCCTTCCCCACACTGAATCATTCAACCGCGCTTTTATTCATTCCATCCCCTTCCCCCTCTTTCTTCATACGACTCTTCTCCGCATTTCTCTCTCTCTCTCTCTCTTTGTGTTCCACCTCACCAGGGCCCTCCCTCATTCGCCCTCTTCCTCCGTCTTAATCCCTCACTCTTTCCCTATTCTTACATCCCTAACTCCCGCCCGCACTCTTCTCCCTTCTTCCACCTCCTTTTCCCTCTCTTCTTCCCTTCCTCCTTCCCTCTCTAACTCCTTTCCTCCCTCTCACTCCCTTAATCTTCTCTACTCTCCTTCCTCCCTCCGTCATTTCTTCCTTCTATCCAATACTCTCCCTTATTCCTTTCCCTTCTTAATTCCCCTCTCCCACTTCTTTAACCTTTCCTTCTCCATCCATTATTTCTTCCTTCGCTCGTACCTTATCCCTCCTTCCTTTCTTATCACTCTCCCTTACTATACCCTTATCCCTACCTTAATCTTCTCTTCTCTCCTCTCTCCCTCCGTCATTTCTGCCCTCCCTCCTCCCTTTCCCACCACTCTCTCCCTCTACTCCGCTATCTCTTATTTATTCCCTCCATCCTCATCTCCCATACCATTTCTCACCTTTCTCCATCCGTCATTCCATTCTTCTCTCATTTCGCCCTCCCTTACTCTTCTCTCTCCTTCCTCCATCCCTTAATCCATTCTTCTCCTTCATCCCTTACGTACCTCCCTTTCCTCTCTCTCCATCCCTCCCTCACTCTTTCCGTCTCCTCCCTCTTTCCTCTCTTTCCCGATCCCTCCCTCACTCTTTCCCTCTCTCCTCCCCCTCTCTCCTCCGCCCTCTCCTTCCCCCTTCACTCTCTCCTCCCTCACTCTTTCACTCGTTCCTCCCTCCCTCAATCAATCAATCACTCTTTCACTCCCCCCCCCTCTCTCTCTCTCGATCCCTCCCTCACCTTTTCCCTCTTAATCCCTCCCTCACTCTTTCCTCCCTCTCTCAATCCCTTTCTCACTCTTTCCCTCTCTCCTCCCTCCTCTCTTTCCTCCTTCACTCTCTCCTCCATCCTCTTTCCTCCCTCACTTTCTCTCGTTCCTCCCTCATCTCAATCCCTCTCTCTCTCTCTCAATCCTTCCTCAATCAATCACTCTTTCACTCTTCCCTCCCTCTTCTCTTTCTCTCTCTCTCGATCTCTCCCTCACTCTTTCCTTCTTTCCTCCCTCTCAATTCCTTTCTCACTCTTTCCCTCTCTCCCCCTCCTCTCTTTCCTCCATCTCACATTCTCACTCGCTCTCTTAATTCCTCCCTCCTTCACATCTCTCATCTCTTTAAGTTTCTCTCCCCTTTCTATTTACCCTCTCTCCTTCCCTAAGAGGTTTTGTGCTCCCACAACGTCTTTAAGATCTTTGGAGAGAGAAAGAAACAAAAGACAAACGGAGGCAAAGAGCGAGGGTAAAAGAACGAAAGAATATCTCGGCAGAGGGAGAACATTACGATGGGACAGAGAGTTGAGAAGGGGAGGGGCGTTTCTCCTTCCGTGTTCGCAGCCTCTGTTTACTTTTTTTACGGATCTTCTTTTGTTATTCTTCTTCTCTTTCTACGGTTTCTCCGATATGCGGCGAAAGGAAGAAAAAGTTTTGAATAGGCAAGAGAAAAGAAAAGAAAATTTCCAATATTTCACTCGAGCTGATTCGTATAAAAAGAGTATTTCGAGTGGCGGAAAAAAGGAAACGGCGGGTGGCGAGGGAGGGGAGGAAGGAGGAGATAAGGAAGGGGAAGGGAAGACGGGGGTAGGAGGAAGGAGAGAAGGGGTTGAGGGAAAGGGGGAGAAGGGAATGGGGGAAGGGGATAAGGGGGTGGAGGGAAGGGGATAAGGGGGTGGAGAGAAGGGGATAAGGGGGTGGAGGGAAGGGGATAAGGGGGTGGAGAGAAGGGGATAAGGGGGTGGAGGGAAGGGGATAAGGGGGGAGGGGTAGAGGATAAGGGGGTGGAGGAAAGGGGAAAAGGGGGTTGGAGAAGGGGAGTAGAGGGTGGGAGAAGGGGGTGAAGGAAAGGGGAGAAGGGATGGAGGGAAGGGAAGAAGGGGGTGCAGGGAAGGGGAGAAGGGGGTGGGATAAGGGGAGAAGGGGGTGGGATAAGGGGAGGAGGGGTGAGGGGAAGGGGGAGAAGGGGTGGGGGAGAATGGGTGGGGAGGGGGAGACGGAGGTGGGGGAGGAGGAGAAGGAGGTGGGGGAAGGGGAGGAGGGAGTGAGGGGAAGTGGGAGAAGGGGTGAGGGGAGGGGGAGAAGGAGGTGGGGGGAAGGGGAGAAGGGAGTGGAGGGAAGGGGAGAAGTGGGTAGAGGAAAGGGGAGAAAGGGGTAGAGAGATGTGGGAGAAGAGGTGGGTGAAGGTGGTGGGCGAAGGGGGTTGGCGAAGGGGGTGGGCGAAGGGGGTTGGCGAAGGGGGTGGGCGAAGGGGGTGGGCGAAGGGGGTGGGCGAAGGGGGTGGGCGAAGGGGGTGGGCGAAGGGGGGTGTGTGGGCGAAGGGTGTGGGCGAAGGGTGTGGGCGAAGGGGCTGGGCGAAGTGGGTGGGCGAAAGGGGTGGGCTAAGGGGGTTGGTGAAGGGGGTGGTTGAAGGGGGTGGGATAAGGAGAGATGGGGTGGGGGAACGGGGCGGGGGAAGGAGAGAAGGGGGCGGGGAGAAGGTGGGTTGGTAGGAACGTGGGTAGGAGAAATGGGAGAGGGGAGCAGGTGGAAGGGGAGGAAAGAGAGGACGTCCAAAATTCGTATTCGTCGGAAGGAAAAAAAACACGGAGTAAGCAGCGAACGCCAAGTGTTCTTGCAGCGATTATGACCAAATTTCGGTAATAGACGGGCGGGACTATTTTTGCGAATGACATTGTTTTGTTTGCACTGGCCGATGTTTATTGGTGCCGGGAAAAGGCGGATGTTTGCCAGAAATTTCGGATTTCTTTATTTTGGGTAGCAACCGTCAACCCAGAATATTATACCTGATGGATAAGAATGCGAGTTTAAATAACTCTCTTCCTTGCTAAGAAATTTAACAACTAGCCGTCCGATTTCGTGCAATAAATCTATAAAATTCTAATAAAAAATAACATCGCAGCGTTCAAATATGTAAAGCTAATGTGGGATTGTCACTACAACAACGATTAAAATGAAATTAGCCCAAGAGGTCTATCGGTGCTTGCCCAAACTCTCGGAACAAACAGTGTTCAACAATAGTTGGTGTGCGGCAGTAATGCAGAACTGTGTTCCTACTTTTGCCAAACAGATTTTCCAATAAAAGCGAAACTAACTAAATAGCTACTGCGAATTGTCTTCTGCAGCCGTTTCTCATTACTATGGAAATTTTGAATGCTCGTTTAAAAGATTTTAAAGGCGACAGAAGTCTTCCAGTCGTTTTTTACTCTCTCCATATAGAGAAAAGATTGTTTTCATGAAAAAATTTAATTCGAGATTTCAACGGAAATACATGTTTTAAGGTCCCCTGAACACGTTTTGACTATTTTCTCGATGATGTCTGTGGGTGTGTCTGTGACGGATATTGTGAATGCTCGAACTCAAAAACTATTGATCAGATTAGGGTGAAATTTTATATTTGACATTTTTGTTAAAGGAAGACGTGGTAAAAATCGGTCAACTAGAAGTGGGTGTTTACTCTTGTTACTTATCCGTTTTTTTATATATGCTTTAATATTTGATAGATGTAATAACGTGCTGGAATCAAAGTTGTAGCTAATTTAATTTTCTACAACCTTTGTTTGAAAGAATTTCCCATACAGTACATTATTGAAGAGATATTTTTAAAACTAAAGTTTTTAGCTGCCGCCCCCACACCACCTTCCGGTGACTATTGTAAACACATTATGCTCCTTTTTATTATCTCGATTGGAGTTTGGTGTCTATATTCAATATCAGAAGGCTACGGTTTGAGTTTATTTCTGTACTTGATAAAGTCTTTAAATTTTTCTCGCAGTCCCTTAAAATATTTATCATTTAACCTATTTGGAATTGTTAGAAATATTACACGTATGGAGAAAGTCATGTGGTGGCCACATCAGATTTTTTAGTTAATAGGGAAATTTAGACAAATTGACGTCGTTTCATGGATTTAATAATCGCGAGCGCCACTTTTACACAATATGCGTAGTGAATTACGAGCTTTACTGCTCAGTTATTAGCACCGGAAATTTCAATTGGAATAATTTGCAGCACTGTAAGCCGATGTCCCGATAAAAACTCACGGGAAACCTACGATTGACCTGTTCGTCTATGTTTGTTTTCCCTCAGAGGAATGTTTCTTTGGTATTCAAGTTTACTTACAATTGATAAGGTCGAAGTTATGCCACCTCTACGTTTATTTATAATTCGCCGATTTTGTTTAAAAATTTGTATCTGGGAAGGATACTTCAGAAGATACATAGTTGCGCATTTATGTAGGATGAAATCTTACAATAGCCGATAAAAAGGTGCAATGTTTTCCCAGTCACAGCACCCACCTCAACTCTTGAGCCTATCGCTATACATGTATATATTTATGCAGAAAGAAAGTTCTGTTTTTATTATTCAGAAAGCTTCGATACCTGGGGGAGAGAGAAAAAATCGCATTACATTTCACAGCGATTTAAACTATTATATAAAACTTCGATGCCTCCCAAATTAGAAAATCTATCCCTTTTTAGTGATTTGACGTTTTGATGGAGAAAATTCAACCAGGCCAACCGCTTCCTATTTTATCGTCTCAAGTTATTCTTGCCTCGACGTTCCGGGGCATCCCCTTTAATGCGGCTGTTCCGTCGCCTATTATCGTAAAGTGTAGTTGACTTTATTCTTTAATAATAAAAAGAGTGCTTAACGTGTGATACTCTGCGAAAAACGACAAGAGTATACAGCGTAACATATAGCATATTATTCAACAGTTCGCTTTGAGAGTACTATTTCTTTTGGCAAGAGCTAAAGTTATCGATCTGATCAATCGTTCAAATCTGCACGTTCCAAAGGTTAAATATTACATTTTGATAAAACGCCATGTGTATAATAACTAGTATGATGATATGCAGCAGGCAACATCACAGGGAGTACTAGCGAAAAAATTTGCTGCTTGTATTTACGTACTAATGAAATAATACCAAATCAATATCGACACAAACTGGAGGATAGAGGTGTTAATTTTGTATATTATTATACTAAAATGTTACGTTACGATAAAAGAAGCTAAGGTCTCAAAACAGGCGATGACACATGATAAATGTTTTGCTGGCAGTTACGGCATTTAATTTTTTTATTTTTCTGCGAGCTATCATTAAAAAATAATTCGCTAATAATGTATATTTCCTCATAAGTTGCTTTTTAAAAACTTCAGAAAACCTCTTCTTACCAACGCTTTAATAAAAGTGCCCTTGGTACTTACTCCGCATATCTTGGAAATTACTTACGGTTGTTCCATAAACTTGAAGTGTATTCAAGCATCAGCAGTACGGGAAATGACGCCTCCCGGTGTTTTCTCATTAACCCTAACGTGCGCACTGCAGCTCAGAAGAAACCCTAGTTCCTCAAGTGCTTCCCATGCAATCTATCGAACTTGCAGTTATGTCTGATCCCTAAATACCCATGTGTTTGGAGTACATTTTAGTACGTAGCCAAAATAAGTTAATTTTAATTGCGTCACAAAGTCGACAATCAATAATGCCACTAGAGAGTACAGAGGAAATCCCTTTTACTGTGCTGAAAATGAGTTCAAAATGGAATAAAACATTCTAAAATCGAACGTGGGGGAATTGAAAATATAATATAAATATAATCCAACTCAACAATGAAATGAATTATGGATGAAATTTTTTGAACCACATTAAACACATTATTTTTTTCAAAATAAGAGCGGAAGCTTATTAACAGCCACTGTGTAGATTATGCTAACAATAAGACTTAAACGATATATATTTTTATTTCTGGATTTACGTCAGCATAAAAATGATCATCAGCTGTTGAATTGCTGACAAAAAGAAATTTATTCAGTTAATTACTAGTTTAATTTATTCAAGAATTATTCGAAAAATTATTCCCAAATTTCATTTAAATGCAGCAAAGACCAGGTGGCTCTCTGTGGAGGAATGATTATACGTCTTCCACGAAGGCTCCATTCGTACATACATGTGTGCATGTATGTATGGATATGTGTGTGTGTGCATGTGTGTGTGTATATATATATATAAACAATAAACATTAAAATAGTAAATTACCTACGTGTTTCGCATAGCATCCTCCCTTTCTACCCACATAGGTGTGCTCGCCCCTACACGGACTGCCTGCTTAACAATCTACTCTACAACCATCACCTTCCTAAACCACTAAACTATACAACACGAATATAAAATAGAAAACACAATTTCATTGCAGATCATTTAACATCATCACCTCAAAAGACCTCCTTTACGGTCATCGGTAACGGGTAGGTGATAAGCCCAATTTACACTTCCTATCTAGTTTTATTAACGACATTAACCTCAAGCGGCGTAGAGTAAAAACACAACGGCCATTCTTGCTCCCTCGCCCTCTCGCGTTGCTGCCCTGATCCCCTTTCGAGCCATTTTGCGGGAAGAGGACCTGATTAGGATCATAAATGCAGAGTGAGGGAGAATAGCAAATTGAAGCACGCGCGGATAGTGGAAATTGCTCTCGGAAGGTAAAGGAAGAGGAAGAGGTGGTGGTTTCACGGTGAGAAGGAGCTCATCTGCAGCGAGACTCCATGTCTAATAATTATGTGCGCTCAGCATCGCGAGAGGAAAAAAAACGTACGTGACTACTCACACAGCGAGGGCCCAGAAGAGAGAGTTTATGAGTAAGATACGTGAGAGATGAGAAGTAAAGCCGAGAACGATGTGACTTTTATCTTCAAAAGATATATATATATATATATATATATATATATATATATATATATATATATATATATATATATATATATATACACACACACACCTTTTTCCTTGAAAAAAACGGTGCCGGAACTCAAGTCGGACGACGGTTAGAGTGTTCAATTATAATATAAATAAAGGTCTTTAAACACTTTGTTTGGTGGAAAGCGATTCAGTTGAACCGTAAATCTTACATTAACATGTAAAAACCGCCTAAAATACCTAACAACTATTTTACCCTTATATCACTAGCATTGGAGACAAAAAATATAAAACTCTCCCATGGTAGAAGATTATATGTAACACTTCCCGAATATGCTTCATGTCTTCAGTGCCTTCATTTTCTCGATTCCGTTGTTTGCTTTGTGTAACTGTTGCAGAATGTCGTCCTCGAAGTAGCCATGATTGTACATATTTTGGTGGCTCAAATTGAGTCAGAGGAGGTCCAACAATCCTGATGAATAGCAGTGTCGACACAGTGGTAATCAGCAACGAAGATCTTGATGGAGTCGCTATAAAATTCATTTGCGAAAACCCTCTTTCACATTCTGATGAAGAGATAGGAATACTGTCTAGAGAACGTTTCAATGGCATTAATTTTTCTGGGACTTTTTTGTCAACCAGATATTCTCGAAATCCACATATAATCTGTCTTTTAGTGATTCGAATCCTTTTGGACAAGTTTCTAATTTCTTTCTCAACAAATATGTCCAATTACTTTCTACGTCTTCTGACCACTGTTTAGAATCTAGAACGCGGGCCCATTTCGGTAAATAGGCATCTTCATCATCCAGCAGTCTTTTCGCCATGGACATCTTCAGGTTATCGTGAAAAGCATCTGGACAGATGGGAGGAACACATTTTTCATTTCCTTGATGAAGAGCAATTCCTTTGAAGTTGAGACTTCTTGCTGGAGTGATGGCATTTTCATAGTATTATCTGGGGCATGTCTTCCGTTCTTCAAATATTTGAACAATATGCTCTATTTTTCTATGGGCTCTGTGTAAGTCCATGTCACGTTCTGGTAAGGCTAGGCTTAGATTAGACAGTTCTTGGAGTACATCACACATCAGTGCTAAATCCAATATAAATTCCACTGAAGTAATTTTCTTGTGTAAACCTTCGTACATGCATCTGTCTATCTTGACTCTGCTGGAATCGTTTTAACTCCAGCAAAATGAAGCACCAAAGCTTCATAGTCTTTCCACACTGCAGAAATTGACCTGAAGCTTGAGGTTAGGCACCTAGTACTTAAAATTGGTTCAAATGTCAACAATTTGTTCTAGCAACTTTGCAACATGAAGTTATCTAGTGTTTTTTTGTGACGCATGATACAGAACATACAGTTTGTTAATAAAGGATTTAAACCTGCTGGTTCCTGAGACAGCTTGTACAGCATCGCTTACTGATAATTCTAATAATTAGCACAGTGCCATACAATTACAGAGGAGATTCTTTCTTTTATCAATTTCTTAACATTCCAAGCGATTTGAGATGTTGAAACAATGAGGTAAAAATTCCTTCTGCCGTAACATCTCCCAGCTCTATTAAATCAAGGAATAAATTTACTGGTTCACTCGTTCGTGCAATCTGGGATAATAACTCGTACATATAGAATCAATGTGGATTTCTTGCTCAGAGTAGTAGATTCATCAATGATGAAGAAGATCCTGCTATTACAACTTGCAATCTTTTTAACTAAGTTATTTCTCACGTCTTTGGCTATGTGATTGACAATTTTGATGCAGGCGTTAGCGGAGTGAAGTATGCGACCCATGTCGACACAATTAAGAGACTGCAAATCAATTTCATCTTCAAAATTTTTGAAGGACTGATTATTTTTTGCCACTTTATACGCCGTACGAAATACTCTGGTTCTTACTTCTTTTTCACGAGATAGCAATTTCATGCAAATATTTTTCAGTATTTTCAGCTTCTGCCGCTAACTTAACAGAAATTTTGTGATTTGAACTGTCTCGGCGGTCGAATAATTTTTTTACAATGACGTTAATTGTAGTTTCCGCTATTCGCCGTATGCTGAGTTTTCATAATTGGCCCACTAGTTGGATATTTTCATTCCCATTTTTTTTCTCTACCCCAAACGTCCCAACATTTTGCCACAGAAAGCAACCAAGTTTCTGGTTCTTTGCACCTAACCAGTCGTACTTTTGAAAAAGTCATTTATCTGTTCCGAATTCCAGTAGCTAGGCCAATTATTTACCTTCCGCTCTTCAACTTCACCACAGGAATATTTAGATGTAGGGGTTTTACCAGCTTTTTCGGTCTTATTGTTAGTTTCTTCTTCGACTTACGGTTTTTAGGGAGTGGTGACGAAAAATAATCAGTTATCTTACCCACATTGGCAGATACGCCCTTCCGAGGCTCAGAAATAAATCAAAACACGAAATTAACCACAATGTTACTGAACAACGGTGAACAGTACTATTCTGTCATGGCCATATAAATGTCGGCACTGCAGTGTTCTAAGATTCATTTAAAATACAATGTATTAAAAAACCAGCTGTTACTACTAATCTCATTACAGGCTGGATCCTTGTAGTTACACACCAACAGAAGCATTCATCACACTTACCAAAATGATGCCAAACACGATACAGATCAATAAGGAAACCTTGAAAATATCATAACGTGTTAAATTAGCACTGCTCTTGGCCCAATGTTTGATAGCATCTACTGCAGCCTGGTGCTGAAAAACTTGACAATGCGCAGGCAACCAAATATCGTCTTGTGAGATGGAAAAGTTCAAGACAATTAAAGTAGGGGCTAGTCTGACCGTCAGAGGGGGGACAACGGGTGTCATTCGCTTCTTCCGTTCTGCCTTTCAAAAGTACTGTCTGCTGAAATCAAAGTTTTGTCCTATGCATTTAATGTCTCTTTTCTTTTTGCGCATTACAAATAATAGTTTGTTTATTGTTGTGCTCAAACAGCGGGAAAAAAGATGCCGGAACGCCGTTCCGGTGCGTTCCGCCAGAAAAAAACACTGTGTATATATATATGAGTAGTCGGTGCTTGCAATACACCAAGATCTAAACTCTTAAATAAATCAACGCGATCTCCAGGGCAACAGCACTTCAGTCACGTGGAGCCTATATGTATTAAATAATAAATTCCATAAGTGATTGCAGTATATTTATAATTTTCCGTGAAATTAAGGCAACTATCCGTAATTTCCAAATTCTCTGGCAATCGGCTGGTGTCCAAATTTTCGTAATTCAACTTTAGTGACTCAGATCGCACTGCATGAGCAATAAGGATAACCATCATTAAGACAATATCCTAGACATTAAAAATTATGGACAAATTAGGATATTTTCTGTTAAGATTATGCTATCATTCATGTCTTTAGCACATATTTGGATAAAAACAATCGCGAAATAGGTATGGCGCCAGTATATTTAACAATTGAAAAGTTCAAATTTCTAGAAAAACTACGAAACACTACATTAAAATACTTTTCAAGTTTTACCGTCACTGCTATCAGGGTTGCTTCTCCTATTGTAATCCCTTCTAACCCTGGAGAAAAACAAACCTATTCGCTCCTTCCTACAGTCGATAACCCTAATTTAATCGTCATGTTTGTGCTTTCAGTAATACGTGAGAATTGCAATTATCTATGATACTCTCAATCACAGTGCGTGATGCAATTAGTGTTTTGGATAGAGTAAAATCTTACATATTATCGAAAAAAAATATTGGTGATGATGTTTTCATAATATGCATGATAATGAAAATTAGAATTATATGCTTATGGGAATAAACTTGATGTTAATTCAATTAAAGAAAAATGAAAAATATATATTTCCGTAACTCGAATTTTCTATAACTAGAATAATTTGTGCTTTCCGTTGAGATTCGAGTTTTATATTTAACATTTTTATAAAAGTCAGAAGAACTGATTAGTTTTTGGTAAAAAATCGGTCAACCGGAAGAGGGTGTTTACTCTTCCCACATCCGTTATTTTGAAATATTTGTTTTAATATTTGATAAACGTAAAAATGTATTGGAATAAACGTTGTAGGAAATTTAATTTTTTACAATATTTGTTTGAAACATTTTTTCCATATAATGCATTGTTTAAGAGATATCTTATATTTTTAGCTGCCACTACCACGCCACCTACCGACGACTATTGTTAGCAATTGACGCTTAGTTACGTCTTAGTAACGCTCCTTTTTCTTTTCTTAATTGTTGGAGCTTTGTGGCTATATCCAATATCAGAAGGCTATGGTTTGAGTTTATTTCTGTTCTTTGTGAAGTCTAAAATTTTCTCGCAGTTTCTTAAAATATTTATTATTATGTAACCTATTTGGAATTTTGAGAAATATTACAGATATGGAGAAAGTCATGTGGTAGCCACATCAGATTTTTATAAGATTATATATGTACACATAGAGTACTCCCTCGCCATCCGCGGTCATGAGTATACTGATTTTGCCAACCGCGATATGAACTCGAGTATCCGCGGTTCTCTGCGCGGTTGTATCTAGTTGGCAAATTCTACTAATATTAATATTTACGTTACTGAAGGAGCTACGTACTAACTAGTCTTTACCAGAAGAAGAGACGTATACAACAGGATTTGTAGCTCTCGATAAGACCACGAGTTAGTCGGGAGGTGGAGAATCGAAGAATTTTATAGAAGTGTTGGTTTTACTAGCGTACTTTCAAGTTGCCAGGCGGACTGAGTCAACAGGGGCTGCTACGCCTTGATGTTATTTATGTTATTATGTAGAGTATTTCTTTGTATATTAAGCGTGTTTTATTTTGTATTTTATATGAAAAACGTTTCTTTCCCTCTAACCACCAATTTCTCAGAAGCCCTGATCCACGCCAACCGCGGGTTGAGTCAGGAATGCAATCCCCGCGGTTGGCTAGGGACTACCATATAAGAATAAACGAAGAAAGAAAGCTGATAAACCACACAAAACCAAAGAAAGCTAACTCAATAGGGCATACACTAAGAAGTGAATGTTACTTGAGGGATCTACTAGAAGAGAAGATTAAAGGCAGAAGAGGGAGAAAAAGAAGATGAAAGGCGATCCTAGACGATGTGACGATTGGTAATTACCAGCAAACGAAGGAGGCAGCGGAAGGCAGGATAGGTTGGAGGAGACGCTTCGGGCAGGGCCTTAACTAGGGCGTGGCGAAAGTGACATTTGCCATAGGCGCCGATCGCAAGAGACGCGCTACGACATACGCTGCCATGCGATAAAATACCTTTTTGTTCAAGGTAAAATACTTAGTTCATGCCCAAACATCAAAACTGTTGTAATAATAGTGTAATATTTCTTAATTACAACGGATGCCAAATAATACACAACAAAACCCCGCTTTCAACTTCGCTTTCATAAGCGCCGAATCTTCTAGTTACGACGCTGGTTTTGGGTCTGGAACCTTTCAGACATCACAGAAGACCAAAGATTATGTTATATATTACACATAAAAAATATGATACATAACTCGGAAGAAACGTTTAAAAGAAAGAAAATGCAATTCTTAGGGAAAGAGAGAGAGAGTAAAAGGAATTTGGAAGAAAAGCAGCTTAAAGGACGAAAGAGAAAGGAACTTTTAAAAAAGACCAAAAGTCCTTCACGAAAGAAAATAAATCGGCGAGGAAATAGAACTTTCCTTTCCTTTAAAGGACCCCGAAAAGCAACCTTTTTCTGCTACTTTTTCATCCCCAAGATCCCTCTCTTCTTGCATTTTTACTTAATCGATGATTTCGTCTATGGTGGTAGTTTTTCTTTCGTTCTCTTGAGGTCGTACCCACTATAATGTCATCCCTGACGTTATTTTGAGATAGTGCCACTGTCATCGTATGTGTGCGTAAACAGCGAGAGGGATGGGATGAAGAATATGTGGAAATGGACTCTCCGACGTTTTTCTGCCATTCCGTGGAAGACCACCGAAAGTTGCGCAAAATGAAGGAATGTTTTTATGTTTGAAAAATCGAATACAAGAGGAAAAGGGAAAAGCTTTTGCAGCCGCACGCATACATCCCACGAATCTTTCCGCACTCTTCCCGCAGAACAGGAAAAATAAGAGAAACGTTCCCGCAGGACGGTTTGGAAAGGAAAGGAGGACGAGAGGGGAAGAGGAGAAGGGGATCGAGCCCGGGGTCCCTTTCAGCAATGCGAGGCACGCCTATATTCGAGAGGAGGGCCACGCCCCCTTTTTCATCCCACTCCCTCATCTCATTCCTGCTTTTCGCTGCTTCCTCACGCCGCCACCCTCACTCAGCCTTTAGCCTGATACATACATACATACATACATACATATATATATATATATATATATATATATATATATATATATATATATATAATATGTATATAGGGAGCAAGAGGAAAAGGAAAGGTCAGCGCTATAGGCAGAGGAAAGTTCGCGCGCGAGAGAGAAGCAGTAAGAGGATAGAGGGAAGGGAAGAGAGGCAAATTGAATATGGGGTTACGGAGAGGAAGAGAGAGGGTCAAGGCAAGATATTCAGAGAGAGAGAGAAAGAGTCAAGGATAGGAGATGACAGAATAGGAAAGATATGATGAAGTGATGGTGAGTTATAGAGTGGAGCTATGACAGGTCAAAGAAGAAAAGAGCGAACGGAAGAAAAAATAAGTCGTGGACAGGAAAGGAGATGTATAAGTAGATTATTGTTTCCAGACTATGACTTGATGTAGTCCTCTTTCAATATTCGGCTTCTGAAAGCATACTCAATTTTTTTTCAATTCTTATAACATTCTTATACGTAAATTTTCGGCATGAAAACATTCATGTTAGTGTGAACAAGGTACTCACCAATCCGCAAAAACACACCGAGATAAGCAACACCTTTCACCACATACATCCATGGTAGAATAAACGGAATCACGGCTTACCTGAAATAAATGAAAATAAAAATTACTTCTACATTACTTCTTCTTGAGGAAAATGTTTCAACAACACTGTGAAATACACCTTCACTGTTCACAAACTTTCATCTCCAAAAGCAATGAAATTATAGCGGAAAATCAGAGGTGTTGCCGCTGACAAAGCAGCCATCATCAGTGGTGGTTCATAGATGGCATATTCTAAATGCAAATCTGCTTTTTACCAATCATTACATGGCTATTAGAGACGCAGCGCCAATTTTATTTCAGCTATGAGGCGATTTCGATAATTCTCTCTTGAATTAGACAGTTAAAGGATAAAATGTATAACTAATGGATATTATAGATGCAACAAATCAACTTTTTACCCCCAAAAAACTGCGTAAACTGGGGTATGTATGTCAACTTCAATTTACCATCCACAGTGGTGATTCACGGATCGAGCAGAACGACTACTACCCGTTGCTGATATGCGCTTTTGGTTCACTCAATCTTTTTATTGTAGGTTATAAATAGGACAGAGGATATAGAGATAGATTCATAATTCTTTTTTTGATAAATTAATCTGTAATATGAAAAAATAAAAGGGCAGAGAAGGCTACGTAAAGTGGCGGAATATTTGTAGAATAAACGTCTAAAATAAAAAATTGGCAAGATGAAAAAAGGGTGATGAAAGACACGAAGGAAAGGGATAAACGCGATTGAATAAGACAGATAATGAAACGAGATCGAGATAAAGAAAACGGCACAAAAAATGAGGACAACATATTATCACCGTTGTTCATTTTCGCTGTTGGACATAATCACGACTGCGTCGACTTGGCGACGATTACGATCGCCCTTGGTTCGTGTTAAAACAGTAAAAAAATCTCGGGAATTAATGTGTGACATTCGTTTCCATTAAAAAATAATATCCCGACGAAACTCGCGGCACGAATGACTTGGAACAAAATGATGTCCGTCAGTGTCGCATGTGAGAGTTCTCCCACGCACCACATTTATCGCTTCGCCAAACCGAGATCACTGAGAGAACAGAATACGTTTTTCGCGAGGGATATTCCCCATGAGGAAACATCGGGGCACGCATCTCCACCTGCGGTGCAAAATCGATACGGCACGGAAGGGAAAGAACCGCTCACGTCCCAATCTTCGTTGCGACGTCGTTGAAATAACGGTCACGTAGCAGAGGTCGAGAAAAAGCTCCTCCGAGTCGCAAAAACTTTGAAGGTAATACATAACGAGCGGAAATTAATTTCGAAGGAAATATTACCAAGGCATAATTGAGATTCGGCTCGCTCCAAATCGAATCGAAATAAGAAATTAGGCGGCATTTAAAAAATAATTAAACATTTTTTTAAATAATCAGCACGAGATAGAGGGTTGTTTCCAATAGGCATTATAGCCCCATTCTCGATAACTCTAATACATTTTCATTTGCATTATTTAAGACTTAAGATATCATCAATGACTTCTTTTAACTTCGCGAGTCATTTTTTAATAAAAAGTAATTCTACATATCTTTTGAACTATCGAGGGATTTACCATAGCATTTGAAGCCCCTTGTAAACCAAAGTTTCTTAACCGCCGGTCCACGGTCCAGTATTGATATTCCATTTTTTCATGCAAGTTTTATAATGGGACTGTTTAATGAAGGATTTGTATTTTCAGTTGTCAAAGTGTAACATTGTCAAATGATTGGTGGTTTAAAATTGATTTAACGATCCTTGGTGGATTATTCAGATAATACGCCGGTCCGCGGTAAAATTTCTGTTATTACACCGGTCCGAGTTGAACTCTCGGTAGAGAACTGCTGGTGTAAAACACCTGAATAGAAGACTATTTTATTTTTTTAATTTCCTGAAAACTCTATCACAGGGGCATATATTTCCCTACAGCTTTTTATGCAAAATGGTTTAATTTTTTAACTTCCCATGACGATAAATAAAAAGATTTTACGCACATAAATATAAAAGTCTATACACAGAAATTTATGGAGACATGCGCATGCGTGTGTACACGCACACACACACACACACATATATATATTTATATATGTATGTATGTATACACGCATGCCTCCATGAATTTTTATTTATATATATATATATATATATATATATATATATATATATATATATATATATATATATATATATATATATGTGTGTGTGTGTGTGTGTGTGTGTGTGTGTGTGTGTGTGTATATGTATATATCTGTGATAAAATTAGATGCAGCATGAATTAGTGATCTTCATCTAGAGACGCCTAGCTTACCCATGTCTATCCACACGCACAGGCAGTCCATTGTAAACTTTACTTCATTAACACGCGACGTTAGCTAGAGGACACGTGAGGGATAAATGATAAATGAGTTTGAATGTCTTTAATATGTTGAATATTAATTTCGAGAAATGGTTTTGACAGAAAATTAAATGAAAAAAAATTGCATGTTCATATCTCTCGTCAAGTTCAGTAGGCACTTTCTAAGTACAGTCAGAACCCCGAATTAGCACCACCGTTTGTCCATCACTAGCATTGGCGCTAAAGCGGGGGTGGCGGTAAATCGAGGCATATGCTTGCTCTATGTAATCATTAGATGAAAATTCTGTTCACAACGTTTCATGGGCGGTATGCGGGGATGGTGCCAAAAACATGATCAAAGCAATAAATAAATATGCAGTACCAATCCTCACCTATTCCTTAGGTATAATAAAATGGGCAAATACAGACCTTGACTCATTAAACACACTCATCGGAATGACATGTAATAAGTATCAAATTCACCATGAACATTCAGCCGTCGAAAGATTCTCCTTACCCAGAAAAGATGGAGGCAGAGGATGTATTGATATAAAAAACCTACACTATGAACAAATACAAAATCTCTAGACAAGATAGTCCACTACACAAAGCTATCATTTCAATAGATAAATCCGCTACACCACTACAACTACAAAATAAAAAAATATGATACAACCAATCATATAAAAACACAAATCCAAAAAATTGACTCCTGGATAAACAAAACACTCCATGGCGAACATCCCTACCAACTCTCACAACCACACATAGACAAAGAAGCATCTAATAAATGGCTTGTAAGTGGGAACCTGTTTGCTGAAACCGAAGGTTTCCACATAGTCATTCAGGACAAAATCATAAAAACAAAGAACTACATGAAATATGTGATAAAAGATCCAACAATAAGTAATGATAAATGCAGGAGATGCAAAATAGAAAATGAAACAATAGAACACATTACAAGTGGATGTAGCACCCTAGCAAGTACAGAATATACACAAAGACATGACAATATATACCGACAAATACACCGAGCCTTATGCAAGAAACACAAATTAATAGAAAGCAATTTTCTGGCAATGTAACAAAAATGTATATTCCATAGTTTAAACGTTTATAGAACATTGTAACAAATCCACATTTTACGTTAGCTACATTAATAGATGCGCTTATCATTGGTCATATAGAAAGTTCTGAAATTAAAATTCCCATATGATTGAGAATCTATTGCATATACAATGCGGGACATTTTACCATGCTAGACAGAAAGTCGAAATCCGGGACTGTCCCGCATAATCCAGGACGTCTGGTTATTTTAGTCATATCATATAGTTTACTGGTAAAGATTATGAATAATCGGGACATTTATCAATAGTATATCCAAAAGAGGGACAATTTGGCGTCCCCTGAAGTTTTTGGGGACAGCGGCACATGTTGCTCAAAAGCGGGACTGCACCGCCAAAATCGGAACGTCTGGTCACTTTAAATACACACGATAAAGTGTGGTGCAAAATTGAAAAACTAGGCTTTCGTCGAACAACACTACAACAGCGAATGTCTCGTATTCGTGGCGACCTTACCTTCAGGCGCACTCGATCACAAATGATTTCCCAGCAGCTTTTCTTCGAGTTTGCTGAGTAAAAAAAAACAGTTGTTTTTTAGGACCACACTTCATATTACCGCCTCAAGAGCCTAACTAATATTGGTTCCATAGTTCATTTTTTCTAAACAGCGCGGGGCTTCTCCCTGGTCATCTACTCAAGTTGTATATTTTTCCTTTGCGTATATAGGGAGGCATCTGGCTCATATCTTTCTTTATTAATTATGATCCAGTTAGTATTCATTCTGCATGTTTATTCTATACGTCGAGTATACCCCTCCAGAGTGCGCGATGTACCTTGCAGTTGATTTATGAATTCAGTTCTTCAGCTAAGTTCTGTATTTCTTTGTTGCCTGTGTTTGCACCTTAGTTATTTTTTCCTTCCTCAGGTCTTTCCCTTAGAATAGCCCTCAATCAGTTCAAGAAGGCTTCTAGCTACTAACGTAATTTATGTGCTCAGAAATCGACATTACCGAAAAAAGACACAGACGTTTAAATGCCACGGAAAAATAAACGCACTTAGAAGATGAGAAATGGCGGTTTGGTCGAGGAGGCTTCATTTTAAGGGGAAGTTATTAGTGGCCGCAGTGAAATTCTCTGGTAGCCGCACTTGAGAATAGCTGCACAGAGTAAATAAGATGGAGAAAAATCTGTGTGCCAATCATAACAGCCTTAAAGAAAAAAATCATAAAAAGGAACGCAGGAGCAAAATACTAATCAAAAAAATCTAGTGAGAGCCGCGATAACCATCTCACAAAAACACTTGGGCTAGAAAATGTACTCGCCACCAGACGGAGTTAATCCACTGACTAACATGTATGCGCGTTTCCATTACGCACATATTGGAAATTGTCACTGAAAATTAAAGCGTAGGTACCACCAAACATTACTGTAATACCTATATGGTCACCCATAACAAAGCGAGTCAATGAGTATAATACATTGATTAAGAAAAACTCCTATAATGGCCATAGCAAAGAGTACATGTGAAATTAAAATTACATTTTGTCAAATAAATGAACGCCCAGATTTTTACAGACGTTTCCATACTAAGGCATTTAAAATAATTTATAGAAAAATAAAAATGATATATTGAGCATTATACCAATTTTTTTACAGCTTAAAGGCAACGAATAGAAAAGTTATATTAAATTTGAAGTACATTCTCCGATACAACCTCTAGAATCAATAGCAATGCCTTATTACAACCACAGTGATATCGTGGCCATGACCAAATAGTGGAATTTTTTTCAAAAGAAAACCAAGGTTTAATCGCATAAAAAGTAAACACTACTCATTCATGTCTTTTAACATTCTTTCTCCCATTTTTTCCGCATTTCTAACTTTTTTACGCAAAAGTTATCCCTCGCACGCCTCGCGTTCGCACCCTCGAGTCGTTCAAGGCGCAGGGGAGAAAAAAAGGAAAACAACGATCCGAGTCATTTTATCAACGTGGAGATTTTTTAAAGAGGGTATTTTCGAAAGTAAAGGTTAAACAGACATCAAAAGGGAAGAAGAATAGAGATATAGAGAGAGAGGGGGGAGGTTCTTATCTTCCCTAGCCTCGACGTGAAATTGCATAAAATTAAGAAAACAGTTTTATTTCAAGTCATTTTTTCCATTCTTTCTCCTTCGGCCAACCCTCCAAGTCATCCAATCCAACTGCTTTCCTCATTTCACTTCCTCTTGTTCTCTTAAGCCCGTTCTCTTTCGCATACACACTTTCTTTCTCGTCCCAACCTCGAAAACCGTTACCACCTTCTTAAGACACTGTGAGAATTCCCCCGGAGCGCATTACACCGGCTATCCTCTTTTTTTTAATTCGAAACAAGTGAAAAGCGCGAGTCGTAATTAACGCTACTTTGCGAAACAAATGATACGAAGCGGCAAAAAATTCCAGGGCGTGAAACGATGGCGAGAGAGAGTGAAACGTAATTATTTAAGTCGCGATTTAAGTAGCGCATCGATTCAAACGGTAATAAAGGTGTACGTTGCAGATTAACACCAACGCCTTTCCTCCATTTCAGAGTTCGGCGTTTCGAAGAAAGCGTAGACAAAATTCACTTCCGAAGAAATACATTACATACAAGGATAAAAGTTAGAGCGGAGATTTTTTTCATGATTTTAATTTTCTAGAATAAATTTCGCTTTAAACTGAAAATGTAACATTCGTCTAACAATAAATAAAATTGAATGTATGTTTAACGATCTTTTTTTAACGTTCCTGTCACAATCAGGGCGATATAACGTACGCCTGCAAAAAATACAGATGAGTATTTGAGTGATAATACTTATAATAACTCTTATAACACGGATTCGCTACAATACGGTTGGTTTTAAATGTTAAAATTGCATACAACTGGATTATGGTAAGCATTAACGCGCTTTGGTCGGACATGGGATATGGGATTTCAGTTAGCTGAGCGAGGAAGAGACATTTTGGAGGACTTGAGTGGTTTGTTTATAAGCTTAGAGATAAGCAACCATAACACCCTATTTGTAGACATTTACAATTTATATCCTTCAGCATCCCAAGGCGTGTGGCAAGCAAAGATCTACCTCTAAATGGTGTTGGCTCTTCTTATTATGCCGGGGAAGAAGGACGAAAAGTCGGTCTTGGCTCTAATCTCCATGCAATTTCTTCTATGCTGAGTCCGTATTGATCTATCGGAATCTTCAATCAGTATCACTATACTAGCTACGTCATTAGACATATCCTCATTTGTAAACTTTCCGAAGAAGATCATCTTTTAGCGCTCTCGCCTATCTAATTTTCACACCCAATCTCATTTAGTCGAGATGAAAAAAACGCCATGCACGTACTTCGACATAACAAAACGCGGTCCTCTTCGTTGGACCATCTCTAATACGTACACATAGAGAAACATGTAAAATAAGGCACGGCACTTTCTCAGAACATATGCCCCGTGTTATAGGAGGGCCTGGTTTATATGTATGCGTCTGCTTGAGAATTTGAATTTTACAAACCCTTTTTATTCCCTAGAGGATTTTCGCAAGCTCAGAAATGTTATTTTTGGATGAATAAGTGAAATGGATATCGCTCACAGAGGCTCGCATACTTTTAATTAACATACTAGCCAAAAATCCCATTAAAATGGACTGAAATTTCTCTTAAATAAAACAATGTTTTTAATCAATTAATAACAATGTAATCACAATTGTAAAAAGTTTTAATCGCTAATCACCTAATAACTTGGCTATTTATTTCGATTAATGGAATAATGACATCGTAAATAAGTATAATTTATTTCAACACATATTGAAATTGTAAATAAGTAAAACCAATCAATTCCAGTCCCATTAGGATTACGTAGTTCCGCGAAAAAGTTCTAATGATGGTTGCCATGGCGGAGAACGATTTTACCTTAAAAAAAAGTGAAATTTTGGCGTTTAAAACAATTTTTTTGACACATTCGACGTGCATTCGAAAATCGATGGTAGGACAACAGAATTTTCATTCTTTTAGATATTCTTTGGCTCAAGTGATGATTATGAATAATTTTAAAATGGTAAAGAAAAAAGGCTTGCGCGCTACGTTTCAGCTCCTCTTAAGTGATTCAAACGGAGAGAAGGAACGCTCCTGGGTTGTAACAACGGTCTTTTATCGTTTTTTTTCGTCATCGACTTTTAATGCGTGGTTGAAGTATTCCTGATAAATCTCAATCTTCTACCACCTAGTCGGGAAGTTTGTTAAAGCGCGTTAAAAAAAAGCGTCATACACAAAATGACAAAAGGAACGCACCTTTTAAATTTGTACGATGGAAACGGTAAAAATGGATCCGATTGAAAAATCCAACATTCACATCGATCGTATCTCATAGTCACTTTGCCCTTCCAAGTCACGAATCAGGGTAGAGATGACGCTATCGACAAAACTGTTACTCGATAAATCACTACTCATTGCGCTAAAAAAATTGAATGCATTATTGAACAACGACTGCAAGCAAGCAAAAAGCTAAGGCTTTATGAAGGACGTCTGTAATAACAATAAATAAATCGTCAATTTCGTTTGTTATTTGATGCTTAACTAGTTAGTAAAAGTATAGAGGGGGGGTCGGAAACCTATGGCACGCGCGCCTAAAGGTGGCACGCGAAGAAATTTTACATGACACGATATGTCAGAGAAGAATTACAAAAAAATATATACTTTTTAAAGAATTTTACTTTTACTACGATTGTATTTCGTACTGTAATGATAAAGCATTACATTCAAGATGTCTTATAATACAACAATCAGTTTTCGTAGGTGCTTGGGTCAAAATAAATTTAAGGGTGACACGCGCGAAGGTTCACAGGTTATGAATGGTGATAATGAGTGGCACTCAACAGAAAAATGTTGCCGACACCTGCTATAGAGCAACGCTTGCAATACGTTGCGAAATATTTGTTTGCACTCCTACGACCGAAACTCGAGAATAATGTAAAAGGAATCAAGTTTTTTAAGATTGAGAGGAATTTCATAGAGCATGCTGATACCGGATACCGGAAATTTTTACGTGAATTTCATGACTAAATTGGATCAAGCATTGTTGGAAATGCAAAGATTCTTTCATTAAAATGGTTTATAGGTAAAATAAATTAAATAAAAAAGTAAATCGCACATAGAATTCACCTGCAAACCATTACCAGCCATAACGGAATGTTACCTGCAATCGTTATAAAAATTCTCACCTCAAGTATCGATGGCAACGCACGTAAAACAAAAATTTCAAACCGTACCTCAAGTTCCACCTTAAACAACAGAAGTTTTACAAGCGTAAAACACGCATAAAAAACCTAGGAGGCATTACGGTAACATATCGCACTCTTTGAAATCACATCGCGAGATGCTAACTTATGTCTCTGGAGTAACCGCTTCAGACCTCTCTCCTCCACCCCCTCCATGGCAACCGACATATCTCCACCCTTTTTTATATCATATCCCCCTTCCTCCCTCCTTCCATCACTCAAGCGATGGAAAGAGAGAGAGAGAGAGGTGTGGGTGAGATAGCCGGACCTCACAGCCTTGTCCCCAGAACAAAAAGGCTTCGGAAGGATGAGGTAGCGAAGGAGAATCCCGAGGCGCGAGACGGGTCGTACGTTGAAGCGAGGTTGAAGTTCCCCTTCTCCTTCTTTTTAACCCTTGAATAATTCATGACGATACGGAGGGAAAATGAAGGGAGGTTAGAGAGAGGGGGTGGAGAGAAGGGTTTTCTAGAGATTCCTCACACCCCCTCAACTCGCCTCTCTTCTTGCGGTGGCTGAGCGGATACGAGGAGGGAAGCGAAGTGTACGATGATGTGTTGGAGGAAGGGAGCGGTGGAGAGAGAGAGGGGGGGGGGAAACACCTTCTTTATCCACGCGAAGGCTTTTGAGAAATAGAGGTGGGAGGGGATATCCCTTCGGACAAACCCTCTCTCTCATAGAGAGAGAGAGGGGGGAAGGGGGAAAGATGGACGCTATGGAGATAGTGGTGGGAAAAAATGTATACGGCCTATCTTTTTCACCTAAAACTCCACGTCCCGTGGTATTCATGGTTACCGGGGGGAAAAACCCTTTTCTACCCAGCAGAAAAAAGATAGATGAGAGGTTTTTTTCACCTCGTAGTATACGCGTAATATAAGGAAAGAGGCACAAAATCGATCTCTATATTTCAAAAGAGAAGGAATTTTTTTCGGGATGTTGCGAACCCATATCCGGGCGCTACCCTAATGCATGATGTATTTAGCAGGAGTTACTCTTATTTTGTGTTTATGGAGACATTTCTCGGACAGGAGTATTTTGAATGCTAAACTAATTACAAAAATTTTAAGCCAATTGAAATAAAAGTCGAAAATAATGAGAGCTATCTCTAAAACTTCTGGAACTGTTTCAATGAAAAATTTGTCCTGTGGAATCCACGGGCAATAGTTGAAACAGCGTTTCGAAAAAATCGTCTTTATTTCCATTTAATTATCATTGCATATCATATAGTTAATGCCAAAACCGTCTAATATATGACATATAAAGATACAGATATTTGTTATTTGAGTTGAATGTGCTCGCGTGGTGATGATACATCCTCAGTGCACGGTACAAGGAAAAACTAAGTCATATTTTGGACAAACGAGAAATTTATTTAGATGAACATTGTATGCAAATATGAGTACGTAAAAGTTGCTTTACTAAGCAGATTGGCAGATAATGGGCGTAAGAAAGTTGGCGAAATGTATTTTACACGGACATTAAGTGGAAGGGACGTTAGCGAGAGAACATATGGAAGAGGGGAGGGCGTGAGTGTGTGTAGTTTTGGGACACACCCCCCTCTTAACTAGTGTTCCTTCTTAAGTGGAGCGTGCTGGAGATTAAAAAACGTCGCATTACCTCCCGTGGGAACAGGAGGAATGGGGATAAAAATAAGCATCTTATCTCTCGCCACCAGCTCGAAAAGAGGTTCGTACAAGCTATGCTCACACGACGCACACGGAAGGAGAAACTCCCGAGATTATATTCCCATTAAGGTACTTTTATAGAGAAGGAGGAGGGGATGGTGAGAGAGGGCAGAGAGGTGTAAAACAAGGTATTCGAAACCGCTTCCTGATTTATACGGCAATGGTGTGAAGCTTTTGGGGAGGAGGGAAAAGGACCGAAAGGGTTTAAAGAGGGGAAGGAGGGAATGTGGCGAATATTTAAAGGAAAAAGGGTGCCAAAACGAGGGAAGATATATATAATTCACGCATCCCTATATCATTTGGGGATAAGAGGATTAAAAAACCCCAAAATTACGGCTCATAAATCAGATGCTTGGCGGGGCGGAAAAGTTTAAAATCGAGCAGTATTTTTCAGAATGGGTTTGAATAATTAAGTATGGAAGTAAAAGATTATATCCGCGAAAGAATGAGCGATAAGTTCCTGTATGGAGACCTCAAACTTCACTACATTCAGTAACTCCTTCTGTCGCCTCATTGAGGTAAATCATGATCTAAAGCTGCATTAGGCAAGTAGGATGAAAAAAATACCCTTTTATTCGAAGGCTTATAAAAAGAAACGCTTTGAAAACTGAATAATGGATGGAAAAGGAATGAATGTTAACATTTTTCTCTATGAATGTTCCCCGTGGCTTCTGCTCGAAAATTTCCCTCGAACTACTAACTCAATCATGTTATTAACACATAAGAATCATAAGAAAATGTTTTCAAACGTTCCATTAAGTTTGAGCGCGTCTTACATATTTCGAATGAAAACCAGCTTGTCACCGTAATTCTCTCCAAGAGCCATAAAAAGGTAAGTAAACCCAGATGTGCATTCCGATACAAAATAGCCGTCATCAGCGGCAATTTACTGGCGGCCTACCCTGATTCTTGTTTCATTCCTAATCTTTTTATGACTACTGGAGGATACTGTCAATATTAATTTTGGCCGTAAGATCAGTCCAATGTCTCTTTAGAGCATTAAATATATCAGCTTATTAGGAATAACTTTAAATTAAAAATAAAAATTAGAGCAATTTAAAATGTTTCCGCTCTATTCAAAATTTTTATCGACATTCATTATCATTTCAAGCAGATATTTGTACCTTAATGCGCCTCCTAGTTACAAAAGGATGGTGGCTTGTAATCGAAGACGAAAAATTCAAACGTTATTTCTCGAATAGATCGAGACAACCGTAAAACCTCCCTTAGGAACATAGATAATGAGTTTTCCGTCTCAATGGTCTCTGACATCAGCATGGATTAGAAAGATTTTTCTCAGACTAAGCGTACAAGTCCTGCCACATTACGGAGAATTTACTACTCCACGAGGACGAAAATAAGAAAGAGACCGTTTAAAAAAGAAGCACGTTGCCTCATTTACGACTCTTAAATTTGAACACGTTCTAGAAACGTAGCTCGGTTCCTAAAGGCTCTAATGGAGAACAAGGCACACCATAGGTTTATTCGGAAAAAAATGAAAAACGTATCTCGTCTGGTGACGGAGAATACCGCGCGAGTCAGAATGCTAGAATGTGTCATCCTATTTTGGTACTTTGTGGTTAATGCGGAACCACCTCCGCAGTGCACATCAAGGGGCGAGATATGGAACTAAAAGGCGCTGATGTGGCGAGATTTGGAATTACGTGGAGCAGTACTCCATTGGAACTTGGCTGGGCAAGGGAAGGGAAATTTGAACATTAACGAAACTTTTACTCTACCCCACCGGATTGGGTAACATAAAAATTTCATTTTTAACGGTATCCCTTCTTTTTTCTTTGAATGGAGACGCCTCTAAACACAGTGAACGTGAGGAGGAACGAAAAACACTTCCACCAACTTCCCCAACCCGTTGGGGTCAAGTAAAATTTTCGTTCAAATTTCCCTTCCCTGGCCCAGCCGAGTTCCAATGGAGTACTACGCAACGTAATTCCAAATCTCGCCACATTCAGCGCCTTGTGGTTCCATATCTCGCCCCTTGGGGTGCTGCGGAGTTGGTGCCGCGTTAACAACAAAGTACCGGAATTTTTATAATGATCTTTTGATTACCCTCGTATTTTTATTTGATAATTTCCGATAATAACTCATAAACATCGCTATAATATTACAAAATCATTTATCACAGTCATTTAATAAATATATTTATTTTCAAGTTAAAGTTGAAATTAACGCGAAAGCAGTCGCAGCTCAAATTATTAGTAAA
Source organism: Tanypteryx hageni (assembly GCA_028673005.1). Lineage (NCBI taxonomy): Eukaryota > Metazoa > Arthropoda > Insecta > Odonata > Petaluridae > Tanypteryx > Tanypteryx hageni. The sequence goes on along the minus strand of CM054113.1, from coordinate 82,452,316 downwards.
TATGTTGGAGTGGCGGAGGAGGGCAAATGCCCCGCAGCCCTCCACCCCTTGGCTGCGTCACTGCCCTCCTACATACCAAAATTCCCATACCTCTCTTTGATGAACATATATGTACAAATAGCGTCACTACCGGCTATATACGCTTATAAAAAATCACCGTCCCTACGACATGCCTCTTCCACGCTGGGCAATCTGGTTTCACAAATCCCTAGTTTGACCAAACAACGTTAATGCGAACCATGATCCGCGTTGTGTGAATAATTGGTATTGAAAAAAAACGTACCGAATCCATGTTATATGAACCCATGTTATGGGAGAGGGCAAGGTGTAGCGCATTAGACAATCAACCGATAGAGAATAGGAAAGAAAGCGACCTGGATAGCGAAAAGATTTTCGTGACCTTTTACCGTCAAAAAAGCTGCCCGAAAGAGGTGAGTTAAGCGCGCTTCCTCTTCACCACTCGACTTAAGACGGAGACCGACGAGACGATAAGTATGAGAAGTGGCGGGAGAAGGCAAACATGAGAGCGAGAAAGGAGTTTTTGCGGGGGAAAAAGAAAGAAAAAAGACGCTTCTCCTTTTTTCCTGTGCTTTCTTGTGTAACAAGAAATTTTTCATATCGCACGCGTTTCGCACCCATAATCGAAGGAGAAGAAGGGGAGAGGAGAAGAAAATTGAGACAGCGAAAAAAACCGCTCCAGATAAAAAGAAAAAATTAGCATATCGGGAATGAGTACACGGCGGATGGAAATAGCGCACGGCAATGAATCGGATCGGTGGAAGCGATTGCACTTATAAACAACCACTGCGGTGTGAGCTGCAAAATACAATAATGGGATAAGGAAGGCATGTCAAACTCGAAGAGGCATCAGAACCGCATTGAAAAATGGGTATTATAAAAGGGCCACATCATGATTGTAGTCTTTTAATGAACGCCAGAGTTGGAAAAAATATTATCTCGAAGATTAGACGCCTGTTTTACAATAAAATAACAATAATTTAGAAAACGCGTTTCGTTGTAACTCAATAACTAAAACAAATCTCGTCCCCTTTTCACAAAAATAAGGTATTTACATAAGTTATGGAACGATTCAGTTAAGACAAAAATTAGCACTCGGACCGCATGCGGCCTAAGGACCGCCTGTTTGACATACTTGGGTCAGGGGAAGACAAGACTTTAACATACGGCAATTACAGAGGTCAGAAAACTTATGTAAAATGTCCAGATGACCCTTATGTGAAGCACGGAAATCAGAGACAGGATGAAAGATCCAGAGAATGTCTTTGTGTATGTGTGTGTTATTATGTGTGCGTGAGTGCTCGTATGTGCGTACGTGCTCTAGTGTGGGTGCGTACCCGTTAGTAATCGCGCGCGTGAGAAGGTATGCGAGCGAGAGGAGGACCACCATACATTCCCAAAATTCCCTCCTCTGCGAACACGCCGTAATAATTATGATCCTGCCAAAGGTAGGCTTCTCTTTTTCGACCTCCAGCAGTAAAAAAATCCATCCTCGGTTGTTTTTATTCCGCGCATTTTCTTCTCCTCCAATCAAACGAATCTTAACAGAGTCGATCGATAAAAATACGACGATTCGAAAGAGATATTTCTGGATGTTAAACGAGTTCCACTTCAGCCCTCCATGTTCGGTCACGACATTAATTTTAAACCCTTATTATTTTTTCACTGATTTCAGACACGGGACCGCGTATGTATGCATGTACGATATGTATGTTTATATACACATATAGGCCCTTATTCCATTCTCAGAGCGATAAAGACGCACGGTCAAATTTTCGCTCCGAATCTCACCATCTCACACACACACCTCTCATCCTAACAAGTAACTTTACGATCGAAACATTCGAACCGCAGTTGAGACGTTGAAGACGCGATGGTAATCGGCAGGGATTGACAGACGCGTGACCGCGCACGAATCGAGCGAGATGGAAGAGCGGTAGCTTTTAAAATCGACCAGGGAAGAAGAGGAGATCCAATAGAGACAAAAAAATCCGGTCCCGAAAAATAAAACATCGAAGGGTTGTCGAATTAAGTCTTTTACAAATTTCGGAGATAAAAAAACGGGAGACAGAGCATTCACGTTTTACATCTCACTCGGCAGGTCGATTTAGAGATCGCCGGCAGTGGCCGTAGCGGTAGGCTTCGCTTGTTTCTCCTCTTTTTAATTCGGGCCCCCACGAGCAAGCGAAATAAGATCTCCAACTTTACCAGGAAAAACGCGAAGGTAGGAATTTATCTTAGGTGTCCAAGGCGACGTTTTACGTCTCGCGTGGGCAGGATTTACATGCATTGTAAAAAAACACGCGCTCCTTTTATGGAAAAGTTTGAGGGAAGATAAAACTACCGTGCTATCCTTCGGTATAACGCGCGCATTTTTTGACTCCCGATTATTTAGCCAAAAATCTACTGTGAATTATACCCGCATATTTACGATAAAAATCCCCGATTGGCGTTATTTTTCGTAAAATTTTATACGAGATAATATTGATGAGATAATTATATTGTTACTGTCTGACAAGTTCAGACATGGCTCACAAATGCATCACATTCTAAGCAAAAACTCGAACGAGATTGGAGGAGCGTGAACTCGCCATCGATATTATCAGATCGAATTAATTGTGACTGCTAAAAACGATCGAACACGAAAATATAGAATAATCAGAGAATTTATATTTTAACACTGAAATATCATTTAATTTCGACTTGAAAATATTCCTTGCGCCAATGATGAAGCCAAAAATCGACATTTCATCGAAAAATCAGCTGCGCCGATAACCATAATAAAACTTTTTTGATTAGGATGATGAAATATTTCTTTCATTCATATAGATTTGACATAGTTGGACCTAAGGTAGAGGTGAGCAAACTATGGCCGGCGGGCCACATAAGACCCGCTATGCTATTATGATAGCGAACCGCGAAATCAAATACAGGTAATATCATATTTGTTCAAAATCACGCTCAGAATAACTTTTCATATGACGCTAAAATATCACTTATCGCGTAACTTCCGAATGAACCCATAAGGGCGCTCCACACTCTTGGTTTTTTCAACAGTTTTAACCGTTGTGGCCGCCACACTTTCAATTTTCTTCCCAGTTTTACCCGTACGGTTAAGTCGGTACGTGTTTATCGCAGGCGGACTCTCACTCTCCGTCAATTATAACATCCAGTTTTCATAAACACTTTAATAAACCTATACTCGTATCTCGTTAAATGGCATCCGTCAAGCAACAATGAAAAATTTCTCTCCCTGGCTTTTATATAATCTGTAAGCTATATATTTAAAAAATTATTCGGATAGAGGGCTGCATTTGCCACAAAACAGTCCTCGAGACCACATAATTACGACATTAATTTCGGATATGTTATAATTTATATAATTTTTTCTTCAAAAAGGTTCAGGTCCGCAGATCGTATGTTAATTTTTTCTAATTTTAATCCCAAAAATAATAAAATCCTGCAAGTCGAAAAGAGCTTTTTTTTACGTGCTATTTAATGGGAAATGGAAATGTCGAACCCAGGACTTATCTCGAGACTTTTTCGTCATCACCTTAAAATATGCAAATCGAGTATTTCTTCCAAATTTCGAACGAGTATCTCGTTCCTTTATTGAGTAAATCCCATTTATCACCGCGACGGAGGTCGACAAATTATTAATAAGACGAGAGAAAATTGCGGCCGAAGGCCACTTTTAGGGGATGTCTTGCAGACCGCGCAACCTCGATAATTTGTTCGTTTTCGTTGTCGTCATATTATACATCGCAACCAAGGTATTGCTTAAACTTCAAAACAGCGTCGAAATTTAAAAATTCGAATAGTACATCGGCATTGTGATTTTTTTCCTGTGACTTTATGCAGCACACCACGACTTGAGAAAACTGGACGGTTTTAAAACGAACAACACGCTCTACACTGGCAGACTTGCTCGTACACCGTGACTGGACCGAGCAAAAATCAAGCTGTGACAGATTTCGTTCGATCCATTCCATTCTTCCAGGTTTGCCCTCCACACTCTCCGTTTTACCCGTACAGTTTTAACCGTACGGTAAAAACTGTCGGAAAAATAGAATTAATAGAAGTTTTTACCACCCCTGAACTAAGGTCGAACAATTTTTACATATCTCAACGCGATTCAAAAGAAAACTCGCTTGAGTTCCGAAAGAAAAAATTCAATAATTTCGTGACGTAGGTATAATTTTTTTTATAAAATACCAAAGAAAAGAGCTCTTATCTACGTTCGAAAATTTGCCTCGAACTTTAGTGTTCATTGCCCGAACATTTTTAGGAATTTACGACACAAGGCGTCACGACTCTAGAAGGTCTGAAAAAAAAACAAATAAAACACGACGCAGTACGTCCTGCTGTCGACCGTAAACACTCACTTTATTTACCGACCCCCATTTCCACACGATTTATGCCTATAATAATAAATGTTTAGATAATCTGGCACGCGGGGCGACGGCGCGGGAATTTAATGAACGACGCTCAACAAACCGAGCATTCTCATTTGGGATGGAGAAGGAAGATGTTCGAAGGGATGAGGTAGGGAGGAGTGTGAGGAGGTTACGTGGTAGGAGTAACCATCGCTCCACGTCCCAAACTGATGAGAAACGCAAAGCTCTTCCTCTCGCATCGTCGCAGTATCGCCTTCGAAATAATAGCATTGGAATTTCTTTAGGATAATCTTATTACCGCCCATTCAGTAAAATTACCCAATACCAATATTTCGAGCCCGCCCGCCCACCGCCTTTTAAAATCGAAATAAGAATCAATTTAAATAGAAAAATACGGAAGTGTTCTTGATGTTACATAATTACATCGGTGACTTAAAATAAAACAGGTTCAATCTCATTGTGCCATTTCTGTGTATGCATAGATCTGTAACGAGACTAACATTTTAAAAAACGTCGTAATCACTGCGAATTGTACAAAAAGAACAGCAAAATTGTCCTTCCAAATCTATCCATTAGACTAAGCTCATCAAAGGTACGTTGGAACTTACGCGTCTAATCTACAAGTCGAAAGTTCATTATTTCAAAGATATCCTTTCACGTTCTTACTCCCCTTAATTAACTCCAATGTTCTACTGGAAGAACTATCTAATGTTTTGCATTAGATTCGAGTTATTAAGGATTTATTGGCCATTTATAGAAATTAACCAATTACGAAGCTTCGAGCCGGCTTATGTCTGTGCTATTTCAGGCAACCTGCGAACACATTTAAACTCAAAAATACGCTGATATATCCTTTATTGCATACTAACGGAACTTCCGAATGTTTTGTATTCCATAACATTCGATTTACAAAGGATCCAATTGTCGTATCCCCTTTTTAAATCGTGGAATATAACTTTTTTTAATAATCTTCGAAATTCAAAAAGAAAAATACGCTGATGTTATATTGTATACAATACAAGATGTTTCCAAAAAACTAGTTGATTCAAGGACTGCCATTTTTACACGGTTAGATTTCCAAGGCTAAAATTTGAGTTACACGACCTCAACGACATTCTGCGACCCTTTCTTAAAAATTATAATTTCACAAATTACTGTGTCGCCTGTTTTTCGTAGCTGGCAGAAGACAGGTTTTACTTCCCAACAGTTCTTACAATCTCCTTTTATGGGTCTCAGTACGTCTGAAAGAGAAAAAAACAATTCTCCTATTTTGTCTATCCCTGCCTTTCATTATTTCCCTTTCTAAGCACGCTTAAAAAGGCGCCCGTTCGAACGTCCCTCATCTCATCCTAGGTAACAGCGTAAACAGACCCCGGAAACATTTTCGCGGAAGCCTTAATAAACACCTACCACGGAAACGCCGTCCACACGTGGCACCATTTCAAGCAGATTCTCGACGAGGGTTGAACCAAGAACGCCTTCATCTGGCAACCGAAGCAACATTTCGCGAAACAATGCCACTAGTGCCATTCTTAAGTCTACTGTTCTTATACTGCCTCTAATTCCATAAATGTAAGTTAGATGTTATCCCTCCTTTCTTTTTTTCCTCGCTGATTTTCCAATCCCATTGGAAATTGACTCATCCGCGGACGTTTGTATAGTTATTGTTGTAATTTTATTGCTGCTGATATTGATGTATTTTCCGTTATTGTTAAAACCCATACCTCGCTTTTCACGATAAATGCGTTCCCGGAAATGACAGCGTGAAAGAAAACCGAACCAAGTTGAATAAATTTACCGATAGCAATGCAGGAGGTTACATTTGAGCATCGTCTTGAGCTCAACGTGCAATAATCTAGTTGTATCGTATTCAGGATTGCTTCCTTTATTGTAACTTCTGAATCGAAGTGAAAATACTTCATGAATTCCTAAAACTTAGATACCGTGCCAAAGTGAAATTTATGGTAAGTAAATTTTGAGGTAGACCTCTTTAAGTGGAAACCGAGCAAAACCGAAATCGTGTAAAGCGTTGAATAGCTATACTGTTTAACACCAATGGAAGTGCTGATGGAAATTCTATACAGGTTGGCATATGCTGGAATCGAAGAACTCTAGAAAAGCGGGAGAAAAATTCTTATCCAGGAATCGAACCCGGGTCTACCACTTGCCGGGCGGACATTCTACCACTAAGTTGCCTAGACAGACGTTGTAACTACAGACGCAGAAGTGTACCGTTATTGTTTTTTACGTTGTTGTTATTTGGTTAATCAGCTATAACTGGCCCCTTGCTGTATGGTGATTGCTTATGACTAAATAAAAATGAGAAATAAATAAACACAGTGCCGCAAAAATTCGATTTGAAGACTTTTTAACCACCTCAAATGTCCATCGGGAAACCAGCATGGATCGCTTTCGTTTTCATTCATACTACCTTCGAAATTTTAGTATCTTTTCAACGTCTCTCTCTCTCTTTATACCTTGTCGCATAACTCCCCAATGAAACCATATAACGTTCACTCTAGTGCCAATATATTAGAGAAATATATCCAACCTCCCACGGCTGGACCATAAAAAAACAAGGTGGCCTGCGATGTCGCGACACAGAATCGCCGTTCGATTCCGTCCTTGGCCTCCAGAGGAAGGCCCCAGACATTTCCTCTTGCCTTGCTTACCTCCTTTTTTCCGTTTCTCCGCCCTCCCACTGATACTACTTCCCCATCCCAAGGTAAAAACAACCACCTGCCGGGATCGGTCTGGTCTTTCTCCCTCCCGTTCCCTCCCCTTCCCCCCCTCTTCCACCGATAATGTTTTTCCAGTCGGCGCCACCGTGCTCTCCAGAAAAATCCCTAATGAAAAGTTCAGACGTGGGAAGGAAGGAGTAAGGAGCGCGGGCGGAACAGAATGGAGTAACCCCTTTATGAAACAACAGATGGCGCGACATTCGGGAAATACAATCCCAAGAAGACCGGTACCATATTTTTCGATGGCGTTTTTCCTCTCTACCCCGCCGCCGACCGCGTCGGATATCGCGCGTCTCGCGAGCCGCTTTTGGGTTGTGTTATTATACGGGTTAGCGTTTCATACCGCTGCGACTTGAAGGGCGACGGTGCACTTAAGTGAATGGTGCTCCGTGGAAGAGAGAAGCTCTCTCTCTCTCTCTCTCTTTCGGAGTCGTACAATTAATCGGTTAAGGCGGTCGGTGCGGTTACTGCGAGTATTACCCAAAACGGGCTTCTCGGCGACCTTGGGAAAAACACTGCCGCTCACGCGACCGAGTCTCTTCGGAGGAAAACGAAAGCGAAACGATTCCGAATGTGCGTGTAAAGGGAGTCTTTTTTTCCTATCTCCTTTGACTCCGCTCGTGAACGGATGTGAGCCATTGTGAAGAACGCTGACGAAGACTCGCCTGATATTTGATTAACATTCCTCAATGAACGCAAATGACTCGCAACATTTTATATTGTTTTTCTGTCCCGATTGCAATTTATTTGCCAAAAACTCTTCTTACTCCTGTAGTGTTCATCTGGTTTTCACAACCTTCTTGTGGTTACTGGAGATACTGATTGCGTCAATTTGATTTCAGCCACGAAACGAGCTCGAAAACATTCTCGATTGAACATTTTTTTCTTTCTTTCAAATAAAGACACTTTTTCATGCTTTTATAAATTTTCGATAAAAACTTTTCCTCAACATTATGTCGCCAAAATAGAATCTCATTAGAGAACTATGGAGCTCGTCTTATGCCCGAAAACCAATTTTAAAAACAGGCACTTAATTATAAAAAATTGAAAAAAAAACGCATTCCCTTTCAAAATTCGCATACCCCAGATACCCAGGCGCACCCTTGATGGGCAACCATCCACAAATCCCTCCCCTCTGCCGTACACGCATAAAAACAATAAATATATCGCCACATGGATTCCTTTTTAGAATCTATTTCCGGTGAATTACCTCCGAGGACGGTGTAGCCAAAATGCGCATCAGGTTTTTCGTAGCCTTGTTGCGACATATTTTTAAAAATTTGCTTATATATGAATTTGAAAACAGAGACTAATCAGTTATAATTATAGTTATAATGATAACGAATAAATATAAAACAATAGAAGACTCCAAAGTTAATTCACAGGGTTCCTGAAGAAACAAAAATTTAAAGGGCAAATTTGCGAGCCCGGCAAGAAAAAAACCGAAAAATCACACAAGCGTAACAGCAGATCGGTCTACATAATACCGTTTACCTTGAATGGAAACGAACCATCCATCGATCTCTTGAAACAACGTGAGGATACGACGGCGATACATAACACTCGGGAACGGTAAAAATATTAATGGCATCTGTTATTTTGCATAATTTTCAATCAAAGAAGTCACGCCGGTAAACTTGATAAATCGGCATCCGTGCGCGTGATTCCGCTATATTCCTCCCTCAAGAGGCGCGTTAAGAGGCGGCGCCGCCTTCTGGAATCCTAGCCGTTCGATTCTTCCGCCGCGAATCCGCAGCGGCGAAAGATCATACTAGTCCCTCGCCATGAACCCATGAAAGAATCCCAAGGATATCTTCCGAGCTAGGTCTCGTATTACTGAGACGGCGGGAAAGAAGACTTCCACCGAGGTTAACTTCCGTGACGAGTTCTCGCGGTTCGTTTGAAACATTTTAAAAAAATAATCTGCTTCGTAACTCTTAATCCGAAATGATGAAAAGCGTGGGGTATCTCCAGGCAGGAGGTGGATTAAGAAAATTGAGAGAAATGTCGGGCTCCGTAGAAAAAATATTCAGATGAATGGGAGAGTAAGGATCAGAGGAATGAAAACAGGGCGATATGTGGCGTAAGTAGGAGCGGAAGGGCCCGCAGAAAATTATTGCCTAATGGTCCATATCCTCCCTCATCCAACGAATGCATATGCTCAATTAAAACTGAAACCCATTGGCAAACCTACCAACATGCACTTATCAATCGATTATCAGGAATATGCTGAAAAGGTTAGGCTTTTTAAATTACTCTGTCCAAAAATAATGATTAACTGGAGAGCAATTCAGAAATTGAAATAAAAGAATTAGCTAAAAAAAATTATTTTTTCTGTATTCGGAAAAAATGCGAGTATCACCGGGGCTCCTCCGGGTCCCTGGTCCCGTGGCATTTGGCCACCCACGCCACCCTATTGTTACGTCACTGAGAGGAAAGAATATTAACCCTGCGTTTGCGCGGTTGTATATCGTAGCATCTTTAATGCGGCAAACCCGAAATATTCATTAATAATTTTTCTATTAACTTCGACATTTATATATATTTTAAACCCCTTCAGTATTCATAGAAACAATAATTTCTCAACGTTAAGGCGTTGGAAATGCATCCTTTCTTAATTGCTTTTATATTAACTACGAAATTTATCATTCCTTTGTGAAAGATAATTATACAAAGGTTTTTATTATAACTATCCCGTGTCTTTACTGTAGTCATCACGAACCTTGGCAATATACCGAAGGCACGAATATATATATATATATATATATATATATATATATATATATATATATATATATATATATATACACACACATATATACATATATATATGAGAAACAGAATTGTTAGGAATAAGGTGACTGATTATTCTTGTACAGATGACTGATTGAAACGAGAATAAAATGAGTTCATTAACTTAACGCCGTCTAGCTGGCGAACGAACTAACAACCCAGTCAAATGTCTCCGCCCGTCGCACTAACGGAGCGATTAAACAGAAAGAGATCAAAATGACGAAGAATAAATATGGTAATCAAGAAGTGAGAAGATGAGGGTTTCACAGAAAGAGGAAAATTAAGGTAGAATGTGTGAGTACAGAAAAGAACAAAAAAGAGCGAATGAGAAGGAAAGAGGGAAGCAGGAAATGTAACGGAAATGATAGAGAGATAGAAGCGGGGAGGAGACGAGAGATGGGAAAAGGGAAGAGTACAATAGGAGGAGGGGAAAGGAAAAAAGTAGATAAGGGAAGCAAAAAAGGGTGGGAAATAAGAAAATAATGATGGAGCGGAAAGAAGCCAATGGAGAAAGAATGCGAAAGAATGTCGAAATGATAGGAAAAAATAGCCAAGGTAAAGGGAGTTAGAAAATTAAATTTAACGAAAGACAGAAATTGAAAATAGAGAGAATCGAGATAAAATGTATAGAATATGAAATAGGAACGAAAGAGAGAGAGAAACAAAAAAATGAGGTATCTCTTTTAGTCGAAAAACGAAGACAAAGCGAAAGGGAAGTGAGCTACCCTCTCATTACATTCCCAGCCTTCCTTTCACATATACTGAAATATTTAATGCGTAGATAAAATCTTTCATGATAACGTATAATAAAGTTTTACAAGTAACGTATGTTTTTCACGGATTCCCCATGGATGGTTGAGTGTGGGAGTTGAAGGAGAAAGAAGGATAGAGAGATAAGGGGAGGAAGAGAGAGAGAGAGAGCAGAAGTTTGGGGAAGGGAGAGTCGGAAAAAAGTGAAAAAAATCGGAATAAGAAGAGAATGGAGGAAAGAGGGGGAGGGAAGGACCAAAAGTTATGAGAGAAAAAAGGGTGAGAGAGAGTGGGGAGAGGAAAGAGAGGGAGAAGAGGGGAGAGGGGGGGAGAGGGAGAAGAGGGGAGAGGGGGGGAGAAAGAAGGGAGAGAGGGAGAAAAGGGGAGAGTGGGAGAAACGGGGAGAGTGGGAGAAACGGGGAGAGTGGGAGAAAATGGGAGAGTGGGAGAAAATGGGAGTGGGAGAAAAGGGGAGAGTGGGGGAAAGGGGAGTTAAAGGCGGAAAGGGAGAGAGTGTTGGAAAGGGGAGTGAATGAAGGAAAAGGGGAGAAATGGGAAGAGAGGGGGAAAGAGTGTGAAAGGAAGAAGAGAATGGAAGAGGGAAAACGGGAAAGAGAGAGGAGGGGGATGGATGGATGGGAGGGAGTGAGTGACTGTAGCCGAGGAGCAGAAGTTAGTGAAAGAGGACGAGGCAGAGAGGGTATGTGAGAGGGAGGAAGAACAAGTGGCGCCAGCATCAAGGACGCCATCCCGCGCCACCAAGGAGATATATAATGCGGAGCGAGGAGCTGAAACAGAAGGAGGAGGCAGATAAAAGACAGACGGAGAGAGAGAGAGAGAGAGAGACTCCCAAGACTAGAGAGGAGGCAGTTTTTTTTATTTACATCTCCCGGTCGTTATTGGTAACCCTTTTCAAACTGCCTCCATTTAGAAGATAACACAAAAGCGAGACAACAAAAGATACGGGAGAGATTCAGAACTTTTTTCTCCCCTCCCGATCCTTATTTTACGTTATTGATCTCGTTCGGTTTTTTTAACGTGTCCTCGTTGGCAAGTGCTGGTTATCGAACGGGATGTGCGGAATGAATGTAAAGAAAATGATTAAAAGAATGTAGGAGGTAATTTATTCTCGGGCGTTAAAGAACTTCGCGTCCAAGGGCGGGATAATAAGTCGTCTGGATCGTTCATGTTCGTGCCGACAAAAGAGGTTCTTCCCTTCGAATTCCGCGGAGACGTTACTTAACAAAGGGGGAAATCCAAATTGATATACATAATTATCATGTATGCAAATGAGTGAGTTGTTAGTATGCGAGGCGGTGACGCAGGAGAGAGAGAGAAGACATACAGACGCACTTGCAGGTGGTACGGAAGGATGAGGGACACTCGGTTTGGGCAACCCTATAGAAAAAAAATGAATAACTGTTGCGAAAGAGCAATCGAAACAATTTTTAAATATGGCCAAGCGTGTTTTCTCCAGAGAGCAAATCAAGCAAGTGGAACGAAGCTGGAATGTTTCTTCTGGTAATTAATTGTTATATTCGCTATTATTCCACATAGATTCATCCTTTTCGGTATCTTTATGATTTTATTTTTGGAGGTATATATTATAAAAAACGAGCATATCAAATAATAGTCTATTAATTTCCATCAATTTTGCAGAAAATACTTTAGAATTCTACATTCTCGCAAAAACATTTTCTTCGCGAAAGGTTATTTTTCAAGAGAATTTCTGGAATATAGTCGATTAGTGATGTTAATACACAAGAAATCTCATCATATTATAAGTGATCCGTAGATCACAATGAATATCCAAAAGGCGAGGTAATTATATCTACCAAACCTTTCCTGACAACCTTAAAAGGCAATCTCCAGATTAGTTACATGAGTACGTTCGTTGCCTGTGAATCGCATCAAACAGTACCTAATTGGGAAGTTTGGCGCTCGAGGCAAGACTGAAAACCACCGCCTCCAATCTCTAATCTAATAAATAATTCTTTAAATTGTGTACCAATAAAAAATATTGCATTTGATCCAACAACGTTTCAAAATATTTATAACAAAATACATCCTCGTGACTAGTCAGTTGGCGCCCTCCCACCATCTAATCCCCCCCTCCCCATCACCCTCCCTACCACATTACGGTATTGGTATCAAACATTTTGGACCTCCATGTGTTCGAAACAACGCATCATTTATTTTAAAATCCATTTCTTGTTGTTAGCCATGAATTGAAGAGCATCTCGTCTGTTTAAAGAGACCATTTCTATTTGTAGATGGAGAAATAAAGCATTGGCACTTTTTCAGAAACTATATCAAAATGATTCAGTTACGTGCATCTGGATGTGATCTTATAAATCGATATTTTTTCATTATAAAATTATTCGTATAATGGTATGATAACGCTTTTCAATGCTGCTTCAGTTGTCGCTATCTTTTCCTGGAACCTATCCTGAGCACAAGGCGGGGTGCCGCTACATTTTAAACGTAACATTTAATCTGATATAATTAATTAGAAAATTTTATAATTAAACAAATATTTTCTGCGAGTGATGCAAAAGTTGTATTCAACTTCTAGATAAAGCGCTGTCCAGAAAAGGCGACGTTTGCTATAATGTGAGCCTTTTCAAGAAGAGACGTAGTGAATGGAAATGATTACCCTCTCATAGCAGATGTTTACCGGTTTCGATATTCCCATGATCGCTTGTCCCGAAGTTTGAAGTTTACTCTGCCTTCCCCTATGTCGGCTTAAAAATGCTCTCCAACTTGCTTGCGGGTACTAGCGGGAAGTTTCATTAAAGTTTACAAGTGCTTTCGTACCGAGTCGATTGACTATCCGCCTTTTCCTTGCTAGGAGATAATCAAAAGGCTAAATCGATAAATCTCCAAGCAACGGAAAGAGAATGCCATGTAATATAAGCCTAATGAAATAAAAATTAAATCATTAAAAACAATAAAAATATGCGATGAATTTTATACGAAATAAAACTAAATTTCAAATATGGGTGAAAAATAAGTTTTGAAGCTTTAAAATAGTCGATACGTAGGTTAGAGATTAAAATGATGTCCAACACAGGAAGTAATGGGTTGACGAAGCTTTATTTTCGATGCGAAAGAAACTTGAACTCGCAAACGAATATTTAGATTTTATTAAAAATCCTCTTAAAAGCTTCACTTTTCACGATTAAAAAGACTTTTCAACAGAAATGTTCTTATTGACTTGAAGTAAACAAGACAATGAAGGCAGTACTTAAAAAATAAGTTAGCTCGAAGGTAATAAAATTCGATTATTGATGCAACTATCTATGTTGGATCGCCTTTTTTTATCAATTATGCTACTACCAACAAGTATTTTAGGGTTAAATATTAATACGAATTAAAACACGTACGATTTTGCCAGTTGCTTCACCAAACTTTTACGAGTAAAAACTGAGATAATATTGTTGTCTTTTACTACCACTGATACCAAATGAACCAAACAGATACCTTCGCAGCACGAACAATGCCTTAATCGCCGTTGTCCAAAGCCATAAATTCAACATTTTTAAGGCAACTTCCTGAACATCATCTTGGTGATAAAACTGTGTTGGTGAGGGATCGGATTAAAGCGATAAAATCGTCACCAATCCGGTTCGCTGGCAATAAATGAGATAATTAAAAGGGGACGTTCAGAGCACAAGTTGTTATTTTTTAATTCAACTATTGTATCTATAGGAAAAAACGATCACTGGGATAACTCGAAATTAATAACTCCACGCCCATTTGTTAATCGACGAATTAAGGCCTCGAAGATCTAATTTAACTTATTTTAAAATGGGGTCGATTCTTAAGGATCTCGTCGCACACTTAACACAATTCACACCCCCACGAACTTCAGCCGATTCCCCGTACATTTTTTCAACGATCGGAGAGAGGACAACAGGAACGAAAACGCAAAAAAAATCAAGCGCCCATTTCCCCTACCTAATTTTTTCTTTTTTAGGACTTCCCTTTTTCCTTCTTCGATCGTTAAACGCCATTATCTCCTTTAAAAAAACGACCGTTCATCAGATTAAAAAAAGAAGAATCTTAAACAAAAAAGCGACGAAAAAAGAACCCTTTTTCGCGTGAAAGAGAGAGGAGGAAGTCATAGAGAGGTGGGGAGATGAGGACCGTCTGAGAGGGGAAAATGAGGAGTGAATGGACAAGAGGATAAAAAGAGTTGCAAAACAAGATTCTTTTTCTTTTTTTTCGAACCTTATGGCGAGTTTCCCATTTTGAGAGTGTGTGAAAAGAGTTTTAGGTTTCCAACCTTTCCAACCCCGAGGCGAGTTCCGAGAATAATGGAATCTCTCTCTATGTATCTCCACCCCTATGTTCCTAATTCGGAGGTCCTGAGGTCACCAGGCGCCTTTTATATTTTTTGTTTTATATGCCGGGGTATCCCGTCGAAGCCACGCCCGATCGAAGCACATCTCGCCCCATCCCTGACCCGATGGCCCTCGCCATCCCCTTTCTTTCTGCCAAACAATCACCTCCATACCGATACAGGTTTTCCCTCGAGGAAGACCTAGAAGTTGGAGCTCATTGCAAAAAATATGTCTCAGAAATCATATTTGTATGAAAACCAAGTCATAAGTATTTACGCGATTGTAGGTCGCAAGTTTTTAAACATTTATTTAACTCGGTTTTGGAAATTTCACACTGAAAATGGTTGACAAACTATGTCTATCCAGTAGAAATAAGAGTTGGTTAGTTAGTTGGTTCTAAATCGAGAAATAGTTTGTAAATTTGATTTTAACCATGATTTGTGCTCGATAATTCTCCTATGCACCGTGCATACGGTCCAATCCTATAATTATAAATTATATGTTATGTTATATATTATGTTACATATTATATATTACATATTATATATTATATCTTATATATTATATTATAATAATAAATCCTATAATTCGCCCAAGTTCCCATTTCTCATAAAGCATCCGGGACGAAATTTACTAATCAATCATGACGGAGTAATTGGCTGGGGGTGAGAGCAAAATTCCAAATTTTAGCGGACAAAACTAGATTGAGAATCATCGCCGATAATGCAACACATTTCGATATCTTTAAAAGTTATCCCTAAAGTAAACCACATTTCAATGAAGCAGCTTGCAAACTATGAGTTATGAGAGACACCAGCGCTATGAGGGAGTCAAATGTAACAGCCGTCGAAACTGTGCGATTGCATACTGCATCAGAAAAGTCCGCCGATTAAAGAGTTCCTTTTCTTCACAAGCCTGTTGAAATGAGGATTTACAGTTCGGTGTATTGAAATGGCGGAAAAATATCCGAGTGTTGCGAGATTAATTTAGGCGAAAAAGTATATCTTATCGCCTATAGCTCTTGGAAAAATGCACACGTGTCACACCCCCATTCCACTTCACCGACATTTAACATACCCTAATACCACTTCACACTCCGGTGAAGTACATTGGCCCTCACAAAAATTACATAAATGGTTGAACAGAATTAGTTGGCAAGTTTCTGAAGACGGAGTTCGTTCGTTGATTGTTTTCCCGCAACCAAACCATGCATAAAAGCGGAAAAAGATTCATCCTCATTTGTGAAAGGCATCTTGCTTACCTTTAAACTCAATGTATTCCTTAACGTTCTGTTTTGACCTACCCTCGAGGGTTTTCTCTTTATTCGATTCTCGCCGCTCCCCTTTTTTTCTCTTACAGGGTCGTCCACAGTTTCTCAATATTTTTTGGGAAACGCGCACGTGTTTTCATTCAAACGCAAAACCACCGAGAAGTTTCCGCCACGTAATTTCGTGATATGAGCTGTATTGAAATATGACGCCTGCGTCGGCATCCTCTCTCGTCTTAACGGGATTCGTCGGGGCGAGAGGCACGGCTTGACGCCCCCGCCCGACGGGGGACGCATTGGTGCACGCTCTCTTGTGTCCTAGCCGCAACGCAATGGCCAGTGGTTAACAGGAAGAAAAATCGTTATCCGCGAAAGATCGAACCTAGTAACCTCAGGGTGGAATACCGCTTCACCGCCATTTCCACACCCGTCCTTTCTCTCTCCCTTATTATTTATTTAAAATGCGTCACAATTTACCCTTAAGTTAGGTGGCAGCGAAAGCATTTACGCAAACGCCCTATATGCAATGCATAAATCGTCAATCTCTTCCTATATACGGATATAATGTGGCGTTGTTAAAATTAAAAACAAAATTAAAATTAAAACGACAGTTTAATCACACTTCGATTTATTCCACATAAATCGAAGTGCGATAAAACTGTGTTGTTTTAATTTTTATTTAGTATTTAATTTTAACAACGCCATATTATCTACTTATTACGGAATTCCACGTAGTATAGGCATCGTCCTTTAAGTTGATTGTACGACATACCCTAATAATTATTACTAGTGCCTAACATGAAGATTTTCGTGGGTTCAAGGTAGGCATTATCGGCTACTAAAACAGCAATAGGACTCACGAGGTCCCCCCCCCGTATATCACTCTGCCAAGAAATCCCCTACATCTCCTGCACTTAGGCACACTTGCATAAATTAATACATGTTAACTGAAAAAAGTATAATAAACAATAAAAATAAATTTAGTTTAATCTATTAATTTACTATGCTCTCTCTAGTTCGTCTTAATTCTCTATCTATAAATAGTTTTATCATGTTTTTTATATCTATTACTTTTAGGTAAGATATTGAGAAGAACAGTTTAGGTAACCTGTTTTATTCACTGACTTCCCCGTTTGGGAACTTTATCTTGCCATTCGTCCCTTACGCATCTCTTTCGCTATCAACTAGCTCAGATTGCTCGTTGTCAGACGCCTCTGCATTCCATTATCTTCTCGTCTCTATTTCACTCTCCCTTTTTTTTAAACGAACAATTCCACTCTTATCTCTCTCCTCTTTTATCCCTTCGCTTAGATGTCTCTCTCTCTTCCCCCTCTCCACCTCCGCGTCTTTCAACTTTCATTCGTCTTCGCCGGCATCCGCTTGCCTCCCTTTTATCCCATCCTTACGAAATCTCTCCTCCTCGCTCATTTCTCCTCGTCTGTCTCTGAAAACACTTCCGAGATTCCTTCATATCCAAACATCGTCTGCCTCGATCTCACTCACTTCCTCCATCCTCAAAAGTTTTACTCGTTTTTCTTCTTCTATTCGATTCAAGTCAAAGTCGACATTTTATATATCTCTGATTCGTCCCTATGAAAACCGCGTTTCTTACTATCGATAAAATCATTTCATTAAAAATAGGATTAACGAAATCGCCTTGTGGATTATATCAAATCGAAAAATTGCGTCACGCCAATATCTTTAAAAAGGTTATGAAACCAGATGCGTAAATTCGACCACAAAGCATTCTTCGTCAGTGGTTCATCACCAGTTGTCGATTCCAAATAAAGGCGTATTTCTTCTACTTAACTGTATCTATAATTTTAGCTCAACAATTCCCTTTTTTGTTAAACCAGATACGTATTTCGGCTGTAACGTAGGCATTATTGGCAGAAAATTATATTCTAAATTATAATCTAAATTATAATCATACATCAGTAAATCGCCACCGATTACGGCTGGTTTGTAAACTCACCGGGTTTTCCGCATCACTGCTCACTTATTTCCGGTTAATTTTTTGTACGATTTCTTCTTCGGTAACATTTTAAATGCTTTTTCCAGCCATATTTCCCTCTATTACTCAATCTCTCACTGCCACACTACGCAATACAGTAGCTATAGCCATGCTCATTGAGAATCACAAATTCAATGACGCGGCAAGCCTATTATAATGGCATGCGAGGACATGGAAATAGTTTGCAAAAAGATCTATCAATACGGAGCCATCAAAATCAGTGTGGAATAAATCGAACTGCTCGCCTTAGTTAAGAGGGATCCGCCAATTTTTCTTGCCCCAGGACCCGTGGCTCACTTGTTCCGCCAGTGCTGCAATACACCCTTGCTGATAGTCTTTTTCTCCTTCTTCCTCTCCTTTGATACATCCTTCACTATCATATTTTTCGTGCCTCGTGATTTCGATCCGTGTCTTCTTCCATTCTTCCACCACTCAGCCTTCTAAACGAAAAAGAATTCCTATGCCGCGCGAAGATTACTGCAGCGCCGCAAAAAAACGCAGAACCGCGATCCTTCCCTCAGGGTCCAAGGCCCAGTGTGTGTGCCACCTAGCACTACTTCCAGCAGAGATATCCCTCTGTCTTACTCACTTTCTCTCTCTCCTACGCTTGGTACGAAGGACAATGCGGACTTTATTATGCCACCCCGCAATCCGACCCGCCCAATCTTTAAGAGAAAAGGCGGCCTTATTGTTATTTTTTCGGAATAATTCGTTTCGCGCGTTACCGGGAAACCTTTAAAATGGGCGTCAGCCCGTCGTCTTCGTTACGCCATTGTTGGTTGGAATGGACGTCTCCTAGTTAACGGAGAGGGCGGAGGCATCCTTTCGCAGCTGCGGGTGAAAAGCTTCCCGGGATTTCGTCTCCGGGCTATGAGGCCGAGAAGGGAAATAACCAAGCGCAACGAATGCGTGATTTATGCGTGCGTGTAAAACTAAAAATACCTGGATAACATCCGGCGCTGCAATTTGAATCGAACGGCTAAAAAGTTTTCGACCGCTGGTAATCATTGTATGATTCTTATGGATTACGTAATATTGGAATTATCGTTAATTTTCCAGTGTCATGGTTCGATACCCTTCATCTTAAAAATCCAACAATCTCTCTCTTAAGTTCTTCAGTCATCCTATTTGGAAGTTTTCCTCTGAATTTTTTGCTCAGATGACATCTTCAAATGCGTAATTCTTATTTCTATTCTGTTATCACCATTCCTTCAGTCAGCACTCGTTAAGTTTATTTCACTCTTAGCTTCCTTTTAATTCTTCATATCATTTGGCATGTCTTTTCATCCCATTCATTATCTTACGCAATCTAACTCCGCAGAACATAATTCTTTATACTGAAACAAATAGCTTAAATGTTGTCTGAAAGTGATTTTTTCCGATGACCCCTTCCTTGAATCACCTCCTTCGCAAAGGAGGGTTTATGAACCATTTATATTCGAGCTCTATGCTATGAACAGTTCCATTATAAAACCCTTTTGCGCTAAAGAATCGAATGTGCGAATCGACATTAAAACCAAAACAAAAAATTGGCAAATATATAAAAGCCATTCCCTTCGCTAAACCAAAAATAAAACCGGTAATAAAAGGAATTACAAAAACCTAAAGCAGCATCGACAAACAAGTTTTTTCTCCAAAATAATTAAACTTTTCAAGAAGCAAAGCAATAATCGTTATGTTTCCCCAAAACCGTCATAAAATTGATGTCACTGCCACAAGACGACAGTAAAGTTTCCTCGAAACGCGACGTAAAAATTTAGGACGCTTACCAATTAAAAGTTAACATTTGGCACTACATAAACCCGTATAAAAACCAAACATTTCCCATAAGGTTTTAAGGCGAACGCAAACCCGATCAAATGCACCATAAATAAAAGGCAGCTCTCTAGTGAATTACGCTATCTTTCCTGGATGTATATACCTTCCATCGCCCTATGCAATCCATGAGCGTGAATTTCGGCAAAATAATATTTTTTCAGTAAACGTTTATTCTTCGGCGACGTTCAATAAAAACTGAGTTATCTCCGGTATGTTTTCGGTGTAACTTTACACAGCTTTTTTTTTAACGGCGACCTACTCCACCATGAAAAAAGCCAATGGAGTCGAAGATTAACCCACTTCGCCACTATCTCTCGGGGAAAAATCCCTCCACTCCTTAACGGGGATTAAAAAAATAAAAGGAAAGCACCGCCATGCTCTGAAAAAAAATACGAAGCTAATCCATTACAATCTTTCGTAGTCACCAACTGAGGTTTATCGCTCTCTGCCCTTCAAGATCGATAAGCGAAATAGTTGATCCATCGAGGCTGACGCTCGCTTCCTCCGCACTGCGACGCAATCTGCGACTCCCTGACTACGCACTAAACGACTAGGGACCCCATCCTCCATCCCGTTTCCCTCCTCGTCGTCTTCGTTTGTTTTTTCCTCCAGACTAGACGGCCCAAGTTCAAACGCGAGTATGGTCGATAAAAGCGACCGAATGTCCCCTCTGCCGGGCAACTGGAAAATTAAGATTCCCTCTCCACCCTGGCCCACTTGAAGGTAATCGAATAGAAACTCGATTTCCTTATCATCGACCGGGCAATAAAGAAAGTACATTAAATTCTCTCCCTCCCTCTTCTCCCACTATTGAACGTGGAAAATTGGCGTCCTAAAATATTCGGGCTACAATTTAGAATTTTCGTGTTATTGTCTATTACGGTTGGCGGCGTAGCTGCCTGAAATAGATGTACAGAGAAAAATACGTATGTATGTAGACTTAAAAGTTTCCACAAATTTCCTGGTGAAAGGAGAAATCTGGGTCGTGAAATTCTTATTGGAATTATTATAGCGTTTTTTCAGTTATCAGTTATCATCTGCTTTTCGCCAATTTCATAGGCTTTCATGTTTAAAAGAATATTAAAGCTGCCTCCTTGTGATAGACTTGAAGGAGGCAACCCAACCATTAAATCGCAAGTTTTATTTTAATTACTCCGACAAAAGAAGAGAATGAATAGTAGAAGCGGCTGTGGGGGTTATTAAAATTTTAATATAATTTACTTTTTCCAGATACATTTTGAGAGAAAAACGATAATTGGCTTAAAATTGAGATATGTATATCGACTATTCTCTTGAAACAAAACACCTGCAATATGACATGACTAATACATAACGAGGTGGATGTTGTTTCCTTGTCTATCGTTTTATCTTCTCGTAAAAACAATATTTCTCGTATTATAAATTATAAATGGTTGTCGGAGTGACGTTGATATTTCAATATGCATAGCGGTTTTTTTGAACAAGCAAAAAGAAAAACCTCACAAGCATCATAAACAAGAGAGGCAAAATACTCAAATAAAATAAGGAAAAAATTTATGGAACCGAAAGCCACCTTCAGCAAATACAAACTACTACAAATAAGTAAAACAAACGAGGAAATAAAGAAGAGGTTAGTGAAATGATTTGTGCGGAGTGTCGCCTTGTACGGAGCAGAAAAATGGACGCTTTGGAAAAAGGACGTTCAGTCCTTGGTAAGCTTCGTAATGTGAGCATGGAGATGAATGATGGAAACAAAATGTATGGATAGAGAAAAAACGAGCGAGTATCAAGAAGAGAAGAGATCGATAAAACAAATTAGTATTACAAAGAGGAAGGCGAACTGTATTTCTGGGGAGAGACTTCACATGAAAGGGAATGAGAGCAACCAAGAATTGAAGAATATTACGAAGAATAGGATTCAAGTGGAGAACCCGGTTTAACATACAATCACGGACCCGTCTGCGGCGTACAGATTATTAACTCCGACGATGATGATGATGACAGCTTTACGTACCTGATGTATAATAATCGGCACGAAAATTTTACTGCCGTAATTCAGCTTATCGAGAACGCGAGGACGTCTAAAATAGTATATCCATTCCGCGTAATAAACTGTCCGACCGGTTCTGGTCTACAAAAACCTAACAAAATATTCTTCGGCGCGAGATCGCAAAAAAAAACGCCTAAGACGAACGAGTGAAACCGTATAGAAATGACGAACATTAACTCCAGGAAAGAGGATTAAGCATCACCGAAAGTGTTGCACGAGTCTCCTTTAACATATCAACTTTCACACCAATAAACAACCCGACACATATCGTCTGCCCGAACGCCACCGGTTCCTCCCCGTCGCGTTATTTTTTAATTTTTCTAGAAATCGATGGAACGGGAGATAAAAATCGTTTTCGATTACTACTCCCCCCCGGAGGCTTGCTCCGAGCTCACGAAAAGACTCGCTTCGGCCTCCGAGGAGGCGAAAATCTCGGCCATCCGCATAATTTTGGGCGTGTGGATCAAAACGTCCGATCGCTCCCAATTGGCCCGGATCGCCTCCGCCACAGCAACCTATGGCGTTTCGAATGGCTAAGATAGGTGCCGCACGAATAAATCGATGACGTAAGGGTCGAAACTTAATGACCCCTTCGAACGCCGAATTTGAAAGAATAACGCCTTTTTCTTTATTCGATCGCCTTATAAGGGAACGGGAATCTTTCTCGGAAAGAACAAGACGTTGTCCAACGCGACCAGACACAAAACGTGGACTTGGAACTACTGTAATTTAAAAAAAAATATAAATCAGTTGGGGCTTATAAAATGAAGTTAGTTAGGTGTTTAATTGAATAAGTTGAAACTCTTTAATCCGGAAAGCTCGGGAATACAGAAGTTTTTGAACGGGTGTTTAGTATCTAATGACAGCACGGCTACTGTACACACGACCTAAGCCATAATTCTGTCTCTAACACAAGGATATGAGCGTATAAAGCATGGGAAGACAAACAAAGAAAAAATGGATATATCTATCGGTAAGGTTTCCCGCGCAAACAATCTGGTGTACAGTCGCTAATAACGAGGAACCCTAGAGCGCGGTTTCACGTATACGCGATTTCCAAAGACCAATTTATCCGATTTTTAACTAAGGATTTCTGTAGCGGAGAAATATCACGCAATTCGTCTTTTATCATTACTACCAGGCGCGAACCCAGGATTTTCTCTTGGGAGGGGTGGGGGGGGGGGGGGGGCTCAGCTCTAAAAATACATGGGTAGATTGCTAGTTGTTAGTAACTTCGCACGATATAAATATGCGTAATTCAAGAAGTATCTGTATAACGATTATAAATTATAAGCTGAGAGAAATATAAAAATATAAAAAGTGAAAATACACAATTACAAGGCTAGTAAGAGATCTTTTAAGGAGGGCCGAAGCCCGTCAGCCTCTCCTCTCGGGGCGCCCCTGATTGTTCCAGTGTACATTTTGTCTCTTTATTCCAGTGCCGAGTTTAAAAATGAATTTTATTAGAATATCTACACTATGTGAAAATTATGTTATTTATGCCCATTTATTACTATATTATACCAAGTTTTATTTTATTAATACAATTTTATTAAAGAGAATTTGTATTACTTTGATATTAACATATCGATGTATTATTTATTATATTATGTCATGTTTTAGTATATTATTCGGAGTTTTTATATCGGAAATTAGTCCATATCCCTCTATTTCTCATAGACTTAAGGTATCATATAACGCTGTTTACTATCACACGGTGTTTTACAGGAACGTACCCCTCCCGTTATAGGAGTGACGACTGCACCTGGCCCGGCTGTGATCATAAATGAAACGGACAATTATTACTTTTTACGGACGTTTATAACGTTTTTAAATTCTTTCTCATGCTGTGGCAGACAGAGAACGTGAAAATCGAATAGGACCAAGGATGTTTTTTTCGGATTGGCCAAAATTCCGGGACCATTCCGAGCCTGGGATGTTTTCACGTTCCACATAATTCCGCACGAGAAAGCTTCAATTGTACATACAAGACGATCATTTGTCTATTTGCATAATACGGTTTCTAACACATAAGCACGAGTCGTGAACTATGAGCTTTCGCAGATCGAGATGCCGCTTTCGGAGCGAACTTGCCCAAAACTTAAGAATGCAATGGAATAACATAATTAACCTGTGTAGCTAATTTAAAAAAACTCCGCTGGAAGTAATCTAAGACAGGGTTCGAAAAATCCCGGACGCCAGGTCGCCTAAGATTTTCATGCTGGCGCCTAGATATTGTATATGCGTGCTGTAGTTAGGTAGTTAGGTTTTGGTTCTATTGTAAGCACGTGGTGTAGTCATATTGTAGTGTCGTGCTCAGCAGTAGGAGCAGCAAAATATAATACAAAATATCTGTCGGAAGCATTCAAGTTCCTGAAAATAAGTGCAACTTTATATTCTCTTTTGTAAACTACGTTTTCAGAATATCATTAGACTTTTTCAGATGTAGAAGGTTCATTTTCTTATGTCCTACTAAATAATGTGACAGAAATAAACGTGCATGGCTTAATTATTGTAGCAGATTGGTATTTAAATTACTAAACATTTATTTTTCTGACGATGAAAAATATCCGCCAAAATTATGTAACTGCGCTGGCTCCTAGGTTTTGGATCTGGCGCCTAGATTTTTAAAAAAATTGCCCAGCTCTGATCTAAGACAACACTTGGACAAACCACTAACGTTAACTTACCTAATTCACCTTTTTCTTCGGAACCATAATTCATCATTTTCTTGGGAAATTTAAATTCGTTTTTAATTAGAAAAAACAACCATAAGCTACATCGTTCTTTTCATAAAACTGTCAGGAAGGAAGCGAGGCGGAATCCTGGATGCACAAAACTGTCACACGCGCGCCGGGAAAAATTCCCGAAAATTTACCGTGTTTATCCCTCGAGCGAAGCTCGTATCCCGACACACCTCCCAGCTGCCCCCACTCCTTCGATTCCCTTGTGGTATCGCCCATCCTCTCTCTCTCTCGATATTTCCCCAACGGCGTCGAAGACCACGCCTATTTTTCTCACCTCGGCCTTTTCAGCCACCAAAAGGGGCATATCTCCTTCTCCGGTCATACCGCGACTAAACCGCTTCCCCCCCTCCGCCTCTATCTCGCTCCCTCCCACCTCTCTCCCAATCCCACTCCTCCGCGTGCGGTGGTGGTCACGGATGTGTGAAGGCGTTTTTTGAAGACCTCAACGTACGCGTTGCTGTGCCGGCCGCTAGGAAATTCCCACGAGACTTGGGTCAAGAAAAAAACTAGTAGCAACAAGCGAGTCAGGCATCTATAGTCGTCACGGCAAGGAGGCCCACGATGACAAAAGTCTACACCTGCAACCTTTTTTCCTCTCGTAACCGGCCAACCCAAAATGAAAGAAATACTGCCTCATCGGTGCATCCGCCAGAAGTTATAAAATGAAAGGGACTTCTGTAGTTTCTAGAAGGAATGACCTGTGACGCACTTATTCTGTTACGATTGCAAAAAATACCTTTTCTAGTTTTGGAAACATCAAAAGGTTAAGAGATAGTACATACTTCTTGTTCCTAGCCTGCTGTCCATGATTATTTAAAGAAAAGCGATTGATGTTCCGAAATTTCCGATTGCATGAATTATAAATTGCATCTATTGGTTGGAATTGATTTACGTTTCACTTTTAATAATATCGCCCTTAGAAATAAGGTTATTTTAATCTAATGCAAATATTAATACTCGTATAATAATGTAAACAGCATCTTACAATTTCAAATACTTAAGATGCACATACACAAATACAAAACATGCATGTACTACAGACAGTGCCATAGCTCAAGT
The DNA here is from genome assembly GCA_028673005.1 of Tanypteryx hageni. Lineage (NCBI taxonomy): Eukaryota > Metazoa > Arthropoda > Insecta > Odonata > Petaluridae > Tanypteryx > Tanypteryx hageni. The sequence continues at coordinate 82,426,337 of CM054113.1, read as the reverse complement.
ATGGTGAAGGTGTTATTTACCATAGCCGCGGCTAGCGAAAGGTGACAAGCTTTCCCTCAAAAAATGCCAGTTTATTTTCCAACGAATAATTATTAATTTAATACTCAAATGTTAACGTTATTTTTAATAAAAAGCTAGTATTCCTTATTATAACGCAGGAAAATAATGTATACATAACTGAGATGTTTCCTACATTTCTTTCGTAGGCACCTTATCTCCCAGCTATGCCTCTGACTACAAAAAACATTCAATGATCTTGAAACCCCTTTACTGCATATAAAAAATGATAAGTAGAAATAGCCCTTTTCTTGCTGCCATACCTACCCAGCCAATCGCAATAATAACGCGAGAAGAGAAAGTTTTCTGCACGGAACGTTTTCGTACGACCTTGCATTAAACTTTCCACTTAAAACAATGAGTGCTAAAAACCTTCGTGAATAAGACGCTAAAATGCTTTTTGCGCAACATGAGCGAATCGACTTTCATTCTCCGCGACCTAACGTGGGTACCCGGGTCATACAAAATGAGAGTGCCAGAATGTTGAAATAAAAGTCAACTTTTTAAGAAATATTAACCTTAATTACCGTTGTGAAAGAGCCACCATTGTAGAAAAACTCGGGGAAACAATGGATACGGATGTTTGCGAGCGCCGCCAGGCACTGGAATAAGACCGCGGGGCAGAGCAAGGCAAAAACAAAAACGTCTTACGTTCGAGTTCGAAAGATAGGGGGCGAAAAATTGATGACGGGGTTCCCTGCGAGAAGAAAGCGTAGAAATGAACAATTTTCAGCTCCTAATTACGTTAAAATTTATCACGGCCTCGATAAATCGCGTTTTTTTTAAATCGCCTCCCTGTCATTAGGCAAACATCAAATCATTCCTCGCTAAATCACAACTCCAATCCCATTGCGAAGGGGATAATGGAAAAAGAAATTTCACAGGAAAGAAATACAAAAAAAGTCATCAAAGTGAGAAAACCAGCTTGATGACAAAAAATGTACACACCGATAGAAACACTAATCTGCGCGGAAAAAGAGAAATTTTCCACCTCGGATATTCGAATAAGGCAGTGTTTTTCCAAGTACGGGTCGCGACCATAACGAGCAAAATGGAAACCTCGACGCATAACCCGCTGAGATATATAAAAAATGACGGAACGAAATTTTACTATTACATAAATGCCAATATTTTCATTTAGATAGCCTTATATTGCGAGTTAATTGAATATCAGTCAAAAACTGTTTCTTCATGTTGTAATCCCTTTCGCTGGGTCGCGAGGCAGAAAGTTTGAAAAACACTGGAATACGGGAATCTTAATTTTTTAATATTCGAAGAGAATGAGCTTCCAACACGAGGATTAAAAAAACAAAGATTTTCCCTCATACTTGCTTGAAAACTCGTATCGATTGATGGCGGAAATGTTTTCCAGCGAGTCAGGAAACAGCTGGAGTTTTTAAGTATGTATTTACGTGCAGCGGTAGGGAACTGAGCGGGATTGCATTTCGGATTGATGGGCGCCGACACGCGTGACCCCATAATCGGACAAGCTCGAATCACGACCCTTCGAACTGCTCGTTGCATGTTTAACGGCAAAAAGCGGACGACGATCCGTGGCGAGAGATGGGCCAATAAGGCAGATGAAATTTCCAAAACAAAATTCTTTTCCACGTAACGGTGATAGAAACACGATAGGTATAAAAAAGATAAAAGTTTATGTTCCCGGTTAAACAACCAGGAAAAAACGGTGCATATTTTATTTCATCTCCCATTTAAATAATATCGCGATTTATAGCATCGATATGGATTATAAAATTGGCCACCGAAGCCACAGTAACTGAACAGATTTATAAGAAGGACATTTTACGGTTTTCGTATGATATCGGAGATTCACCGTTTGACTTTATTTGGATCATTAGCTGCACAGATAAAAATATCAATATCGCCACTTATCGGATCGCAAAAATGCCACTCTGCATATTCCAGCAGAATCGGAATTATACCTATTATCATATAATCAGGTTTTCTACCTTTCGATAGGTTTTTGGCTCACCCAACTTGGTATGTCCCATCCGAAGCCTTTCTCTTTGTACACGCACAACCGGCCCAATTTTTTAAAACATTCAAGATTCCATTGCACTTATCATCCCTTTGCCTTTTTCATAACAATCGTTACATCTGCCACTTCTTTCAAAAGAGAGTACCCTTTCCAAGTTCGACCAACCCATTTCTCATCTCCTTCTCTGTCTTCCTCCACGGTGTTTACAATGTTCGTAATTCCTTTCTCTCTGAGTCCAACTAATTTCGCCAGCATACGCCATGTTCCAATCTTAAAAGCCACTAACCCGCTCACATCTTCTTTCATCATAACCCATGTCTCACAAACATATAATGCTACTTTCCATACCAAAGTTTTCACCAAACTCCTTTTAATATCCTCGATTCAACTACCTGTGACCAACTCTTCTCGTCTCATAAATGCCACATATCCACAGGCACAAAAAGGGATAGGCCAAAAGCGATTTGCGCGCCACTACTTTTTATCCATTTTTCTGCTTATTGATTAGCTGTTCCGTATTTAAGAATATCCGACGAAGAACGATCAATGCTGCCGTTGAAAAGTAGCTGAAACGGCGGTGAAAAGAGCCCATCGTATTTCTTTAAAGAAATTTTATATAGGAACAAATGCACAGTGCTGAGGCTCGAAAAATTACCCAAAAGAAATTTTCTATAGGAAAAAAACTTCCACCCGATGGAAGTTCAAAACTATTTGGAACCCATCGTGCAGAAAATCGCCAACCCGTCGCAAAAATAAAAACTACGAATAGATACCGCTAGTATCTTCTGCAATTTAACCGATAGTGCAGACGCGGAGGAATCCTGGTGCATATTCAGAGATATGATGCGAGAGTGTACAGATAAATTTATTCCGAGCAAACTGAAGCGTGATAGTGCAGAGCCTAGATGGTACAATCAGGAAGTAAGAAGCGCTCTCCGACGCCAAAGAAAACTCCACTCTCGCGTAAATAACACATCCTCAACAGCTACGGTCGAACAGATTGCAATAATAAGGCATCAATACAAGGAGGCGCGCTCCATAGCCAGAGTAGCAATGCGTAATGCGTTTAACAATTATAAAAAGAAGGTTTTACAGGAAAACTTGAAAGAGAACCCAAAAGCATTTTGGTCTTACGTCAGGGAAGTTCAAGGTAGGGGCCCCACTATTGCGTCACTGCGGTCGGAAACGGGAAACGTAGTTCACGATAGTATGGATAAAGCAAACCTATTAAATCATCACTTTCAGAAAGCTTTTACTCGTGATGACGATGAATGTGAAACCCCTATTCCTATGCGTCAGGGCGATTCGATGGAAGATTTGGTATTTTCGGAAAATGGCATCGCGCTCCAACTTCATTCAATTAAGCCAAATAAATCTCCTGGACCGGAGGAAATTCCCGCGCGTGTAATGAAAGAATTAGCTGCTGAAATCGCGCCGTATTTGAAAATTATATTCGAGAAATCCATTAGAGAAGGAGTAGTTCCTAAAGATTGGAAGGTGGCACATGTTACGCCCATCCATAAGAGTGGCGACAGAGAGAACCCCGAAAATTATAGGCCGATATCCTTAACTTCATTATCGTGCAAGATACTTGAGCACATAGTCTTTAGCTCTGTAATGCGCTATTTAGATAGTCATTCATTGCTTAGCGGATGCCAACACATTATTGTTAGCAACACAATGCGTTATCTTGAGAGTAGATCGCTCTTAGTCAGCTGTCAACATGGCTTCAGAAAAGGTAGATCCTGTGACACCCAACTCGGTCTGTTTGTGAATGATGTTTTATCATGCGGCGAAAATAATAAGCAGGTCGATGCAGTGTTCCTTGATTTTAGAAAAGCTTTTGACAAGGTTCCCCACCGTAAGTTGTTATTAAAATTGGGAAATCTTGGCGTTAATGTTAAAGTCATTAACTGGGTTCGCGCTTTCCTTTGGAATAGAAAACAAAAAGTAGTCATCGATGGTAAGTCCTCGAGTGTGGCAGATGTAGTCTCTGGAGTGCCGCAGGGTAGTGTGATCGGACCTATGCTTTTCTTGCTTTATATAAACGACATCAGCTCAGTTGTAAAAAGTAATATCAGGCTTTTTGCGGATGACACCGTAGTCTATAGAGAAATTAGTGGTCCTAGCGACCATCGTCAGCTTCAGGATGATCTGGATGCGTTATCTGTTTGGTGCAAGGAATGGCAGCTAGAAATCAATCAGAAAAAGAGTAACGTTCTAAACTTTTGGAAATCTAGAAGCCCATCGTCCGTGTTTACCTACTCGATAGATGGTGAGATCATTCCTGTTTCGGAATCCGTGAAATACCTCGGGGTAACCTTGAATCGTGACCTGTCTTGGGACACCCACATAAGACGAGTGATAGGTGCGGCAAATAAGAAGTTGGCTTTTGTGCGTAGGATAGTCAGGAAAAGCACGGAAAAGGTGAGAGAATCCTGTTATTTATCGTTGGTTAGACCTCAAATGGAATACGCAGCAGCGGTTTGGGATCCATATCAGAGGGGACTCATAAAGGATTTAGAAAAAATACAGCGGCGAGCAGCTAGATTCGTGAAAAAGAATTACGATAAAAAACAGAGCGTTACGTTACTCATTGATGAGTTGAGTTGGCCATCGTTGAAAGATCGTAGATTACAGGCGAGACTTAAACTTCTAGATAAATATAGGTCGGAGATATTCGTAAATGAAATGAAGGATATTATTCGACAACCAACGTATATCGGACGGAGGGATAATGACGACAAGATTCGCGAAATAGATAGTAGGACGGAGAGGTATAAGGAGTCCTTTTTCCCTAGGACAATACGTGACCACAATAGATAACAGTGAATAATAATAAGTTAGGAACTTGGTGCGCGGCACCCCCTGCCATCCACCGTCAAGGTGACTTGCAGGGTAATATGTAGATGTAGATGTAGAACACGGATTCCGGAGAGGTAGATCATGCGAAACGCAGCTCGGCCTGTTCGTGGACGATTTGTTGCGATGCGGAGAGAAAAATACTCAGGTCAATGCCATATTCATTGATTTCAGGAAGGCGTTCGATAAAGTATCTCATAGGAAATTAATTGCGAAGTTAGGACAATGTGGTATCAATTCGAAAGTTGTCGGTTGGGTGAGAGACTTCCTCTCGAATAGGGAACAGATAGTTGTCATCGATGGGAAATACTCGTCCCCCGTTAAAGTTGCTTCGGGTGTTCCTCAGGGAAGTGTATTGGGCCCTCTGCTCTTCTTAATCTATGTAAATGATATGTGCTCGGTTGTTCGTAGTAAAATTAGGCTTTTCGCCGATGACACCGTTCTATATAAAGAAATAAAAAATCAGGAGGACCATCAGTCTCTGTGTGAAGACTTAAGAGCCATTTCAGCGTGGTGCAAAGAATGGCAAATCGAAATTAATTATACTAAATGTGCCGCAGTCACGTTCTGGAAAAGTAAGAACAAAGATTTAGGTTTCGAATATAAAATAGATGAAATGAGTATTCGACAAGCTGAGTATGTAAAATATTTAGGAGTAACCATTTGTCGAGATCTTTCGTGGGACATGCACATTCGTCGAGTTATAGGCGCGGCCAACAAGAAACTGGCATTCATAGGTAGAATAGTACGGAACACTACAGAGAAAGTACGCGAAACATGCTACTTATCACTGGTAAGACCACAAGTGGAATACGCAGCGAGCATATGGGATCCGTACGAGAAGGGACACATAATTCAACTAGAAAGAGTACAGCGCAGAGCAGCTAGATTTGTAAAACAAAAGTACGAACATAAGGAAAGCGTCACCTCTTTATTGAGCGATTTGAACTGGGTATCACTGGAGGACCGTAGATTGCACTCAAGGTTGAAACTTCTAGAGAAATATAGGTCAGAATGTCTAAAAGAGGAGGTAGTGGGAATAATTGTGGCACCGACGTACATAGGTAGAAATGATCGAGACGATAAAATACGTGAGATCGATTGTAGGACGGAGCGTTATCTAGGCTCGTTCTTTCCGAGGACAATAAGAGATCACAATAGGAAATTTCGAATTGCGTTAGACAATCTTTAGGTAGGATTTGGTGCATTGCACCCCCTGCCACCCACCAACTTGGTGAATTGCAGGGTAACTTGTAGATGTAGATGTAGATGTATCTCGACTTTCCTCCTCTCGCAACCATCTCCTTACGGAAAGATCGGGAGCGGAGTTAGAGGCAGTAAGGATGCAGAAAGAGGAGATTACGGAGCATGGGAGATAAAACGGGACGAGTATTACTTTCCCACGCTGCAGGAGGAATAAACCAACCCCCCTCTCTCCCTTCTCTCACCCCTTCTCTCACCCCTTCCCCACCCGCCGTGCAACATGCGCACCATGCTGCATCATATCGAGACCAGTTTCAGGTTTGTTTCCCGAACCCCCACTCTCTCACATCCACCCACCGATCCCACCCTTTTGGCCTCCCTCCCTCCTCCCATATCCCAGCAGAAGGAAGGAAGAGAGAGAGAAACCGGAAATGAAGAAGATTTAAATGGGAGAGAAGGGGTTGGTTGGTTTGGGTTGGTCGTAACGGCGGCGGTGGCAATGGCTCTACCAAATGGCCAACATGGCGATTTGCATGGATGCGGAAGGAAGCAGAGTGACACAGTTTATGGCGTCGGAGATAGGTACGCGACAGCTAATCGAAGGCTCGGTCAAGGTTAGGGCTTCTAAATTGGCCGCAGCCGTTGCACGGTTTCCATGGAGGATGTCTAAAAAAAACGAATGTGGATTTGGGTCGCGGAAAATACGTTGCTCATTTGTTTTGTAAGTTTTTTTTGCGAACTCATTCCTCTCCACTTATAAACATTTCGAGATGGATGTGAAATTGATCGGAAATAGCCCGGTAAAAAAGTATATATTTCCTGGAATATATATTTTTTAGACGGAATCCGTTTCCATGGGTATTTTTTCGGGTGTTTTTGTAGCATGGCGATTTTATTTTAGGAACCTAAACCCAATTGCTGCCCTCGTTTTTTAGATTAACGTTTGTCGCGATGGCGCAATCGATATAAAAACTTTCGACTGCCAATTCTCTGATAAAAAATGTTTATTTAAACTCGATATCCATTTCAAGAATGCATCTGGGTCTCGACTGATTCTTTTTGTTGTTAGGTTAGAAAAAGTCGTTGATTTTTCAAGAGAGATATTTTTGTAAAGAATGTTATCTCTTGTGAACCATTTTTCATTAAAATGACGTATCTCACTCGCGCACGAAAGCTTTTCAGCTGCAATTACAGCCCACCTAATTATCTCGTCCGCATCCGTGTCACAAAAATTAATTTGTTTTCTTGTCATTTCCGCCTAATTCCATGAAAATAGCCGCCTCTTTCCCCTGACTGCGGTATTATTATCCGTAAATTAATTTTTCTCGTGCTTGAAAATTGTTATTGACGCCTTTAAAATTTCTCATACCATTCCAACTCGGAAGTTCACGAGTATAATTCATTAGCACTGATTTAAATCGTTTTTATCTCATTACATCAGCTAGGACCATTTATCTTTCACAGTTATTAATATTATGGCAGAAAATGCCTTAAATGCATGCCACTGAAAAATAAATCACAGTAGGAATGATCTCGATTTTTTCCTAAGATTTCACGGTTGGATAATGATATTTATACGCATTTGAAGCTACATACAGAGGAATTTTAGTTATGTTTCAGCAACAATCAATGCATAGTACCATAAAACCCTCGGTAATACTATCAGATTAAAAATATCCTGACAAACAAAAAACGTAGGCAGAATCACTACTCCAGGAAGTTTGCCCTTACCAAACACAAAAAAACATTTCGTGGGAAGAAATAGTTTGGTGTCAATCAAAATTTCCGAAAGCTTTCTTACACAAGGCGGGTCAACTGCTTATTTTTTCAAAACACGAATGCCTACGTTTCAAAACCAAGACCGCGACATGAGCGAAGAAACAAATGACAGTATAAAGGTGTCGGCAAAGTGAAACGAGGTCGCAAGACAATGTGCACTTCGCGCCACTTTGCGGCTTCAAAGTGAAAGGGATTAATGCGAAGAAGAAGACCGTGCTTCATCAGAAAAGTGAGGACAGCACGCGAAATCCAAAACAAGATTTTTTGTTCTTCTATACAGCTGAACCTCGAGCAGGTATTGTACCGTGTTATGTATAGGTCACTCCGACGTCTTATAACTTATTGAGCCTTCAAGCAACTGGACTGTTCAAGCATTTCTAACCAAGAGAGAGTATGAAATAGAGGTCGATTAGAGGTCGATTAGAGGTCGATTAGAGGTCGATTAGAGGACGCTTGGCAGTCGCATGATTTCATCGATATCGATCATATCGATATTTTTAGCAAAATGAATCCTTTCCGCAATCGCCTTGCATAGCGACGATTTGCCTTGAACTATACATAGTTGGCAGTACGCAAAGACGCACGATGGAAGTTATTTTATGAACGGTCCTTGATAAATGACGTTGATGAATTGACTCTCACCATTGGTTTGAGCGTCATAAATACAGGAAATAAAGCTATTGTAACATGAGAAATACTTTAAAGGCGCGGTTTTCATTACTAGATACATGATATATTAAATCACGTGGTTGTAATAATGTGTACAAATGATTTTTATAATCCTACACAGAAACATAAACACCTACGTAAGGTGAAGCTAGGTTAATACGAACACGGGATTCGAGATATGACGTAAACGACGACCACCTTAGTGTCGAAGGATTAGAACAACTACAATTATGTGCAAATTTTCTCGGAAGTAACGCCTTTTCTCACTCTTGCAAGAAGCATTAATTAATATAATATTAATGCAGGGTATTTTTGCGAAATCGAGATACCGTACTATCAGCATATTAAAATAACATTACACGAGGAAGAGACACTGGATGAGTTACTGTATTTCTTTGAACAGAGCTCATGGTATGACCAGGGGCGAAGATGCCGGAGGGCGTTACGGGCAACCTCACGGATCCCCGACATTTTTTCAAACACCAAAAAGAATAGAAATTTTATTGTGAAATAGATCAAATTAAAAATTGTTAGCTTCCCATAGAAATAAAAAAACAAGATGATATAAACAGAACTTATGCTGCCTACTTTCCATTTAATTATTCATTTAATACTTATATTGGCTTAAATAGCTTTAAAATCATCGCGGATATGTAGCTCTTTGTGTTCTCAAATTTCATAATTTAGCGTTATAAAATACTACAAATACATTCGAACTGAATATTAAATTGATCACGCGTATTTGTGCGGCAAAAATAACGCGTGTAGGTACGTATTAGAATATACCGAATCTGAGTCCAACAATAGTTGTCGCTATGGCAACACTCTTGTAATGAGTGATAAAAACTGCAAAAACACCATTATTTACGCAAAGTTCTACGAAATACGATCAATAAGCTAAATTCTACGATAAAAATTAGAATCTCAATTCATTTCCTCAGAGAATAGTACAAAACTCGCTCCGATATAACAATTTTAAGATATTTTAATGTGCAAGCGAAAATTACCCTGCACGATGGAATTCAGATTTCCCATGTAAATCAAATGGGGAGGATACTTCCTGAAATCGAACCCGGGACTTCAATCTTCGCAATAAAAACGGTCCTCGAAAGCTCGGCCCATGTAGAAAGAGATTTCCACCAAGTTTCATGAAAATTGGTCTCATGGTTCAAAAGTTAATAGACAGACAGAAACAACGACAAAACTATAAGCCTATTTACAATCTGGAAAGTAGGCTAAAAATTGTAATTTCCACTAAGAACGAATTTAATCGACTGGTTTCGCCTGTTTAGTGGAAATTACAATTTTTGTTTTTAAGTCTATTATGGAATCTTTCCAAAAAGTCGAGCCTTCCCAAGTGGAATTTGTCCCCATAGACACATATGCTCTATTATGATACGCATTAGTCAGGGCCAATTATATATATATATATATATATATATATATATATATATATATATATATATATATATATATATATATATATATATATATATATATAAACTTTTAAAGAAAAGGAAAGGTAGTGATGAGGGTGGCAAACAAAGTGTTGAAGGAAGCCTAGTGGACACTTACCAAGTTGAGGATCAAGTTGGCAAGCTGCTGGGGGCGTATATATATATATATATATATACACACACACTAGCGTAATTGTCCGTCAAATATGACGGGTATGCGTGGATTAAGTATTAAATTTAAGGAACTTCCCAGTCTTGCTCCTTTTCTCTCTTCCTCTCTCCTATCCTCCCTCTCTCTCCTTTCTCTCTCCTTCACTGGAAAAATAAACTAATTCTATACCACCCTTATTTCTATGTACCTTCCATCCTACAATATATCCATTCCTTCCTATCTCCCTCCCCACATCCCCCTCTCTCTTACTCTACATCAATATAGTGGTTTCGATAAGCAAGATAATGCAAACTAAATCCCAGTCCCATTAGGATTACGTAATTTCCTACGATAATTTAAGACAACCTATACACTCGTATATATATATATTACACATATGTGGGTTGAAACATCAATTGATTCTCGAAGTTTAACAATGACGTGGTCCGCAAGACAACATCCCGTTTAAAAGCCGATATTTTCCCAAAATATGTGATTTAAATGTTTAATATGGGAGATTTCGAACGGTAGGCGGAAAAAGATGAATATAATAAGAAACTTCATTAATATTCCTAAAACATAGTTCATATTTGAAGGTCGTACGTCAATTCTTTCAAATTTTAATTTCCAAAAGAATAAAAGCCTGCACTTTAAAAAGTCGCTTTTTACGTGTTATCTTACGGGAAATGGAGTCGAACCCGGATCTTTTTTCGTATTTTGTTTTCGTCATTTAATTTTTATATTTGAATCAAACATTCCTGCGAAATTTCAACCTTTCATCTAATCGGGAAGTGAGTATGTGTGTGTGAGAGAGAGCGCGCGCACGCACGCACGCGCACACACACACACACACACACACATATATATATATATTATATATCAGCTCATGACGATGAAGAAATAGATGAGATCTATGAGCAAATTAATGAAATTTACGAAGAAGACGGAAGAGGAAAGGTAAACTGCATAATAATGGGAGATTGGAACAGCATAGTCGGAGAAGGACAGGAAGAAAAGGTTGTCGGGCAATACGGACTTGGGAAGAGAAATCGAGGAGGGGAGAAACTCGTAGAATTCTGCATCAATAATGACCTTGTAGTGACTAATACATTGTTCAAAAACCATAAACGAAGGTTATACACATGGAAAAGCCCAGGAGATAGAATGAGATGCCAAATAGATTACATCCTTGTAAAACAAAGATTCAGGAACAGCATAAAGAATGCCAAGGCATTGCAAGGAGCAGACATTGATTCAGATCACAGCCTTCTAATACTTGACGTGAATACAAAGCTCAAACAAATAAGAAAAACGAGAAGAGAAAGACAGACCTGGGATCTAGAAAAACTGAAAGAAAGGCAGGATGTAGTCAGCATGAAGTTGGAAGATAACCTAAGAAAGTTGGAAAACAAACCGAAGACCGTCGATATAGAATGGAATGAAATTAAAACCAGTATCAAGGATACCTTGGATAAAGAGATTGGAAAACTAGAGAAGAAAATCAGAAAACCATGGATCACCAAGGAAATGCTGGAGAAAATGGATGAGAGACGAAAATGGAAAAACGTAAACAGTGAAGAAGGTAGAGCCAACTATAGGCGTATAAACAATGAGTTGAGAAGGGTAACAGATAAAGCTAGAGAAAATTGGATAAAAGGAAAATGTGATGAAATAGAACAAATGGAGAAGTTAGGACGGTACGATATGATGTACGCTAGGGCACTGGAATTAGAGGATAAGAAGTCTAATGGAATTTGTGGTAAAGGAATTATGAATACGGATGGGAAGATAGTCTCAGAAACAAAGGATGTAGCACAGGTATGGGAAGAATACATTAAGGAATTATACGGCAAACAGGCAGGAGCGGCAAAAATAGAACTGGAAAATGAGGAAAACATTGAAGAAGACAACTTAGGACCAAGTATTATGGAGAGCGAAGTAGAAAAGGCGATAGTGGAACTAAAGAAGGGGAAAGCCACGGGCAGCGATGGAATACCGGCTGAGATACTTAAAGTCATAGGATCAGAAGGACTAAAAGCGATCACGAAATTAATAAATAAGATTTACGACACGGGAGAGTGGCCTCAGGATTTCCTAGAAGTAACAATGATCCCTCTAAAGAAGAAGCCAAAGGCAATGCAGTGTAAAGATTACAGAACTATAAGCCTTCTGTCACACACATCGAAGATCATCACGAGGATTCTTAATAAAAGGCTGGAGAAAAATGCAGAAGAAATAATAGGGGAAGATCAATTCGGTTTCAGAAAAGGACGAGGAACTAGAGATGCTATAGAGGAGTAGTTAGAATCATATCAGAAAGGGCAATAGAATACAGTCAAGATATCTGCGCATGTTTCGTAGACTGGCAGAAGGCCTTTGATAGAGTAAATTGGGTAAAGTTGATGAAGATATTAAAGGATATAGGTGTAGACTGGAAAGACAGGAGACTGATTAGGAATCTATATGAGAATCAAGTTGTAAAGGTCAGGTTTGAGAATGTGGACACCTGCGGAATAAATATCGGTAGAGGAGTAAGACAAGGCTGCTGCCTATCGCCAACCCTATTCAATATATATGGAGAAAGTCTAATGCAAGAAGCTTTAGAAGGCACGGGGGATTTCAAAATTGGAGGAAGGATTATAAGAACAGTGAAATATGCAGATGATCAAGTACTTCTAGCAAGAAAGGAAGAGGAGCTACAAAAAATGATAAATAGACTAGTGATAACAGGTAGAAAATACGGTATGGAAATAAATACAGAAAAATCCAAGGTCATTCGAATATCGGGTAAAGAAGAGAATCTGAACATAACTATTGGGGGAAAGCCATTAGAACAAGTTTCAGAATATAAATACCTTGGAAGTATCATAACACGAGAGGCAAAATGTACGGATGAGATCAAAACTAGAATAGGAAAAGCAAAAGCGGCTTTCAGGAGAAAGAAACAACTACTTACAGGGAATATAAGGGAAGATATCCGCAAGAAGTTGATAAAATGCTACGTATGGAGTATAGCATTGTATGGGGCAGAAACATGGACGCTAAGGAAAAATGACATCAAATACTTGGAAAGCTTTGAAATGTGGACTTGGAGGAGAATGTTGAAGATAAAATGGACAGATAGGATGAAAAACGATGAAGTGCTACGAAGAATAGGAGAGAAGCGAATGATTATACAGACTATCAGAAAGAGGAAGGCTAACTGGGTTGGACATTACCTGAGGAGAGAGAGTATGATTAAAGACGTGTTAGAAGGAAAACTAGATGGGAAAAGGGAAAGAGGTAGGAAAAGGTTTCAGCTGATAGACGATTTGAAGGGGAAAGAGAGTTATCAAGATATAAAGAGGACAGCGGAAAATAGGAGTATATGGAGAACCAGGTTTAACCAAGAATAATCACGGACCTGTCTACGGACAGACTACCTATGATGATGATGATGATCCGCAAGAAGTTGATAAAATGCTACGTATGGAGTATAGCATTGTATGGGGCAGAAACATGGACGCTAAGGAAAAATGACATCAAATACTTGGAAAGCTTTGAAATGTGGACTTGGAGGAGAATGCTGAAGATAAAATAGACAGATAGGATGAAAAACGATGAAGTGCTACGAAGAATAGGAGAGAAGCGAATGATTATACAGACTATCAGAAAGAGGAAGGCTAACTGGGTTGGACATTACCTGAGGAGAGAGAGTATGATTAAAGACGTGTTAGAAGGAAAACTAGATGGGAAAAGGGAAAGAGGTAGGAAAAGGTTTCAGCTGATAGACGATTTGAAAGGGAAAGAGAGTTATCAAGAAATAAAGAGGACAGCGGAAAATAGGAATATATGGAGAACCAGGTTTAACCAAGAATAATCACGGACCTGTCTACGGACAGACTACCTATGATGATGATATATATACACACACACACACGCCAATCTACAGGAAAGGAAAAGGGACAAAATGGCGACAACAGCGGTCTTCACCCCATGCAAATAACCTGGGATTACGCTATCGCCGTCGGGTGGCTTGTTGGGATATGGAAGGAGTATTTTTAGGAACAATGCGGGAGATGGGGCGTGACCGTAGCAACCGGACGGACAAAGGCTTCCCTTGACTCTCACCATCTTCCTCCCCTCTCAATCTCTTCCAGTCTCCCACCTCCACCCCACATGTCGCCGTCTCTCATCCAGCCTTGCCTCAGAAAGAGACCCGTAAGCTGATTTTCGATTCGCAATTCGAAGGGAAATGATATGGAGGGATGGAAGGATGGAAGTGGTAAGGTACGCGTGTTCGAAGGCATTACAAAGAAAAAGGCGGGAGAAAATGATGTGAGCGGACATGAAAAGAACAAAAGACGGTCGGTTTCGGAAAGGAGCGGCGAGCGTGCGCGGGAGATAGAGAGAGAGAGAGAGAGACGTGTAGCACATAAGTCATCCTTTCCATTCCAGTCGGATGCCCGAGTATGACGTCACGAGGACGGACAATGGTTTTGTGATAATGTGTGTGGGTGTGGTGGGGTGGGAGGGAGAGAGAGAGTGAATAAACGGAGGAGAAAGGGGGAGATAGTGTGAGACGGATGCAACTTCGTCGTCAGCGCCACCCTAGAGTCGTGTTCGAAATTACCTTTCTCATATTAGCGCAGCGAACAGGTTGGGAAGTTAGCGGGAGCATTAAGACCTTCTTGGAGTTCCCTCAATAAAAAAATAGAAACGGGATCATACCTGAAATACGAAGAGAAACGTTTGTTAGACCGAAATTTAAATAATATTTTAAAGAATAAATAATCATTATATTATGATAGGTTGTTAACATGGTGGAACTCATCCCAACACCTTGTTGACATCCATATATATATATATATATATATATATATATATATATATATATATATATATATATATATATAATATGAACATGAATTTTTATGAATAACTTTTATACAGATAATACCTTTTTACTCATAAAGTAATTTTATTTTCATTGCCTTAAGTTAAATTATTTACAATATTTACATTTAACTTTGGTGGAGCTCGAAGTCTTTCTAGTTCTGCCGAAGCACTTTTGGTTACGGAGGCTGTCCCACATATGACTTTGTTACTCTCTACTTCCGATATCTCGATCCCATAAAGAAATCTCACTCGAGGAAGCGTGACAATGACTTGACCGGGGTGGTATTAATATAAAACCTATAATCACACTTAAAATGGAGCTTCTTTATTCCATATTTATATATTCATACTTTGTTCAGTCAAACCTTACTATCGGTGGTCACGGATGTATATTCGCGAAATATTTCTCGCTTTCCATAGAATCCAATGCAATGTGCGTAATTTTGCCAAATCTGCAACTATGGGGTTTCCTCTGACGACTAAAAGTTTTTCTCATAAAAAAATGTTACATTTTCGTGTTCAAAAGAAATTTGTGCATCAAATCGACGCGTATTTGAAAATCTATGGTAGCTCATTCTTCGGTTTAAGTCCCAATCTTGTGCGATTGTTTTCAGCGATTTCAAACTGCCTCGGTGGTGGCGGGGTAACGTCCTCGCCTGCCAATTCGAAGGCCGCGGGTTCGAATCCCGTCTAGGTTGGTTTTTCTTCAACTAGGGCATGGATGTTTGTGATCGTCCTTATTGTTATGTTGTTGGTATTTCATTCTAAATTGGCTGTCACGCTTATGTGAAATTATCGATAAATAAAAATAAATAAATAAATGTGCTGCGTCAATAATGGTTAAAATAGATTCAGCCGTTTTCGAGTTATTCGATATTCTTTGGGATTTTAATACAAGAGCAGCGATATACAAATTGCCAAACAGAAGTCAACATTAAAGTCGCTAAGAACATATTTCTCCAAAACGAATTTGCTACGAAAAATAACTTAAGACCAAAGCTACTAACCAATCTTCTTAAGATAGACAATAATATGTGACGCGCATCTTTATCGAAGTCGAATATCCATTTAAATATAAGGTGAAAAAATCGAGGATTTAGCATCCGTTCACTATCCAAACATATAAATATCGAAAACTAGACGGGAAAATGTAATAGATTATTATTTAAAATTAATCACAATTATCAGCCGAATCGAATGGAAATCGAGCGACCTTTACCGAAAGAAATTGTTCTCGATCTTTCTCAAAACGATTTTGATGCTTTCTTATTCCAATGCCCGTAAAAACTACACGTCGATAATATGACACAGAAAACGTTTCCATAGCTCCGAGGCACGGAAAATCGCATCAGTTATTTTTCCGCCTTGATTTTTTTTTTCGATCTTCAAACAAGATGAAATCACGAGATATTTCATTTTTGCGCTTTATTAGCCCCTTTTACAGCCACATCGACGGCGATCTCGAAACTTAAAAACGCCGCGGACAGCGGACGGAAAACAATAAATTAACCTTTTTCGCGATGCTCTCTTTTTTCAAAATTTCAATTGCTTCAGCCAAAACGCCACACACTGCATACTACAAAAGAAAGCGCGGTCAGGCAGTTGGATTTGATTTCGAAGTTCGGAATTTTACAATAACGATGGTTTCCAAGGAGAGGGCAGAAATGAAAAACTGCCCCAATGTGGCGCGAAATAATAAAGAAACAAAAGAGAGAGATATTGGAAGCATCGTCCGTGAATACCATTCCACAAAATAAAACTCCGAAGCGAATATTTTATTCTCGCCGTTCTCCGAGGAAGAGAAAGATAAAACAAAACGACGATATACGGAACGATGGCACCAACGAAATTAAAAGCAATCCGTTATAAAGTCAGTGACCTAAAAAAATATATAAATTGATATAAAAGTTGGAACAAATCCTATTTATTTATTCTCGGCCACGTTACCGAATGCGCTGACGTTATTTTGTGAATAAAACATATAATGTGATTTTGTCCATTCCATAAAGTTTGCTCGAGTTAATAACCGGATTAAAAAAACATTAAATACATTACACCGCGAAAAACGGTATTACTGGATGATATCGCGATTCAATCGTGGTTACCGTAACTAATATGCGTCCCCTATTACAGAATTGGAAAGTAGGTACACCACTGTTACAGTAACGGTGCATCTAATAAAAATATTTAGAAACAGATATAAATCAAAGCAGCCGTTTTTTCTGGATATTGTGTTAAGATTAATCATGCTACTACTGAATGAATCAAAACTACAAACGCCACAAATGCATGCTTCTCTTTTCGGCCTTTGACAAAAAGAGCGATAATTCCCTTAAGAAATTCGATCGAAGTACTTGTATTCTGATAAAAATGGCATATATTCACAGAAGTGTAACATATTCTCTTGTAAAATTGACTTACTTTAGAATGAATTGACAGCAGCATCCGACAAAAATTACGTGTATAAACTGCAACCTATCCAAAAAGAGAAACTGACAAATTTCCCACAAACAAGCAAGCTTTAGCAATGAGGAAATACTAAGATTTAAAAAAAAACTACTGCTACAAAAACCATCGATTAGTTTTTTTTACCAAAATAAAAAACAAACCTGCAATTTTTCAACATCTCCTTGGAGACCGACAAAAATCTTCGACACTACCATTCGCCTCCCTCCACCTTTTAAAAAATAAATAAAAACACGACAACCGAGAGAAAAATAAAACCCCGCCAAGGTCATCGCCCCAATCACCGAAAGACAGTCAGCCCCGGATTTAGATTATGGCATCTGGGATTCGAACGAATCCAGGCATGCGAGAAAGGGAGGCCAGGAAATGAGTTGGAGTGAGTCCAGAGGAACGGGCGAAATGCGAGAGAAAAAGCCGGAGGGAGTGAGGAGGGAAAGATGGGGAGGAGACAAAAGGGGAAGGCGGAGGAGGGAGGAGAAAGAACAGGACGCAGAGGGGATTGGCGACATACCTCTCTTCGTGAGGTACGGAAGAGAGAGGGAAAATGAAAAGAGCAAGACAGCTACGGGACATTAAATCTATTGTCGAGGCACAGAAGAGGAAGAATAGGTGGAGTGGGAGGATGATGGAGGTAGGTAGCATTTGGAAGAGCTTCCCGATCTCACAACGTACGCACAAGGAGCCAAGGGATTCATGCAACCAAAATATACGTCCGCCCGGATCTTGATCAAAGGGATTCCAGTAGGACCCTTCGTGTCTCGTAGGAACGCCAAGGGACAACAATGCCTCGCCAAGCGTCCGTTCGCGATCGGAACGAAACGCATTCGAGGGAACTCGATAGAACGGTGGGTTTAGAAGACGCTGCCTCCGAGACGCGCGTTTTTTTCGACTAGCATATTTATTATTCGTTTCCCACTTACACGCGTTCCAACCGAGTTGAAAATTGCCTCGTTAAACGGTGTTCTAGAACTTTATTTTTCATGTCCTTGGGCAGTATTCTCGTTTCCCTGGGAAATAGGGTTAACCTAGATCGGGCGCGACGTGAAGACGCGAGGAATAAACCGAACGTAAGAACCAGCCTGTAAGCTCACGAAATCCATATATATATATACTTCATTTGCGTCTCTTTAAATATAATAATGAATATGTATACTATAAAAAATTTAACCTAAGTATGTAATTTCTTTTGTATTATTAAAAATTAATAACTTTTTCCATATAACCGACGTGAAAAATGGAAAAATTACATGGTACTGAATACATTAAACTGGAGATATTACAGAATTTTTTTAGATGCCGAAGGAAATGCATCCATTTTTGTAGCGTTGTTATTTTTTTTTAATGAATGCCGAAAATTCTTCCGGGTCGCAATAAATATTAAACGCGATTGTATCTTAAACTCCAGGAGCCCTGCTAAAGAAATCAAATGCAATAACTAAGTCGTGCACCGGTATTATTGAGTATCCGCGACCTCGATATTTCCAGACTTCGCTCGTCTATTACGGAAAATTGAATTCCGGCACGTCACGTGAATTTTAGGGAGCTACATTATTTTCTGTCTCCGTCGAACGTAAGATATCGAAAAAAATTGGACCAGAAGGGCAAAGGAAGGAGATGGTGACGCGTAAGAGTGAGGAAGTCGGGGGGAGGAGTAGAAACCATAATCTTGAATTGTATGTTTGTTTTGCATCGCATCAAAGAAAAAAATCAAGAAATTAATTCCAGCTTAATCGCCGCTTTAAATTTTGCAAGCGAAATATATTTAAACACTTAAATACTCTCCGGAAATATTTCTAACGCTACATCGGTCGTCTAATTATAATGCAGACAGCGTTATTGGCAAGTAAAAAAACAAATAAGCTTCCTTCCGTAGGCATTTTCTTTAACGGGTTTCTCATTTTACGATCGAACAAAGTTCGATGCTTACAAATAAGGCAAACGGTTCTTTAAAGTTCATTTTATAATGTAAGGTTCCAGTTACTGAGTTTATAAGAATATAAAGCATGTATTAACAAATCCCAGCCTTAATAACAGAGAAGCATATAGACGATATTCATTATAGCATGGATACGGTACATTTTTACGACAGAAAGCCAGGAATAAAAACACCTCTGACCAAAACAGACCAAGGAAGTGGAAGGCACTTACTAACCTGGATAATACATCAACGTGCCAGATGCATCAAGTGCTGAAACAACTGTTATGTATTCAGAATTAGAATAGTTTTTCCGATTCTATAGAAACAACCGATTAAAACTAATCAGTCCGTTTTATGGGTATATTTGTGCGCATCTAAATAGCAGCTAAAGCAAATAGATGTAAAACATATAATAAATCAACTGGAGGCAGTATATCGTTTGAAAAATAAACGTTCTGTAAATTAATTACCCGTCATTGATGCTATCGACAGTATTTTACATCAGCTTTGACTGATACTTGGGAAACGTCGTTGGATGATATTGGCCCATTCTTTATGAAATTAAACAGCTGTGCTTGCTTAAATATCATATTCGCCGGACTCGACACTTGGACCAAATAGTTAACTATTCGTATGATACATAATAATATTAAACGGCATCTCTCATCGTCACAAGGACTCGCTTTTGCAAACAGTATCATGATAAATAGCAACTGTGACAGAAAATTACATTAAGAAATTCTCTTTGGCAAATCCTTAAAACAGTGTTCCCCAAGCAGGGTGCCGCAACTGATTTTTAAGGGTGCCACTTTGTTAACCAAAGATATGGAAATTTCCTTTAATGAATTATGATGTAAGACCAATAAATGGATCCAAAGGTTTATATACCCTATGTATAGATATAAGACCTTGTTTCAAGGAGGGGCTGCCGCGAAATCCAGTTATTCTTTGAAATAGAAAAAGGTTCTGAAACCACTCCCTTAAACAGACCCACTCCACTTCAAAACAACCTCGAAATATTAATAACATTTAGAAGAAAAATAAGAGAGAAAGTATCCAGGAGATAAAAAACAAAAGAATATCGGGGTGGTGGAAACGAAGAAAACGGCATCCTTAAATAACTCGCCGAAACTGGGAGAGTGAAAACAAAACAAACTCGCCGATTGTTCGCGAGGAAAAAAAGAGAAACGGAGAACAAATAACCCTTTTTCCCTTTTCCATCCAGCTTCCCTTTCTTCCCTTATTTCCCTCATCAATACACGCCATTAAGGTGCGAGTGCGAAAGAAAGAAAAAATATATAAAAAATGCAAGCACTCCCGATATCAGATCGTGAAAGCAGAAGGGAAAGATCGGAAAGAAAAAAAAAACAAAAAAGCAAGGAGAAAGAGCAATCGTGAGAACGAGGCACCAGAGAAAAAAGACGGCGAAGGAAAAATAAAGGAAAGGCTTTGAAAAACAAAAGGGCGGCGAAAAGACACTCCGTCACTTTTCTTTCTTTCCCTTTTCTCTCCATCTGCCTCTCAAGTCTCTCTCTATATATTATTTTAATTCCATGATTTGAAGCCACTTCTCTCTCTCTCTCTCTCTCTCTCTCTCTCTCTCTCTCTCCCTTTACCTCTCTTACATTACAAAAAATACTCGAGAAGAGAATAATTAAAATAACTTTCGAAACTTTTAACGGATGGACACTCAAAAATTCTCTTTTTTGTTCTTTACTCGTGATATACAGAAAGTTTGGTGAATTGGGGAGAGAGGCAGAGAGCATGATAGGAAAATGGGAGGAATCGGCTCGAATAAGAGACTGAAGCTGCACTGAAGTCAAGAAATACAAGATAAGAGGCACTGAGGCAAACTATGAGGGAAGAGAAATGTAAAGGAGTTCGAGAAAAAGAAGATGAAAACCGGAAAGGAAAGGAAAGAAGGAAATAGAAAATGAAGGAAAGATGGAACGCGAGAAAAAGGATAGAAGCGGGAAAGGAAGACGGTTATAGAATATAAGAGAAACTCATCTTCATTTGTGCGTGATTGAGACAACAGCCTAATACATAATACAACACACACGAGATAAAACAAATTTATCAAAGATGTAAAGAAAAATAGAAGGACATTTTGTGGGGAAAACTAAATTAAATTACTTAACAATACCTTAGGAAAATTACCATATGAAGGCAAACGCCTACACAAAAAAGTGCGAGGAAAACAGTAGAAGTCTACAGACCTCAGTCACGAAAGATAGAGAAATACGATAATCAAGTATACACATTGACATACATCCATGCAAGCAAACACAAGTATATACATATTTTTTACGTGGCTATATACACAGCATGATGACAAGATATGAGAAAGGGTATGAAATGGGCAACTGTGAGAAGACGAAGAGTGATGAGAAGGAAGAAGTGGAATGGGATTAAGAAAATTGAATAGAGTGAACCGAGGGAGAAAGGAGAGATTAAGTAATGATAGGAAAACAGAAAGAAGAAAGACTTTTTTAAGGGTGCCGCGAAAATCTTTGTTTAGAAAAAATAAATCTGCGATTTGGTAGTGTTGATAGGCAATTAGTGCAATAATTATTCCTCTAAAAGACTGATTGTGGTATAGTGCCAACAACTGGATGCGCCCAAAAGTTTTAATGCCTGAATGCAAAAATCTACAAAAACCTTGTTTCAAGACTGCGATGCCGCGAATGCCTGTTTACCTATGAAAGGGTGCTGATCCTACAAAAGGTTTGGGAAACACTGAGATAGAGAAAGAGTAAGAGAGGGAAAGTTCAGTCGATGCGATTCTCCGGCGATTAGCTTGCTCTTCATTACGCATTGTTAGCATACGTTCCTTGGAGTCCCTTAATAATGATAATTCAGCGTAATTTGAAACTACCGTCTCTTAATGAACTGGGATTACAATCGAGGTGATTTCCCGGCGTTTCTAACGTGACACAATCGCTTAATTAGGCGGACCCACTGGGTATAGACTTCTGAATCCGTCTCTCTGAGGTACAGACGCTGCGTGGACTACGCTTTGACTGGTCCCTGCCTACTGACCATAGTAGCAAGGGTGACCCTACCAGAAGCAGATGCTGCAGCCAGTGTAGCTCTCAAGGTGTAAGGAACACTACAGCCCTTTTACCACGACAACGTTGAAATCCAAAGAAAGTAAATAACCATCTTCATTTTTTAGGTAGCTGAAATACGTTGGCGAATAACATTTCATAAAATACCCACCTGTTGCGATTCGTCACTAAAATTTTAAATGTAACATTTAAAGGGGGAAACCTCATTTTTTGTCCTGTTGGTTTTATCCATTAGGTTTCGCAGCTTTTTCACACTCCCCTTCTTGTGTGGGTGTTTTCCTGCAGTGGGGTTTTTCCTAGGGAATAGTACTTAAATTATCCCTAGTTTTCCCCACAAACTAATCTCCATCTCTTTTCATTTCCTAAAATGATAACTTGTCATTGTATTTATGTAGTAAGTACTTTATTTTATGTAATCTTTTATTTTATTTTTATTATTTGTCACTTTCTTCCTGTCTGTAATTGACAATGAGTTAGATGGAAGAAGAGACTGTTTAGTCTCAATCTCGCCTAAATAAAGACGCATATCTATCTATCTATCCAGCTACGGTTTCTTGTCTGTCTCAGTGAGCATGTGATCGCAGCAAGGCAATTTAAATTGTTGCCGAAAATTACTTATCGTTAGTTAAGAAAGAAACATCCTAAGGAGCTCCAGGAGAAATTACAGCTCGACGAGGGATGATGAAAACAATTTTGCATAATTAAAGCGGTAACTGTAATTATGAAGTTGAAAAATATCAATGCACCCCAGAAAAGAACAGACTGACGCCCACCGCTGCCGTAATCCACGGGAGCCTCTGGCGAGAAACCTCAATTTATGCATTTCAATAAACGCAAATTATTCGTGTGCAACAAGTATTTTATGCGGCAGAGGACTGGAAAGCCGGTTGAATTACTTTGCCATCAACTGCTATTAATTTGTACGTAGTAGGCTCAACCCGTCATTAGACGGATGAGAGGGTGAGTGAGACGGTGAGCAATAGTTAATTTTTGTTACAATACCATAGGCTTACAACAATGGCAAGAAACTGTAACAACGAAGAGCCAACACGAATAAAGGCGAGGTTTCTCTCTTACTCTCTCTCTCTCTCTCTAAATATAATATTTAAATTTTAAATTAAGTATCGCAACAGGTGGGAATTTTACAAAAAAATCGCCAACGTATTTCAGCAAATTACAAATATCCTAAAAACGGAGAGAAGTTTCAGAACAATTCCATTTCTTCGAGGGCTAAAATTAATCCTTGCTTCTCTTCTTCTCTTCGTTGGCTTGGTAAGTAGTTTTACCACAAATATAGGCCGTCCCTCGTGATAACACCCACGTTCCCGGCCGGTCAGAAAGTGCTCAATTACAATGGGGGTTGTTAATTATATTTACATCATTTTAATACCTTGCGGTTTTTGTGATTTTCTTATAAGTTTAAAATTACTATAACTACTAATTAATATAAATACAATACAATAAACATGAAAAAATAGGAAATATCCTGTATCTGTACTATATGAGAGAAAAAAGACTATCTTAACCGACAATTTGAATCCGGTAAATTCACACTTGAACAAGAAAAAGACAAAACTCTTCCTTTCCTCGACTTAATAGTAAAAAGACAACACAACAGACTAAAATTCAACGAGATTCGTACGGCTTAGGAGTTTGTTTTAAAGAATTTTTGTTAAAAAATTTGTATGTACTGCTACGATTTTTTTTATTAAAACGTCAACTATTTTTACTTTCAAGAAAAATGTAAACAACTTTAAAATATGTGTTAGCCTCATACGTTTCGACCTTTTTACAGCCAAAAACGAAAAAATGTCGATTTTAATGCCAACGTATATACCTCGTATATTTCAAACATCACAAATTGTCTAATAAAATATAACAAAACAATGACGTCAGATAGAAATTCTGCACCGCGACAGCTCATCGGCGGTTTCTTCCGCGAAGTTCATTTTTCAAACGTATATTCCCGAGTTCGTTGCCTTTCCCTTCTTCGGTTCCCTTGCGACGGGAGTCCCGTCGCAACGGCGGTCGGGAAATGAAAAGCAGGACGTGAAAGATAGAAGGCACGCGCGCACTTTGGGGAGCCAGCGTGTTACATCCCATAGGCCGTGATGCATGCATGCACACAGGCACGAGACCCGGGAAGGCGGGCGACGGCGGTGGCAGTGATCCCGGATCAATACGGAGCAACGGGAAACGAAAACACGGAGAAGGGAGGGAAAGAAAAGAGAGGGAGGAAGCGAGAGGGAACACGTGGACGAAGTTAGATTTAAAAAGTACGAGAAAAAAGTGAAGGGTTTCGAGAAATGAAAAAAATTTCAAGATTCGCGACGGCTTGAAAACTTAAAGATGGTTTAGGAAATTAGAGGGAGAGATAGGCAGTTTTATTTTCTCGATTTAAATAGATACTTTCAACGAGCTGAATTAAGGCTGCCAAGAAGCCTCATGACTCTTAAAACACAACATTGGTCGTAATTTTGTGCTTATAATCATTAGCGTTTTAAAAATTCAATAATGCAATCTTTTTGTCCGTCCGTCACACTTCCACGTCCGGTGAACTACTACTACGCCGTTCAAGTTAGAGCAACAAAATTTTGAAGGATTTTTTTGCGACCATAAGTTCTTTCCGCAGTTGAAATTTGAAGACTCCAGGGGTAGCCTAAAGGGTTTAGTGGGGAGCACAATAAACACAAAAAAATTAAATTCGTGAACTACTTCTTCACTGTTCAAGTTAGAGCAACCAAAATTTCAAGGTATTTTCGGCTGGTGACATTCATGAATCTTATTGATTTTGAGGTCCGTCCGTCAGCCCGCTTGGCATTTAGCAGGTTTTTAAAAAGCCCTTATAAACTATTATATACGGGTCCGTTACTACGGTAAATGTTTGTTATGTTTACGTTGCCACAATAAAAAACCGCCCTACATATTTGATTCATCAGTTCATGTTCTTTCCTTACTTGTTTTGTGCTTATATTCACTTTGTTTCTGGGATCAAACTGATGATGAAATTCATGGTGTCTTGAAAAACGCATAAAACATTTATTTTTCAATTACATCGTGGCCTATTTCAAGTAATATTGTTAAATTTTATGATTAAAACTATCACGACTTAAACGTTTAACAGTTTTCGTCCTATAGAAACTTATTTTATCAAACCTCGATAAACCTGATATGTATTTAAGCTCTTTGTGGCTACTGAAGAGACAATGAAGCGCGTCGTTTTTATTTCCAAATCGTTGCCGAGTAATGTCGCTACATCCTTGGAATACATAAAAAATCTAACATGGGTTTATCGAAGTTTGACAATATCGGTTTCATTGGGACAAAACGCGTAAAAACTTAACAGCCATGAAAAATTCGATACGGCTAAAACACCAGGTTAATTTATTGAAAGAAAGAAACGTAGAATTAGTTTCAACCGGTGGTTTTGATTGAAAAAAGCATTAATTTCGTTCAGCATGCATTAATAATCAATTCCTGTAAGATATCTTTGTCGCAACAGTTAACATGTTTATATATAGGAAGTTAGAAATCGAAGAGAATCTATAGTATAAGGCGAACCAAAATTTGCGATGAATCAAGTTAAGGATATCAGTTAAAAGTAATAAAATCGGAATTTTCGTAATGAAGATGTCCAAATAGGATTAGGTGTCGAAATTACGTGAAAATAGACCAAACGCAATTCTCAAATAATACTACGCATAACTAAAGAAAGATAAAATTACAATTTACATTAATCGGTAACTTTGACAACGGCCCTCAATATTCCATTGAACATAGCCTCGTTTCAAGTCAAGCTAACGTCTTTGAAGTCTTTACGGTGAACAAGCACACCTGACCCTCCTAGAACACTGAAAAAGTGCCATATAATGCGAATCCGTGTTACGTAACCTAGATTTACATAGTTAAAGGAGAGGTGTCTTCCATAACCCTTTAGGCACCCTCCCCCGGTCTCAAAATTCCGAAACGTCTCCCTGATGCACATGCATCTATAAATAGAGCGCTGTTGTCCATTACGTTGGCTTCTAAACAAAGCATTCGAGACCTCAAAAATGTCTCCTCCTCTCTCTGCAATCTGGAATCTCACATCCCTGGCACGACGAAACCGCGTGAATGCGAACCATAATCCGCGTTGTGTGGACTATTCGCAAAACAAGCCGTGTTGCAGCGAATCCCTGTTATAAGAACCCGTCTTATAGGAGGATCAGGTGTGTAGGACGAAAGCAGACACGGAGACAATCCTGCACTTAAAGCAAACTAGAAAAAAATAACCAAACATTTTCGAAACTCAATTCCTCTTTTATTGCCGCAACTCGCCCATTTTTCGAAACGCGTGGAATTTTCAATTTATTTTCACCTCACATTCCCTCTCCTTCTCTCTTCTCTTCACTTCCGAGTTATGGAATCCTATTTTGTGAAGAAAACAGTTTTGATCCACCTTTTTCGCATCAAGGATGCTGTAAAAATATTAATTTCAGCCATATTGTGTATGTTTATACGTATAATATTCACACATACATACATACATGCATGTATGTATGTGTGAATGCATGCATGCATACATACACGCACGTACGCACATACACGCACGCACGCACATACATACATACATACACACACTGGGTGGCGCATGGTCGCTTTACCGAGAACAACGTATTTACTAACTACCACTGGTTACACTAATTACGATGATACTTGATCCTATCAATACTAATAAATATAATGATCAATCATCATAATAAATAATAATTAAATAATACGATAATGATACATTTGAAGCAATAGAACCAGGAATAACTCAGCTGTGATCACATACACGTGCAAACATTGCTTGGTAAAGCGACTTTATGCGCCATCCTGCACACATACGAATATATACGTATATGGACGTGCATGTGCATGAATATATGTATATGAAAATTTCGAATTCCATTCCGGCTCCGAATCGGAATCCGATACTTGGGACTCGTAAAAAAAAATGGAAGGCCAAAGTGAGCCAGGGTTTCATCTCCTTCAACGTCCCTTTCCCATCCTTCTTCCTAACCTCCTTCCTCTATCAGACTTCTCCCACCCCTTCGAAATAACATCAAAAAACTCGAGGAAAAAGGTCGGACGAAATGCAATTTCAAGATAAGCGATAAAAAAGAAATGCGACTGAGTGTATTAATTTTTCAAGCGCAATAGACGGAAGGGCGTTCCCTTCGAATAGGCCCTCTTGCTGCATAATAGAAAACGTTTATTGCAAATGTCTTTATTTATTGGCGCACGAAGCAGTTTCATCGAGATTCCATAGATATGTAGCGATGCTAAAGCATAAAGCAGAAGTACAAAACCGTGAGGCAAATGAACTCTGCGAAATGGCGAATCCAATCGAAACGATGATAAAGTCGCTATAAGAGTTATAGCGCCTAGCAGAGCCGGGAAAAGATATTTTTGCGTCCTAGACAAGGTTTTAAAGTTACGCTCTTTCCTAATGAAAGTATACAGTACACAATATTATTTCTAAAACAGTAGTTAATTTACAATGTAGAGATATAATAAAATACATAAAATATATTTTATAGTGTAAAACGTTACGCTTAAAAATGTTCATTTGTCGCGCCCCTAAGTGTGCTGCGCGCTAACCTAGCCCTTGTCCCGACTCTGCCGCCTAGCGAAACGTTAATTCAATAAATATCGTATTTAAAATGTGGGTTCTACTGTTCCTGTTAACGCAACCTAGTTAAACAATTTATGCTAATGAATAATAAATGAGCTTGTTTTCTTATAAAATTCACTTTAATTTGGTAAAATAATCGAGATTAAAGTATTTATTTAATTTTTATTACCTAAATTAAAGCCTATGTCTACAGTTTATACGAAAGAAAAGATTCATTGCCTGATTATTTAACACAGGATTAAAAATAAAGGGATAGAAATATTTAAAGGCATAAATGAATTTATACCTGAAGATGACTACAACACTAATATCTACATTAAGATAATAAGTTCGGCAAATGCTACAATTTCTGAGTCCCTATACAAAATTGACGCACTACCCTTAACCATAAGTTAAGACATTAAACAGCAAATTATGATTCTGAATTCAAAGCAAAATGAAAAGTTGAGTGTTTGATATCAGAAATTTCGACTGAGAGAGTATTATGTTTGTTTATCAAAAATATATTTTATTCCTGTTGATTTATTTAAGACTACATACGCAAACAGTCGTTTTGGTTAAAAGGCTTTATTTATCATTATCTTATTCTGATCACCGAATTTTACAAATAGAGCGCATCTCCAAATTATATCTGAAACGACTAATTATCAATTCAATGGACCTTTTTGTTCTACTCCTGTTCATTTTACCATTAGCGATATTTGAATGAGACGTACCGTTTCGTACAAATGTTAACATTTCACGATTATTTATTTCATTTTTGTATCCATTGCGTCTACGCGCAGAGGATATTACCTTTTACAAATACGAGCATAAGGCATTTTGCACCACATAACCTATTTGGAAATGCCTCTCCCAAACGGACTATAAAATATTTGAAGGATCTCTCAGAACCAAATTTATCCTATGTTTGTCAACTGTTCTCAGTGGTTGTGTTCGCTCTACGCTTCCACGTTGTTTAAAATACCTTCGTAGTTTGGCTATCCTGCAGTCGTGTTCCCACAATTGACATATACGCATAAATTCGTTCACATAGAAAGCACTGTAGGATTATATTGGATAAAAACTAGCTATCTACACCAAGGAGGCGATATATATTGCCCCATACTGCTCTCACATTTTTCCCTAGCGACCCACTCTCTGTTTTTGATTTTCTCGCTTTTCTCTCCTCCCCCCCCTTAACCCGCCCAGAACGCTAGAGCAGCCCCACGAGATCAACAGAAGCCACAAACGTGCCTCCGCTCGCCGTCGCCACAGTTCCCTTCTTCCGAAACCGTTTTCAAAAAGAAGACCTTGGGGACTTCCCATTCCTCCCAATCCTAGACGTTCGCTCTCCAGCTCCGCACCTCAATCACCCATCCCTACCTACACTCCTATCTCTCTCCCATTCCTTCACTGAATCTAACCCCCGCCCCTCCTCCATCCCCGATACCTATTCCCTTATCGCCAGTCTACCCGTGTTGTGACGGGAAAAGAGGTTGCCTTGGCGACCGTCTGCACAACATCCTCCCCCTCTTCTTCCAATTCCGCATCCCCTTACTCGGTACTCCTCTTCCTCTTGTCTTCTTCCCTCTCTACCTCTTATCCACTCGACCTATTCCATTCCCCTTTCCCTATATTTCGTCCTTCGGCGCTGTCAGAGTCTATATTTGTCTCTCCCGTTCATACTTGTCTTCTCCATTCAACCATCTCCCTCGTTCGCCTTTCTCTCTCACTCCCTCTCTCTCTTCTTGCCTCCTCCCTTCCTACCACTTTCTTCCTCTTCTTTCCCCACGCTTCCTCTCTCTTTCTGTCCTCCACCTCTTTTCTTCCTTTCTTCTTTTCTCCTTCATTTTTCCTTCCTATTTCCTGTATTTAACCCTTCAGTAGGCGCGTGAATTACCGGTGTAATCCAGCCTACATCTTTTTCGCGCCCTTCTCAAGTAACCATGTTTCTGCAGGCACGACCTACAGTAGCTGTTTATCAGGCTTTATATGACTCGTCATTTCATACGTCAGTGTTTGGGTGACTCCTGTGCCTGCAATTTGCTCTCGAACTCGAGTGTATGACACGCAACTGTGTAACGTTTTTATTTGCTTTTAATGTAACTTTTTATTTTCTTCCTACTGATTTATGTTTTTTTTACGAGTGTGGAATACGCCATCACAAATCATCTAGAACAGTGGTTCTTAACCTGTGGAGCGCGCCCCCTTGTGGGGGGAGGGAGGGCGTATGAAGATTCTAGGGCAGGGGTCGGCAACCTACGACCCGCGGGCCACGTGCGGCCCTCGAGAACGCTTTATGCGGCCCTCAAAGCCGTAATGAAAAAGTGAACAGGAAAATTTCTCATGGGCAATTTTATATTTTTTTCAGCAAAATTATGGTCTCATAGCCTTTTCTGGTGAAGTTTTAACGCTAGTAAATTATGTAGACTTGATTTCGTTTGTATGAAATCACAGTATCTCTAGAAAACGTCTGATTTATTCGCTCATCCGGCCCGCCGAGGCTTTCTTGACTCCCAATGCGGCCCTCCGAAACATTCACAACTGCAAATGTGGCCCGCCATGCAGAAAAGGCTGTCGACCCCTGTTCTAGGGGAAACGTAAAACATTTTGGAACATAATCAGTTTTGCCTCAAATTTTCTTCTCTCATATTTTTATAGTGCTGTCCAATTTACCTGCTTTCATATTTTTTCATTTATTTTACCAATGTTTAGATTACATGTTTAAGTCTTGTACAGATGTATCCAAATGCTCTGTCAACTCATCACCTCTATAACAGATGTAGTGCAGAGGAACGGATTTATTACACGTAGAAATAATATATGAAGAACAACACGGATGTTTTAGGCAATGAAACTTATTGCTGACTGCCCGAAAATGACGCTAGCGCGTCAGCTGTGAATTGCGCGTCCAAAAAAAATTAAACATTAGAATTCACTATATAAACTCACACAGTAGAACTCGGCTCACTTAGAAACATTTAGAAACCTATGTCATTAAAAACATGTTACTATTAATAACAATTTTATGATAAAAATCCTTAAAAACATAAAAGAAAATTTTTTGGGGGAAGGAGGGGGGCGTGAGGATTTTAGAACATCAGAAAGGGGGCGCGAGACGAAAAAGGCTGAGAAACACTGATCTATAAGATGTACAAAATGTCAGAAATGGGGTTGCAAGTAACACCTTAGCGGCATGCAAAAAATTGTTTGGAAATTCAGTGAGTTTATTTTGCTGTACTTGATGGTTGAGTTTCACTATACTTCTAGTGTTTTCCGGCAAATGGTTTTTTTAAACATGAAGTTATATTTGGATTCACCTTTTCTTATTTAATTGAACTATATCCATCTAAATTTAATTTAATTTACCAACTAAATATATTTTTACTCGTTTCTCTATTTAGTTTACTCATAATCATTTAATCATTTATTTAACACAAACATTTCTCCAAATTACATGTGTTATAATAGATATACAACAAGCACATACGACCAAGCCCTCGGCGGGATTCGAACCCGCGACTCTGGCGCGACCACCCCTCTGCCAAGGCCGGCAGATTCTCTTTCGCTTCCTCCATCTCTCCTTTTCTCTATTGAGTTTTCCATCTCTCACTCACCTTGCCTCACTCTCTTTCTCAATATCTTGCGCTTTATTACTTTTTCTCTTTGCCACCTCTTTCTCCCCTTGCCATCTTTCTCCAGGTATTCCCTCACGATTTCTCTCTCTCTCTCTCTCCCATCATGCTTCTCTCCATACTTCCCTCTCATAGCCCTCTCCTTTTCCTCTCTTTCTCCCCACTCTTTCTATAAACCTCGCCTATCTAATCTTCCAATTCCGTCTCCGCCCCCTTTACCTTTGAACGAATTAGTGACCGACCGAACCATGCAGTCAATAATATCCCTCCCATTCAACAGCGAATCCCCTTCGACGATCATTTAATGGCTTCATCTCACAATGAGTTTTTAAAAAAATATGCCGAGGTTAATTCGATTTTGCGTCCTAGAGAATGGCTCCAAAGACATGAAAATCAACTCAAACGTTATCAACTTAGGGATGGTTCGTCTGCGAGGCCGTATTTTTTAAATGTGGCTAAGAGCAAAAAGCTGATCTCGATTCATTCGAGGACGGGGAGAGTCTCGTACATTACTTACTGGTAATCGGCTGCGAGGTTTAACGTCCTCGTTCGAAGCTCAGCGAGTTCGATAACCCGATAATAACCAACCTCCAAGCGAAATGACATTATCAAGTTTAAAGCTAAAGCTCTTAATTCATTCTTCTCAAAAAAGGTTATGCTCTTGATTGCCGCGTTAGATCACATAAAACCCAATTTACCGCTAAAATTCGTTCGGATATTTTTCGCGACATTAAATTTTCGTAGTCAGCGGCGGGAAATGGCAGTCTACGACAGGTGATTATTTTAGCTCTAAAATGGGCCTATTCTCAATTACAAACTTTCATTTCTAAGAAGTAGTGGTTAATGTACATCAATTTCTAAACTTATTCCAAGCGCCGATAAAAAGAAATAGGTATCATAAAAACCATGCGTTAAACGCAGTATTTCGACACTTTATGACAATTTTCCGATACGCTGGTCGATACTTGCAACAAATGGTTACGAATTAAGAAAAACGAATACCGACAAAAATCTATGAAATAAAAAGCAACATTCTAATTAATTCGTAACTCTACTTGAAGATATGCCTATCAGACGGTAGCTGACAAAATTTACCGAAAGACGCTTTAATGCGATATATAAGGTGGCAACATGCAGCGCCAGCAATGTTCAGTACTAATTCGTGAATATTCTCTATGGTTTAAAATACTACTTGCAATTAATTTTCATTTAGTATATATATTATCAAAGAGATCTATAATTATATTTAGTGTTTGGTCAAGTAATAAAAAAATTCAATATTTTTCCTACCGAATTCCTAATATGAAAAATAATTTTCATACCTACTACATAAATTAATGAAATTTATTACCTTTTGTACTTTATTTCTAATAAGAAAAAATGGTTGAGAAATCGACACGCCCATAAATATAGTTCAAATAAGAATAATCGAAAAACACTGGAGATTTTCAAAAATTAATAATAGAGCTGAACCCTAATTCTCGAATTCAACTGATAATTAATAAACAACGATAGCCACGGTAAAGATACACATTTTGGCCAAAATGCAGCCATTCCCATTTCCAAATATTATATTTTTCTAAAGGATCAACGACCAGCGAAGTACCATTGAAAACGCCAGTTTTGCATAGGAAACGCGCGTCTGGTTTTCCCAACCGTTATATAGCTCTAAGTGTTACCTTAATAATCAATTAGATGGAATTTAGTATATCCAAAGGGATTAAAAAAGTCCTCAAAAACCAGCGAGCCAATTAAAAAGATAAAAAATAACCACCGACGAAGCGATTTTTGACGCTTTTCTAAGGGAAGGTTATGGTTTTGGTGGGGCAGGGGTTGTTTACGTGAGGATAAAAGATAACCAGTCCAGATTATTTATATATATATATATATGCAAGGGGTGCCGGTGGTGTAGTGGTTAGGACGCTGGCTGCTACTCGTCCGATGCTTGAAAAGTCATCGGGTAAGACTCCTGCGCGAGTAGGACTTTTTCTCAAGGTCATCCGGCCCCCTGTTTGCGCGCAAATTCAGCTGTTCCGTCCTTAGGAAGGGACGTTAAGCCGTTGGCCCCCCTGGTGTTCCTGGCAAGAGCAGGCGAATGCCGGCACCGGGTTTCCCTCCTCCCTTCTGTGTGTGTGTCAGGTGTGGAAGGCAACGGGAAACCACCACACCGTGTATGTATATTTCCTAGTCAAAAACCAATTAATTAATTAATTGGTAGGACCTGTCGTAAGACAGAACACGAATGAATGAATGAATATATATATATATATATATATATATATATATATATATATATATATATATGCAATGGTGGTGTAGTGGTTAGCGTGTCGGCTTCCCATTAAAAAGTTCCGGGGCTCAAACACAGGTTTTATTTTAAAAACTATCATCGGTGTCCGGCAGTAGGCAGCAGTACTGTCAGTATGGTATAGACCCGAAAACAAATGATGTTGGCTGGGTCTATATCCAATACAGCTGTAGGAGTGATCTGGACGATTTGAACAGCTACAGTACTGCGATGTGGAAAGCAAGAGGGAAACTACCACATTACAATCCCTAGTAATGATTATATGGTTGGAAAATATGAGCTCTCTCGAGGTAAAACAATCCGGATGTAAAATAGTCCCCCAATCGGATATCAGGGAAGAGACTGCCCTGAGGAAAACATTTGTCGAAAGTAATTTACGAATAGGCAATTGGAAGGTAAGAACTATGAGAAAGGCAGCAAAGCTAGAGAACTTGGAAGAAGAAATGAGAAGAAATAATGAGAAGAAATAGAGTAGACATCATAGGACTGAGCGGAACTAGATGGGAAGGAGAAGGACAGTTCGACTCGGAAGAGTTCACGGTAGTTTACTCTGGAGGAAATAGTGGGGAAAGGGGAGTAGTTCTGGTACTTAGGAAAGGTATGATGAAAAGCGTTACAAAGATAATAGCAACGAACGATAGACTGATGGCAATAAAGCTAAATCCAGTCCCAGTGGACATGCTGATAAAGAAATCCAGGAGATTTATGAACAAATTAATGACATTTACGAAGAAGACGGAAGAGGAAAGGTAAACTGCATAATAATGGGAGAATGGAACAGCATAGTCGGAGAAGGACAGAAAGAAAATATTGTCGAGCAATACGGACTTGGGAAGAGAAACCACTGGTAGAATTCTGCATCAACAATGACCTTGTAGTGACTATTGCATGGTTCAAAATCCATAAACGAAAGTTATACACATGAAAAAGCCCAAGAGATAGAATGAGATGCCAAATAGATTACGTCCTAGTAAAACAAAGATTTAGGAACAGCATAAAGACCGCCAAGGCATTACCAGGAGCAGACAATGATTCAGATCCCAGCCTTCTAATAGTTGACGTAAGTACAAAGCTAAAAAAAGGGAAAACGAGAAGAGAAAGGCAGATTTGGAACCTAGAGAAACTGAAAGAAAGGCAGGATGTAGTCAACATGAAGCTGGAAGATCGCCTAAGAAATCTGGAAAATAAACCCATGACCGTGGATATAGAATGGGAAGAAATTAAAACCAGTACCAAGGATATTTTGGATAAAGAGATTGGAAAACAAGAGAAGAAAATCAGAAAAAAAACTATGGATCACCAAGGAAATGCTGGAGAAAATGGATGAGAGACGAAAATGGAAAAACGTTAACCGTGTAGAAGGTAGAGCTAACCATAGACGTATAAACAATGAATTGGGAAGGGTAACAGAAAAAGCTAGAGAAACTTGGATAAAAGAAAAATGTGATGAAATACAACAAATAGAGAAGTTAGGACGGTACGATATAATGTACGATAAGGCACTGGAATTAGAAGATAAGAGGTCTAATGGAATTCGTGGTAAAGGAATTATGAATACGGATGTGAAGACAGTCTCAGAAACAAAGGATGTAGCACAGGTATGGGAAGAATACATTAAGGAACTATACCGCAAGCAGGCAGGATCGGCAAAAATAGAACTGGAAAATGAAGAAAACATTGAAGAAGACAACTTAGGACCAAGTATTATGGAGAGCGAAGTAGAAAAAGCGATAGTGAAACTAAAGAAAGGGAAAGCCACAGGCAGCGATGGAATACCGGCTGAGGTACTTAAAGTCATGGGATCAGAAGGACTAATAGCGATGACGAAATTAATTAATAAGATTTACGACACTGGAGAATGGCCTCGGGATTTCTTAGAAGTAACAATGATCCCTCTAAAGAAGAAGCCAAAGGTAATACAGTGTAAAGACTACAGAACGATAAGCCCTCTGTCACATACTTCGAAGAACATAACGAGGATTCTTAATAAAAGGCTGGAGAAAAAGGCAGAATAAATGTTAGGGGAAGATCAATTCGGTTTCAGAAATGGACGAGGAACTAGAGATGCTATAGGGGTAGTTAGAATCATATCAGAAAGGGCAATAGAGTACAGCCAAGATATCTGCGTTTGTTTCGTAGACTGGTCTTTGATAGCGTAAATTGGATAATGTTGATGAAGATATTAAAGGATATGGGTGTAGAATGGAACGACAGAAGACTGATCAGGAATCTATATGTGAATCAAGTTGTAAAGGTCAGGTTGGAGAATGCGGACACCTGCGGAGTAAATATCGGTAGAGGAGTAAGACAAGGCTGCTGCCTATCGCCGACCCTATTCAATATATATGGAGAAAGTGTAATGCAAGAAGCGTTAGAAGGCACAGGAGATTTCAAAATTGGATTAAGGATTATAAGAATAGTAAAATACGCGAATGACCAAGTACTTCTAGCAAGAAAGGAAGAGGAACTCCAGAAAATGGATAAATAGACTAGAAAATACGGCATGGAAATAAATACAAAACAAGTGAATATATAAAAATGAATTTTTATAACCATCTTTTAAATAGTTAATACTTTAATATGAATAAACTCTATAATATAATTATGATAACCTTTCTGCTTGCATGGGCGTAAAAATTTGCAAAAGTGTCTAACAGCTCTTGAGTGATGTGGGGATGTCTCTATTTAAACTTGAATCTTTTTACAGTTGAGAGAATGGTAGACAGAAGTAGACAAACGTAAGAATGTTTGGTATATAAGTAGTAAGAAGTTTGATAGTATCTTTTGTTTCATTAATGAAAATACTGACTCATCTATTCATATTGTTTAAAATTAACGAAAATATACAGCTAGTTCAG
Organism: Tanypteryx hageni; assembly: GCA_028673005.1. Taxonomy (NCBI): domain Eukaryota; kingdom Metazoa; phylum Arthropoda; class Insecta; order Odonata; family Petaluridae; genus Tanypteryx; species Tanypteryx hageni. The sequence continues at coordinate 82,389,385 of CM054113.1, read as the reverse complement.
AGTAATTCAGCTTTAGATGCTAGTAGGAGTGAAACTTGAATATTTCATATTTTAGTTACCTAACTTAAATGAAAAAATAATAAATTGTTATTTTCCTAACATCACATCAACCATCCATATAAAACCACTGTATAAGTATAGTTAGCTGAAAAATTGATAGGCTACAACACAACACTTGAAAATGTATTATTTAAATTTGTTCAAATTAACATCCTTTACAACAGTATTACCTATGTTAAATACTGATAAAAAGGAATATGACACTTAAATGTGAGAGCTTTTAGAAAAATGCAAGAAATGGTCTTAAAGGCCTATAATTAGAAAAGATTTCATCTAAAATAAAAAATGAGCCAAGTGAACAGTTCCAAAAAAGAAAACTATGTTCATGGCACAAACTACATAAATATAGTCATCTAAAGTAGTATTCAAATGAATTTTCAATATGAACTATTCTGAGAAGATCGCATTAATGATTATTAATAGTATTGCAATACCAATGTGATTATAATGTAAAAATAATAAAATGCATGTATAAGGCAATATTATAAGAAGAGCGATAAGAATTTAATAATAATAATAATAAAATTCAACAAATGTACCTTGATTTTCCATACGTATTTCCCGATGAAACTCATAGGAAAACAGTTTTTAGAATAATCTTAAACGAATAAAGATAAAAAGTTTTTAAGATAAATAAAAACTTACTATCAATAATAATTACGATAAATAAAAACCTACAATTATTAGCAGAAATAACCCTGCAAAAAACGTAGGAATGCTCAAATCCACAGTAAAATAAAGTTCTCTTACACCACCAACAATTACAATAGTTTAGTTTAGTCTAGTTGCTATGATTGGCGCTTGTCTATCTTCCCACGCGAATTCAAATACACATTATCGCAGCGACGACAGCCCACGGATCTGGTGGCCGAGGTGCCGTGAGGTGGTTCGAACCCCGCATGCCTTTGGATTATTTTTCAGAATAGACGGGGTCCAAAACACACACACACACACACACACACACACACACATACATATATATATATATAAAGCGAAGTTAATATAAAATTGGTGAAAATCCAAGGTCATTCGAATATCGGGCAAAAAAGAGAATCTGAACATAAGTATTGGAGGAAAGCCTTTAGAACAAGTTTCAGACTATAAATACATTGATGGAATAAAGCGATCTAAAGAACCTATGTAGACAGGCATAAGCTGTAATGTTGGGAATAATTTTGAAACGAGAAAAAAAGTCTGCTATGACCGGGAATCGAACCCTGGTCTTCCACTTGCCGGGCGGATATCCTACCACTGAACTATCGCAGAAGATCAAATTTCTCGTTTCTGAACGCGGATAGTTCAGTGGTAGAATATCCGCCCGGCAAGTGGAAGACCAGGGTTCGATTCCCGGTCATAGCAGACTTTTTTCTCGTTTTAAAATTATTCCTCTATAAATATCTTGGAAATATCATAACAAGAGAAGCAAAATGTATGGATGACATCAGCATTAGAATAGGAAAAGCAAAAGAGGTTTTCAGAAGAAAGAAACACCTACTTACGGGGAATATAGGGGAAGAAATCCGCAAGAAGTTCATAAGATGCTATGTATGGAGTATAGCTTTGTACGGGGCAGAAACATGGACGCTAAGGAAAAATGACATCAAATACTTGTAAAGCTTTGAAATGTGGACTTGGAGGAGAATGCTGAAGATAAAATGGACAGATAGGATGAAAAATGAAGTGCTACGAAGAGTAGGAAATAAGCGAATGATTATACAGACTATTAGAAATAGGAAAGCAAACTGGATTGGAGTATGAGAGAGTACGATTAAAGACGTGTTAGAAGGAAAACTAAATGGAAAATGGGAAACAGGTAGAAAAAGGTTTCAGAGTGGAGAGAGAGAGTGAAGAGAGATAACAGAAAGATAGGAGCGAAGAGAGAAAAAGGCAGGAGATGAGAAAGAAAGAGACGAGGGAGACAGATAAGACGAAAGAAAAAGAGAAGAGAGAGGAGGGAAAGGAGAGAGGAAAGAGATAACAGATAGAGAAAGATAGGAGATTGTAGAGAGAAAGGACAGATCCCGGAAGTGCCAAGCCGGATAGAGGCGCAAAGCACGCACGCCTCCCACTGTAAATACATCAAAGTGAAAGGTCTGATAATGGAAACTGAACCCAGAAATGAGGAGCCAAACATGGAAGGGATTGGGTTTAAGCTGCGGGGGTAAAAGGACGGATAATATAGACAGGGTTTCGAAAGGCGAGACGAAAATCCGTCCGTTTGTGCGTCTGTCTGTCTGCCTGCTTGTCTCTTAACACGTGAGATGACGCCGCAAACGATCCAACCAACCGTTTCTCTCACCCGAATCTGATTAAATCAGGGGATCAGGGTGTCGGGCTGACGAACCGCGAGAGAGCGAATGCTTCAAAAAATAAGACTGAGGCCGTAGCTTTCGGGCTCCGTCACTTCCAATCGTAGCGAGCGGGTTTTTTGGTTTATGTTCCGTCTGTCGAAAAAAAAATATAAAACGAAAAAATCCCTCCCTCATCGCTTCGCCTTTCCTCTCTCCGTTTGCAGAAAGAAAAACCGTGTTGAGGAGCAATAAACTGGGAACGTGAGTTTTTTATAATGGACATTTTATAACGCCAAGGAATTTGAAGCCAGATTACTGGGTGGATAGTCGCCCGGCCGAAGGTTTTAAAAATACCGAATAGTATTCCGATTTACTATAGTTCGGATTCCTCGTATCTTCCAGTTGAGAGCTGCTGGGTATACGCACGTGAACATAAGCAAAACCCTATTTCAGACGAGCTTCTTTAAAACAAGCGCCTGTTTTATTGGTTCGTCCGTCTGCCTGTTTGCATGAATGGTGTGATTTATTGGCGGTTGCATTTTTACAAAATTATACACATGGACCAAATCGCTCAAACGAGACCGCTAAGTCACTGAAAATATAAAATTAATGGTCATTTTTTCCAACCCTCTATTGTTCATTGAAGCTCCCTAATACATAAAAGGGATTGCGAGCTCAGGAATCGTTTTTCGGAATAATTTCAGTTAAATTTGGTGTCTGATTAATTTTAACTGGAAAAGACGTTGACAGGCGTATTTCGTGATATAATCAGCAATCGAGTCCGCGTAGTTGAGGTAGAGGAACAGATATTTCAGATAACTACATGAAACATGGGGTGGAATATGCGGTAGTTAGGCGGACCGAATCCCTACTTTGTGATTATAAATAATTATGAGACTCGCATCAAATAATTAAACTATAACGTAAAGCAGTCGATAGTAAATAAATGCCAGGTAAGGCCTAAATTATTATTTTTTAAATCTGTTATAATAAATCTTGTTTTGCTCTGGTTGCCATGACAATTTGCGGCCAAACACTAACAATCCCCAACAGAAAACTCGGTCAACGCCTCGAATCACGCAACGTGCCTAACAAGGGTCATTCAGTTCTGCTGTAGATGTCTCATTAACGCGTGTAATAAATTGATTGCTTAAATGAAGATTGGTGACCATATGAAAACTGTTCAGAGAGCATGGTTATCTCTCTATTGCTCTCTGGCTAACACGGTGATAAATTAAAAAGGATCACGATTTGATCCTTCGTTAAGCGCTAGATATTTACGATAAAATATTATCATAATATTAATAGCTCAAGCATGCCTGTTGGTTGGATTGCGAGGAAAGCTCGAAATACGAACGCGCATAATTCGAGAGCGACAAATTGGATTTTGACCATTCTCTCGCTTTATCGTCGTTATTTTTGGCTTAAATTTACTTATAACCACAGTACAAGATTGAAGCTTACACCAAAGAACGCCCAACAAAATGAAAATTCCCTTTACTACCGTCGATTTTCAAATACTCGTCGAAAAATTTCACAGATTCGTTTCGATTCGCGAAAATCTTTCGTCGTCAATGGCAGCCGCATTGTTGCAGGTTTCGTGAAATTACTTTCATTAAATTGGATTGAATGGAAAATGAGAAAAAATTCGCTAATTTATTGTCAAAATGATCTTCTCTAAATAATATTCAACTCACTTTTAAATTCGCATGCATATATTATATTTATATAGTCGAACTTGCGTAAATTATATTTTGAAACCGGAATGAACTTTCAATTATAGTATCTTAAACGTAGCTAACCTATAGAGAACTCTAAATAGATAGGTTTCTGAATAAGTATGGTCAAATAGGGAGAGGGGAAGTGTGAGAGGTAGGGAGAGGGGAAGTGTGAGAGGTAGGGAGAGTGAGAAGAATATAGACGGTTTTATTCGGACAAAATTGAGACCAACCGGTCCCCTCCTACGTTTAGGGAGAAATAGGAAGGGAAAACGAGGAAAGAATGAGGTAGAGAGAATGGGAGAATGTAGAGAGAGAGAGAGAGAGAAGAATGGATAGATAGATAATCGTCTTTATTCGGGCGAAATTTAGACCATAAGGTGGAGAGGGAGTGTGGGAGAGAAACAGAGGAAGGGAGAATGTGAGAGAGGGAGGGAGAATGGGAGGAAGAGGGAAATTTTGTATCTACAAAATATGGTTATTTGTTATTTAAATTTTTTGTTTGGCAAAAAGGTTTGTTATTCGACTCAAAAGTCAAGCAATAGATACATGAATACGTGAAATTTGATGTCTCATCATTTTTGACTGGCATTTACACTAATTAATATTAATGATGGTATGTGCAAACTGGAAATGGAAAACTTCAAAATTAAAAGTAAATAACAAAATGCAAGGTCTGACCATGCTGCTAGTTTCTATGTGCTGTTTAAATAGCATAATTACCACGATTAAACTTTTGCACTAAGGTAATAGGGCGCAATTAATAATACGGATTTATGAATCTCTTCATTCTAATATTTTTCTGAATAAATAAAAAACAACTAGCAAAATTATAATAATTAAAGCAACTCCGGTGAGATTTCACGATATCAATTCGCAGTACGGATTTAGTTGCAGAAGGGCATTTGATAATTTTGTTGTAAATGAAAACGAATATAAGATATTTTTATAAGACAAAAATTGGCGAGGAATTCGACATTATTTTTTATTTTATCTTAACTGATTTATTTACTTACCCTTCTGTCTGCAAATGAATATTTTAAGGCATTTAAATTTATATTAGAAAATCATAGTAGAGATAAGTTTGTAATATCAAGAGAATCATCACTGAAAGTATATAATACAATATATACGACGATTAAATATCTTTCAATTACTAACGTAAGACACCGTTCATTCCTACCAGTTACTTCTAATGAGCTATAATTGGCAATTATTTTCTAAGGCTCATTCATTCTTGACAAAGAACCATGAGTTTATTATTTAAGTACCTATTTTTAATTAACGCCTAGCTAAGGCTCACATCTTGAACTCTTTTAAGGTAAATTTAACACTTCATTCACACCCATCCGGCATTTTTGACGGGAACTTCCACTAGTATGTACGTAAATAGGAATGCTAATAAGTCGCTGTAGGCAACGCGAATGGCTTAAGTTTTGGCGATATATGCGCATAACACAAAGCGAGAGTCGGAGAAAAAAAGAACGAAATTAGGACAGGTTGAGGGATGGGCCATGGGAAGAGGCGCTGGGACGGGACAGCAGGAAGAGTTATTTTCCTCTCTTACGAGAAATGAGGGCGGGAATGCTGCGCGATGCGGTACGGGTTCCGAACATAGGAATGCCGGAATGCATTCTGTTGTTCTGGTAAAACTGCTTTGATATGAGAAGTTTTGATGCGGCCAAAGGGAACGAAACTAGATCCAGCACCTACTGAGGCGGCATCACGTTGGCAGGGGGGAAACGCCCAGGAATTAGGACTAACATCGTAGAATTGCCATGCCATATATAAGTTTTTATGCTGTGTGACGAAAATCCATGACCGAGATACGCTGGGGTGGATCTACAAAAGGCCTGACAGTGTTGCAGCCCTGGGGACCTACGTTTCGCAATAAAATACGATAAACACAGAAAAAGGCACTTATTATTAAGTAAACAACCTGATTTTCATAAAAAATTCCCTCTTATGTTCGGCTTAATTTAGCTTATTATAAGTGTGTGTGTGTATTTTTGGTTAATCAACCACTTGGATTATTATAGCCATAGCTCCTTCCACACCTAACACAATCACAAGGGAGGAGGGAAACACGGTGCGGGCATTAATCTACTCTTAACGAAAAGCACCAAGGGGGCCAACGGCTTAACGTCCCTTCCAAAGGACGGCACGTTGAATTTGCGCGGTCTCCTCAAACCACACAAACAGGGGCCGGGCGACCTTGGAAAAAAATCCTACTTTCGCAGAATTCGTGCTAGCTGCCCTTTCGAGCAGCAGGCCAGTAGCAGCCAGCGTCCTAACCACTACACCACCGGCACCCACAGTTCATGTTAAAGGTCCTCCAAATAACATTAGCCTTGAACCCCCCAAAAATTCACCATCCGCCATTGGAGATGCGTACTAAAAAGCAAAAAATTATGGAATGGACGAATAAGATTCTAAAGTAGTGTTATTTATTCATCTTTTTTGTTAAATACATATCTTTAGCGCCATGCTTAAATTTAACGTTAGGTATTTTATTATGAAAGGATGATTTTTTTAAATATCAACATTAAATATATAATACATCAGTGATGCATGAAAATTAAGTCTAACATAGCATATCACGCATATGTGTTACCGTATGGAATGATTTACGAAAAGAAACAAAATGTGCAATTTTAAAAGGCTCAGTTATTCGAATAGTGAGAAAACAAAATAAAACAAAACCTCTTTCTCAAGTCAAAAAGAGAATTTCATGCGGCACCTTCTTGACGAAACAAATGAGCGACGAATAGTGCGGTATCATGAATTTTTCCGACTGAACAGGTTCCGGAAACAAAATTTGTTACATTTCATCTCTTCCCGAGGTTAAAAAATGTAAAGGAGAATTTCTAGTTGGAAATAGAGATAAAGAATGAGATGGAGGGGGAGAAAATCTCTATGGCGCATTGGCCGCGGAAAACACGGGATCGAACTGTGTTCGAACTCGCAGCGGCTCTTGTAATCGAGACGACAGAAACGCTGGAGTTCATTTAATTTTGGCAACGAGAGGTGGCAGCACTATCGTCGCTTTGATTTGATCAGATAATGAAACGGATTCTCGTTTCGTTAGTCATTTTTTCCTCCTTCGGTAATGCGATTTCTGCCTGTCGAATGCTTCTATGGAGAGTGGCGTTTTTTATTTCCGGGATAGTAATGGCGGAACTTCTTGCTCGGAAAGAATGGTGATCAATAGCGAGGTAGAGAGGAGCAACCTTTCCACGACGATTTTGTCTCAATCTCCGGGAGTTAGGAGAATGAATTTGCAGCATCTGGAGGACTTGTGTGACTTGGAGATTCGCATGAACAAACTGTAGAAGCAGCTCATTAAATGTGAAGCGCTGATAAATAGTTAGGAAATCGCGCTCGATTGAGTTGAAGTGAGCTTGATTTCCAATTACAGAATGCGATCTAGAAAATATATTTTATATTTCATCATCCTCATCATTACGCTTTACAATTCTTATACGCCAAAAATTATTTTTAATGTATGGAACATTTAATTTTGTCCCTCTCTCCCTCTCTCATTCTTTCATCCTCTCTCTTCTTATCTTTCTCGTATTAAAGCATTCAAAGCACGCTATCCTTGCGCATTTAGTATAAGGTTTAAGGCGACAATACAATCTCGAGGTTTAAAAATGACACGGTCGGCAAGGCAACATATCGTTAAAAAGTTGAAATTTTTCCAATAAATATGATTTAAACGTAGAACTTGAGCGATTTTGTATCGTAGGCAAAATGTGACGATAAGAATAAGAAACGCTATTTATTTTTCTTTAAAACGGTACAGGTCCGAAGATCGCAGGTCAATTACTTATTTCTAATTTTAATTTGCAGAAGAGTAAAAGCCTGTAAATCGAAAAATCGATTTTTATGTGTTATCTTATTGGAAATGGCACCCTCCCTCCGCTTCCCCCTCCTCGCAAAATAAAAATTCTGGCCTCGAGGTGCACATCCCCATGGTCCCATTAGTAAGTGTACCAAAGTTTAAAGTCTATATGTTTCTTGGTTTTCGAGATATGCTGTCCACACACACACACACACACACACACACACACATTGCCTTTTATTAGAGATAAGCAAATAATTTCCGAGCCGCGATGCATGTCTAATTAATTGATAATTTATTAATAAAAAGAAATAAAACCAGAAAATATTCTATTTTCGCGAGAATCCAACGTTACGGGGTGAACTGCCCAAGGAAAAATTCTTAAGAATCTGTAAAAATTTAACATTATTAACTGAATCAAATAGCACACCGATTAAATAATGTCGTACCCATATTTGAAACCACGCATACATTGCGCTATAATATATATTTAAAATCAATCTTACCGATTCAAAAAGTCTACACTACGTATTTCTGCCAGCTTTGCAAGATAAATAAAGATGGACAACTGTTTCGCTTTTGTCGCTAATGATAGTTAAAAGCAGAAATTCTAAAACGAAAATTCATGCAAGCTTCCTCGCATTTCTAAGGGATGGTACGCACGGGAAATGGAAAAAAGAGAACGATCTTTGCTATTAAAAATCAGCGCAGCAACTTTAGCGATAGGAATATTATTTAAACGGAAGGGAGAGTAAAATGCACATCACACAGATAAATATAAATTATGCACAAAAATATATTTTATGTGTATAGACTAACGTATAATCCATACGCGCAAAGAGCTTTGCTAACAGACGGAAGTGCGGGTTGAAAAATAAAAGCGGATCGTCAAGCGTAGCATATTTTTTTAATTCGTTATGTTTCTCCACCTGACGGACAAATTCATACTGCGAGAGGGTTCGGGTGGGAGGAAAACTGGTTGAAAACTGCCTCACTCACGCTTCTTCTAGTTGGCGGCTGCTCAATGGAGGTCAAAGAAAAGGGTTCTTTCGGAGAGGAGATATAAGCACGTACTAAATCGCCAGGTTGGCAAGACAAATCCCGAGCGATTGTACGTGCGTGCCTCCGCGCGCGCGTGTGAGTGTACGAGCACGTCTCGTAACAGTATCCAACTCCCGCAAAGAGAGCATAGGTAGAAAAAGTGTAGCGGATTTTAAAGTGTCGCTTGATCAATACGTTTTATGTTTATGTTCGGAGAGAGAGAGAGAGGGAGGATAACGATGCCTAAAACGCTGCTCCAGGTTCCTTGTCGAGAAAAACGAAAAATACCAGAGGAAGAAAAAAACCGAGGAAAAGGAAGAAAGAGGGAGCAATAATAAATGGAAGAGGGAAAGAGTGGGAAGAGAGAAAGAGGAGAAAGGAGAAAAGAAATGGGAGAGATAGGATGGAGACGGGAAAATATAGGGGGAGAGAGGGGAGAGCGTGAGAGAGAAGGTATAAAGAGAGGGAGGGAGAAAGGAATGCTAAGTAGGAGACAGGAAAAAAAGAGGAAGACTTGGGGAATAAAGACGAAGAAATCGGAAAGAAAATAAAGGAATAATACATATCAAGTAGAAAACGAAGGAAAGAGAGGATGGAAGAGAGAGAAATATTAGGCCGAAGTTGGAGATGGATAAATCGATTAACTAGAAATACCAAGGAAAAAGATAGAGATGGAAAATGAAAGATGGGGAGAGAGAAAGGGATGGATGGAGAGAGAGAAAGGGATGGCTGGAGAGGGAAAGGGATGGATGGAGAGAGAAAGGGATGGATGGAGAGAGAAAGGGATGGAGAGAAAGGGATGGATGGAGAGAGAAAGGGATGGAGAGAAAGGGATGGATGGAGAGAGAGAAAGAGATGGATGGAGAGAGAAAGGGATGGAGAGAAAGGGATGGATGGAGAAAGGGATGGAGAGAGAGAGAAAGGGATGGAGAAAGGTATGGAGAGAGAGCAAGGGATGGAGAGTGAGAAATAGATGTAGAGGGAGAAATAGATGGAGAGGAAGAAAAAGGTAGACAAACAGGGATGACGAATAGATAAAAGAGATACGAATAGGGATGGATAAGGAGAGAAAGGGATGGAGAGTGAGAGAAAGGGATGGATGGAGAGAGAAAGGGATGGATGCAGAGAGAAAGGGATGGATGGAGAGAGGAAGGGATGGAGAGAGAAAGGGATGGATGGAGAAAGGGATGGAGAAAGAATGGGATGGAGAGAGATAAAGGGATGGAGAGAGAGAGAAAGGGAGGGAGAGAGAGAAAGGGAAGGAGAGAGAGAAAGGGATGGAGGGAGAGAGAAAGGGATGGAGAGAAAGGGATGGATGGAGAGAGAAAGGGATGGAGAGAGAGGGAGAGAGAGAAAGGGATGGAGAGGGAGAAATAGATGGAGAGGAAGAGAAAGGAAGAAAAACAGGGATGACGAATAGATAAAAGAGATACGAATAGGGTGGATGAGAGATAAAGAGACTTAATGGTGGTGGCAAGTTGGAAGAGAGACGGTGCATGGAAAGTGGCATACAAGGGAAGCAGGAATGCAGGTGGATAAACGCGAGTGCTGCTGCTATCTCGTTACGCGCGCACCTCCTCGCAATAAAGAAACGACGCCCTTTTTGGAATCCATCCCACGAATGACAAGTATGAATTGCTTCGCTGTTAAAAATCAAAGGGAGTCGCTTAGCAACGCGTACAGTGAAAATCCCCGCTCTCTCTCTCCCACCCGCGCTGAATCGCGCGCCTCTCCCGATTCTCTCCGCGCCGGCGGATAAGAAAGGGAGAAGGCGAATAAATCGACGGAGGATGCTTATAAAACTGCGCGAATACGAGCTCCGGGTGTGTACGACGGATGAATGTTTACATATCCCATTAAAACCCACACAATGCATCAAAGGGCGGAGAGAAAAAAAGAAAGAAACGCCTGCTCGACGTTTTACGCGACCTAGGAATTTTAACGTCGGGAACAAAATATATGAAGCAGCTGCATTTTACCTCAAAGGATCGCTTGTAAATATACTTGAATGCCGATAAGGGAAGAATATATTTCCCTCCATTAATAAAGATTCCGAGTGGAAAATCATAAATTGTTCTTTCGAGTGAAAATCAACCTCCATCGCACAGAACGAATAAAAAACAAAAACATTTTTAATCTAGCAACGCGGAATAGATAGATCGAGTTGCTTTACGCTTTGTTTGAAATATTCCGAACAGATGAAAATTATACGGATTCATAAGCCATGGTAAGTGAATTGAAACAGATATATGGTAATTAAATGTTTTTTTCATAAAAGCTAAATTTTTACTTTCATTTTTCTTTTTACTTTAACTATGAAAATCCACAAAATTGGGGCTTCCCTAGTCGAATATATTACAAAATCTTGAATTGCGATTTACTTCTAAAAGAAAGAGGTAGATTAAAGTCCGCCAATAAGTCAATGGCCTTAATCAATTTATAATTAGAAGGATCGAGATTTGTTGAAAAGCTAGAATTCAAGTGACCCGTGAATTTGCGGAAACTCAAAACACAAACTGATTAAAAAATAAGTTATCGTGTAAAATAAATAGCCACTAATTATAACGGCAAGTTACGTTTTATTTTCGACGATTTTTTTTAAAAGACTCCATTAGGAGAACGAGAACGTCAAATAAATTTTTACGGTACGTTCGAATGCATCAAACAAGCTTGATCGAAGCTCAATTGATAAAACGTAAGAAATTCTACACTTAAAACCGAAGATAAAAAACAAAAAATTCCTAATTCGACTCTATAAAACCTTATATTACTTAATCATAGATATATCTTCACATGACCATCCTACCAATTGAAGCCATTACTATACCATAAAAATGAAACTCTTCCTGAAAACAAAGGTGGAATGATCTCATAACGAATACAAGCAGCATTTTTGTGCCTCTCAGAAAGCGTCGAAGTAAACAAGTGCGAGATACATTTATCGCATGAACGCATCGATGGTAAAAGCGGTAAAAACATTTTAAATTAAAATTCTAAACAAAGACAGATGCCGCCGATGAAACATATTAACAAAACAATAATACGCGGCCAACATACAGTAAATGTTTTCGTCGCGCTAAATTAATCGACATACGCAAGATAAAAATAATTAGATGTCACCAACTTGTCGAAAAGAATGAGAAGGAATGTTAGGTTCTATCGGGAAGAAAAACGTTGTTATTAATAAAAAAATGTATCTTTACTCATTTAGTATTTTCATTTTTTTCCGGTTGGCCTCCGTTCTTTCTTTCTTCGCTATTCTTCTCTTTCCTCTTCCTCATATATTCTTAAATTCCCTTTCCCAACGAAACGTTTTGACTTCATGAGAGCACGCCAAGTCGCGTGGGTAAAGGTCTCCGCAAGAAGTGCTCCTCCTCCATTCACCGACATTCCAGACGAGACTAGGAAAAAGCACGCGGAACTCAGGAAACCTTTGGACCGTGGGAGGAATCTTCAGGATTCAATTGTCTCGACGCAAGAGGTGCGCTCCAACACGAACGAATATGAAAAAACGCACCATTCGACTCGAAAGTTAATTGCTCTACAATATCCATTGAGTCGAGAGATGCGTCTATGCTTGACAGCACTCGCAATGGAGAAATGGTGACAAACTCACTTGGTCTGATCGGTAGAGGAATGCGTCGGCTATGTTGGAAGAGCATCTTTGCGCTTAAAGATTAGCGGAATTTCGGTTGTTTTACGATCCCGCGGCCAATGTTCACCTTCGCCGCTTGAGTAAACGTAACCTTGCCGACGGAATTGTATCGACACGTGCATTTTGTTCGGTATCAAAAGCGAAAAAAAGCCACCTAAAACCAATTTCTAATTACGCTAAACATTCCGAAAACTCTATTAAAAGCGCGCAGTTGACTGTTAACTGAAAGATTAAGCGCAACAGTCTTCTTTTAGACAAAATTCCCAAGCAGTGAACTTAATTAATAATCTCTTTAAAGGTGAGAACTCCGACCCAAATCGATAATTAAACTACCCTTATGAACGACAACAATTTACTTCACTAATAAACAAAATAACAAAACTTGTTGCACACGACGAAGAAATGTTAATCCTCCCGTTAAAAAAATAAGAGAAAAACACCTCGCCGTCTCTCCTCGTCATCTAAAACTGCACTTAAAAAGTTGCGCGGGAAGTGCCAGCGTATACGAGGAAGAAAAAAATAAAAGACACCGTCTACCTCATTCTGGGAAGGATTTCGAGGAACAAAAGATGCGAGAATGAAGGCGAAGAGGAGGAAGGAGAAATGAAAAGAAAGAGTGGAGGAGAAGAGAGGAGAGATGAGGGTACGATGCACAGTGTATCCTTCGCAACGTCACGGTTATCCCATTGAAACGAGAAGAGGGTGCGTTAGCGAGACGCACGCGCAACTTCCCTTATCATTTACCAACCCTTCTACTCCCTCTTTAAGAAGCTCGCCTTACCCCCTAAACTCTCTCTATCTCGCCCATGCCCGCTTTCTCTCTACTTAGACCCCCTTCACACGAGCGTTTCCAGTGGCGGCGTTTTGTAATTTGCGAACGCCGCCACAAACGCTTGGGGTCTAGGAGCGAAGAAGTGAATTAATTATACCATTCAGACGGACGTTTTGCAAGCGCTGCGTTCTAACGACACGCTGGAGAAACGCCAACCCTGGCGTTTTGCGGGCGTCGAACGCCTCGTTATTTTAGGTCGGCAGATTTGTTTAGTGTTTTGTAAACTCTAAATGCATTGAATAATGCAAAGTTTATAAGCCGCAAAACAACTTTCTTTGATCGTTTTCCGCAATATGGAGTAATATGACAGGTACAGGTCAGCTCTGTCAACCCCTTTCATATATTTATTGTATTCTAAAATTCAAAATCGTATTTTTTCTTTCTTTCCCGTGAATGTTTTCATTTGTCTCAATCATTATAGCATTATGTATGCTCGTTATTATCATCACTTTATCTTTCCATACGAGAAGTAAGACTTCGCCTCTCTCCTCTTCGACTCTGCTTTTAAATCTATAGGAAGGCCTCTATTAGCCCTCCTTCTTCCACAAATTCTTGTTTTTATAATTAGAAGATTTTCTGTGATTTGGACACTGTTATAATAATTATCCTAATAGATGTGATGCCCGAGATTTAAAAATGGTTGTAACACTGAAAAAATTGTTTCTTTCAACTTTTTACCTTCTGCATTATAAATGTCAGAATTTGAAATGTAGCCTGTTTGTCCCTTACATAGAATTTGTACAAGTAATCTAATATAAAATAGTATTCGGGACAGGATGATACGGGGGATAATACCTAGCATTATTAATAATAACAGACAGTAGGTAAAACTTACTTGAAAAACTTAACGGTATCACCTTTTAAATCTTCAAAAAGAATATTAAATTTCCCTTTAGATAATCTGCAACTATTTAGCGGGTGTACCCAACACAGTCTATTTCGTCTACGGTGACGACGGTATATTATGTACGCGATTGCTGCTACCTCTTCCACGTCCATGTTGATACTTTGTATGAAGAAGCGCCGCGTTTTGTCGCTCGTGTTGTGGCGGCGTCCGTAAACTGTCCAACGCCGCCACTGGAAACGCCCGTGTGAAAGTACACTTAATCTCTCTTCTAGGCAGACTCGTCTACAACCCTTATCTCTTTCCTACAACTCTCTCTCTCCCCCCCTCGTCCTCCTCCTCCACTCCAATTTTCCAAATTCTTACCTTTAATACACGAGTCTAATGCGGAGGAGAACACGGAAATGGCAAATACTCTGAAGAGCGACGAATGACTCCTACGCATATGATCCGAAACACGGGTATCTAAAATGATGATACGTCGTTGCAGTAGCGGATTTCGCGGGTGCAAGGCCCACAACTCGTGATTTCTGAAAACACGTGGTTAAATTATACGGAGAAAAACAGACTATTAAATCCTTAATAATTTATTTGCATTTAAATACATTACCATATAGAGGGTGGGCTTCTGAGGTCGATGTCGATCGCAACTCAAAGAATGTTTTTTTTTTTCAGAGATACCCGTCAGTTGAGACTGGTTTTCACCCATTATCGTTTACATTAATCTTCGTCATCATTTAGGATACATGACCGCTTCTTTATGTAGGAAATATTCACACTCAATGTACACATTTCTTTCCTCTCTCGCAATGAGTTCCTGAATCTGTTAACACTAACTCTCTAGCTCAGGGGTCGGCAACATACGGCCCGTGGGCCGGGTGCGGCCCCCGAGAGCGCTTTAAGCGGCCCGCGAAGCCATAATGAACAAGAAGTCCAAAGCAGGACTAATGCAGGCTGGTTTCCCGAAGTTGACGTCCCGAATTTATTACTTATATTGACAGGAAATGTTTCAGTAGGTGTTAGTCATTCCAAGGAATTCTCATATCATAAATACCACTTGTAATTCATAGTTTATCAATGATAGAGAAAAATTGGAAAACAAATTAATAGACTATTATCAGGTTAAAAATACTAAAAGAAATGTGAAAATCTCTTTATGACAATATTTTGCATGTGTTTTATTAAATAAACGAATTTCATAAATGTTACTGTTTATATGCTAATATGTATGGATCAACTGCCCATTGCTGAAGAGTAGTCGAGCGGAAAAGAAAATAACCCATTTGTTCACTCGTCTATGCTCAAGCCGAGTTCGTTAATAATCGTCTCCATGGCAACAATCCGATAAAATGCGCTTTAAAACGCAAAAACGCTGTTTTAGTAGATATGAAAATACGATCAATTATCAAAATTCGGTGCTAAGAATTAGAATCTACATTCTTTTCTCCTTAGAAAAGTACAAACCTCGCTCCGATATGACACGATGTATTTGAGATTTCCTAAGTAAAACATATAGAGAAAAAAGATCCTGGAATCGAACCCCAGACGTCAATGGTCGCCAAATAAAATATAGCCAGGAGGTGGGCCTTGGTAGCACGAGCCTCATACCAAGTTTCATAAAAATCGGTCCATTGATGCAATGATGATGATGTTAGTAGGGGACACACACACAGACAGGAACATTTCATAGGGCTGCTTTCTTTGGAAACCAGCCTAAAAAGTTATCGGTACAATTTGACGGAAAATTCGTATTTTTTCAGTAAAATTTTGGTCTCAAAACCTTTTCTGATGAATATTTAACGCTGGTAAATTATTTAGAATTGATTTTTACTAATATGACGCCACAGAATCTCCGGAAAACTTCGGATGTAAACACTCATCCGGCCCGCCGAAGAACTCGTGACTTTCAATGCGGCCCTCCGAAGCATTCACACAAAAGGTTGCCGACCCCTGCTCTAGCTGCTCCAGGCGCGAGGTCCCTTAGATGCATGAGGCCCCTTAGAGGCGCGAGGCCCAAGGCGGGTAGCCTTGTCTCACCGACGTAGCTCGGAGATATGTCGCCCATGGCATTACAGACACGACCTCCCCAACCTGCTTCACTTCGTGCACTTCATTCAAATTACGCGTTATAATTAAAAAAAATAAAATGTGGAATTATTAAGAGACAATCATCATGTTTTCAGACATTTATAATTTTTCATACAAAATGTAAAATGCGCACCATGTAAAATAGGGCTGTATGTAACTCGCCAACTGCCAGCGCGACAATCCGACTCTCAAGATTCGTAAAATCACTCACGAAAATGAAAATATACTAGTATAAAATTGCCCGCGTACCCATCAAGTGCATGTTTATTTATATACATGTACGCAAAGTTAAGAAGAGCACATATCCCAATACAAAAGACCTATCTGCAGTACAACTTTCCCTCTCTTTAATTACCTAAGGAAAAATGGGGAGTGATTCAGAGAGAGAAAAAGTAAATAGAAGTCCCGGAATCGATGCCAGGCGCAGAAGGACTCCTCATTGGCTGAAACGAATGAAAAGATTTGCCTCTTCACAACCCTCACGATCGAAGGAAACTACAGAGCGCGGTGAGAAGCGAGGCAAGGGTAGAGAACGAAGAAAAAGATGGCGGTAAAAATGAACGCAGGTCGGAGGTAAAGTGGGGCAGGTGGTTAAATTGAAGGAAGCGATTTTTAAATTGAGTGCTATAACAGCGAAATGGAGCACGATGGGAGAATAATGGGACGTAATGGGAAAAGAAGAGGATGGAAAAAAAGTTGTTCAACTGTGATATGGCGATTTTAAAATTCTAAGAGATGGTTAGGAAAAAAGCTCGAGCCTGATTAAACATTGCAAGGGCAAAACATAGTTTAAAACGAAGCAGCAAATTTAAAATAAATGTAATAGCCAGAGAGCTTTAAAATGTTCTAACTTGCTAATAAATGGCGTAGACTGAATTTAAAAACATCAAAAATGAGCTAGAAAAAGAAGTTATATTATTATCGAAATCACACATTTATAAGCTAAAAAGATTCCAGGATGAAAAATAGGCGATAGCGATACACCGTACCAGAACGAAATTTCATGTTTGGCATTCATTTAAGAAATAATAGCCATTAATACTCACGCGCACGTCATGCAACAGCAATAAACACGCAACGCAAGGTGCTGAAAAGGGGAGGAACGGAAGAGCTCTCTGCGAGGCAACAACGGATATGTGTCCGTCAAATTTCGACACCGCTCAATAAAATCGACGCACAATTTATTCCCACAACCCATGTCGTCGCATGTAAAAGCGCGAGAGGGAGGGAAAAAGGGGGATGCCTTGCGTTTGGGATGAATAGGTTTTCGAATCCACCACCACCATCTCCCTCTGCCACCATCCCTATGCCCGATTTTGACGAGTGGTATCGACTGCGGCAGGCGTCGGGTTAAAACGTTTCTTTCGGGAGAGAATTCAGGGCGACAGTTTCGACGGAAGGTGAAATGTTGGAGAGGCGAGAGGGGGAGAATTGGAGGTTGAGGAAAAGGGGATGGGGTGGGCGACAGATGAGTTGGAAGAGAGTCAAGAGTTGTGAGGTGGGTAGTGAAATGGAAGGACAGATGGAGGATGGTAGAGGTAAAAGCTGGGAGTAAGGATAAAGGATGAAACAGGAAGATGTGACGAAAAATGGAAGATACGCAAAAATAACAGGGTAGGATAAGTTTAGAGAGTGAAATTGAAGAGTAAAATTGACGGAGAAAGGGGATGAGAAGGGAAAGGAGAGGATTTAAAGTTGGAGGTGAAGTGTATAGAATGAGAAAAGAAGACGAGGAGGAAAATACTGGTGAATGGAAGGGGAGTGAAGTTTTTTCGAGGTGGAGGAAGAATTTGAACACGATGAAGGTGTCAACGGGATGAATGTATCATGGGGGAGTGATAGCAGAGGAGAGTAAGCAGCCATTCCAGATAAACTCCGGAGGAAACGGATTGAGTAATGGTTCTATTTTCACTCAAACTACAGAAGAGTTAATTGGCACTTTGCTTCAAGAGGTAATCACTAACATCTGTAAGATAATAAAAAATAAATGTCCAATGTGAATTTCTAAAATATTCGTATTCTAGTAATTAGGATAAATGATATAATGCTAATTGAGAAAATGACAATAGAAGTTTCTCAACCGAAAACAATAGAATTCGAATTTACGAGCCAAGAAAATATATTTTCAAGTAGAGAACAAATTTGCAGGTAATTAGACATTATGTTTATTATTATTATTAAGCCATCAAAAATGAGGTATTCTTCCAATTATTTGTTTCCGAAAAATTTCCGAATTGCGTGAAATTAAGAATGGTATGATAAAAATCACGCACGCTAGATTTTCGAAAGGAAGCCTTTGCTCATAAATAATCAAGGGAATGTTATTTAAGTATTTCATATTCCTGTTACCTAAAAAACGCAACCTGCGAAAATTTAACGCGCGTCTTGTTTTCTTGATATTAACATGTTCGGAGATAGGGTCCAACGTTTTCAAACTTTATTTCTCTAGCTACTGAATGCGACCTTAGTTTAAATAATGAAACCCCGCATTATTCACAATATAATTAGGCACCTGGTTTGAAGACCTCCGACTTGCGCCGTCGGAGAGAAGGCAAAGGAAGCAGCTGCTCGCGTCAATTACGGCAGCTAAATGCGCATGAATTTATAATTGGCGAGCTGCGGAAAAACGAGCAGTATTTTTTTTTTACCTTCAAACAAAAGGCGAAGGGATTTAAATTTTTTTCTCCTCTGAATACGGCCGAGGCGATCCTTTTTTACCCGATTTTTAAAAAAGTTTCCGTCGAGTCTTGTATTAAGCGACATTCCTTTGGTTTAGATGCAACATGATAATAAAAATCTCACAGAAAATGCATAAGGGAATGAGTGCGTGTGGAGTCCGTTCCGAATTGGAAATCCGATGTAAGAGAAGGAGAAAAGGTAAAGCTACTTAGTAACTCAACAAAACACACACACACACAAATTAAAGTCGTAGACGGTAAATGACGGGGCGGAATATGAAACATTTCCACGATTTATTTCCTTCCCTCGCAAAAAAAGAGTTAGTTCCTTGACAGTAACGAGATACTCGTTAACTTCTACCTGTCCCGGTCAACTTAAAAAAAAAGGTCTCCGCCGCGATACGAACCAAAGTCATTCTCGAACGCGATAAAAAAGAGTCGTGACTGGTAACGATTCGGAAACGCGAGCGCCGCACATGCCGTGCGCAGTATTTAGAATTAATTTAGCGACCCCGTGGAGCGAAACGGGACGAAACATTTCCGCCCTTAAAACTACTCCGCCCGTTGGAACGAAAAATTAGAAAAAAGAAATCTGTTGACGGAAACGAGACATTCGTTAACATCTAGACGATTTCTCCCTCGATTTCTATAACCACCCTTCGTCGGATTACTTTTCCTTTTTTTTAAACAACCCGGATTTGAATCCGGTAGCCTTAATTTGCAGGAAAATTCACGGACCGTGACGTCCATGGAAAATACAAGTGGGTATGTGGGCGTGTATCTGGCTGACAGAGAGGGAGGGGGAAGAGAGAGAGAGAGGTGTAAGAAATGAAGAGAAAGAGCCAGGAGGGAACGGTCAGAGACAAGTCATTCTCGTAAGATGATGCGAAATATCTAAATAAAAATACAAGACGTAAAGAAACGAACGTGTATGAAGGATGCCATTTGGAAGAAGAGGTTGAGAGGAGCGAAATGGAATAAGAAAAAAAGGGAAGACAAGTAGATAAAAAAGAAGGGACGATGGATGAAAAAGTAGGAATAACATGAGACAAATGAATAAGAAGAGGAGAAATAATAACAATAGACATCGGTCTTCATCAATGGGCGATAATTAAACCATCGAATCAATTCTCACAAATAATCTGGAATGACAAACAAAAACACCCACGTCCTCGACGGAGTTCGGATCCATCACCATGGTATCCAACAGTTACTTTAACCACCCAGCCACCAGCACCGAATAAAAAAATTTGGAGAAAACAGCAGGGAAAGTAGGGAGAAAAGGGGATGAAAATGGAAAGAAGGTAGGTTGAGCACGGCGAGAAAAAATATAAATGGAAGAAGAAAGCCGGATCAACTCGCACAACAGATAAAGACAGGCAAAATAAAGGACCACAAAATGAATAGATGGAGATGAAACGGGGGAGAAAGGTAAATAAGGTTGATAAAAATAATTAAATAGGAAAGAATGGGCGGGAAGAGGAAGCCGGAACAAAGAGGGAAAAGGGCAAGGCAAAAGTAGGAAAGAGAGAATAACGTAGCAGAGTGGGCGGACGCATTGTACTTTCGCGTCGAGGATGCACGGAGAGCAAAAGCTCGACGGGTTGGGTCAACAATGAGATCCTCCGGAGGCGTGAAGGAGGAGACGAAGGGGGCGAAAAAGGGGGAAGGAGGAAGCAAGTCGCCGAGCACCAGGGTGAATAGATGAGTGAACGTGCGTGGTGCGTGCGTTGGAGGAGAAGACGAGACCGAAAGGGAGGGAGCGGAAAGGGATGGGAGCGTTCTAATTAAGCGAGACGGTCATAAAGGATGAGAAAAGTAGAGAGAGATAGTCTCAGGAACAAGGAAAGAAAGAGACAGGAGGGAGGAAAGGAGAGATAGAGAGGGAAAAGGATGGAATGACACGGACACGTTACGCTGAAGGGTGGTAAAAACGGGGCACTCCCCCCTCCCTCCCCCCGAGCAAAGGGATTGACTGACGGGAGAAGGGTGTTGATGCCAGATGGGAGTTGGGGAAAAAAGAGACTTGGAGATGGAGCGATTGAAGAAAGGCTACAAAAAAGCGAGAGGACGGTGCCAAGAGTAGGCGAGGAGATCCATTAATATTAATCGCGCTATTAAAGCGGCTGAGGGGGGGACGTATTATGCGCGCCGATTTCAGCCGAAATAGGACAGAGATGGACACAGTGCCATGGATTGTTCTAATGATTTGGAACGGTGATCTGTGATAGCTCGGAATCATGTTTTATCCAGTTTATGTCAACTTGAGTCGCATTATACATTAATTGGCACTGGTAAAGATATTGTAGAAATTTGATGATAATGACTCTGAGATACGCGTCCTGTATGTTACGATTTAAGATGAAGAAATGCGGAATTTGCATGGGTGCCCATATTTTAAAATAGAAATTATTAAACAAAGATTTTTATAAGGAAATGCCAAAAATTGGCCAATTAAATTGATAAAGAATGTCTCTCCAACAGACATAAATAGGTTTGAAGAGCAAGATGCGTATTTTGCTTAAGAAACATAAAAATAATTCATTATAGTCTAAACAAGGTACTCACCTAACCGAAATGAGACATCGCGAATGCAAATTATTTCACGCATTTCATATATCCAGGGTTGGGTGAACGGAATGACAGCTTACCTAAATGAGACAAAAATAAAAATTATTCAAGGAAAAATGTCTAAATTTCCAAAAATACTATGAGATCAGAGTTCCGAACCGAACCTGAACCCGTACCGGTTCAGCCATTTTCTTGAATCCGAACCGACCAAAACAATGCTATGGTTCGGGTTCATTTTTATCCAAAATTTCAAAAAAGAAAAATTACATTAATCTTACTTTAATCTACTTCTGATTTGTTATATAGGGTGCTAAAATTTTATTCAATCTTGTATTCGTTTATTAATATGCAGTTTTACATTAGACATTGTAAAATATAATTTTGTTTTTTTTAGTTCCATTATAAATGTATTTCTAATTTTTGTATGTTATTTCTGATACTTTTATTTTCAATTAATTTAATGTGTGCATTTTTATTCACAAAAAAGACGATTTAATTTGCCTCCATTTTTGTAAAATGTTTGCGGCGCTCACAAACACTTTGACAAATGCGCCATCTACAGTATGGGACAAAAAAACCGATCACTTGAAAAAAAATTATATTATATAACATGGTGAATAAGTACGAGCTTCGCGTTTTTTGCGAGAGGAAGAATCGATATCTCGATCGATACGATTAAACTCACAGTCGGCCCATACCGGGACGACTAATGGAAAGAAGAGCATAAAGGTTAGTTGTAACTCGTAAGGCTACAAATGATTAGTATTTGCTGAAGTTTTATCTAACAGCATAATTTTTAATGCCAGCATAATTTTTAATGCCTCTTCATAGATGTCAAGCAATTTAATCAAGAAATTATTTGAATACGATTCGTCCAAAGACGAATCCAAGTGTAAAAAATGTTATTTGGTTATGAAAGGAAAACATGCCGGTAATCTTGGACATGTTCAACGAAAACATCCTGCTGACCATGAAAATTTGAAAGAGGAAGCTCAATGTCAACCATCAACTTCGAAAGTTATCAAACGTCCAAAAATAAACATTGAACAGTCCGTTGGAATTGAAAACTACTTCAATTTAATCAAAATAAGCATGTCAGACAAAAATTTCACCGATGCCTGCGTTAAGCTTGTCACAGTCAATGGGCGTCCCTTCACAATTTTTCAAGATTCCAGTATGCGCGAAATCATTGAACCTATAATGAAGGCACTGAAAGTTACAGTCAACTCAGATAATGTGAAGGTTTGATCAACAAAAAGAGCCACCGATATTAAGAACATTATCAGAGAGAAAATGTCGAAAAGAAAAAAAAATATCGATAAAAGTAGATTCTGCCTCACGGCTTGGTAGAAGTGTTATTGGAGTAAATGTTCAATGTATTCACGACGGAAAAATTAATTTGCGGACTTGGGACATGCGTGAAGCTTCCGATAGACAAACAGGAAGTTACATAAAAAGTTTGATAGTAGATGTTCTGTCGTCTTACAACATGAATTTAAAACAAATTTATTCGATAACATCAGACAACGGAAAAAACATGGTGAAAGCAGCTGAGCTACTAAAAATGAAGATGAGGAGACTGTAGACTTGGATAACGAAGATTAAGTAGAAGAAATTTCAGTATTTGACGGAGAAGAGGAAATTGAAATGCTTCAAGACGTACATACCAACATAATTCATTTCAGATGCGTAGCACATACGTTGCAGTTGGCAGTCAATGACACAATTTCTTTCGAAGCTTTCAAAATGTCAATTGATAGATGCAGGGCTGTCTGCAAAAAATTAAGAGCACCAAATACATCTTCCTTGGCGAAAAAGTTTGGACCTAAAAAGGCCATTTTAGATTGTCCAACACGATGGATGTCAACATTCGACATGCTGCAACGACTCCTGGACTATAAATCCTTTTGTTCAGATGGTATGGATCCAGAGTTAAGTCTGGAAGAAAATGATTGGAAATTTTGCGCACAATTTGCAGAAATCTTTTCTCTAGTAAAACAGCTTACGTTACAATTGCAGAATGAGAAAATGAATTTGGGTGATTTCTATGGTCTTTCGTTGCATTTTAAATTAGATTTTGAGAAGCATAGCCAAAAACTTGCCAAAGATTTGTTTCCCAATTTAATTACCCGATCCCGTCTAATGCTAAATGATTCCAATTCTAATTTGGCCCAAAAGCATATTCTTACAACTGTGCAATTATTTAAAAGTCTTCAATACGAAACAAGTGATTCAGGAGGTACTCCAGCGCACGACTCAGCATCAATTTCAACTGAAGAAGATTCAGATGAACTAGAACAATTGCTAAAGGAAAAGGAAAAATGCTTGAAGTCTTTAGCACCCGCAAGCGGAAGTCGAAGTTCTGTTACATTTGCGTTGAATAACGAGTTTGAAATTTATCAGGCATTTCCAAAAATCTCAAAAGAAAAAAAAATGTTTTAGAATTCTGGGAGACACACAAGATGGAAATGCCATTGTTGTATGCAGCAGCTGGAGTTGTTTTTGCAGTCCCTGCAACACGAGTGAGCGCGCTTCATCAGTCTTGAAACTTATTTTGTCACCGCAGCGAAGCAATTTAAGTGAAGAGTCTCGGAGAAATATTTTTTTTGTTCGAGTAAACGAATTTTTTTTAAATAAATGAAAAATATGTTCAGAATTAGGTGGATTTTTATTACCTCAATTTTGAACCCGAACCGAACCCTAACCCTAAAAAATTGTGACAATGAACCCGAACCTGAATCCAAAAAAAGCGGGGTTCGGATCCCTGTATGAGATACATTTTTAGAATTGAAAAACTATGCCTCTCCAATGGCCATAAAAAGGTATGGAAAGTAGGATGCGTATTTTGGCCACAAAGCATCACTGGCTATTCATCAACAAAAGATTCTATAAAAATACTTTCTACGCCTCTTAGGAAACAATACATTCGAAGGCCATGGACATATTTTTCAAAGATGCCGAAACGATAAAAGGATTCGCGATCTAAACTTAGGTACCAGTGGAAGAAATCGAAACCTTATCCTTAACAAAAATTCGAAAAGGTTACTTTAAAATGAACGGTTAATAAAGCTGAACTAAATAACATAAAAACTTTGATATTTCTCCAAAATGAGATATAATTTTTAAAAACTTCACAACTTGCCTTTTATACATTAGTGCACAATCAAGAGCCTGACAAAAACGAAAACATAAGAAACGCAAAAATTACGCTTATATGCGATCTGTTGGGTTGCAATTCCAGGAGGGCATCAAAAAATTTCAGCTAAAAAAAGATGGCTGAATTTTTCTTTCACCGAACGCGAGAGAAATGCATCAGTTTTTAATCGCATGAAGTAATTTTCCTACTCGGAGGTAAGAAGAGTGATTAGACGAATTCGACACCAATATAGTCTTACAGACCGATTTTCAGATAAAAATAAACGAGCGAATAAGCGAAAATACACTCGGAAGGTTGGAACCCGCGTTTTTCCACGCCAGAAATAAAAAAATCGCTATACAAAGGAGTCTCGGAAAGAACAGCTACTCTATAAAGCACAACTCGTAGTTGATGTAAGTGGTGTGGCAGCAAATCTAGTATGTTATGTGTTTGCGTTTGCAAAACTCCACCCCGTCCTTTCATTTATTTCTCGTTCAATATCCCACGCCCTTCTCTCCACCTCTACTTGTAAAGTTCATTCAAGCCGCCCTCCTCTCTGCTCCATTGTCGAGGTCAATAGCATCCGATGAAAAAGGGACGTCTCCAGTTTACAGCTCGTGTCAGGCGCACGTGGTCAGCGCACATTTCTCAAAATTCCCTCTCTCTCTATCTCTCTTTAACTATCTCGGTCTCATGCTTCAACGCGCAAAAGACAACTGTCATTTTTCTTGTCATCTCTCGTCTGCTTAGCGATTTATTCACTCTATATTTCGACTAAAACTACCTCTGCAAATGAAAAAATACTATGTCGAATATATTAATTTTGGCCGATTTTAACAGGCAGAAAAAATTCCATGTACTTCTCCTCCATTTACTATAGTTATATTTTCTTCGGTTTATAATGCTTTCAGTTTAGAGGATGCATTCCAGAGGCGATGTTACGTATTTTACGCTATATGGAAAAAAAGCGATGCTTTCCGACTTTTTAGTTGCGCGTAACGCAAAGGTAAATGATAAATAATAATGACGTAGCAGTTTCGCTATGAATTTTTTAAACTCTTTCAGATCCAGGAACTTATGGGTATAAGATGCGTTCACTGCATAGATGTTTATATGAGAGCTTAATATAAATAAGAAGACAAAATAACGCATGAAAATGCAGCCATATGCACAATAAAAACTGTAAATGTAAAACTGAAAATGAGCTTCAAACGAGTGAGGAAAACCGTTGACCACGTGACTATAACGGCATTTTCTACAAACAAACCTCACAAAACGGTGGTGCAAATTTCGTATCACAACACGCAGAAGAGTTAAAGAATAGTTCTAGCGCCGAAAAAAAAATACAAAAATAATTGGTGAAAATAAAAATACCCGACATACAGTCGTATTTCATGCACCTATATATATAGCCATAATGTCTTTTCAAAATTTTCTATTTTCAAGCACGATTTACGTTGGCTGCTATATTGCTATGTCCATGCAAATTTTTTCGGTATTAATATATTCTTCCTGATTCGTTTGTTACTACGTATTTGTTATTTGAGTTTGTGAAATTTAATTCTAACCTTTTCTTCGTTTCAACTCCTTTTCAGTTCTGTACATGAACGAAAAAATAACATTTGTTTTACATTTCCCAATGTAATAGCGCTGAGGTATATCGTTTTTGATATATAAAACATACGGATGCAGAATTTGTGAAAAAATCTCGATTCATTTAAATTTACACAAAAAATAATTCCATACATAAAAAAACTAACAAAGTACCCGGCGTTGCTTGGGAATTCTAAGAAACCAAAAGATACTGATATTTATAAATGAATAATTTTATTTAATAGTCAAAAACCTGCTCCTTGATCTCAGGAACCACCATGCAAAATCTGGTCACGATATCTTAAGATGTGTCCAAATTTACAAACAGACAAACAAACAACTTTCCAAAATATATAGTAGATGTCAATGCAATGTTTTAGCGCAAAAACCTAGAGAGAGATGAATTGAGGAAAGTGCAAATATCCGTCAACCAGAAGGAGATAAGAAAATTCCAACCGTTTCTGTAATTAACAGACATATTAATACCATCATATAGCGAAATCCTTACACACATAATCCACATAGACTAAGATGGCGACGACAATCCGTCAAAAATTGGCAAGCGGAAGACTGACCCATTATTGTTCCCAGCCAAAGCTAAAATGAACGAGGCCATGTTAAGACATAGCAAAGCGTTCGTCGATTTAAAAAAAACCTACGCAACGAACGTAGAATACGATTGCCAACGCGTCCGACAGCCATGAAAATCACCCGATACCTCGCCCAAAAGGGGAAATGAGAAGATGGAGAGGAGTTAAGCAAGGATATCTTCCCGAAAAGCGTCTTCAAAAGTCGGAGAAAGCGATTTCGGATAGCCTTGACCCCCATTGCGGACATTATTGGCGCCATCTGCGAAGGGGAATTGGGTGGAGGGTGGGCGGATGAGAAACGATGCGAAAAGGGTGTGGCTCTAGGAGGGTTCGGCCTTTTATTCCTGAACGACAGAGGGAGCGCGCGCGCCTCCTTCCAACGAATGAGCAAGGAGGAACGCGGACGGTGAAGGACACGAAGTTTATAATTCACTAAACCTCTAGCCTTTTCGAACGATCTTATACGAAAAAAAGAACAATAACTTTTGTTATGATGAAGTATAAACGCTCTTCTTTTGATGACAACATTTAATCTCCTTCAGATAACCAACACGCAGGAAATTCGCAAGCGCTCACAACTTTCAAGACCGCTTTAATCATGGTCATTAAAATCTAACAAATTCGATCATCGTAACATATACATCTTTGCTAGCGAAAACAATTCAACTACCGCAATCGATATAAGCGAACTTTTCTGTATTAAACGTGTATTCCTCAACCACTTTTACGGACACTGTTGGACAGATCTTTCCAATCGAAAAGTCCGGAATAAATGCAGAAAACATCTTGTTCGATGTATCATCCACAATAGCTAACGAGCTTTTGAAATAGACGATCTCTATTAATAAAAGCCTTACTGTGTGCCTAAAGCTGACGTCATCAATGGCACTTTTTAACGCGTTTTAACAAACTTCCCGATTAGGTGGAAGGTTGAAATTTCGCAAGAATGTTTGATTCAGATCTAAAAATTAAACGAAGAAAATTTTAAAAAAAACCGGGTTCAACTCCAGATGGGGAGGGGGGGATTTCCATTTCCCGTAGGATAACACGTAAAAAGCGACTTTTTAAAGTATAGGATTTTATTCTTTTGGAAACTAAAATTAGAAAGAATTGACGTACGATCTTCGTATTTCAACTGTTTTAGAAAAATTAATGAGGTTTATCATTCATCTTTACTCATATTAAACATATTTTGGGAAAATGTCTTTTAAACGGGATGTTGACTTGCTAACCACGTAATTCATGAACTTCGAAAATCAATTATTGTCTCAACCCACATACGTGTAATATATACGAGTGCATAAATTGCCTTAAATTATCGTAGGATTTTTCGCGAAATTGCGTAATCCTAATGGGCTGGGATTTAGTTTGCAACATTTAGCTTATCTAAACGACTATATAGATGTAGAGTAGAAGAGAGGGAATGTGGGGAGGGAGATAGGAAGGAAGGGATACAGAATGGAAGGTACATAGAGAATAAGGGAGGTATAGAATTGGAAAAGAACGGGAGGAAATAGATAAAGAGGGAGACGGAGATAAAGAGGGAGACGGAGATAAAGAGGGAGACGGAGATAAAGAGGGAGACGGAGATAAAGAGGGAGAATTATGGATTGGGACAGGAGGGAATGAGAGTGAGGAGAGGTGAGAGAAAAGAAAGGCAGAGATGGAGGGAGAGAGAGATGGAGGGAGAGAGAGATGGAGGGAGAGAGAGATGGAGGGAGGGAGAGAGAGATGGAGGGAGGGAGAGAGGGATGGAGGGAGGGAGAGAGAGAGGGAGGGAGATAGATATATAGATAGATAAATATATTTATTATCCTAGGCCAGTGGCCTTGAAGGACATACAGCAGTTGAAAAAAAAAAGTTTACATACTGGCCAAAATAAAGTTAACATATTTAATAGAGGAGCGGCTCGATAGCATAAAAGTATATATATATATATATATATATATATATATATATATATATATATATATATATATATATGTACTCTTAAGTTGGTGCCATTATTACCTGGTTTTATATAGCATGCTCACATAATCAAATAAATATTACATAAATAGTACATGAATCTCATATCACATGACAGTGGTATAATATATATTTCCATAACGCACAAAGGCGAAGAGCGAAATTTAGAACGTAGAAAGTTATAAATGCATCTATACATAATTAACTAATGATGTTGCACATTACTTTATGATGAAAGGCTCGTGGTTGCAATTATTCAATAAATAGTGATGGAGTTTATTTTTAAATGGATCCAAGGAAGCAGCACAACGTATAGACCCTGGGATGGAGTTCCCGAGATTTACAGAGTTAATTACAAATGAATTGTGGTATCTAGCAGTGTGATAGTTGGGAGTGTTCAGATGGTCTTTGGTAATACTTGTGGCTCTGTTCTGCATATCTGTAGAGTAGGTAAACAGTTGGTAAAGGTAGCTTGCTGTCTTAGTGTTCAAGATTTTATAAACAAGATTTCCCAGGAAGTATGTCCTTCTTTTATCTGTTTTAAGAAACTTCGATAAAAGCCACTAATGTGGTCATATTTTGGGACATCGTAAACAAAACGCATACAAGAGTTTAATGCCCTCTGAAGTTTACTATTAAGTTCACCGCTGATGTCATTATATACAAGGCAACAATATTCAAAATGCGGAAGGATCAATGAGGAGACGAGAGTAAGTCACCGATTAGTGGATAATTTCTTTCGGTGTCTTTTTAAATGATGAAGAGTCCTGAAAACTTTATTAGAAACACTGGTGATATGTTCTTTCCAGGAAATTGTCTGGTCTATTATTAACCCTAGATCAAGGCCTGATGATGAATAGTCGTAACAATTTTCAAAGACAATTTTACGAATATCTACAGCAAATTTTTTAACAAAGGAGCTGCCCACAATAATCGCTTTAGGTTTTGAGGGGTTAATGTTCAATTTATTTATAGTTTTCCATGAACATATTCTGTCTATATCCTCATTTACTTTTCCAATCGCAGGATTCAAAGTGGAAGGAGTACAACTGAAATATATCTGGAGGTCATCTGCGTAATGATGGCAATGGCAGTGCTGCAGACATGAGGGCAAGTCCAATAGGAAAACAGCGACTAATAAGGGTGACAAAATTGATCCTTGAGGGAGGCCTGTAGGAATGGATTTCCAACTAGAAATGACACCATCGTCGGCCTTCACCGCCTGTTCCCTTTTACTCAAATAAGATTGGAACCAATTTAGGGCACTAGCAGAGAGCTTCAGGCTCTTTAATTTCTTAACGAGTGGAGTGTGGTCAACAGTGTCAAAAGCTTTTTTGAAGTCAAAAAGCACTAAAATGGTAAGCTTTCTTTTGTCGATATTTTGTTTAATATCGTCCGTTATTTTAAGCAAAGCTGTTTGTGTACTATAGGAGGGGCGAAAAACCGATTGAAAAGGGCCAGGGAAATTTTTCTCGGTTAGGTAATCTGTGATCTGAGAAAAAACTATTCTTTCTAAAGTTTTGTGTAAAGCACAAAGAATGGAGACTGGCCGATAGTCCGATCCACTTTGGGGATTAGATTGTTTGGGAATAGGGCGTATATAGGCCTTCTTCCAGAGAGATGGAAAACAAGAATTTTGCAAAGAGTACTCATATATATGATGTAAGACAGAAAAGAACGTTTAAACCCTGTCTTATGAATTTCATTGGTATCCCGTCAGAACCAATGGCATTATATTTTACTTTGTTTATTTGTTTTGATACGATATCAGGAGAAAGGAAAGTAAAATAAAAGTTTTCGTCATTAAATGGTATTAGTGGATCAATCACAGACAGTGGATCATGTGAAATCTAAGTAGGTCTAGTCGCAAAAAAGGTATTTAATTCATCTTTTGGTGGCGTAGGGCCAGTTTGTTTTGTCGAGAGAGAGAGAGGGAAGTAAAGAGATAGAAAGGGAGGGAGACAGAGGGAGGGAGAGAGGGACGGCGAGAGGGAGGGAGGAATATTATTATTTATTTATTATTATTTTTGACAAGGGGCTCACCATTGGAGAAAACAAGAATGAGAAAGAAATTCTCCCGAATCTCTATATTGGCAAATTTTATACCGGCTCTTACTCAATAATTACAGCTGTTATTATTCATTTCTAAGTTCCCCGTTGAATTACAACGGGCAATTACACTAGAAAAATAAACTAATTTTGTAATTATTATTCATAATAATGAGTTACGATTACTTAAGATGTATGGTTTCAGTAGGATTACCAGTCTCACGGCAGGGGTTTTCAATGATATAGTAACTGACACCCGTCATATGACGGGCAATACACTAGTAAAGACAAAATGAAACGGCCAGAAGATAAAATTATGAAGCTAATATTTTTAATACGAGAATCAAGGAATCGGGACGAAACAAAACAAAACACAAAAAAAAAAAACGCATCGTTTCAAAGTTTCATATAGGAACTAGAGCAGAACTCCTATCAGATTAAGGTCTACGCGCAACTCTTCTACACTTGCACACCGGCTATTCTCTATGCATTGGTGCTCAGCCGGGAAGCATCCTCTTGGCTAAAAGCTCTCCCCCCTTTCCTACCACTCCTCAAACAGCTTTGGGTCATACTTTCGGCGGCTGTGCTATAGAATTTTCGGTATGCGCCCGGGGAATGCCGGTAAACACGAAGAGAATGCTGAACACGGATGAGCGAGGCAGAGGAGACCTAAATGAGAACGAGGAGAAAAAGAATGGAGAGAGAAGGCAGTGTAGGAATGCACACGAAATGTTTTTCTTTTGAACCTAGGTTGGAATTGGAGAGAGAGGAAATAAGAACGTTTGAGGAAGCTAATTAGTAGAGGACGAAGATAGCTGCGCCGACAGAAGACCACGGGGTTTTCAACGGCCGGAAAAATGGGTATCCATAGAAACGAGGGAGCGCAGGGGAAAGGAGATGGCCAGAGGGGAAGGTGAATAAAATAGAAGGGGATGGGAAAGAGAAAGAAACAAGGTGGTGGAGGAGGAAGGGTGGTGGCGTTCGCCGGGAAGACATGGGTTTGGATTAGTCCGGATGGAATTATAAGGGAAAGGGTGGGGGGAGGGAGTGGCGTGTGTTTGAGGGATAGGCAAATAAACCGGAGGGAATGCGGAATCAAGATGGGGCGGGGCGGAAGAGAATGGATCGCATGGGTAGGGTGAGGGAAGGAATGCAAAAACAAAAGGGACGGGGTGATTGATAGCGGCGTCTTTGCTAATTGGACCGAGGAAAGGGATATGACAGTTGAGGAAGTGAGTTTACAAAAAAGGACCAAGGAGAGAATTAATGAAGAAATGCGCCAGAGAGACGATGAAGGAGCGTCGCTTGGTTTTCTCGTTATGTCTCAGGTTTGATGGCATTACTGGATCGAAGATGGATGAAGCGCCGGTTGACCGGTTTTACGCATGGAGATGTTGCGAATTGAGACACCTAGTCTGCTTTTCTTTTGGAGCTTGAAGATCCATTAAGAAACATCATATAACATAATAGGAAAAAACAATAATGAAGAATATATCAATAATTAAATTACAGTTTAAAATGTAGGAGTAACTCTTAAAGGTATACATACATACATACATACATACATACACACACACATATATATATATATATATATATATATATATATATATATATATATATATATATATATATATATATATCGTGAATAACATAGTCCATCCTTGCAAAAAGTAAGCGTAGTGAATAGTATCTAAGAATTAAGAATGGTGCATTCTCATCAAACAGTACAGGAAACGTAGCTTTTTCGACTGACTGTAAATTAAACCATTGCTAATTTATTTTTACATAATGCTGTATATCGAAAAATGCAACTTTTAAACAAGTTAATGCGAAAAGGAGAAAAAAAAATATTTTTTTAATAAAACGTTAAAATTTTAAATCTCACTCGATAGCTCGTATCACCATCATGAATACTCCGCACCTGACATGCGATTAAACTATTTGATTGGAATTTCGAAGGGAAAATAAGCGAGCTTTTTCGAAGGCAAGCCGAATAAAAATCGATAAAAAAACCGCTCATCCAAATGCAATAAAATTCTAGCGTCGAAAACTGATGAAAACGTTGGAAAAGGTAGGAAGTTGGAGAATTAGAGGAGCGATGAGAACGTACATTAAAAAAGAAAGAATTTGAGAATGTTTTTCAATCGATTAGAGGACGCGAGCGCGATCGATCTGTCCAACGAAACAGGAGCTCTGAGAAAAAGGTCTATTACAAAAAATAGGAATTATTAAAAAATGAGGATACATAAAATATAAAGATTGCTCAAAGGGATCCTCCAACGTTTTGATGGGCGGCAATCACAGGCTACGAGCGAAAGGTTATCATGACAATATTCGCAGACTCTAAACGTGATTAATAAGAGGACGCGACTGAAAATGAGAAAAAAATAAAACAGAATTGCCATGGTACATGTATAATCAAAAGGTAGCAGTACTGTTCATAAAAAATACACTCTCTAACAAGCTGAATGCTTTTCTTTCTAGTTAAAAATATTAGCATCGTAGATAAAAAGATCACAAGCAACTCAGCTGAATCAAAAATACGAATTATTCAAGAGCGGCTGTACAACTAATGTGCAGATCTAAACAAATAACGTTTTTAATTCAAATGTTATAACCATTGGTTCACTAAGATTTTATTTTAGTATGTTTATATTCACGTTTATGTATGTTTATGTTCAAATTCACATTTGTATTGATTTATATTTACGTTTTTACATATTTACGTTTTTGTTGATATTTACATACGTATATATTTTTATTTATTCTCTCAAAAACATTAATTCATTTTAATTTTTAATGATCATTTATTCACTTAATGCATCGAAGCCATTGAAATGAATAATAATGGTAGAAACAGATAAGGCGGGTAATTTATTCCATGCTCTCTTTTAGGTAAATTTAAGAGAGGCCACAAGAATAGAAAGGAAAAAATTAACAAAAAACTGGCGAGAAATGGAGGAAAGATATTGCCTATTTGTTTTTCACGGATATTCGCTAAAATTGGTCTAAAATATAATAAAACGGAGAGCTCTTGAGTTTTTGGAAAATGATAACTCATTTTTACGTAACTACACGTAGCAAAGTCATGTAAAATTAATTCGGTCATGGCAGCTTTTGATAAAAGAAATGGAGCTACTACCATGGGCGATTTACGAATAAAGAATTGTAACACTCCTTTTAAAAATTAATCATCTTCAAATTTCATACATTACATAGACACAGAATCTGAAAACCATATAATTCGAATTGTTATTCAATTCACTAACGATATTACAAAAAAAATATTTTCAAAAGAAAACTAAATGTTTGTCGTTTTTATTTTCAAATGTATGAGTTGGGCTGAATTCAGAACAAAAAAATCGATTGGAGCGCACCCCAAACTTCTAAAAATAATAACTCAAATCGAAATAAAAGTTCCCGACTTCAATTTTGACTGGCAAATCGAAAACTTTTCGGGTAGAATTTGAAAAACTAACATTCAATAACTCGCTGGTTGAAATCGCATCAATTATATTACTTTTGTTACCTAATCATCGCGTGAACTCTGCGTCCGTGCAAAGCTTTAGCGATGACACCATTCAATTACTCTGCCTCAGAATAATTGCCTTCGTCAAAACGTTCAATCTATGTACGTGAACCTATTATTCCAAAACAATCCTAATATAAATGCTAATTAAAGCCCTCTGCAGCCATTCATTCATATCTTCCTCGACTTCGGCCGGTAAAACGAGGACAATGCCGACATTTGTGTTCCAATTATATCCATCCACTTTAGGTTCAAATTCTACCTATAGAGCCCGAACTTCATTTGTTTTGGTGGAGGTGTTGCGCAACACGACGCTGTCAACCCCCAAACCCTCTTCCCTTAAAAAAAAACGTGCACGCTGTCGGCCATTGTCGGTAAAAACATGTGAGCGCCACGACCATCTGGATCTGAAAGGCAACTTGGGCGTATTCCTCGAGTGAAAATAACATTCTCTGAACACGCGAATTCCGGACCCTAGGCGCGTTTTCATTTACATAACGTCGTCTCAAATTGGACATTAAACGCCATCTCAAAAAATACCTAAGTGGCTCCTCGCTATGCGACTACGTACCAGAGTTTGTTTTTGTTTCCTATCGCCTTAAACGGAAATCGTTTCGCGATTTTTTTCTTTGTGGGAAAACCGTCATAAAAACAACTCTTGCGTCAGAACAACTCAAAAAATCAACTACAAAATATCACGTTTAATTCTCAAATGTAAAGTGAGAAGTTCCCAATTTCCGAGAGGGCCACGTTGAAAACTGCGAATGATCCGGTGACACGGATTAGTGTTAACGGAGGGTTATGCAGAGA
Organism: Tanypteryx hageni; assembly: GCA_028673005.1. Taxonomy (NCBI): domain Eukaryota; kingdom Metazoa; phylum Arthropoda; class Insecta; order Odonata; family Petaluridae; genus Tanypteryx; species Tanypteryx hageni. The sequence goes on along the minus strand of CM054113.1, from coordinate 82,354,085 downwards.
TTCCGCGGCATCACGTGAGCGAAAATGCGGTCAGAGCACTTTTTTTAGCATAAAATGTAAAATTTAATAAAGAATCTGATAATATCTATTATATTTAACAGATCATTTTTTATCACAGCTTCGGCGCCGCATAAAATTCCCACGGGGGCAGCACGCGGCTCGCTCTCCTTAGGAAAGAATATATGATTTAATTCTCGAATCAAAAACACTAGCAAGTGAGCTAAAAGCATCGACTATACGCAATTAACTATAAATCATGACCGGATTATGTGGACCGATAATCAATAATATGATGACAGACGTGATTCCGAGTGCATAAACGAAAGAGGGAATTATATATTATAATGTTCATGCAGTGTGCATATGTTTATATGTTGTTATTATAAATATGACTATAAGTCAACACGCCAACTTTAAATACCCGTTTTACGTAATATTAACTTAGGTTCATAAAGCTTTCGGAGGTAATCCCTTCGTCAGCACAGGAGAGAGACAACTGATGGCAGTGACACTGGGTGGAGGCATGGGGGTGGAAGGGTTTAGCAGTTTAGAAGATAGATATGGGCAAACTCCCACTGACGGAGTTGGGGAGCCGAAGAATTATCGGGGAGAGCGCGAATGGATCTCACCATGAGGCAATCATTAAATTTTAAGTTGTGATTGTTCGCATGAACTGCCATAGGAATGACGCTGTTGTAATGGCCGTTCATGCGGATGTTGAGGGGATTGCTGGTGAGGTCAACATAAAAAGCGTGAGATTGGGTGCATCACAGAAGGTAAATGATATTGCGGGTGGTGCCGTTGGTAGGAGAAGTTAGGGTAGGTGATGTTAGCTGTGGGGCTGAAGAAGGAATTGCAGGGGGAGTTTATAGGGCATATGAGACATCGGGTCTACCGCAGAGGTGAGATCCGGCAGGGTGCAGGGGAGTGGGTGCTGGGGGTTCTTTTTCCATAAAATGTTTGCCAGATTATGAGATCGGCGGAAGGAGAAGATCGGTTGTGTAGGAAATTGACCTGGTGGGAGGAGGATGTGAGGATAGGGTGGGCGGCTTTCAGGATACTCCTCAAAATATCGTGGATGAAGGGTGGTTATGGTGAGTTGGGAGGTTGAATCGGTGATGGCGTGGGTATTGGGGTGGGAGTTAGGGGTGGTGGGTACGACTGCCCGCCGGATTTGGTCCCGGATCAGATCCAGCGGGTATCCGCGCGGTAGAAATGCATGTTCGAGGGTGGACCAGTACTCGGACAGCGATTCTCTGTCCGAGCAGATTCTCCGCCCTCGGCGTGCCTAGGAAATTGAGGTTTTGGTGTGGAGGGGATGGCAGCTGTCAAAGTGGAGGTACTTAAGGCGGCTTGTGGGCTTGAGGTGCACGCTGGTGTGGATTCTTTTTTCCCGGATGGAGAGATCGACATCCAGGAAGATGATGTTGGAGGCAGAGGAGTGGTGGGCGAAGGAAAGCGTGGGGTGGGAAGAGAGGCGTTGTAGAAAGGATTGTAGGGAGTCAGGTCCATGCTTCCAGAGAAGAAATATGTTGTCAATATACCTCAGCCATAGGAGTGGTCTGGGATATACGTCAAGAAAGCGTTCCTAAGAAGACATTGGCATAGGAGGGCGCCATGCAAGTGTCCATCGCGGTACCTTTTATTTGTAGGTAGTGGCCTTCCGAAAGAGAAGTTGTTTTTTTGGAGCACCATTTCAGCCAGCTCCGTTAGATGGTCTTGAGTCCAGTGATTTTCTCAGGGTGGACAGTCCTTGGTTGTGATAAAAAGGCTTGTAATTCCTCTTTTTAACAATACCAAATGCTAATAACCATGGTGACAAGCTCAATACTTTTAAATGGGAACTGATACAATAAATGTTACGATAGCATTAATTTTATGCTTTTAATGGGAATTAATGGCGTAATATTTGAATCGTTATTTTCAAATTGTATTATTAAGTAGTTTACACTCGAATAATCAACTCTTCTCAATTAAATACAATCTCGGCTAATATCCAACGGATTCCCATTAAACCGACGATTTTCATCGCCTGCAATATTTAATTTGATAGGGATGTATGTATTCGTTCCCTGTAATTGACGGAGAAATTTGTTTTTTCATTAACAGTGGAAGTTGATAAAGTGAAAGAACGAAAAATGGATGGCAACAAGTTGTATGGAACAATATATGTAGATCAAAAGTAAATATTATTACATTTTAATTTATTTCGTTCAAAGTAATTCAATAATTTCACGCAAATGTTCGTTCGCAGATTCCGTTTTTAAGAAAAAAATCGCCTTTGCGGAAAATGTTTTTATTAGCCGTTTCCTAACTCGGAATATATATATATGAAATGAAATCAGCAAATGTTGCTTAAGTTGACGCACGACTGTTTTCGTGGACTCCCATTTTCACGGTTAAGTCTCTTGGAATGGCACTAACATAAGCGTCACTCATACTCGTGGCGACATCTCCTGGAATCGTTATATTCATAGTTGGCAAGCCTAGAAGGGGAAGTTATTAAAGAACAGCATAAGAAAATTATCGCAACACATTCCGTACTTAAATACCTACTTCACTTTCAACCTACTTAGCGAATATGAAAACGCCTTCGGGGAACAGGGCGAAATTGCAGCACCCAACGTTACCTGGAGACCGAGACATTGAGTGGGTTTTTTCGTTTTTATAGTCTTGCCTCCACCGAATAGCTTTAAAAAATATTTTTTTCGAGTTGAAAGAATCTTTCTTCCCTCCCCTCTTGCCTAGTCCCATCTCCCCCATCCATCTCCTCCCTCCTCACCCCATCCCCTATCCTCGACTTCATTAAGAGAGCTCAACACCTATACCCTAGTAAGCCAATAACGCGAGAGAAGTCGAGGCATGGAGGAGGAATTAAAGGAGGCAAAATCATCTTCCGAGTTCATTTGACTTGAGGGAGAGATTATTTTCACCCTAATGAATCTTAGGACCATGTGACGCAAGGTGCAAGGAAGGACGGTCCCAGAGGGGATTCGCTTGTTTTCGGAACAGACTGGAAGCGAGGATAATCCCCGAATACTTGCACCGCTTGCGGAATTAAGGAAACTTCATCGTTTGTTTCGCGTGTAGAGAATTAAAACGAAACGCCCTCGATGTGGGCGAAAGCGACGAAATCAACCTGCTTGCAAACAGATCCTGGTTTTAAATGAGCATATTAAAGAAATTCTATGACTAACGCAACATATTATTAATTCATCTTGAGGAATATTAACCGTTTGCAAATAAAAATTATTCACGCATCGATACTGTCGATTCTCAAACAATTATCATATTATAACGAAACTATTTTTTCCATTAAATCGGCGATCATTCTTTAATAATATAGTGCTACCTTGATTTTTGCCTTAACTTTTCCTTTAAGAATATTTAAGATATTTAAAAATTCGCATGAACGTACTTTGTTATTAAAATGGTTACCCATTAAATATCTAAATTAAATGTCAATTGAGTGCGAAAATAATATTATTAAACATTACGCATTTTTTCATATAAGTATACAAACATTCTGTAGGGGAATTTAAAAAATAAAATGGAAGATTCTGAAAGGGATGTGATCCAAAGATCTCTTCAATAACTTACAATATCATCGACGAAAGCACGCAAAATGGTGAAGTTAAAATATCCTTCCACTTAGAAAAATTCCCAATATATCTGAGGGGCTTTATAAATATTTGAAAGATTCGAAAAACTCTAATGCGTTAATAAAAATAACTTCCAAAATAATATCCATAAAAAAACTCGGAGAAAAACTAAGAGGGCTGGATTTGCACGGATATATAGGTATAAGAACTTCATTGCGGGGGAAGAAATCAAATACTGCTTGCAGGAACGGCATTTTTGTATACTCGTAAAACCTAACAGAGGTATATTTTTTACAGCGTAAAGCACTTTTAGTATGACTGTAGCGATAACTTTGCTCCTATCCGAAACTTTATAAGCAGGGAAATTAATAAATAAGAGTATAATAATATATAATATAATAATAATATAAAATACAATAAAATATGGGTAATTAATGCGACATTTAAAAATTCGAAGTTGACACAACTAAATCTCCCAAAGCAACATCATCCGTAAAGAGAGGAGAACACTTTAAGGACGAAATAGAAAATGACTCAGCTGAACTGCCAACAATCGAAATAAGGGGGACCTTTCCTATGGTTTGCACTAAAATATGATGCGCCTAAAGAAGCACCTGCTTCCGCATTCGTTAATTAAGGAGGCACGACATATCTTCCGCTCACTCGCTGCTGGATCCTCTTCACCCGCCGAGTATCCAGGCAGCACTTGGGCGTCCATCCCGTGATTGTTTCCACCCCATTGTCGCCAAAGTCACTGCGCCCGATCTTCCACCCTCCACTCCCCCTCCCTTTCTCCGTCTCTCTCATCAAGATAATTGCTCACAGGAGAGGACGGGACCCGAGTCTTTTCCACGAGGGACATACATGACTTCAAGCGTAAACCAATGCCACCCCTTTTCCCCCATCCACGCATCCGAAAAGTATTTTTTCTTCTTTTAAAAATCTTAAATTCGCCCTTTTATCCAATCATTCTTCTCCTACCATAAAGGGTTTATGCCCTCCTGTTATTCAAAATTCGACCGAAAAATCGACTCCGATCCTCGAGAATTTTTTTCTGTCAAACTAAACGTAAAAGGGTAAATAAATGCCCGTTAAAAATTCTAAGATATTCGATAACACGAATATTTAATTCTTTCAACATTGCCATTCAAGGAAGCGAAGGTTCTTGTAACTATAATTCTCTATAGCACGTGTTTATTTATAGAATTCACGCGTTGTTCTAGTCGTAAGGGTAGGCCTACATATATTATGGAGACCGACCGTCCCAAATTTATAGGGCAAGTCCCTCATTTTCATCACTCGTCTGCTTTGTTAAATGTCCCAACTTTTGTACCGCTTTTGAAAACTCATGATTTATATACCATTGATCCGGAACACCCTCACTAGTCACACCTAGCCATCCCACATTTATGAAATTTATCTATACGAGGCTGACCCATCAATAAATGCACGCCATGATAAGTCCCTCCTTGTAGGCGATATATAGTAGTATTTGAAAACGTCCCTCAGCTTCCTGAAAAGTTGTTCACCTTACTCTATATGGCTAAGAAATGAGACTCCATACATCCAAGATCCATCCATCATCCGTCGACACTGTTCCTCTCTCTCTCTCGAAGGATCATTCTTTCCATAAGACTTTTTCCCTCGCCAACACACGCGCCGCCTACCTCACCGCTGCAGAACCAACGCACTGAATGCCGAGGGTGGCGAAATGGCAGACGAGAAAATGAATCCGGTGAGTAATCGATTTTGAGCTCATTTTGAAAGATTTTTTTTTCAAGTGGAGGGGTTATGAGGCGGTGGTGTGAAAAACCGCGGGAAGGGGTCGTGGTTGAGGACGGAGGAGGAAGTATAAGGGGTCGCCTCATTACCTCCGCGCTCTTCTCCTTCCTCCCGTTGAGGGGAATCAATGGACCCAGGAGGAAACGTCAGTCATCAACTCCTCCAGGGGGTTGTAATTTTAGAACCGCCGCCCTCTCGACCCATCTCTTGACTCCAAATTTCCACCTCCAAAGTCGCCGCCTCTAGCTTCTTACTTTCTCCTTCCTTAAGTTTGCCGATTTATCCCCTTTCTCCGTTAATTTCTCCCATGTTCACCCTTGTGTTAACTTTCTCTATTCCCTTCCCCATTACCATCACAATCTTATTCCATGTAAGTACCCCAGCAATCTCTTGGCTTTACATCGCCCATTCATCATGCCCCCTTTGCACTCTGTCATTCTTTGTTGTACCCTATTTTCCCGTCTGACATTTCCATTCTCTACATCTTTATCCTTCTATTAATTCCGCTCTCAACTATCCATATTATTCTCTACCGATACTCTTCACCATACCTTGTGCATTATGTGTTTTACTACAAATGAAAATGTGTTTTTCCTGGTCATTTGACTGCTCGACTGTCTTCAATGATTTTTAGCTTTTTTTCCCCAAACTTCCTCGGATAAAGGATGAATATTGGAAATTTAATAATTCCACATATGAAAAATTGCCGATTTGCAATTATGAATTTGGTAGGGATGAAATTTTTGAGAAAATCCTTAGCTTTTATTGGCAAGAAAACTCATTTTTTAGTAAATTAACGACTTTAAAACATTCACTAGTTCTTAGATACTTTAAGTCACCCCTCTCAAGTTTTGGACAAAAAGAAATCACCTATTTGTAATGGGACTTGCGCGAAAAATTAGAGTAATAGGAAAATCTTTAGTTTCTTACACATTACAAATTTTCCTGATAGTTTAAAAATATCATCTTAAGTTAAAATTAGGTTTATTCGATTTATCCCCTTCCCCTTTTCGTTTTTTCTTTCACCTAATTTCTACCCTCTGTCCCTCATTCACCATCATTGCCCCATCCATCTTCTCCCTTTCCACTTCCCCTCTCGCCCTATACTTCTTTTCGCCGCTCCAAATTCGCAGGTCAAAACCCTCCTCCTATCTCTTTCCACCCCTACTCCGCCTCCTCCTTCCTTCCACCTGTCGGGTGACCCCTTAAACTTCCTTACCTTCGTCTTCTAAAATCTACGACCAATAAGGGATTCGCTCGTAAAATTTTTAGTCCGGGGCTCCTTGCCACGCTCTGATAAGTTTTTCCCCAAATTCCCCCATTCGGTTAGTTAGCCCCTGAGCCGAGTTACTCGAGTCGGTTGATGAAGTCTTGAAATCGCGATTGCTTGGCCATTAAAGTCTGATCGAGTTACACGCTCCAATTCAGGTTTCGTGTGTTAAGGGTTGACGAACTCGTCAGAACACTCCGCGCATAAGACACAACCCATCAAGTTCGCACGAGGAGCACTGCTACAGTTTAAAGGCAATAACGTCGGATGTAAACATTGAATGCGCAATTGTTTTTTCGATCAATTTTGCGCGGATATAGTAAAAAAATTTACTAATAAGCCCGTGGCACCATTACACGGAAAAAATAATTAAAGTTTATGTTTTCTCCTGCCCATTGATTCTTGATAAGTGAATGATTTGTAATAAATACATGCATTCACAATTAGGTACATGCTAAAAATAGGAATGCATATCTACATGTTATAGTGCAAACTAAGCATTGTATAAATACGTCCACAAATGGAAAAACGCGAACTTATAGCAATAGTATACTGGCTCAAAGTGGTAGCTGAAAATTAAAGATTAGACGAGTACTCAAATAATTATAGTTTCCTCTTCATCAACATATTCGTTCATCCTATATATAATTTCCCAAGTGTCTGTTCATCCGCCCGTCCCCCTCTGTATCTCAGGAACTGTTTGTGGTAGAGAGATGTGGTAAACGACATTTTGTTTCTACCAGTAGGGAGATCTCTGGAAATATACTTTCATTTTCATCCGTCATATTGAAACGTAATGGCGGCCGTTTTAAATATTTGAAAATTGATATTACAAAAACGGTGCGTCGGAGAAAAAACCTTTTCAACAAAAAAAAAGCCGTTTCGAAAATTTATTTTCAGCTTAGCGAGAATAAATGCAAGGCTCTGTGGAGCGAGCGAAGCGAGCGGAGGGCGGGGTTGACCCTAGTATTCATAAAACATACAAGCTGGACATAGCATGGCGTTTTATTGCCCCACGAGGCCCAAAATATGGCTATCATTCCCTAACCGATTGATAGCCCTTAAGTTTGGCTGTGAAGAGGAAACAACCGTGGTGAGGGAGAGGATCTATGTAGGCAGAAACATTTTCTGGCACCCGGTCCTCCAACCCTTAAAACCTTTCCCATGCCTAAACTCAACGACTCTCTGGTTGATACTAGTCATAAAAACATTATGCCCATACACACACTAATCGAAAATTACTTCGAAGGAGTTTCAAAAATTCTGTAATTGCAAGAACTTGAACGAGGGAGAAGCAAAAAAAATGCTGGAAAGGAAGAAATTTAGGAGCGTCATAGGGCCTAGCTGAAGAAATTATAATAATAAGAGATGACTATGGCAATGAGTTTAATGAGGTCATCCCGACAGCGAACGGAGAGGTGACACCATAGTAACGGAGTAAGAAACTTTCGATCGAAAATCAAAGAACGACATCGCAAAGCTGAAAACCCCACTGAGCCATGAAACGAAAATCGTATTTTACATAAGAAGAGTTGACAAACAAATCTTGCTTTTTTCGACCTAAAAAAACAAGCCGAATGGCGCAGAATATGCAGGACGAATCATAAAACCAAAGCAAGTCGCGGGAGAGATTTTTACACGCACTAATAACTTTTTAATTTAATTGTTCTTTAATAACATTTAAAAGTGGCGATGACTCTATTAAATTGGAAAGGCTATTTAAGAATAGTGATTGATTAAAAAGAAAGAAACTCCCACGAACGAGCAAACGATGAGACCAATATTTCAATAAATTTCTCTTTACATCCCGTTGGCCATTAATAGCTTAATATGCCATCATCTTTCTGATATCCTTAGCGCTACTAAAAATTGCAACAGACATTTACGCGTTACGAAAAGAAAGTCATATTCAAAGTTTTGCGCATTAGTGCACCACTTATATCATTACCGCATAAGAACTAAATTTTTGATTAACTTTCACCGCTATAAAACATCTATAATATTCACTTATTTACGACCTGCTGATTCCCTCTTGTCTACGCACAATGGGTATCTAACAATAAGAGGTAAGAGGTAGTGCAATGAACAGCTGGTCAGTATCAAAAGTTTAGGAAGAAACTTCCAACTGTGTATTCAACCCATAGTTAAGCACAACTAATATAACAATAATATTCACTCATTCGCATAATTTCAAATAGTATGTATTAAATATCTCAAAATTTGGCTTCTGTCTGATTAAGTAAAGAGAGCGGTTGAGTATATTATTTCATAGATTATTTAAGAGTTTAATTATCAAGCTCACAGGAGGATTACAATCCCTAAATATTATGTGAGGTAAATCCACTTATATGAAGATGAAGTATACGATACCTACCGGAGAATATTGAAACTAAAATATATTTTGCTATTGACTATTTTGTAAAAAAAAATAAGCGAAGTATGCCGTCCCCCGAGCCCACTCAACACTCCAAATTAGCCGACTGCGATGGTACCGCCGCCACTACGAACACTTGCACCACCGCCGTGTAAGAAGGTGACGGCGCAAGGACGAATTCATCTTTAGCGAATACAGAACATAATTTTCTGAAAGCGTTTCTACTTCGGCAGAGAGATGAGTGAAAGTCTCGGTTTCTATTATTTTAGAGTGAAAAGATGATGCGTAAAAAAACGTCCATGTATTTTCCTTGTCGAGCTTTCAAAGTAGTACTCCTTTTAGCAGTAAAAGAGATTTGCCTCCATCCACGCAATGGCAAATACGACATAATTGCCCTTTCCCCCAATTCTTGCGACTCCCATTTTCCCCAACTCGCTGTAAAACGATTTCGCAAGTTTTCTCCCGCTATCGTACTGATACTTTGCGTATATATTTTATGGCTTTTGTGTAACTATTGCATAATAACTGCTCGTCCACTACTTTACCAAATTTAACAATTGTTATACCAACTATTGTTATAACCAAAAAAATATCGGCGTTCAGAAAAGAGAAAAAAATGATCTGCTACGATAGTTCAATGGTAGAATATCCGCCCGGCAAGTGGAAGACCCGGGTTCGATTCCCGGTCATAGCAGACTTTTTTCTCGTTTCAAAATTATTCCCAACTTTACAGCTTATGCCTGTCTGCATAGGATCTTCGGATCACTTTATTTTGTCAATTTCTTGCTTGGCAATCTCACCATTTGAGAGGGAGGAGTTTTCTTCGATGTATCTCTTCGAGGACATCCGTTGGGGCAGTTTGACACTAGCTTGGCTAGTTCCGTCCCAACCAAGAAAATATCCGCGTTCAGAAACGAGAAAAAAATGATCTGCTACGATAGTTCAGTGGTAGAATATCCGCCCGGCAAGTGGAAAACTCGGGTTCGATTCCCGGTCATAGCAGACTTTTTTCTCGTTTCAAAATTATTCCTATTGTTATATTATTTAATAAGTAACAACATATGTTTACTTCACCGCCTACCGTAAGTACTACATGTACCGTAAAATTCGTACTGCAAATTTAACCCCTATATTCAACCTTTCTCTCGCTGCATTTTCTACCTACATTCCCTCCATCTCCCTTTAAACTCTTCCAGCTTCCTCTCCCCTATTTTCCAACTTCCTCTCCCCAGACCACCACAGTCTCCTTACCAGCCATAACCGCCAGTCATCCCTTTCCTGAGTGTGTGTATGTGTGAATGCGCTCCGCACCCCTTCCCCTTTTTAACTCCCTCTTCCCCTTCCCCTATCTCCGGGCGCACAGGATACACTCGAGTGGACGTGGGAGAAGAAGAGTCGTTACGAGCAACGCGTCTCCATTGACGACCGCACCGTCGGCAGAGAATTTTTTCGCGGAAACATAGCGACTTCTCAGGCCACCCCACCCTCTTTTCCAGATCTCCCCTTCCTTCCCACACTCCCACCCAAGCACTCACCCCCTCCCTCTCCTTCCAGGACCCGCCTTTCAAAAACGCGCCATTAGCGGCGATACGTTGTAATTTGTCCAAACGCAACAAAAAAAACGACGCCTCGTTAGTTTCCACCCTCCTCCGCGAAAGGGAGTACGGAGTTGGGAGGAGAATAAGTGCTGGTATTGTTGCGTTGCTAAGGCGGTTCACCGCGGCGGTTATGCCGCCCTCGGCTTCACCTAATGGGATTTCGTCATCGGGCACAACTCCGAAAAATCGTATTCATTTCATTCCGAGAGAGAGAGAGAGAAACGACAAAAAATCATTCCTTTTTGGACTCACCACGAAGGATAACAGTTGTCTTGATGGCCCTCGGTCATGCTTTTATCGCGACGCGATAGGAATTCAGACAGAATTATTCATTTTCATAGAATATCAAACATTGGGGGCGGGTGCGAGTGAAGGTAAGGTTGTTGAGGCTATAATATTCTAATACTAACACAAACATGGACGTCGACGTTCGCCATTGACATTTTCGAACGTTCCAAATATGATAACTCTCAGTGCTTCTTAAAACTCGGTCGCATCAGCATTAAGTAACCTTAACTGAAAATGAAAATAAACGGACGACCACGGCTTGCAGCTTGTACAAATGAACGACAACTCCTACAGCCACGAAAAGGTTACCACTGAGGATGTCATATTCGCATTGTAAATGCCCGTGCTGTTTACTTCAACTGGTAACAGCCGAAGAAGCAACCTAAAATAGCTTTCTTTTAGACCTAACTTGCGTTACAGCTGTTAAATTTCGCTCGTAATGGATCGCTCGGGCAACCAACCTCCTTTGAATCCGAGTCCGATGACTTTGTACACACCTACTATTACCGAGAAATTCTGTATTTTCCATGCCGAGCAGCAATATTTCACGAGTCATCGTGCCGTCTAAACCGCTTCTGAAAGGGAATCCTTGTTTTCCTAAAAGCGAAAAAGTGATTCAGTCGAACGCGTGACTGATAACCGAGCCTACGTAAACACCGGCACAAAAGCAGGTTAGTGGGAGTTGAACATGACACGAATACCGAGGAAATCATATAACCTAATAAGCAACTTATATATATATATATATATATATATATATATATATATATATATATATATACATACACACACACACACACACAATTTCGTGAACCAGATTAAAAATAAAGAACGTTTCTTTCTGTTCCGATCGCCGCTAAAAGGATCCGTCTTTCTTTTATGAGTTCGAAGAAGACCTTGATGCCGTTTACATTCTAAAACCCGATCCCTACGCCCCTTTCCGAGTCTGGTGGACGGGCTATTAAAAGCCGCCGGAAAAAAGTGATGGGCCATTCAAAAGGAAGACTCCATGACGCACGCGAGCGGCGATAGACACTCCGAAAATCGTCCATTCTCTCCATTAATAAGGGCGCGGCTAAATATAAGGAATCACGTCCGCATTATCACGAAAATAACGAGGCTGGTATCGCACGCCCGTGTCTTCCGATTAAACAAGAGCCGAGTTGTTTTTTATTATTATTATATAGAAGCCGACGGATTTCTAATATCGGCGGCGGAGGATTTATTTTAGGTATCTGAAAGGCGCCGCTTGTGTATGCGAATGCGCTGTCAATATGCTACGCCAACAGCATGTAATGGGAAGAGTGACGCACAGAGACTATAATGAAAATCCGTGGGCGACGCAATGGAACTCGACTTAAGAAAAATGGCCCTTAATTAGAAGAGAATGTAATGGATCTTAGATTACGTCATAATTGAACACAAGAGACGTTCACATAGGGCGTGTGATATTGTCAGCGCCACAGTCAGAAATTTAGTTTGGGAGGGGATAAATACGTAAACACATTATTATCCGAGCACTTGTTTATTGATTTATCTGCAAGAATATTCGTGTGGTGATAGAATCTAATGGATCAAAGCACTGATTCCAATTTGGACACCTTCGACCCATCTTATTTCCATCTGACGCTCGCACACTTTTTGCTTTTGTCAAATTATCCGCGGTCTTGTAGGGGGAAGGGGGGAGGCAAATGCCTGGTAGCCGCCTCCCTGGCTGCACCGCCAATGGTTATTGTTGTTGTTACTATGCGCGCTTATAACCGTATGGGTGTCACACCCTGGGTCGGTACATGGATGCAGTGAAACCTCATAGCGCGATTTCAGAATATGCGAATTCGCAAGTCGCCAATACGCGATACGCATAACCTTACAAAAGCTCAGGAGACGCGCTGGTTCGCCGCCGTTGACAAGCCAAAGTTAAACTTAAAACTTGAAATGAAAACATTTCAAGAAAAAATACTCGAACGTAAACTCGTGTAATTATTATGCAGCGAAAAGTGCAGCAATGAGAGACATATGTATTGCTAGTTAATTAGTGTAGTTAATACGTCAGTATCACTAATAGAATACTCCAACCACCTGTCTTTCGCCTACACGTGTCTCGTGACTATCTCTACCTATCCCGTAACACTCGAATACTATATTGTATGTATTTACTAAAATCAATTACAGGTCAGCATGCTTATTAACGATTGAAGTAATATTATATACAGTACATGTCAAAATTTTTCTGTCAAAATCTTTCTTTTTAAACTCATATCAAAGACCCAACCCACGATTCCCTATCGAATTAATCCTTATGAAAACGCAATTTCATAATACTACACGTTCTTTTTCAAGAACTGTACCTTCGCGTCACGTGGTGAGGTATTTTACGGTATCCTTAAAAATTAATTATTTTTGGCAATCAGGAAGTTCATCCGGAAACGTATCCGTGGAAATATACAACTAACGAATTAAATAACTGTTCCGGACAGCGGGCGATAATAAATTACAAATGTAACAATAATTCGGGAGGATTCCACACAAATCGGCAGCTAAAAGAGCTCCTGCTGTTTCTGACGATTTCGTTTCCCGACCCAAACTAGAAAAAGGGGAATTGGATAGAGGGAGGATGGAGAAATGGGGAGGAAGGGGAGAGAGAGAGAGAGGGAGGAGAGAGAGAGAGAGAGGGAGGAGAGAGAGAGAGAGAGGGAGAGAGAGAGAAAGGGAGAGAGAGAAAGGGAGAGAGAGAAAGGGAGGGAGAGAGAGAAAGGGAGAGAGAGAGAGACAGGGAGGGAGAGAGACAGAGAGAGAGACAGGGAGGGAGGGAGAGAGAGAGAGGGAGGGAGGGAGGGAGGGAGAGAGAGACAGGGAGGGAGAGAGAGAGAGGGAGGGAGGGAGGGAGAGAGAGAGACGGAGGGAGAGAGAGAGACAGGGAGAGAGACAGGGAGAGAGACAGGGAGAGAGAGAGGGAGAGAGAAGGATACAGGGAGGGAGAGGGGGGAGAGAGGGGGAAGAAAGTGGTGGAGGGAGACCAGCGGAAGGCGCACCACCGAAATTAGTATTTCCGAAACACACCAACTGTTACGTCTCTTCGGCTCGAATGAGCATCGCTGCCTCTCTAGCGTCCGGTTGCCACGGCCTTCGAGAGAGAAATAACCCCCTTCCACCCTCTCTCTCTCTCTCTCTTCCGCTCCTTACGCTAATGAAAATAATAAAAATTGACAATTAAAAAAATTAAAAAGTACAAACGCGAAACGACTCTCCCACAGCGCGCACGCACGCGAAGTAACCGCAAGATCGCCGTTCACCGCCCACGGCACGGAGGCCGCGGGAGTCGATCCGACCGAGGATCCGCAAACCAGACACACCGCAAGGTGTCGAAAATAATTTCAGGATATGTCTCCCTCTCGCTTACCCTCGGAAAAAAGAAAAGGGACTGGTAATTATCGGCTTACTGCCAGATTGGTGCTTTGTGAATAAAATAAGCCATTGGTATACAATAAAATAAAGACAACAGAAAATATTTTCGGTTCTCATACGCAAATTATACAATACAGTCACTTCTCGAATAACACGGTTTCACTCTGCACGTTTTAGTTTTAACACGGTTTTTAAACGGTTTCTGAGCTTTAAAAGGCAAAAAATGTTCCAGTTTGACTCAGCGGCTATAAGAAAGGGTTAAATGGTACTATGCTGAATATAATGCCGTTAAGTTGTCCCATGTTGGCCACAAGACGACGCTCAAATGCCAAACACTCCTATGGGAGAACCTAAATCACTTTGCACGCTTTCGTTTTATCCGGCCCTTTCCAGAAACGCATGTAACGTGCAAATCTTGCATTTGGCGTACGTCCGGTAATTACTTTTTAAAATACTAGTCTTCATATGGTATTATTTTTAGTTTAGTTTATTGGAGAAACACTTTTGAAGAAAAAAATAATCATAAAGACTAACATCTTTTAACTTCTATTAGAATTGAAAACGAAAATTAAAACCAAGTGACGCGACATTATGCTTTTTCCTATCGAATTCGCAATCTGTCGTCGAAATTAAATCAAATTATCTCTGTAAGCCATGCTTATTCTCCGTAAAGAAAATTTATATTCGAGAAAAGTAATAAGACAAGGAGACTCTAAAAATGTTCTCCCGAGCAGTGAAGGAAGTATTAAAACTTTCGGAGGAAATTTATACTGTAATAAAAAGACTACTTCAACCATGTGCGCATATATTTGATCTAAGATCTCCAGTTATTTCGAGAAATTTTTCCTCGAAATATTAACTCTCTAACAGGAATAATATATATGTTAATTTTAGGAGGAACTGCCAATTTATTCACTTCTTTCCTTTTTCCACAACGTAAATATTCACGAGTTATTTTATCCTCGCTTACACTCGAAAATGAGGGTTTTTATTATGCTAATTTTACATTTTCTCCAAATCGTACAAATTAATTTTAAAGTTCTTGTGTTTCTACGTCAGCGATAAAGATATTTTTAAGCATTATTACTGTAAATGAGTATGTAGCAAGATACGTGCGTACTTATAGGGTATTTATAGGGACCATTATGAAAAGGGTAAGAGAAATTAAAGGTTATTCGACCTCCGCCGTGAGATAACGATAAATGAATTGTGTTAATCTATAATTATTACACCAATAGATATATGGAGGTGTATACGTTTATAAATAAATGTTCGCATTTACACACCTATAATGATCTAGGACTGAAAATTACCATCTAACCTAAGTGCTGCGAAATTGTTACTGTATCTTTCTAAATATGATAATAACATAAAAAGGAATATGCAGCTGTTCGCTTACGTAGCAATTAATTTTCTATTTACTTGAACTCCTCATAAATATATGGACTGCCACACTATAAGGCAGGGGTTCGCAACCTTTACAATGTGGCGAGCACCATGGTACTGTCTAAAACATCAAGCGAGCACCGATATACTTTTGTAAAAATAGGAATGATCATAAATAAAATCAAACCAACGTCATAGTTTTTAAAAATGTCCTTTCGTACGTTTAGGAAAAAAAGTCGATGACCAAATTCAATTACCGGTGCGAGGATAGGTGATTTTAAGCATTGTACAAGTGCACAGTGAGACTGCCAAAGAGCACGGTGGTGCTCGCGAGCATCAGGTTACCGACCACTGCTATAATGCGTTGCGTATTTCAGTGGTTCTCAACCTTTTGCATCTTGCGTTCCACCAACCATTTAATTAAAAAAAACCCTGGTCTCGGCACGATAAAAACAAAACCTCACATTTTTCAAGAAGTTGATATTTACGTCAAATTCATTTTGGTATTATATTAGGCATTAAGGACCTTAAATGTTGCAGTATTTTGTTGATAAAAAGTTTTATAATAAAAATTAATTTCGAGTCCCACCTAGACGATCTTCACGCCCCACCTAATGAGAAACACTGGCGTAGTTGATCATCAACATATGTTTCCACGTATCGGGCAACAACTTCTAAAAGGCAAGGCTAGAGCCTTCCTTTCGACAATAAATACGAAGCACTCTACATCCAACCTTCCACTGCTAAAGGAAACACGCTTTCACGAGCGGAGAAGTCGCACCTGCTATCCTCTCCTCTCTCTACGATATTTCTCTCTCCCGGCTCTCCACTCCTGTCCTACGTAAGCCGAACGGACGGTATCATTCCTTCATTAGATATTTCTTTGGCATTTCATAACCGATTCCTTTGTGATGCCTCCGATGTGTTAGATGGCCGGTATTTGCCCGCCCGCCCAGTTCGGCTCATCCGGGCAACCTGATCGATTCCGAGCGCGAGTCGATAGGCGGAGTTAACAGGAGAGGCTTCGGTCATCCCGCGCCGCAATTCTGATCCGTTCGATCGCTTTGGAGCTCCCTCGTGAACGAGCTAAGTGCACGTACAAAGACTCATAAAGAAGAGTTAACTAGCATTACCGATAAACGAGCGAATTGGGGATCAAGTGGCGGAGAGGATTGGGAGGAAGATGGGACTACGCCCATCCTTCGATTTCTATGGTCATTTGATCGTGAAAAAAGGCCGCGTAACGCGAAAGCGTGCAATGTGGGATAGGTATTAGCATAGGAGCACATAATAGTATATTTGAGGGCTAGCCTGAGCTTAACATGCGACTATTTAGTTACTTTATATTCAGCATAGCATCCTTTGTCCTTTCCCATGACCTCATGAGTAGAACTGAAAATTTTTCTGATTTTTAGGCGTGCTTTACCAGCGAAGCGGTAATAGCGGAACGCATTATGGATACGTCTGGTCCGTCCGTCGTAACTTTCATCTCCTAAACCGAGGGACGGATTTTAATTAAATTAAGTATGAGTGATCGTTATTAAAATTCATCGCCAATTAGAACTTCCAATTTACATAACTACTTTAATAAATTTATACTCGTATCTCGTTAAATGGCATCCGTCAAGCAACAATGAAATAGCCAACTTTTCTCTCCCTCCCTCTTATATGATCTGTAAGGTATAGATTAAAAAATGTATTCGGATAGTGAACAACATTTATTATAAGAAAGTCCGCGAGGCCATATACTTACGAGTTATAGTTTCGGAGATAAAATTTCTAGAAAATCCCGCGAAAAACAACGCATATTTTGTTTACATTGATCTCTAAGATGGTTCTCTCGGCAAACAACAATTAAAATCCTTGTTTTTCTATCTCGCGCCCTTATATGATCTGTGAGGTATAGTTTCAAAAATTTATTCGGATAGAGGGCAACATTTACTAAAAGATCGTCCCCGAGACCATATAATTACGACTTATGGCTTCGGAGATAAAAATTCGAGAAAATCCCAAGCAAAACATCGCACATTTTGTTTACATAGATCGCGAAGACGGTTCTCTCAGCAAACAACAATTAAAAATCAATATATTTCACTCCCGTTCTCCTATATGTTCTGTGAGGTATAGATTAAAAAATTTATTTGGATAGAGAGCAACATACTACAAGATAGTCCCCGAGACCATATAATTACGACTTATAGTTTTGGGGATAAAAATTCGAGAATCACCCAATCTTTCGATACCGTTTCATACGTATTTCCCATTAAGAGCGCCTTTGAAATCTCTGTGTATTCAATTTATGGAGCATACTTTTCCATCTTGTTAATACTTGGGGACGGTTTCAAAATCGTATTAAAAGCGAAATTGATGGGCGTGCAATTCGAAGTATTCCTCAAAAAGAAAACAGTTGCAAAGCGAAGATGTGCAATGGGTGTAATTTAATCGCAAAGTGTTTAGAAGGAAGTCTTATAATAAGCAGCTGCACACGCTGAGGTTCGAATTCAATTCGTAGAAGAGAGGATGAATCAGGCAGTAGTACAGTTCAACGGATGTGAGAAATAAATATTCAAAAGATTATCGGCGTTGCGTTTAAGAGTTTTGCGAAAACATGTACTCCGCAAATTTATAATGCTAAACGTTAGAGAAAATAATGTAGTTAGATAAATCAGTATATATGAATCATTCAGCTATATTTTGGCCAGGTTCACCAACGATGAATCCTTAAGTCCATAAGTACTAACATCCGAGCATTTATAAATTTCGTTGAGTAAATCGTTGGCTTAAGAACGAATCCCATTTATGAGGAGGGAAGGTGCTGAGAAGCAACTGTCTCATGCTTTCATCTATGTTACATTCTAAATACCGCAATACTTTTGTAGCAAGCATACATTCAAACAATTAACCAGACGCTAGTTATTAGAAAATGTAATATAAAACCTGATGTGCGCATGCTTCATCAAGTAGGTCGAGTGATTTTTTTAAGTACCGCAAGTTAAAATCGTTTAACTCAGACCAATGAAATATATCAGTGAAGTGTCGGTAAAAGTGATCATTATGCAATATTAAACTCTTATAACTTAAACTTGTATTTAACTTCTCCATCCATAATGCGGTATAGATAACCAGGCACGCATTTCAACTAAAAAGAGAGCCGTCCGCACAAGTAATTTTGTCGATCGACAATTCTAATTTATTCCATCATTTACGAAAATCGAATCAAGGGGGAAAATTTTTTAAAGGGAGCTTCGAAATCTGCGCGTCAAAAATTTTCACGTCGCACGAGCCCAAAAAAAAGAACAAAGCCATTAATGAGGCTATTTTTTTAATCCGCGTGAGCGCCACTTTACCTCGAGCACCGTCGATGAGGCTGACGCGAGCGCACACAGAAATTATCTCTCGGTCAACAGCGGACGGCGACAAAAAAAAACCTTATCTTGCATTTTCCCGACAATGAGCGCACATCCAGGAGAGACCGCGAGCTAAAACGGGGTGTCAATCATGCGCTATCATTCGCGCCGATTAAGCCCCTTTTAAGCAAGGATTTGGCCCTACAAAAAAAAGAAAAAGCAAATACCTAAACCTGTTACGACCCTCGATTGCCTTATCTAAGCAAAAAATCCGCCATGCTTGTTGGTTGACACGTTGATGAATCTCCCACCCCCCACCTTTCTCTATTACTCTTCCGCCTCTCTTTCTCGCCCTCCCTCCCCATTTTTCAACTCCCCTTCCTCCTCTTTCTGCCCTCTCATGCTTCCTCGTACCTTCTTCCATTTACGGCAAAACCCCTCTCTGAGAGGAGATAAGTAGTGAAATGATCGAGCCGCGATCCCTCGACTATTCTGGAAAATTGAGCCCGCTGAACGTAACTCCAAGATGGACAGATCTCGCGAAGAAGGAAAAACAAGCGTAAAAACGCGCTTGTGCAAATACGGGCGGAGAGTATTTAACGAATAATACTGCGAAAATAAGTCGTGGCCTTTGTTGCCAGATAGGGAATGGAATCGACTTCACTTCATTTTAGGGCTCCGACAATGGTAAACTTTAAAACCCCAATCCAGAGCACAATACGCTATAAAACGGTTTTCATAATTACAAGACAGCAAACATATCTATGGCAACCGAGTCTCTTCTACTCACAGTTGACGCGATTAACATTATCTTGGCTTTTTAATGATGACCCACGTTCTCGATTGATCTTTAGTTTCGTCACCACAAAATTTTACACTCTCGACGGTGCATATGCTCCCAAACATTTTACTATCTATAGTATCATCCGTGCGTGTCAGGGCTATAATGAATAACTTTTTACTGTAATACTAGAAAAGAGTTTTTAATAACGGGGTTTAATGTCGGTTAGGTTGCAGATGGCGAGTCTCATCAAGCCATTCTTGACAGTATTCGGTGTATAAAAAGATTCATTCTAGCCAAAACTGAGATACGCGCATTTAAGAGGTTTAACCAACGAAAGTCACCGTTCGTTTGACCATAAACACGTACACTTTTATTTTATCGTCTTCGGCTCCTTTAAATGATGAATCAAAAAACTGATTCTGCATATTTATTCGTCGTTTTCACTCTTAAATGAACACATGGTGTCTGTAATACAGAAATACAATTTTTTGCCGTATTAGAGTGACTTGAATTAATTTTTAAATAGACATAACGTTCCATTCAAGAGTCGTAATGTCTTACATGAGTATAGATTATTTTCCTCTAGAGATGGAAGTTTTTAAATGGAATAAAACATTGATTTTTTAATTCATCCAAGCGTTCTTAATTGAAAAGGAGACGTGAACAGGTAAACCATCACAATATATAAAAAAAATGGTCGCCATTACAACAGAATCAATGGGCTAAATGTCTCTTGGGTTTAGTTTTTGACTTTCCGAAATAAACGAACAACGAGGGTAGAAAAATCCGTTCTTATAGGAAGTAAAGGTCAATCTCCCACGCCATCATTCCAGCTATAACAAACATCCCGAAGGTAAAGTCATTAATCAGCGAGTAAAGAATGATGAACGTGTTTTGAAGATAAGCAAAGAATCGAAACAAAAACTAAAAATAATACTGGCAAATATATAGGAAAACAGCTAACTCCAAATCACCTTTAATTGTCAGAGAGACATATTTGAAGATGAAATAAAATCTCCTCTAATATTTTCTATCGATAAATTAAAGTTAATAAAAACGCACACTTGGTTTTTTCCAGCTCTTATGTTTTTTTCCTAATGGGTAATCTTAGACTTCAGACGATGTTATTAATGATCCTTCATATTTTTCGAGTGAGAGAGTCAATTTTTATCTTCGAAAATTCAGCGTGAGAAGCACCATCTATTACAGACGCACTCAGACAGCTCAAAATAAACTCAATTTTTTAAACCTCTGTTTACTGGAATCGCGCTGTGAAACTACACTGTGCCTCCGGATATCTATTTGCGGTGTGATATACCGACTTAAGCAACGGAAGGGGAAAATTCCAATAAAGCCATTAAAGAAGATTCATATGGGCAAATTTTTATGGTGGCTTCGTTGCGAATCACCTTTTTCGAAGCATAGAATTGTAATTACACCTAGTCATTTAAGAATTTTTGCCTTTATTTAATTTCCAAAAGCTCAGAGCAAACTGTAGAATTTTTTATTTGAATTCCACAAATTACACAACCATACGCATTCATATACACACACGGTTGACCCTAGTGGCGTATCCAGGGGAGGGGGAGGGTTTATGGGGGTTATAACCCCTCCCCATGAGCAACGTATACTTAGAATATCCTCTGGAAAAGGTATTGACGCCCCAAGATAATTGCGAACGTCGGAACGAGTAAATAAATTTCATTAGTGTTTTACTTGGCGTCCTACGAGTTAATTATCTTTAAAAGATGAGTTATGCGATCCGAGCTTCCAAAACTGAAGCAGTCTCGAGAGAAAGGGACCCATATGCACGGCGCTCCGGCGGACAGAGAGGTAGGGTGGCCGGAGGCTAAGTGGTCGATTCTATTCGGGTATTTTTTTGGACCTTAAATGTGACCCATGTTATTATTTGCTGAATGTAAACGCCTTAGCTCTGCTTGTTGTTTCTCTCTTTATTAATACCTAGCTCTTCATCTTATTTTCTTATTATATATACAATATAATAATATAATATAACAGGGGGCCGGGCGACCTTGGAAAAATGCTACTTGCGCAGGATTCGTACCCGATGCCTTTTCAAGCAGCAGGCGAGTAGCAGCCAGCGTCCTAATCACTACACCACCGGCACCCCTTCATCACTTTCATTTCAAAATGCGTTCATCTTGAAGCTGTTTTTTTCTTCTCACGCACTTGTATAGTAATCTCTCTTGATTTCAGAAAATGCAAGAAAGAAGACATCAATTCGGCACTTTTGAGGTGGTTCACGGTGCATCGAGACTTGAAAACGCCGATGAATGGGCCGATTTTAAAAACAAAGGCAGAGGAACTAGCTAGAGAACTTGGATACAGTGATTTCCAGTGTAGCAACGGGTGGCTCGATCGCTTTGAGGCCAGACACAACATTTCGGTGAAAAAGATTGCGGGCGAATCTTCATCAGTAGATACAGGAGATTCGCAGCATTGGCTGGAGAACGTTTCGCCCGAGATCCGCCGAAATTTCAATGACGAGGAAATATATAATGCGGATGAGACAGGTGTATTTTATCGTCTAATGCCAGACCGAACCTGGGCCTTCAAAGGAGAAACTTGCAAAGGTGGGAATAAGTCAAAGGAACGTCTAACGGTCCTTGTCTGCGCGAACATGACGGGAACAAAGAAGAGAAAGTTACTTGTCGTTGGAAAATCGAAACATCCCCGCTGCTCCATAAACGTTTAGTCTTCCAGTCCTCTATGAGGCTAACAAAAAAGCGTGGATGACGTCTGATATTTCTGGTCAACACTTGAGGTGCTGGGATGCAGACCTTCGCAGAAAGCAAAGAAAGATCCTATTGCTTGTGGACAACTGCACTGCTCATCCCAGGATGGAGTTGACCAACATCTCTTTGGTTCACCTACCACCAAACACGACCGCTACGCTACAGCCAATGGACCAGGGCATGATATGGATCTTTATATCTCACTACAGGAAATTAATGCTGAAGGAAATCATCAACGCGATCGACGGTGGTCAGGCATCAAAACAGTTTACTGTGCTTGATGGCATAATGCTCTTTGCCCAATCCTGGTCCAAAGTATCGGAGGCAACGATTAGGAACTCATTCCGCCAAGCTGGATTCATCAAATCCCCGCAAGAGGTTATCAATTCAGACACCATCGAGAAAGATATGGAGGATTTCATCAGGGTTGATACCTAAGTCCTAACCTATGAAGTCCCAACTATAAGCGACATTGTTGAGGATATTGCTGGATGCACGGAGGAGGAGGAGATCGAGGAAGAAGATAAAGACGAACCTTTAACTAAAGTGATAGGCAGAGAAGCTCTAGAAGCCTTGAAGACGCTTACAAATTTTTATTTAACGAACTCTGTTAGTGACGAAGTGTTTTTTCTATTGAAAAAATAAGAAAAGCAGTAGAAGAACTATCAAAGAATAAACAAACTAAAATAACACTACATATTTTAAAAATCATTAAATACAATGAATATGTCAATTAAAAATATGAATATTCCGTAAATATGTATCTTGTAAAATGAATCTGTAAACTTTATCTGACACGTATGTACATAAGTATATGTCTCGTGAATACAAATTGCATATGATTACTATTTTTTTGTGTTTTTTGCACCACATTCTTATTAAGTGCCTCGTTCTTTTTCAACTACCCAGCCCTCTTCCCCCTACTCGGTTAGAGCGGCGCCTCGGATATAGCGGCCAAAACCTCCCGGTCCCTCCTTGTTCGTTATAAGCGATTTTTACATATATATATATACACATACACACAATGTATTCTAGATAGAACTAGAATGAGAACAACACAATAGCGAGCGAAAACATCGTCACCGTCATTATATTAACGTTACATGAACGGATTTTAATTTTAGGGTATTCACGGGTACTCTTTAGAACGACTATTTTTTAATTTCATAAATTCTCGCTATATCGAGGTTTCACTGCTTATATATATATATATATATATATATATATATATATATATATATATATATATATATATATATATATATATATACAGCGTAAAATCGATAGAACGAGTGCGGTATATAACGAAAACTTCGTTGTAGTGAGCAAAAACTCCGTCACGGTCAATTTTTTATAAAGTTTCAAATACGGAATTTTATTTCCAAATATTACGTGTACACTTCAGGAGTATTTTTATGAATTTCATAAATTCTCGCCATATCGAGATTTCATTGTACACACACACCCTCACGAAGAGCAATAAATAAACGAAGGATACGAGGAAAAACAAAATATCACGAATCCTTTACATCAGAGAGACATGCCAGCACGGGAAAAAACCTCCTTTGTTAGATGAAAATAAAGAGATAAAAAAAAAGATCTCCACCCTCCCCCTTTCATCGACGGACCACCTGATGAGATGTTATCAAAGCGATAATGTAGGGGCGATAAAAAATGGCAAGCAAAAGGAAGGAGGAGATGAAAAAACAAAGGGGGTAATAAAAGCGAACTCCTTAACTACTCTTGCCCTTGCCGCTACTAGTTCAACAAAAATGTACCGCGGGGGAGGAATAAGGTCGGGCTGTTATGATTCGCGAGGGGAAAAACAGGATATGGAGATAGAGAGGAAGAAGGGAGAGGGTTCTAAAGAGATGTGGGACCGAGGAAGGTAAAAATGGGAGGATAATGACGTTTAATGAGCACCTTATGGTGTGAGAGAGAGAGATAGAGAAAGGAAAGGGGTTGGTAAGATAGCGGGAGGGATCGAGATATACAGAGGATAGGGGAGGGAGAGGGACGAAAGGGGAAGGACAAGGGGTAAAAGGACAGGGTCGAAGAGGGTACGTTCGAGGTGCGGGAGGTAAGGAGGTTTACGATGGAAGGGAATAAGGATGGCGTCGGGATTAAATGGTCCTTTTAGACTTCAGTCAGCAAAGTGTTGCAATTGCCATGGTGATCCAAGAGGGGAGGTAAAAGGGGAAGACGACCGACTGAGAGGAGTTGGGAAGTTACGCCGAGTCGAGGGTCTTGGGGGTCCCTTTTAATCACAGTCGGGGCTTAACGGTTTCAGAGGGTGGCCAAAGCTCGGAAGGGATTAATTCTCACGGCGTTTACCGCGGTCGTTGACCTCACGACCATTTATAGCGTCCATTGAACAAACGTCGATGATTTTTTTGTCTAAATGTGTAAGGCGTTCCTTCTTAAATGAATGCTTTAAAACAATTAGGGAAATGTATCTTTTGATATAGGTAGAGACCCTTTTTATTAGAAGACATGAAATATTCTCCTCCACAAGTACCTTTAAATAACGAATAACCTATCATTGTTGCAGAGATGCCGGGTAAAAAACATAAAGGCGACCGAAAACTTAACACGGAAAAAACTGATTAAACTTAATGCGTTTGACGAAAAAGAGGCAAAGGCGCCATTTAAAAATTTCAGGAATACATTTTCGATCTACTATAATTTTTTCACCGCATTGAAAATTTCAAATGGATAGGAAGAAAAAAGGAACGTATCTATTGATTAAAATCATGGGAAGATGAAGAGCAATGTATGGGATGAGGCGGATCGGTTTGGATAATCCAACAATCCTCCGAGAGGAAAAACATTTATGACGAAGGTCCAATTTAAAACAGAATGAGATCTCAAACGTAGCTGAAAAATAAAATTTTAAATAATAACAATGTTATACCGCTTCGTAACTCAAGTCCTCGGACGAGAAAGAAGTATTTAAAATTACCTCCTGTGCTCTTAGCTTCACGCGGAAGAAGCATAGCTTTTTGTGAACGCCGCTGTAAATGCCATCGGCAGGAAAGCAACAGCGCATGAATGAAGAAGAGAATGAAGGAAAAAAAAAACTTCCAAAAATAACCAAAATACATCGCATGGGATAAAAAGGAGCGGGCGGAGGTAAAATAAACAAATGAACGCGTACGCAAGTATACAATTTCATTGTGAAACGAGCGACGGAAAAGAAACACGCAAAAAAACAAGCGAATGCGAAGCGATAAATGACGCGAAAAGATATGGATGAGGGAGAAGGATTGGGGCGGAAGGTATAAAAGAGAAAGAGGCAAAGGAAGGAAAGTGGATGGATGGATGTCGAAAAAAAGGAAAAGTTCGACGAAGAGAGAGAGAGGAAAGGAGAGGGGGCATTCTTTTTTTAAAGAAAGGGCCAACGACCTAGGCGAAAAAAGCCTTTTTATTTATATATCTCTTGACGCTATATTCCCCCCCCCCCCCAATACAGCCCGGAGGAAGAGGAACTCGGTAGAGAAAGAGGATTGTTACGATTCCTGGCGTGCAACGAACTCCCTACTTCCTCCGTGAAGAGAGAGTTAAAAAATATATAAAATATGATGGATTCGGCTTAAGAAGAAAAAAGTTGCTCGATTTTTGTTTTCGTCGACGAGACTCTTCTGTTTATGTCTTCGCAAGTTTTTTTAATTTTTTATGCGAGGTCCCCGATTTTTTTTTTCAGGTCGTAACTTACCGACGCGTCAATTGTTATTTGTCTTTTGTCATTTCTCCTACATTTTTGCCGCGAAAAAGTTGTTCGTGGATAAAGTTTGTGATTATCAAAGACATCTCGCGGACGATTTTATACGGTACCCGAGGGAGACGACGAGGATGACAATTCGTACTCCAAAATTTGTCAATAGGAGGCCAGGGATATATTGGAAAATTGGATGACAAGAATTTGAAAACATCTCCGCGGTGTGAAGTTCTACTTGAAACTTAAACACAGCATTTTACGATATTGTGGCATTTAAAAGGTCATTCCAAGCAATTAGTTAAAATTTGGTATCGATCCGCTATCCAGTTAAACAAAAAGGACACATTATTTCCTGTGTTATTTTTCATTTTCTCAGTTTTATGTTTGTCACTCAGGAGTTCATTACAGTAATTTTTGCTTTAAAATATTTTCTGAATTTTTCACTGGTGATCGATAAGCCAAGGAAAATGATCAATTACCACGCATCATAGTTTCCGGATTGGTATATTTTTCCCAATGCAGCTGACGGAATTGAACCTTTGGAATGATCTATTGACAAAACTTTCGATGCAAGGGAGTTGTTTTCATGAATTGCAAGGCGCTGGCGCTGTCTCTTGCTACACGACTGGAAAATTCTATTCGTATTTTAAACAAATATTCTTGTATTACACCAGGGCTTCCCAACCAAGGGGTCGAGACCCCAAACATGGGGTCGCGAACTCGTCTGAGATACATTTACTTTCCTCTTCAAGATATGTATCTACTCATCAATTGTAAATATGAAAGCGTAAGTAAATTTTAATATGTATTCCGTATTTAATCCACTGGCTAATGATATCGTCTCGACTCTCTGGACTGACGTGATGTTTATGGAATGTCATAAACATCTCTACTGACGAAAGACTAAACAACGTAAGGATCCAATTATCATAGAGATTTTGTTTACCACTTGAAAAGGTGACTGAGCGGAGCCCTAGTTCACGAGAATGCTGCTTGTTTGTTTCTCTCTCTTGGTAATGCGAAGCTGTGCCTCTTGATTACGTGAAAAATCCTCGTCTCTGTGGCTCATTCATGTTTTTTTCTTTTCTTTTTATTTCGTCGCGTGGTATTGATGTTCCTTGGTCTCATTTAGTTGTCGGCGAGCGCCTGTCTTGTGGGGTAGCAAGTAATATTTCCTTAGAAAGTGGTTTTTTACTCCGCATCTTTAAGTGAGATTAGTCAACACCCTTTCGAGATGGATCGTTTCTTGCAAAAGCCATTCTGATCCGTGTTCTTCTAAGTAGGTATGGAAGAAAATGAAATGAAGACCGTCCGCGGAAAACGAGTTAGAAAATACGACAAGGCCTTCCTTCAGTTTGGATTTACTTGTGTAGAAGTGAAGAGTGAAGAAAGACCTCAATGTGTGTTGTGTCAGGTAGTATTGTCCTCCGAGAGCATGAAACCTAATATGTATGTAAACTAAAACAACATTTTGAAAAGAACTACAAGGAGCATATGAAGAAGCCTATACCATTCTTCCAGCAAAGCAATAAACAGCTTATGCGACAGAAACTACACTTTGGAAAAAGTCTTTCGGTGTCTGACCAAGCTCTGAAATCTTCATTCGAAGTCAGCTATTGAATTTCTCGATGAAAGAAATCGCACACCTTCGGGGAGACATTAATTTTTACCGGCTGCTATTGGCATGGCTAGGGTTGCGAGTGGAGATAGTGAGGCCAAAATACTGAAAAATATTCCTTTCAAACAACATGGTTAAGCGAAGGATTGAAGCGATCGCCTCAGATCTCGGGCATCAAACTGCCCGGTAATTTGTGAGGATAACCGGCCCAAACCTCCATCACACTATTAGCGGAGAATGGATCAAATCTTATTGAAAATCAAATAATATAATGGAGAAAAAATTTTTTCATGGTTAAAAAAGACTCGTCGAAAAGGAAAATAATATACAAGTTTCAGGAGACCGGTCCTTGGACTTAGCGGCTCGGTGATTGCACCGGAAGGTTGTGACCAGTCTGCACCTGGTCTGAGTACGATATTTTGCTGTACCACACAGGGGCACGGTGGCTATCCAGGGGTAAGTCACTAGAGCGCTTCTTCAAACTCCGTGAAACGTCACCTATTTCGCAGAATGTAAAAAGGGGGAATTTGTGGATTTCCTGAGTGACGATTGCCAGATGTATCATCTTGCCTACATCTGTGATATATTTCCGAAACTTAATGAGCTGAATTCTATCTTGCAGGGCAAGGATGTGCACATTCTTCTGCTAAATGACTGCAGAAATGGTTTTATAAAAAAATACGTTTTTGGAAGACAAGTCCCAACACAAAGAAGTTTGAAGTTTTTCCAGAACTTTTATCTATTTACAGAGGACAGCGACATTCTGTTTGTGACGAAAATCATTGTTGCATATCTCTGTCGTCTAGAGGCTGACTTTGGTTCCTTCGTCCAAGCTTGGCTGGTTTTGAAACCCATTTGAATGTCGTTTTGAAGAGGCAGATTTGCTAGGAAGAGAAATTGAACAGCTTATAGAACTCTCCAAAGTCAATCCATTTGGCTAAATTCCCTCAGCTGCCAATCGATAGATTCTGGTTCAGTGTCAGATCAGATTACAAAGAACTTCCATGTCGCGCCATTATGTGGTTTGTTCCTTACAACACATTTATGTGAAGTAGGATTCAGTGCATTACTTGCACCTATCCTCAGAAATGCGCTGCGTTCTTTTCACCACAATACCAAACTTTGATCGACTGTACAACGATGGACAGGCGCAGGTGTCGCATTAATTTAAAGTAGGTATCAGTTTTTAATTCTAAATATAATATTATTCCTGTCATCGATGTGCGACTATGAAGAAACTTGACCGGTGTCCTTTTTTGGGGTCGCGAAGTGTGTTACATTGATTTTCGGGGTCGCGCGTGGAAAAGGTTGGGAAGCAATGTTTAACACCCTAAATGAGGTACCTTCGCACAAAATTAAACGAAAATAATCGCTTTCAGAACACTAACATTCTTAGCACCTTATTACCCGGTGCGTCCCGAAGAAAAAATACCGAAGCTTCCCTAAACCCGTTTAACCGATAGCAATTTTCCTCCTCGTATTGTTAAAATAACGATTTATGAACATCACATCTATAAAAACAATTGGAGCTTCATTTGCTCACACAATATGAGAAAGCGCGTTTTATTGAGATTTATTTATAATTGTGAACTTAAATTTCTTTATAAATGTAGTAATATTATTAGATGACAAAGTAATTTACTCAATAAAAAAATCAAATGTTAACTTCCTATCTATAACCATTTGCTCGGAATCTTAATTTGAAACATCCCCCTGCCGTCCACCGATTTCTCCAAATAATTTTTTTTGCAGCATAATAAATGACATCATAGACAGCATACACCCTGCAAATTTCAGTTTTATATCTCTTACGGTTTACTTGATATTTTAATTTAACTGGGCAGACAACGAAAACATAAGAGCGTTTATAAAATGAAACGCGCTAAAATAGGAAAGAGGATACGATCCCAAAGGAATCCGATCTCGATCGAGAATAAAATCAGACAGGAAGGCACCTGCCAATCACCTTCCCCTCATTCAATTCGAGTTTCAACGCTCATTTACAATCGAAAAATCTAAACAATCACGAGCTTCGTCTTCTCGAGCGATAAAAAACGCCACCCTCACTCCAAAATTCTGGTCCGACCTTCCCATGCGTCGTCGCCTCTGCACTTCCTATTACAGTGGGGAAAACACCCGCAGAAAGAGGCTCGTGAGAGAGACGCACCACAGTCGACGATGGGTCACCAAAAACCTCACAAAACCGCAATACGGACCCAATCCTATCCAATAAAAAGCAGCCGAGAGGGAGAATATCGAGTGCGTCCTTGCCGATAACTCCAAAGCCGTCCAATTTGATAGACACCATCCAACGAATACTGGCGGTTGGAATGAATGACGTCAACAAGAGGGTGTAAAAAAATCAGATGAGCTATGAAATACGATGAGAGAGCAACACGACGAAATGTATAAACAAACATCGCGCTGGAAGCAATCCAGGCACGACGGAGGAAAAAACAGGCTCGCCACGCTCTTAAAAACAAGTTACGAAACTGTACAGCGTACCACATATGGGCGCGTTTCGTGCAATGGAGTATTTGAAAGAAATTATTATATAAACGTTTCTGAACTTGAGATTGTTTAGTTATGTTAGCAACAATGATGAAATAATCGTGCAAGAAATTTTCAAAGTTCATAAATACTCTATTTTACTAGTTCTAGAAGCTTTATTTGAAAACTATTTTGATATAACCAATACTTTACGAGATATGGCGGAAAGTCCATTTTTTGTCCCCAGTAAAGTGGTATCCCTGATTGGCTTATGTGATTTTATTATTATCCTTGACTGTAAGTTCTTAAATATGAAATTTCACGAACATCCGTTGGGTAGAAATCGAGAACGAACATGCGGACGGCCGGACAGACCGAAGCTACATAAATAGGCGATCATGCTGGAAGCGAAACGTGCCTAAAAAAGGAGGGCTTCACAACGTGCAAAATAAAAAGAATAATATATAAACTTGCGAGGTTTTCGAAAGAGAGAGTTAAGAGCGTGAAGAAGAACAAACAGGGTTGGAGGGCGAGGGAGGGAGATGGAGGAGGGAGGGAGATGGAGGAG
The DNA here is from genome assembly GCA_028673005.1 of Tanypteryx hageni. Taxonomy (NCBI): domain Eukaryota; kingdom Metazoa; phylum Arthropoda; class Insecta; order Odonata; family Petaluridae; genus Tanypteryx; species Tanypteryx hageni. The sequence continues at coordinate 82,323,099 of CM054113.1, read as the reverse complement.
GGAGGGAGATGGAGGAGGGAGGGAGATGGAGGAGGGAGGGAGATGGAGGAGGGAGGGAGATGGAGGAGGGAGGGAGATGGAGGAGGGAGGGGGATGGATATGGACAGTGGCGGATTTACGCCCCCTGGAATCTCTGGCGCTATACATTTGGAGGCCCTCGGCACTAAACATTTGGGCCCCCCTAGCGCTAAGCAGTAGGAGGCCCTATAATTTAAATATATAGTGAAACCGCTCCTAATGGCTATCCTCTTTTGTGACCTCTCTTGACGATCGTTTTTCTATGGAATCATAGAGAGGTTCCACTGATTATTAGATTGAGATATTTAATATTTCTGAGATTATATATTTTACGGTAAAGGTACGTAATCGGGAAATGTATACATTTACCGGTAAATGTGCACATTTACCACCAAGCTTGGTAAATGTAAGTTTTAGGTTTCCAGAAATACGTATTATCGGTACATTTTCCGGTAAATGTGCACTTTTACCGATGTGCCTTGGTAAATGTGGAAATAAGTAAGAATGAGAAACGCTACACTTTAATAATTACGTTAATTTATAGTATTAAGATAAACGCTTCCAACCCGAAAGAGGAACACAGTGAACGTGAGGAGGAACCAAAAACACTTCGACTAACCTACCCAACCCGGTGGGACAGAGTAAAATTTTCCTTCATGTTTAAATTTAGTTTAGTTAGTTGTGCACATTTACCAGCAAATTTACACATTTACCGGACAAAACACATTTACCGTACTTCTAAACTGCAGCAGATGTTCGCGACGCCGCCATGTTGTGGCCGGTGTTGCGACATTTATCCACATTACCAGTGTCTTTAGGTAAATGTGTACATTTCCCCAATCAAATCGGTAAAAGTATGTTATACTTACATTTCCGGAACTTGGTGGTAAATGTACACATTTACCGGACTACGCACATTTACCGTGACATATACATGAACATTTTTTCGGGGTCCCTGTGGCGCGCCAAGTGCGACTCCCCTTAAATCCGCCACTGGATATGGAAGAGGGAGGGAGTGGTTAATGTGTAGGCTTCAAGCACTCGCGCGGGCAAGAGAATGTAGGTGGGAGGCGAGTGAGCCATCTCCAACGAGCCCGACATACGCTTCTCTCTCTCTACCTCAACACTCTCTTCCCCTCTTCCTCCCTTCTTCCTCCCCCCGTCCCCAGAAAGTCCATACCTCTCTACCCCACACCACTCCTCTTCTGGTCCACGCGCGCTCCATCTCTCCCGTAGATCTCCCTTCTACGGCCGCCGCCGACTACCCTCCATCTCACTCAATCTAAGCATCTCATCCGTTCCCGCGGCTCAAACCTCACGTTTCTGTCCACCGATCTTCCCTCCCTCCCTTTTGGATCTATCTCCTCTCCCCGCCCCTTCATCTCCTCGTTCTCTCTTCCTACTCTCTCCCACACTCCCCTTCACCCTCTCTTCTCTAGTCTCCCCTCTTACCTTTCTTCTACCATTCTGCCTCTTTCTCTTCTCTCTCCCTCATCCTTCCGTTCGAGCTATCTCCTTCGCATGCATCTTCTCTCCCTATTTTCGGGAAAATTACCACATCACGCAGAAAGCAAACGCGATATTCCGGCCTCGTTTTCCGCCATTATTCTCTTCTTTTTAACCACGCATTTCACTATGCATTCCGTCGTTATAAAACCCGATTTTATCTATTTTTATAAATACAATTACCGTAAACACCATCGCAATGATTTTTCTATAGTTTTTGTTTGTGTGGATATCTGGCTAATCAACCTCTTGGACCGTTTTAGCAATTTCTATCGGTTTTTAAAGATGGAAATGTAAAGATTTACATTAAAACCTCGGATAAAATTGAGTTATTATGCATATATACACTATAGAGGAAAAGTAATATAAGATCCGGTGGGTATTCAACCCAAATGAGACTAGGTTACTCTGGAAAAGTATGTATGCCATTCATAACTTGTGCATATCGGCACACTTGTCCCAGTGCCATGTTCGGATTTCATTTCCTACCATCGTCAAAATGCAACCGTTACGATTTGAATTTATACGTCATGTTATTTTTATAGGAAACTATCAAATGTTAATTACAGCTAAAATATGACTTTATCGATTTTTTGGGAAAACAATCCTCTATGCCGTACCGATTTTCAGCTTCGACTTTCGGTTGCAAACTAATGAATTCTCAAATGTGGCAAAAAGAAATAAAGAAGAATGAACAGAGCTTTATTTGTATTATATAGGGATAACAATGTATGTTTTCAGGATTAAATGTTTTCCACAAAAGACGATCTCTATGCAAAAAAAATAGGATTCGCTCTGCTAACCCCTGCCACTAAACCCTTATTTTTCATTTAATCAAGCATACCAAAGAAACGTAACCCTCGCAAACAGCAAGAGTTTACTCAAATGAAGTTTTCTACCCTTGTACGCATAAACCTTAACATACATTCAAAGGGAGATTAGGAGAAAAATTTGACCGGTCAAGAAGAAAATTATTCTCTCACTTTGAAAATTTTCTTAGATGAATAAAAAACATAAATGATAAACGTAATATTTTATTTCCTCGATCCTTACCGTGTTTGTTCCTCGCCCTTTTTGCGCCTTCCTCCGAACCTCGGTCATTTCCCGTTGCAGATGCCCATCCCATTTTTATGTCCCGGAATCTCGCCTCCTGCGTCATTTGGAATACCAATTCCGCAGGCATATCTCCGGAGACGCAAAAAATGAATTTCCCTCGCTAATTATGACGGCGGTGGAGTGAAGGTTTTTTGCCAACACCCTCGAGACAGGATATAAACAACGCACGTGATATTTCTAAATGAACGGAGGCGAAAATGTCGACCGGAATATCTTCTACCCACGGGAGACGACAAATTTGGCAGGCATAAATGCGACGATGGAGATCGCCCTCCACGTTCGCGGTTGCACGAGTTAAAAAAAATGAGTAAAAATAATGAGGAAAATCATGAAAATATATGCGTAATTATTTTCAGGACGTATTTCGCGATCAAAGATACCTAAGACGTCGAGATCTGTCTTTTTTGTCCTCAACCAAACAGGATCAGTCGCTGAGCTGAAAATTGATCTCTGCTTATTATCAAAATAGTTAATTTAAAGACCATATTTCAACTAGATTCTTTCAAAGAAAATATATGATTTACAAATACTCAAAACTGCAACTGAATGTTAACGCTAATTTATTTAAAGATTTTGATAATATTTTTCAAAAACTAATACCAAAAGGCAGATTTAGACAAATAGAATTACACTAAAAATAATCTAAGTCCTAGAAACATTAGTAAAAATGACAAAATTATAGTCATTTCTAGATATTTGAGGAAATAATTTTAAATGTTCGATGTCCTAGAATTTCTGGGTAAGGGGGATAGAATTATAGATCAAATGATTTGATATTTTTTTACAAAATGTAACATGCTGACCCAACTCTGTCCCATTAAACAGCCCTCCTTTAAAACTTGATTTGGTAACATCCAAACGTAAAAAAATAAGGCAACAAGAGCCGAGGAGTGTGTAAAAAAAAATACCCGACGCCGAAGCGGATAATACAAGAACTTGGATCGAAAAACTCTTACCTTCGTAACTCTTCACGTCGACGCCGAAACCTCTATAATTTAATACTCCGCTCCTCTTCCTATATTTCCATTCCCGTTTGTATCAAATAAAAAAAAGATCTCTCTCACCACACGACCGATCCCATCTCATAAAAACTCCCTTCTCTCCTAACCCCTCTACTTCCCCCAACCTTTTCATCTAGTACCGAAAAAATCCAACCGGGTTCCCTTAGCAACCATCCACATACCCTCTCTCTCTCTCTTGTTCCCTCCTCTCCCATTCATCCCTCTTCTCAGTACCTCCCCGAAACACACCGCACCCTTCAGAGAGCACTGCCCCTGGGCTGTCCGCAACCCTCCTCTCTCAGACTCAACGAAATCCTCCCATCTCTCCCTCTATCCTTTTGCTCTCCCTCACTCTCTCTCTCCCTCCCAACCTCACTTAAAACCGCTCAAGTGTCCAGACTACAGTTTCCATCGCGTAAGAGTGTGGGTGAGCGAGGGAGTGTGAGGGAGGGAGAGAGAGCGAGAGAGTAGGAGGAAGAGGGAGTGGGAGGGTGGCGTGAGTTTTGCGCACGGCTTCCAGAGCGACGCCATCCTCACGGGAAAGGTGAGCGTCGGGGGTGCGGAACCGTGATGCGAGTAAAATAATATACGCGTCGCAGGGGTTGGTTTAAAAATGCACGGAATAAAAAAAGGGTCGGGAGGGTTGGTTGCTGCACAACGTGATGGTTGTGAACCTTCAGCCAGGAAATCTCTCCCTCTTCCACTCTCCCATCCCTCTTTCTCATCTCTCACTCTCTCTGCTAACTGCGTACACGTGCGTGCGGGATGCAAGAGTTGAGAAAAGGATAATGAGCTCTGCTTTTTATTTATTGCGCGTAATAACGAAGAGTTCAAAGAAAAACGAGCATATTTTTCTAATTAATCGCAAAGTATACATCAGTCTTTCGAAATTTATCCTCTAATTACTGGTAAGGATCAAACGAGAAGAGCACTTGTTATAAATTAAGCCAGAGATTTCGACAAAGGGGTTTTTATCGCTATCATGAAATGTAAGTAACAAACAAATCTACTGATTACGACAAATATCTGGTTTTCGCCAAATTCTTTCGGTACAGTCGTATTTTTTTTTAATTTGCGCACCAGTCCACTTCCAAGAAAATTAATAATAGGTCATCTCTTTAGAAATACATATAACGAGAGTAATGAATTTAGATCAATCTGAACTGTTTGCATTACAACTAATTACACAGACATTACTGTAAAATCCCTATAAAATATAATTAGGCGCAAATCATTCTCATTTAAATAAATATAATTCAACGGAAATATTTTCCACCTAGTAAAATGACAGCGGTTATATCGTGATATTTATCTACTTCAAGATTTTTTCGTTTGCTCAACTATATCTGGTAGTGATCGCAGCATGTGGCTTATCGCTTGAATTGCACGCCATATTTTCATTGCCGAGTTATTTTAATTTACTTTTTCAATTCTCTGATTACGCCATAGCGAATTAATTACCTTTTTCTTGACAATTCTTTGTGTGCGAATTCACTTCAAGTAGGTATTTCACTATCTGTATTCACTTCAAGTATCTGTTGGACTAGCGAATTTTTCCATTTTTGGCCCTACTTTCTCCTCTCCTTTTACCACCTTAATACCACCACTTGCATCTATTACTGATTAACTTCGCGTGTACGCCCGCATTGCCCAAATAAAACAAATGCAATACGACGATTGTGCGCACAGGCAGAGATGCCTGATAACCTAATGTCCGTGATAAACGGAACAGGTGAGGGACAAAAGTGAACGACACACACGTCACTACATCCGGCGAGTATCAACAGAAAGCAAATTAGAGCGGTACACAAATCTGCGAGAGCATTTCGAAAGATGATAAGCGAAAGACGCATTCATTCCGTCGAGTTACGACCAGTATTTCTCCCCTCTCAAAAGGAATTAAATCGGCGATACTTAAATAGATGTCCACGAGATGAAAATAAAACCCATTTAAATAGGCTACGATTCTCCCGTCGGAAGACATTTCAAAACCGCAAGAATTCTCTCATCCTGTCAAATAACTTCCGGGTGCATTTCATACCAAATTACGAGCGTTCCCGAGATGGATGCGCACAGTTTTCGACACGCGTTACGTTTAAATCAAGTTATGCCTTTAGAACGGAAGAAAAGCCATTCGAAATTCGAGAAATGAAATGGAGACTAGCATCGAACCCGCCCGTTTGATGAGAGGAGGTAGCCAGTATTTTCTTTCCGAGCGTCTCTTAAGAAAGAAAAGAATGACTGGAGTGGATGGAAGAGAGGAAAGGAGAGAGGAAGGGAGAGAGGAAAGGATAGGGGAAGGGAGAGAGGAAAGGAGAGAGGAATGGGAGAGAGGAAAGGAGAGAGTAATGGGGAGAGGAAAGAAGAGGAAGGGAGAGAGGAATGGAGAGGAAGGGAGAGAGGGAGAGAGGAAGGAGAGGAAAGGAGAGAAATGGAGAGAGGAAGGGAGAGAGGAAGGGAGAGAGGAAGGGAGAGAGGAAAGGAGAGAGGAAAGGAGAGAAGAAAGGAGAGAAGAAAGGAGAGAGGAAAGGAGAGAAGAAAGGAGAGAAGAAAGGAGAGAAGAAAGAAGAGAAAAAGAAGAGGAAGGGAGAGAGAAGGGAACGCGGACCACGCTCGACCGTGGCTCCGCGCGTGCAGGACTTTTTAAAATGTCACACCAACTCGGGTTGCTTTGAATAGGAGTGGAGAGCCATTCGTGAAAGTTGAGAGGATAACGGATCCCGCGTGTCCGTGTAATCCATGCAAGATCAGTCGAAAGCGTTTTCGAATAGCTTAGTATGATGCACTGGAGATTCTCTAGGATCGGTCTCAAGCGAAGATAATACTAAATCAATCGTAGACGAGTCTCTAAACTTTGTTGCTAATGCTCAAATGTTGAATCTTGAAACTGAATTAGAATTGAAACAGCATGTTTTGTATGAAATTTCTAAAATGAAGTTCCCTCCTTTAATTGGACCGTTAAGTAAAATTCAAACGACATTATTGCGAATAAGTAGCTTAGCTACTTAGCAATTATTACACCGCCTCCTTTGTCTTTTCTTATTATTACCTCTTAAGTCAAACTGAAAATTGTTGTATGATTTTTAATGCTTGGAGACGGTTTCAAAAGATATTTCACATAATGAAACCATGCTAAACAGAAAACCTGCAAATCGAAACCGTGCAATTGGAGGAGTGTGTTTCTGAAAATCTCAATTTTGTTTCTCAGACCAGAGAGAGAGAACAACACTACCTTATGGTCGAAAGTTGGTATAGATAGGACAATTCAGGGAGGAATGCAATAAAGGAATGACCATGTCGGTTACTATGATGGTGAAATGGGAGCAAACGCCGATCGACTCGCACGAACAAAAGCCTCGCGAGAATCCCTCTTCATTTTCGAGGATAAACGAAGAAGGCTCGAAAAGGAAAGAAAAAGTGTCTTTTTATTTCGAGTGGGCAAACGTGCACACACACACACGTCCTCTCACGTATGCGGAGATGAGGATCACTTCAACCTCTCGCTTTCAAAAGAGGCGAGCGATTGCTGTTTTATGGAGGCGTTCGCGCATATCATTACACTACCCGAGAGAGGGAATTTCATACCTTCATACGTATAAAACATCTTCTATCGGAAATTCTTTCCAACTTCCCCATTAGTTCTGAATGATTACTAAGAAAATTATGTCCGGAAAAATGATTCCAACTAACAGCACCAATGGTAAAATTTGTGATACCAATCGCCTTTTTAAAATGCCACAGGCTGGTTACCGGAGGTTTACGATGGGCAAAAAAGACACAGACCACTAAAATCAACTTGAGACTTCGTTTGCACTATAACGCGGATCTTATACTTTTTATCAACAATATTATTTTAATGAGGTTGAGCGACAAGCGTGAATAGGGATTATTATTCAAAGAAGGAATAATAACATAGTAGAATGCACTGAAGATTCACTAGGATCAGCTCCAAGCGAAGCTAACTATTAATGCAACGAAACCTACCCTGATCGTAACCTAAAAAAATGTGGCGATGAATGAAACTAAATCAATCGTTGACCAGTCTCGTAAGTCTGTTGTTAATGATCAGATATTATAGCGCGACACTAAATAGAATTGAAGCAGTATTTCCTGTATGAAATTTCTAAAATGAAGTTTACTCATTTAATTGGATCGTCAAGTAATGGAAGATTACAAAACTAATCTTTCTGATAGAAAGCCAATATTCTTCAAGACATTTCGCGAAAGAGATTTTGTGCATCATGAACACCTTTCCTTAAAAACCGTTATATGAAATATATTTTCGAGTAGATAATTTTAGGGAGATCGAGAGATAATTTACATCTCTAATACTGTGGGCCACCTACCTCAGTTTGTTTGTGGTAAAAGTTCGACTGTCGCGCTATTGCTGTAAAACTGGATGGCAGACGAACTAGTACTTACTGTTTTAGATGAATGTGACAATAAAGTCGTTTTAAATAGAAACTTTAAAGAAAGTTATTATAATGTATAACCAGTTCTGTAAATCCGTGCATCGGTAAATTAGGACAACATTAACTGCTTCTCATGAAGCGTAGTTGGCAGGTACATAAGATTTTTATTGAAGATACATGCAAATACAACTAACATAATCTAAAACTTATTTTAAATCATTTACTCAAATGTAAAATTCCCTAGCATTTTATGTTTCTAATCTCCTTACAATAGAAAAATTGGTCCTTCCAGAGCAAAACTAACCGGCGAAAACTGGCAAAAATAAATCATGTCGGACTCTAGTCCTCACTGTAGAAGTGGTTGGATACGACAGACACAGTCCGTCATCCAGGATGCAGGTGATAAATCGACCACCCCCGTGGCCAGGCAAGAGTGCGTTCATCCCTCTACCTCCCTCCCTCTCCTAACCTCCCTCATATCCTCCACTCCCACTCACCAATCATCCCCTCCACAGACGTCACACGGATCTTGCACCTCTCTAACCTCGGGGAGTAGAGAGGATTGAGTGAGAGAATGGGTGTATGCTTAGATAGATAGAGAGTATATATACCCGTGTGTGTGCGCGCAAGTATGCAACGCACAATTCCACCTCCTCTCGTCCAACTCTCTCTCCCTATCCACCGCCCCGTTCCCACTTGGCGCTGGCGGAGAGCAGACCGCGTCTCCAAGGACAGGCAACAATGCAGTCCCTCCTCCAGGCACTCCCAACACCCACTCCTTTACACCCCTCTCCCCTTACCCTTCTCCGCCCTTTCCATACTCCAGCGAGAGAGAGGGGGGGGGGATATCTGCTAACGGAACATTTCCAGTTCCACACTGGCGAGGAGTCATACGCGTGAGATGAATAAGGAGATATACTGAAGGAAAGGTGGAGGAGTAGAAGGATAATAGGTAGAATGAATCGTCCACCAATATGCGTGTGTGTGTGTGTGTGTGTGTGTGTGTGTGTGTGTGTGTGTGTGTGTGTGTGTGTGTGTGTGTGTGTGTGTGTGTGTGTGTGTGTGTGTGTGTGTGTGTGTATATATATATATCCCGGATGACTGCTTAGCTTTTTTCGCTTATTACGTAAAACTTGTCGATAGCATTCAAATAGTCCGTCGCAGCTCCGCTTCACGGCACTCACTCATGTGAAGTCATTTTAAGTCATCCCAAAGCCTAAGTGCTTTATTACTAATGTTTTCTTTAGACACGGGCATAGAGCGTTGATTCAAATCTTCTAACCATTTACCTAATAAATTTTCCATTTCCACCACATTTGGTGGCTGTTAATGGCGTAACACTCGCCAGCCTTTAGTAATTTGTCTTTGCTTTTCATAATTATCCTGACTGTAGATTCCGCCAACCCGTAATCCCTACCAACTGCTGTAACACCACTGCATGCCTCTACTTTTTCAATAATTTTTAATTTCGTAGTCGAACATTTCGACCGCTAAAACCCAAGCCGCCCTAAGCCGATCCTGACACATTAGAGGTGGAATAATGGAAGAGAGGCAATAAATAACCAATGGGGAAAGAGCAACGATGCTCTTGCAGCTCCGCTTATAGATCAAACTCATAGTAGCGCGTGTTGGGTTTTCTGCAATTCATATATCATTATATATTATCATACATTGTATGCATTCAAGCATTAGGATCCCTCCGCGTGTACCACATGTTTTTTCATACCTATGCAAAAAATATTTTTATGTGTAGCGTTATTGTTTTATTATTATTTATAATGATGTGTTAATACGGTAAATTAATATTATAATAAAGTAATTGTCGAAAATTATAGATTTAAAAACTATAAATCATCAAAAACATTCTTTACGATCCAATGATGCCAAAGAAACATGAAGCATGAATCATATTTCTATTTCCGTTTTTCAAATGTTTTCCCCCTTAGGGAATATACATTTTGTGTTAGACCCGTGAAATTTACAGGGAAAAGAATGAAATTGGCCACCAGACGTTGCAATATTATGCAACACTTCTGAAATATCACAATATTTAGGATACTTTATGACATTTGATTAGTGCATACGATATGTATTTATATATATATTTTTTAATTAATTTGAAATAAAATCCGCGTTTGCCGGGGCCGCCTTAAGCGGGGCTCACCTGTTTATGTGAGTGTGTGTGTGTATGAATCTTAGTAAACACAACTTCCACCTTATGATTAAGTAGAACAAGCATATACCTCAGTTCTTTCGTGCTGAGGAAGAGATCAACCCCGAAAGCTCCAATCTACGTATTTAAATATGTTTCTCCGACACCCCAAAAGAACTCTTATCGGTAAGTGTTCACTGAGCTTCCTTACCTCAACAATTTGTTGCCATCCATTTACCCTGTTTACCTTTCCTCTTCCATAAGCAATTTATATATATTATGATGTGATAGAGCGTCGAGAGGATAGAAATAACAAAATGGGAGAAGGAACCTTTCGACTTTCAGCTGCACGGCGAAACGGGCAACGTCCGATATTATCGATAATTATTCACGTCGATATCGAGATGACCACCATGAAGACTCCAAAGACACGTCGCATTTCTCCCCTTTGGGATGAGGACGTATCCCAGATGAGAGGGAGTCGATACGAGAGGGGTCGGTTCCCGTTAAGGCATCACAATTAGTAAAAACATATGCGAGTGATATGACAGTTCCGATCGACAAAAGGGACAGCGGAAGCCCTCTTCGTTATTTTCATGCAAAACGACCGAATCGGTTTCGTTTAACCTTGCCCCTCCCCTTAAGTAAACACGCCACAAAATACCGCATATTATGAATATAAACCTTCGGCGCGAATAAAATCAGTCAGTCATCCCAACGAAATAACCTGTATTTTTCCTTCCGATTCGCATTGGAGTCTCTCGCTATAGCCTAGATACGGAACGATATTTTTGAAGTCGCGAGCGGCGTGCCCCCAAACGGGGTGCCGCAACTCAGGGATGCCGCGAAAATTTTTTTCAAACAAATAAAACCGACGATTTTTTAAATGTTGATAGGTCACTGTGGCAATAACCTGTCACCTAATAAATTAACAGTTGTGCCAACAAATAAATGCGTCCGAACGTTTTGATGGCCGTATTTACAGAAATGCAACCTTGTTTTGAGGCGGAAGATTCGCGGAATTCTTGTTTGTCTTTGAAAGGGTGCCGCGCCTACGAAAGAATAAAAAAACACTGGTCCAATGCGTAAACTTTTTGCTCGCGAGTCTATATCGACAACTCGATCTCGAACAATTTCTGGCGATCAAATTTCGACATCTACGTGAGAATTTGTTGCGATATATATATCACTTAATTCCTATTTTATTACAGGCCGATCGCGGCAACAACACCCAAGCGTATCGTAATTACGAAGCGTGATTCACTCGACCGGTTCGATTGTGTCACTCTTAGAACCTTACATATGTCTTGTTAACCTAATTACTAAGCAATATCAAAATAAATATCTCATTAAATACTGCTTACAGAGCTATATTTAATGAGATTATCTATAACCGACGGTTTTTCAATCGATCAAACAGCTATATACATCATCATCATACGTAAACTATCCGTAGCTTCGTGGCTATTATTGGTTAAACCTGCTTCTCCACATATTCCTGCTTTCCGCAATCTTTTTCATGTCTTGGTAGCAGCTCTCTTTCCCTTTCAAATCATCTATCCAGCTAAACCCTATTCTTTCCTCTTTCTCATTCAGTCTTCCTTCTAACTCGTCTTTAATCATGCTTTCTTATCTCAGTTAATGTCCGATACAGTTCGCCATCACCTTTATTATAGTTGCCATAATCGTTCGCTTTTCTTCTATTCTTCTTAGTATCTCCTCGTTTATAATACATATATACATACAAGTCACGCACACATACATATACATGTTTAATTACGAAGGGAATAAATGATCTCGATTGACACCCCCACAAATATTTCCGTTTGCGCAAGTTGCAATTCGACTCCAAAAACTAGTTCAGCTATCGCGAGTCGAGATCGCAATCGTCTCGCGAAAGGGACTCGCGAGTTTGGCCCTTTTGATATCCCACTTCGAAATGCAAATTCCGATACAAAAAATAATGGCGGCGATCAATCTCTTTAATGAGTCCGACCGAGAGGGAGAAAAAAGAAATCCCGCCGAATAATTCCTTATGTAACCACGCCAACAATTACGGCTAAAAAAATATGATCCCCATAAATTACGTCCCGGCTTCAGAACGGAGGAGGAATGATTCATTTATTCATTACAAGTTCTGCGGCACTCTGATCGGACCGGGGCACTCCACCCATTTACGACGCGGCCGATAATTTGGGAACGTAACAAACGGACCGGCAAATAAAAAAAAACAAACGCCCGAGTTGAAAATAAACGAACCAACGGGCCTTAATATCAACGGGACAAAAGGTCGAAATATCCGAGGCATGTAAAAATGAAAAGTAAATGTATAAGGATGGAAGGAAGGGAATCCAGCGCACACTTACTATGAAACCGGTGGTGGAAGATGCCGGAAGGATGATTTGATGCTTTCGAATTCACGAAGTCCTTCGGGGAGAGATAAACAGTACAGTGTCTCCGCTATATTTCGGAGATGCGTTCCTGAAAAATGCGACTTATAAAGAAGCGACGTAAGTATAGCAAAACCAATTTTCCCATAAGAACAATGATATAAGTAGGGGTTACGTTACTGGCGAATATTTAGTGACCCGTTTGTATCCCGAATAATACATATCAATACAGTACATTAGACATACTTTGTTAAAACAAATAAATAAAATTAATAACTACAAAAAACCCGCCTGGGCTTATACATTTTTTCTACTTCAAAATATCTAAGATTTATCTTATTGTAAAGAGACACAAACGTCATTCGCAGTTATGAAATTATAATAATGGTATCTTTATAAAAAACGCAGGAAAGATGCGTTTGCTCAAAATTAAGATCAAGGCTTACCAGCGAAAACGCATAAGCAATGAATGAAATGTATGTACCTAACATCAGTAGGTGAAGTTGATACTACTGCGTTACGCTACTCACACATATTTGGTCATTCGGTAGATGGGGTCGCAAAATGAAATTAAACACAAAATTAAATTACATAAATGATAATAAACATGAAATAAAAAAGAAGAATAGAGGGGTTTTTTAATTATAGTAATAATTTATGTACCGAAATTGGAATTCCTGAAATTTAGCTTTTGGAACTTCATAAACGACTTATATGCGAAGCGACTTAAAACGAAACATGTTCCTTAATTGATTGACGACCTATATACGAAACAACATATAGTGGGGAGACGTATAGCGATGAATTACTGCAGTCCCTTGGTTTTCGCGGTTGCACTCATTCGCAAAGAATGTCATTGAAATAATTTTCAACGTTCGCGGAGGACAAATATCACTTATTCTCGCCCGCCTACCGCACCACATCACTTGTCGCTAAATCCTGCTGAGAAGCACGATTTCCTGACTGCAAAACAAGGCGCATAGTAAATTGACTAAGAATTTGCTATGGATACCAAAGAAAAGTACATACTTAATTTTTCAATTTTTGAGAATTAGCTGATTCTGGAAGCATATACGTCAGGGGTCGGCAACGTTTTTCTGTTGGGTGACACTCTTTACCAATATTCATAATCTGTGACCCTCCGCGTGTGTCCTATGAAATTTATTTTGACCATAAAGTGGATTGAGTGAGCCAATAATCTACCGAAGGGTAAAATGAATATGATGAACGCTTGCAAAAACTTATTATTATACTATAAGGCATCCTGAACAATACTTTATCATTACAGTACGAAAGACATTTAAAATAAAAGTAAAATTCTTTCAAAAAGGTATAATTTTCTCTGAAATATCGTGCCATGTATAATCCGCTCGCGTGCCACCTTTTGGCATGCGTGTCATAGGTTACCGACCCCTGATATACGTAATACATATATATCACAAAAGTAGTGACTCAGTGACGCACGCGGAGAACGACTTGGGAGAAACGTGTAAACGTGATACACACGTGATACAATACTCCCAGAGTATGTCTGTAACCCTCTGTCTGCAATCGTGTAATTAACACTAGTTTCTACAACCTTGATTCATTTGCGTACAATCCCGTGATTAAACTTACGCCCCAAAACGCAAAAGAAGTGAATTACCGAGGATAAAAATGTGAGAAGAGCGAAAAAGTTCATTCCACCAAACCCGCTTTCCGCATAGGCTTTTAGCGTCATTATTCGCGGTTCCTATATTCGCGCCGTTTTTCAGGACCGTAACTCTGTAGAGAAAAAAAAACAAAAAACAATTCCTCGCAAATTACACATATCACGGGTATTATCTCCCCGAGTTGCGTAAATTCCGTCATCACGTTCTTCATATTTTCAGCCCCTCAGGGGACACGCGCTGTGCGTTTTCCACCTCCCCCTCCCCACTCCCTCCTCCCTGCACGTGCAGGTCAAATCCCTATCTAAAAAGAAATATGAAGAATAAGGAACCGATGCCCTGAAGGAGGAAGGCGTGACATATATACGATGAAAGGGATCAGAGAGAGAGAGAGAGCGAGATCGCCCACTCTTAGCCTCTCCCCTACCTCCATGCCCTTTTAATTCTAACACACCTCTCGCACCCTCTGCCATCCACCCACGCGCACACAGACGCACGTCTATCTGTAATTCCTCTCACCCCTCTTATAATAGGAAGGATAGCCGTGCCGGAAGATAACGCACGAAACTGAGGCCCCCTAAATCCGACCCTTTTCTACCTATAATCTTTCGTTCGGTTTAGATGCGTCCTGTCGCCACCCTCCCATCTTTCTCGCCCGTTCCTTCTCCCTCTCTTCCATTCCCCCTCTCCCTTCCTAAGCCTCATCTCTCCTCTTTCCGTCCTATATAACTGGAGAGGTTGTAGGAATAGCAGAAACACCCTCGTATATTGAGAGGTACGATCACGACGAAAAATATCGTGAAATAGATTGTACGACACAGCTACGTCGACACTCGTTTTATTCCTTAGTAGATCATAATATGAGAGATAAACTTGCCGAAGAAAATTGAAAAGGATCATTTTGGTGCATTACACCTCCCGCCACCCATCATTTTGATTAGTTTCCCTCTCTCTATGACAAGCTCTCTTTATATTTAGCTTACCCACAAACCAATTTTTTTATCTATTTTAACTTTATATTCCAGTTCTATTTATTTATTTGTTTTATTGTCCTTTTTCTAAATTTTTTATCGTGTCACTAAAACCTGTAAATAATTATTAACAATTGATATTTCAATTGTAACATATTCGATAATTGGGTTTAGGCATACATAATCTAGCAAGCCTCAACCTCACCAAAATAAAGGCAATTAATTGTCAGTCTCTCGATATAACTTTCCCTCTCTCCTATCACTCTCCATCTTCCTCCCTCGCTCTCCGCTTCTCTTCCTCTCTCCCTTCCTTCCCATCGATCCCCTTTCCTCTCTCCTTTCTCCATCCCTTTTCCTCTCTCCCTCCTATATCTTCGCTTCTTCTCCACCACTACCCTCCCCCTCCCCCTTACACTCCCCTAAAGAAAGGCCAGAATCCACACACACACAAACATACCAACTGGCAATAACGACTGCAGCTGCAGAGACTTTAATCTGCAATAAAATCCGCCTGCCGTAAAATAGGAGCAAAAGTGCCGCATGACATACGAAAACCGAACACCGTAAAACGTTTCTCTCTTTTTCCCGATATCTTTATTACTCTCTGCTCCTTTTGCGTGCCCCGCACCCTCCCTCTTCCTTTCGCATTGGCAGACCATCTTACAACTTGTACCTCCAATTTTCGAAACCCCTTTTCGATTACTTTATCCAATTAGTTCAGACATGTTACACGCGCCATAATTCCTGGCGATAAATGCATAATAATGAGCCAAAATAGCTAGACGCCCAACCACTCCGCCGAAAGCAAATTTATTCTTATTGGTCCCTTTCACGTGACGGTCGACATGAAAATTGTGATACTAATAATACAGGGAAAATTATATACAAGAAGTCCAAACCAGGACTAACGCAGGCTGGTTTTCCAAAGTTAACGTCCCGAATTGATTACTTATATTGACAGGAAATGTTTCAGTATGTGTTAGTCATTCCAAGGAATTCTCATACCATGAATGTTATTTGTAGTTCATAGTTTACCAACGATAGAGAAAATTGGAAACAAATAAACATAGCAATATCAGGTTTAAAATACTAAAAACAATGACAAAATCTCTTTCTGACAATATATTTTGCATGTATTTTTTAAAATAAACGAATTTAATAAATGTTACTGTTTATAAGCTAATATGCATGGATCAACTGTCCGTTGCTGAAGAGTAGTCGAGCGGAAAAGAAAATAACCCATTTGTTCACTCGTCTATGCTCAAGCCAAGTTCGGTAATAATCGTCCCCATGGCAACAATCCGATACAATGAGATTTAAAACGCAAAAACGTGGTTTTAGTAGAAATTCATGAAAATACGATCAATTGTCAAAATTCGGTGATAAGAATTAGAATCTACATTCTTTTCCCCTTAGAACAGTACAAACCTCGCTCCGATATCACAATTTTAAGATATTTTTATGGATTAAAGAAAACATCTCTGCACGATGGATTTGAGATTTCCTATGTAAAATAAATAGGAAAAAACGTTCCTGGAATCGAACCCAGGACTTCAATGGTCGCCAAATAAAATATAGCCCGGAGGTGGGCCCTGGCAGCATGAGCCTCATACCAAGTTTCATGAAAATCGGTCAACTGATGCAAAAGTTGTTAGTTGGGGACACGCACATATACACAGGACCATTTCATAAGGGTATGTTTCCTTTGGAAACCAGCCTAAAAACACTTGTGAATCTTCGAAATGTAAGCATTAGCATAAATTCTTAGAATGAATGATCAGATAGAATGAAAAATGAGGAATTCGAGAGAAGCGAATGATTATACAGACTGTGCATAAGAGAGGTGAAGGCAAACTGGATCTCTCTCCACACAGAGAGCATAATTAAAAGACGTGTTAGAAGGAAAACTGGAAGGAAAAAGAGATTGATTGATTGATTGATGTGGTCTTTATTTGGGGCGAGATTGAGACTAAAAAGTCCCATCTTCCACCTAAAGAGCAAGGAAAACATTTCAGCCGATGGATAAAAAGGAAAGAGAGCAATCGATAGAATAAGAAAATTCGGAAAGCAAGGATATGCGGAGAATCAGGTTTAACCAATAATAATCACGGATCTGTATACGGACAGATTACCCATGACGATGATACGTTGTATATGTATGTATTTATTTATTTATGTACACACATATATAAACACGTAGCGAAGAAAAATGAGTGAGCCCTGCTAGCGTTTTTTACTGTAATACTTCACTTCATTTGTAACTACTCACTTCATCTCCTTTGCTTTTCACATCGTCTTTAACAAAGCTACACACAAACTCCCTCCTCCTCCCTCATCCTCTTTCCTTCCTCCATTTCTCATTCCATCCATAACGCGACGCCTGATATCTTTATTACTTTTCCTCTCTCTAATCCCTTTTCCACCCTTCTGTCATCCTCTCCTCCCCATATAACGTTTCGCACACTGCCTGCAGGTCTTAAGTCAATTCTCTCTATACTCGCGGCGGACGTGACGGTCATGAAATAAAAAAATTCTTTTGTTTTGAAGGAAAACCGAGCCCTAGTAAGCGCGTTCGGTGGCGAGGTTCCACTCATTAAGATGATAGTAACAACAACCTTCGAGAGTACTGAGCGTGGTAAAAGATCCATGCCCCTAAAAGGCGACAGTTTTTCTTACAAGACCTTAAGGGCAAGGGCGATAAGATTACATTACTGGTAGGGCGTCATTAGAAATAGAGGGAGAAAACTTAAAAGTTTAAACGAAGGAATTACAAAAGAAAAATTTACTCCACTGATTAGGTCGTAACTTTGCGGGGCTGCATGATTATAGGTGATACTGCATGATAAAATATACGTTCTATACCTATGTGAAATCAGTAAAAAGTTATATAATTCTGTTTATTTTTATTTAATACTAGCGTACTGCCCGTCATATAACGGATAAATAATAATATTACCTCCCTCCTCCTTGCCGTCCGTCTCTTCCTCCATCTGTCCTCCTCTCTTTGTCTCCCTCTCTTTGTCTCCCTCCCTCCCTTCATTTCTCTCTCCCTCCCTCTCTCTGCCACTCTCTTCTCCCACCTCCCTCCTCTCTCATTCCCTCCTGTCACAATCCATAACTCTCTCTTTTTCTGTCTCCTTCTTTATCTCTTTCCTCCCGGCCTTAACTAATTCTATACCTCCCTTACTCTCTATGTATCTTCCATTCTATATCCCTTCCTTCCTATCTCCCTCCCCAGATCCCCCTCTCTCTTACTCTACATCTATATAGTCGTTTAGATAAGCAAAAGAATCCAAACTAAATCCCATTAGGATTACGTATTTTTGCGAAAAATCCTACGATAATTTAAGGCAATCTATGAACTCGTATGAATTAAACGTATGCTGGTTGAGACAACAACTGATTATCGAAGTTTAACAATGACGTTTCGGCAAGGCAACATTCCGTTTAAAAGCCGATATTTTTTCCAAAATATGTGATTTAAATATTTAATATGAGAGATTTCGAACGGTAAACGCAAAAATATGAATAGAATAAGAAACTTCATTAATTTTCCTAAAAAGTTTCAATTAGAAGATCGTACGTCAATTTTTTCTAATTTAAATTTCCAAAAGAATAAAAGCCTGCACTTTAAAAAGTTGCTTTTTACGTGTTATCTTACGGGAAACGGAAATCGATCTCTTGTAGTCGAACCCGGATCTCTTTTCGTAATTTAATTTTTATATCTCAATCAAACATTCCTGCGAAATTTCAACCTTCCACGTAATCGGGAAGTTGGTTAAAAACGCGTTAAAAAGTGCCATTGATGACGTCAGCGTTATACAAAAATCTCACCATCTAGGGTCTTATTATAATAATACAACATTACCTACTAAATTTTCTCGTTAATTATAAAGTTATAAACTGATTTCTCTTGCATTCAAATGGTGAACAGGTGTGCTTCAAAAATTTATTACATTATCGATATGCAGTAAAACCCACTTATAACAAAAGTATAAAATGAGAAAAAATTTCATTATAGCGTACTTCAAGTTAAATTCTAATGCTACATATTACGCAATAGAAGTTATGATGTGTTAAAAACCGCACACTATCGCAAACTTCTCTCTTTTAACCGTGATTATTATTACGGACTTCATATTGTTTTCCAATCCTGTTACTCTTCGAATGTATTCCAGTCTTCTTATAATATAATCTATTCTCTGGCGAATAATAAACAGTTTTTACTTGTCTTCTCCACACCCGAGTATCCACTCTAGTTCATCCATCATTTAGACGTCGTTTCTTATTAATTCAAACGAATTCAACATTATAACAAAAAACAGAAAGTAAAGATAAATCGTGGCTTGTGATATGAGCACGTGAGGTAAAAGACATCAAACCAAGTGAAATGCGATTTCAACGAAACATTCGCCCAATTCCAACGACACGGACTGATTGACGTTAGATCAAATCAGTTCGATAAACACAGAGCTCGGACAATATATATACATATATACATATATATATATATATATATATATATATATATATATATATATATATATATATTCATTCATAGTGTTCTGTCTTATGGCAGGTCCTACCAATTCATTGATTGGTTGACTAGGGAATATACATACACGGTGTGGTGGTTTTCCGTTGCCTTCTGCACCAGACACACACAGAAGGGAGGAGGGAAACCCGGTGCCGGCATTTGCCTACTCTTTGCGAAGAGCACCAGAGGGGCCTACTTATATATGTATGTGTGTGTGTGTGTGTGTGTGTGTGTATATACGTATGGAGGGAATGGTGGAAATGAAACTAAGATTCTAAATTCAATCCCCTATGACGCCATTCCGTTAAAAATTCCTGCTTTCCATTGAGTTTCAAGCATTTCTTTTCGCATCCGCAATAAGGACCCGGAAATCACGGTAATGTTTTCGCACACACGACGAATATCTCTCTCTCTCCCTTCCTTCGTTTTCCTAACCTTCGTTCCCTCTTTCTTTCAACCTATATCCCCTCGCCTCCGCATTTCCTTCCCTCGCCGCTTCCCGTCTATCTCTTCAAGATTTCTCGCACTTGAGCTTGGGAAAACATTATTTTAGCTTGGAACAGGGTCGTCGGCCCCTCGCTCGATTCCCTCCTTCCCTCTACTTCACAGCTTTTCCCCACTTCCTTTCTCTCTCTCATACACAATCTTCACTTCCCTCTCATCTACCCTTCTCTTTCCTTCCTTCACTATATCTCTCTCTAACTCTCTCTACTTTGCTCTTCTCCTTTTCCACCGATGTCACTCTCATTCATAATTTATACCCACAACCCTAACCCTCTTCCTAATCTTTTCTTGCCCTTTCTCCTTTCTTCCTTTTTTGTTTCCTCTCCTCCACTTTTCCTCTCCCCCACTCCTCCTCTCTCTTGTCTTTCATCAACAATCCATCCCCTCCCTCTCTTACCTGTTTCCGTCTTTTTTTCTCACCATTCCTTCCCTATTCACCCTTTTCTCACTCTCTCATACATTTCCTCTCCTTTACTCTCTCTTCTTTCCCCTTCCAATCTTTTTCTGCCTGTCTCTTTGTCTCAATCTACTTGCCTCACTCTCTTCAACGAAGTGACACCCACCTGAAAATAAAAAAAAACGAAGAAAAATTCAAAGGAGACGCGAAAAGTAAAAATGGAGAGTCTGATAATTAGACAGAGGCATAAAAGAAATATGTAAAGCAACGGAAGAAATAATCCATCCTAAATGAGATGCTGTGCCTAAGAGAGGCAGAATTGGGAAGAGAAGTGATGGGTGTATTTGGCGCAAGAGCCTTCTCTTTATCCCCTGCTGCCCTTCTGACCTCTTAGCTCTCCAGAGTACATGCACACTAAAACTGTGAACGGGAGGTTTGATGAACGGAAAAGATAGATACATTCTGAAGAAAATAAATCGGCACATTGCGTCATCGTGAGCACAAAAAATAAGGGATTTCCGGTCTCGTTGTCATTTACGTAAGCTCATCTGTTAAATTAACGAATTCCTCATCATTTTTACAAATAAACTGAGGATTTTTTTTTAATTCCACGAAAAATACTGATTTTTATTAGCCTGTAGGGACGATTGCACGGCCTACCGAAGTCTAGCCAAGCCTTACAATATTAGGCACCTCACAAGAAAATAGGAATTCGTATTTAGCCACTCTAACGAACAGAGAAACAACATATAAGAGAGCGATATAAAGGGAGAAAATCAAGGAATATAGTAGAAAGTAAGACAGAAAGAGAATGAGAGCGAATGAGAAGGAAAGCTCAAAAGATCGATGAAATTAAATCAATTAAAGTGACGAAACGGGTGATATTGAATAGAAAAATATATCAAAGACATATAGAGAGAGACAAAAGGGTCAAAGTGCTAAAAGATACAGGAGTTGTTAAGAAAATATATAAGCAGAGAAAAAGAGAAGGAAGAGTATATATGATAAAGACACCAAATAAAATTTTAGGGAAACGGAAAGATTCTTAATGTGAAATATATTTAACTGATTAACATAAAAAATCAATAAAAGTTTCCGAAAATTCGCTAATTGGGAGTTCTTGCATTACACTGAGAGTAAAGTGAACAAATTTTCATCTCACTGTTATTTCCCCAATTATCTTTTAAAGAAAATCACAATAGGTTCTGAAAATTTCGTTAATTAAGAGTTTTTTATTGACCTAAGAATCGGTAGTAAAAAGTCTAAGACTCCCAGACAAAGAAACCCAACGATGGGGATCTGATAAAAGGAAATTAAAATGGTAACGGAGCGGAAGGGAAACCCGTAAAGAACAAGAAAAGGAAACGGAATACAGGGACAATCAGAAAAAATGACCAAGAGTTTTTCGCACTCTTTTGACTTCGAGTCATATACATATCTCTTTAACGGTTGAACCAGGAAGTCATGGAAAATAAATTCGGGAATTCAAGAGGGCAGTTGGGAGCGAAGTAAACTGCGAGTAATTGCAAAAAATGGAGGACACTCGGCTTCCGAGAACACGAAGACTCGCAAAAACGCCACGGAGAAACATGAAACGTATGGCCTCGCACCAAGTGACTCACTGAAAAGAGGGAAGTCATAGAGACGTGGAAATGTTAAAAAAAAATTAAAAAAGGAACCATGAACTTCAACGAAGTTCCAGACAAACTTGAAGAAATAATTTCAATTTCAATTTCAGGAAGTATCGCAGCGTTCTGAATGGTTGAAAATTAGTCTGATTAACTCCGAGAATAGAGACTGGAAATTAAATTATTTAATGATCTCATCTGTTGCCATTACGAAGAAAGCTCGAAAAGGAATTCATTCCTTAAAATATATATATAAGTGACCGCCATCGCTGATAACATACTAGAGTGGGCTTTAAAAAAAAACTCAAAAAAGAAAAATATTAGAAAATCGATTACAGATAATATATCATGAGTAAAAAAAGAAAATATGAACTACATCTACAGGACTTATATCCAGTGGAACATAATGCGTTCAGAGAAAAGTCAGAGTTTCAAGAAAAGGAGTATTATGAGGAAACATATGAGTTATCCATTTAAAAAATTTGTATTTAATTTATCGGAAAGGGTTCTAGATAAGTAACAGTTATTACTACTGCTACTACAGTCAAAGCTCAAAAATCCGAAAACTTCGGGACCAGGTAGTATTCGGATTTATGAAAATTATGTATTCATGAGCGGTATAGAGCTCGTATGGTTTAACGTGAAAAATAGCTTTTAAAATGGTATTTCTGTGGAACGAATAAATATAAAGTTAAATAAATATGGAAATGATATAGCGATAATAAAATGTATAATAAAATACGAGAATAAATGCATTCTGAATACATGGATAACATTCACACTGAAAATGAAACAATGGAAAACACCAATGCACTTATTGTTAGGCAATAGTTAGAATTTAAGGAGCAGCCGTAATACCAAAATTCTCTTTGAATCGTTTGAAATTGTACGGATTCTTGACCTTTATGGATTTTTTAGCATTGACTGTACTATCACTCAGCAAGTAATGGCACTGTGTTCTTCCTGAAAATCGAACATCCACGGAAAATTGGTTTTCTTTCTTTCATCTTCTATTTCCCAAAACCAGACATTAAGCGAAACGAAGGTTAAGGAAACAAAATCGTGACGAGTACATTAAAGCACAACCGACGTAACTGTTAGTCTCATTATCTATCATTTTGAAGACAATGCATGGAGTTGACAGTACAACTGAGATCTCTATTGTGCGCATACGAACGGAAAACTTGAACAAAAAATATGTGATTTTTCCAGAATTTAAAAAATAGCAAAGTTCTGAGACAAAAAAAATCGTGGTCGTCATTGAGTCGAACAAGTGCCAACTAAAAGGGCCTTTCTCAAGCTCCCCTAATAATCAGGACCTTAATGAACCCCTCCAAAAAGAATAATGAATGAAGACGCGGCGAGACCCGCCTCTTGAACGAGAACTTCTTGATTCACAGTTTCTTTTCCGGGTGGAACTTAAAGAAAAGAAGCTTCCGCGTTAGGGTCCGGAGACTAAAAATCTCGATCTTTTCACGAGAGTCCCACACGAAATCCAGACGTCTTACCCTCACAGTCGAAGGGTGTACGAGTTAGAAGTGGAAGATGGCAAGTGTAGGGCTATGTAAATATATCGTGTGGGCGCACACACACACACACTAATAATACACAAGATGAGTTACGGGAAAAAAGCATCCGAAGTAAGACAAAAAAGAGCCGATATGAATGCAGTAAATATTAGAAAAATAAAAGATGATATTTTCATTCTTTCTATAGTCGGGTCTTTATTTTAAAACTCCCCATCATACTGAGGGTTTTAACGTGAGATTCTTCTACTCTTCTCGAGACGAGATATTGCGTCTCTGAAAAGAATAATCTTAACTTAAATTATATTTTAATTCACCGCCACTTAAATTTTACGGTACGTCTTCATATATCTCTCACTGTAACGAGTGGTTATATATAAAGTTTTCTAAAGAAGTCCTGAAATCCAGCACATATTCAATACATGCAGCGAAAGAATGTTTTTTTCCATTCTCTACGCTAATATCACTATAAACGAATACAACATTTCCATGAATATGTAAGAATGCGTATACTGAAAAAATACATACATATCACGGGAAAAGCTGTTCGAGGCTCACCTTGCAATTTTACAGACGCTATATGAATCGATAGACCAAAAAGGACGCCACTCACCTGGAAAAGAGAGAAAAATCAATTACAACTTGAAATTAAAATTTTCCTACCCCTATAGGCAGGGCTCGACCAATTTTCTACAAATCTAGACAGCAGCTCCAAAAAACCTTGGAACCAGCAGAGACGTTACATAATTTTGACGGATAATTTTTATCATCGTCAGAGAAATAAATGTATAATAATTTAGACATGAATCTCCGACAATAATTATTTATTATATATTTATTAATATTATTATATTAATTTGTTACATTATGTGTAAAACTTAATAAAATGAGACTTAAGCATCCGAAAAGTCTAATGATATTCTGAAAACACGTAGTTTACGAACAAGAATAAATATTTGCATTTATTTTCAGGAATTTGAATGCTTGAATGCTACAGCACGCGTATACAATATCTAGGCGCCATGGCGACCGAGATTTGTGAAGCCCTGCCCATAGGTCGAACATTTTCTATTACGCAATTTTTGAAAAATCGATATGAAATTAAATTATAACTACATAAAGCAAATAATTTGCTCTAACAATGAAGGTCACGAATATAGATTGAATGTTTTTGGTCTCTCTACGGATAGAATAATCGAAAATGAAATGGTAGGAATTAGCCATTCAAATTCCACCATGGGAGACAGAATCATAATAAAAATAAAACAGAGAAAAATGGAAGGCCAAGTTTTCAAAAATAATAAATTTCATTCGCATTTATTTTAAAAATAAAATTGTTTTTGTGATACAATTTTTCTTAACGTCGCGTCGTCGGGACCAACTTGAAAATGACAGCTTGAATAAATGACACAAACACCTCCAAAAATCATCGACAAATTTTTATTTTTCCTTCTACAACGAAATATAAATGTTGCTTAAATCCAAAAAGATGTCTCATAATATTTATACATTTTCTAGAAATTCATTTTTGTAGTTTGCTCAATCGTACCTGATCGAATTTATTCTCTTTGAACGTTTTCGATTCCATTCAGATACGAATGCACAGACAGGGGAACATACAACGTGGCGAACTTAAATTACGGGAAAAAACAAATTCAGCATTCAGCGAGAAATCCTACTTTTTTAATGTTGAAGAGAGCGCTTCTTAGTGTGTTATATAGGGTACATCTGGAAAGAGAAAACAGATGAGTTACAATTGTAAATGAGAATATATAGCATTATTGCCAATTTTATCGGAAGGCATGAGAAACAGCTTTGACATGGTATTTCAGGGAATGGGTCTTTGAAGACGTTTTTTATAAAGGGATATATTAAGGAGAGGGACCAGAAAGGTAGTGAAAAAGGGATTCAGGATAAATGTAAAAAATGGAAGTCAAGAGAGAATGAATGGAAAGCCTATGAAAGGAGAGCGTCTGGGGTGTTGAACCTTACGGGAGAGGTAGAAAGGTTCGATGGAATGGGAGGGAGAGAATATATGAGAGCAAGAAAGATCTCGGAGAATGTAGGAATCTCTTTTTTGATTTTCAGTAGGATTCAAGATTTATTCATTAGCTTTTTCCGTTTGACTGGGCACAAATATAGTACTTGATTACTTCTCCGGAAGCTGATTCCGAAAGAAACCGTGATACATGTTAACAACCCACAAGTATTTATGAAAGCGTATAACGCATCTTAGCTTCTAATCGACTATCACAGTCCGTGTTTTCTATAGGGAATTCCCAATTAAAACTTTTGATACTTTCGTCAGTAGATATCACCAATTACCCATTTATAATTTCGGAAGATTTTTACAAAAGTTATGAGCACCGTTGTCTCACAAAAATACTCTTTTTTTAATGACAGAAGATTTTCACCTAACCTACCGTGTTTCCAAGGAAACATTGCAAGTTTTATTTTGCACCAAACAAAAGGAAAGCGTTAAGGGATAAAAAAAATAAAACGTGACATTGGTAAGCGCAACCAAATAACTAATGAATCAAGTTTTGGTTTCCGGAAAGGGAGACATGTGACTTTCAAAAAACGGAAACGAGCAAGACGTTTTTTAAAAAAATTATTAACGGTTAGACCGGAATAGGCCTTATAGCTTCCCACCGAAACCGAGATGACGTCATAAAGAGAGGAATAACAGGAAGAGGGAAGCTACGATGAGGTAAGGCGGGAATGGTAGGAGGAGGTTGGGTTTTGGTGGCGATATGGAAACATTATTCAAGGATGGGAGAGGAGTCAAAGACGAAACTAGAAAGAGAGAGAGAGAGAGTATAAGATTTTATGCGGGGAGTAGGAGGCAAGCAAGCAATTTGGCCAAGAGGGTACAAAGACCTCGCTCACTCATTTTTCTCCCGAGGGAAAAGAAGAAACGAACTCGTCAGCTAGAGATATTCCACCGCACACGAAGGAAGTCATTTTCCGTTTTTATTATTCTCTTGATTCCAACGCCCAGTAGGTACATGCCACTAGTTCTTCCCCCATAACTCCTATTCCTCTTTCCTATCCTTTTGCACTTTAATCATATCTTTCGCCCCTCTCTCTCTCTACTTCTTTCCGTTAATTCAGTCTCATCACTTTTGTGTTTTACTTGGTGTTTTGTGCATCTCATTGAATTTTTCTCGTAGGCTCATTTGTTGATAAATTTTGAGGGATGTCGCCCACTAGGTATCTTTAATGAAGCTGAAAATAATCTAATGTGTCCAGCGCATGAATTTCTCCATACAGAGTAATGAATATGTTTGCAATAGTACTTACTCCTGACAACAGCGTCCTCAAGAATAACTATCAGCAATTAAACTCGCGAACAATTTATAAACACTTTGGATAATTTTCTCAATGGAAAAAATCATTTGAATCAGCTGCACTGGATAATAAAAAAATTGATGCGCATCCCGCTACTCATTCCAAAATATTGCGCAAAAATTACCGTTGGCGGCGCTGTGATCGCCGTCAATATTTAAAAGAAAATTTGTTTACAAAATATGACGCTAGGCTGTATTGGGATAATTCCGTTGGCAGCGTTGGCGTCGCTATCAACATTTCGAAAATTTTATCACAGCAACTGACACAAAGCTGCTACCTAGCAGACATTCGATGCACTGAACACAATCAGACGGATAATCGAAATATCTCTTAAACAAGCCGTTCTATGAAAAAAATGTCTTAAACGAGAGCGGTAGAAATTTATATTGTCTAGCACTTTGATAATGACAAATGTTTACATTAATGAAGCCCTCAAGGAGATATTCGACAAAAACGAAAAAATTACAAGAGTAAACCTCTACTTCCGGTTGACCAATTTTAGCGAAAATATAATCAAACCTTTAATTTCTACTAAAAATCTTTAACATATATGTGTTATATGTGTAATATATGTGTTGACAAGATCATTAGTTTTTTAGTTAGAGCACCCAAAAATTGCTACCACACACAGATCGAGAAAACATTCAGATATTCTTAAAACATGTATTTCCGTATGTGCAAGTATATGTTTTCTGGCTAATCAGCCTCTTTGCTTCGGGTATTTCCGTTGAAATCTTGAATTGGATTTTTTTCATGATTACAATACTTTCTCTATACTGCGCATGGAGAAAGTA
Organism: Tanypteryx hageni; assembly: GCA_028673005.1. Taxonomy (NCBI): domain Eukaryota; kingdom Metazoa; phylum Arthropoda; class Insecta; order Odonata; family Petaluridae; genus Tanypteryx; species Tanypteryx hageni. The sequence continues at coordinate 82,295,147 of CM054113.1, read as the reverse complement.
AACAAAGGATTCGGGGTGAAAATGAATGGATTCCGCGCTAGCCAATCCCTCCAAAAAAAAGCGAAGTTTTGGCTCCCACCCGCTTCATGACGCTACTCCATAAGTGCTGCCATCGCAGATTTGTAAATAGCGCTAGATACAACTTAAAAAGGCGCCAGATAGGCGCTCAAATTATAGTAAATAGCGCCAAAAAAAGCGCTAGATAGAAAAATCCCTCTGTTTATATATTTTTCCTTATTTATGTTTCCTATGTGCCTCAGTAAATATTCTACACTCTTATAGTGGTGTTAAATGGACACAAAACTAGCTTAAAATAGCGCAAAACAGTTTTGATTTGCATTTTAACATTTCTTTTTAAAATTACTTACAATCATTTCAGGTAATTAGGATTTGAAACGAAATAAGATTAAGTGAACGAATCTAAATTTCTCTGCCGTATATTATCGGATATATGCATCTATTCGATCCAAAAATCAAATTTTATTTTTTACATTTCTCTGAATATACAAAATACAAAATCATTGATACATGGAAGGGCGAGCAGGGCAACCAACCGGCGCCGAAGACCAAGAAATACAAAACAACATCTAAAAAACTCATAATTTTAGTTGTAGAAATTATTGTTTAATAAAGACATGGATAAGAAACCTAAAGGCAATAAAAAAGACGATAAAGTTAGATGGTTAACAATTAATTGCAAATATAGGGGCAACACTGTCTGGCTGAAATTCTTTGCTACTGAAGTACAGTCCTGGCCAAAATTAACGCAACACCTCGTGGCGTTCTACGGCGGCATCTGCGTGAACTTAAACGAGCGAAGTCTCTTTCGACGGAATGGCAACCCTGAACAGGTGCAGGAGTAGGGGAGGATCCGAGCGCTGAGGGGGTGAGGAAGCGCCGACAGTGTATTTGATAAATTCGGGGTGTAGCGAAGTTTTCTCGTTGCATCCGAGCTTCCTACTCTCGGAACTCAGGAAGCGATCTTACAATTTAGAAAGCACGGAGAGAGAGTCGACAGAGAAAAAACGCTAAATGCTATTTATAATCATCACCAAAACCTTTGCCCAGGCAATGCGAATGAAATACAAATAAAATGATAAATCTAACATTATATCTTTAATTAATAATAAATCCACCCTCCTCTGTTTTGGATAACTATTTCCTATCTCTTCGGCATGGATTTAAGAATGTTCCCGCATAATCCAGTGCTTATGCTATCCCATTCTGCCTTAATAAACTCCTGAACAACCACTGAGGTTGAAACAAACAAGGCGGAGGCTTGGGGTATTCTCAGGAGAAACCTTAGGTGCGCCGTCTGTCAGATGGGACCGGACTCCCCTTCCTTGGCATCTTTCTCTAACAGTAAGAGCAGGCAAATGCCGGCCACTGGTAACATTCCTCTCTTCCTCCCGCCTTCCATACCTATTCCCGATCCTTTTCTTCTGGTCTTGGCCACTGATCTGCGGTCAAGAAGGGCAGCGATAAAACAAATTTTAACTCCTGCTCACATTGCTGCTCGCCTAGAATTTGCTAATGCACACATAAGGAAAGGAGAAGAATTCTGGGGCAGAGTGATTTTTTCCGACGAGAAAACATTTTCGTCGGCGTCTTCTGGTCCAGTGCTGGTGTATCGGCCCCAAAATACTCGATTTGATCCAAGATACATTCACGAGCAAGCAAGGAGTGGACGCTTTTCGGTTCACGCCTGGGCATGGATATGTGCAGACGGCCTAGGGGTATGCTGGAGGGTGAAAGGAACTTGGAACGGAGAGATATACGTTCAGATTTTAGATAATATTATTCTTCCCTCAGTGACATCGTTATTCGCGGATGATTTTATTTATCAACAAGTAAGTGACCTTTGAAACTACCTTATTTTTGGGTATGATGTCTTCTATTCTGCGGAATTTAAACATTGATGTGCGAAGTTACGATTTTTCCATTGATTACTTTTTTTATTCAGCTGTGTCCTACGTGAACGGCATATGGGTGTGTGGGTTGCGCTGCCTGTCCGCCCGCGTTAATGTCAACGCGTTGTGTCCGAAGTAGACGCGGGTAGTTTGGGCTGTCGCGATTTTCATTGTTGTGGCAGATGGCTTCACCACGACGCCTGTTTTTCTATACTTCCTTTGAAGCCATGCAAGGGGAATGCGAGGAAAAACAAACAACTTAAATTTTTCCTTTCTCCATGCATACGACGTATATAGAGAAAATATTGTATTCATGGAAATTATCGATTTCCTGATTTTGACGGAGATACACGTTTTGAGATCCCATGAATACGTTTTGATAAATTTAGCGATGATGTGATGATGTCTGAGTTACAAACGTTTTAGGACACGGCAACTCAAATAGTTACAAACCTATCACCACGATTCACGAAATTTAACATCCACAACTTATTTAACCCAACAATGAACTGATAACTTTTTGACAACAGTCTGCATACCTTAAGTGCGGTTATGTGACGTCATATTCTCATTTTACTCGAACATGTCCTTTAATATTTCAGTAAGAAAATGATTCATAACATATGTAGATGATATAAATATCTACAATGTATGTTTTTAATAATTATCCATAGAATGCACAATTGAGTTCAGTTTTTTAATATTTTCCTCGGTTTTCCGCAGTTATCCCCATGAAAACGTTGGTAATGAAGATTTTGTATGCAAATAAACGTAAAGAACATTATCTTTTACAAGTATTGTTGGAAACTATTTCCTATAAAATGCATCGATTAACATAATTTAATCTGAATATAATAAAGTTCCAAACTTTCAACGAAAATCCTAATCGGAGAATCGTATGTAGTCTGACGAAAGCCATGAGTTGGTCACATCAAATATATAATCAAGTGCGGGCGGGTGGTTAGCATCTCCGCGCCGCCCGCAAATCCTCACTACGGATGACACGCATTATAGTTGATATGTTAGTATTCCCCCGCTCTACACTCGCCGCGACGCCCGCCCGCCTAGGATACAGCCTATAATAGAAGTGTTCGTGAATGATGTAGCGATAATTATTTAACTATTATAACTTTATTTTTTATTAAAAAAAGACAACTCTCGAGTGCACACCTGCATGGTGGCTAAAAGGTGGTTTGAAGAACAACAAATCACACAGCTGGTGTGGCCAGCTAGGAGCCCCGATCTCAACCCTATTGAAAACATTTGGGCGTGCATGGCAAGGGAGATTAAAAATAAAAATGTGAGAGCCCAAAACGCTGCTCAATTGTGGCAACAAATAGAAGAAGAATGGGAGAGCATAAGCGCTGGATTGTGCGGGAACGTTCTTAAATCCATGCCGAAGAGGTTGGAACTAGTTATCCAGAACAGAGGAGGGTGGATTGAATATTAATTAAAGATATAATATCAGATAAACACCAGTTGTTAGTTTTTATTTATCATTTTATTTGTATTTCATCCACATTACAGGGACAAAGGTTTCGGTAATGATTATAAATAGCATTTAACGTTTTTTTCTCCCTCGACTTAATCTCTCTCCGTGCTTTCTAAATTGTATGATCGCTTCCTAAGTTCCGAGAGTAGGAAGCTCGGATGCAACGAGAAAACTTCGCTACACAACCGAGAAACCTTTAACCATACCCCGAATTTATCAAATACACTGTCGGCGCTTCCTCACCGCCTCAGCGCTCGGATCCTCCCCTACTCCTGCACCTGTTCAGGGTTGCCATTCCGTCGAAAGAGACTTCGCTCGTTTAAGTTCGCGCAGATGCCGCCGTAGAATGCCACGAGGTGTTGCGTTAATTTTGGCCAGGACTGTACATTGACCAAGAAATTTAAAAACATTTCATTTCTTATATTTACAGCAGGAAACACAATTTGTCTGACTTAACTAACTTCAAAGGAGCCATTCCATCGTTAATTTTATAATAAAGTTTCCTATATCTCGCCCGTCGAATAAGTGAATGTATGTTTCATTAATAAGAAAACCTAGGTTCGGTGGTAGACATTCACGGACGGCATGTGAAGTTGCAAGCTTTACAGACTGGCACACAAACGTAATAAAAAGCAAATGGAGAATCTCTTTAGTCTTTAACTTTGTATAGAATCCATTATTAATACCAGTCATTACAGATGAATTATTAGTCTCAAGAGCAACAAGTCTCTGCAAATCTAATCCATAATTTCTTAAGGATTTTTTTAAAGCCACTGATATTGTGTCTGCATTACATTCACATAATTCAATCAAGTCATTACCGAAGAAGGCCTCTGCTTGTCGCGAATTTTTTTCTGCGGCCGAGCAACTGGACCCGCATTTTAGGGCAGGGAACCATTCAATGGTCATATCGCATACAATTTTAAAATCCCATTGGGGCCGCAGAATTTCAGTGTACGTTTTCGATATTGCTGCGCCGATTTTCTTATTTAATCGGTGACCTTCAAGACAATTTCCATATTGAGTGCCTAACAGCATGGAAAACCTATGCAAGGGGTATACCGAGGAAATTTTTTGTTTGTTCTGGTTTTCCCAGCTACCCCATTCCATCTTCTAAAATATGCCTCGGTTACGCTGGATGACCACCCTCGACGCTCTCAGACTGTAGATCAATGCAATCTGTTATATTTGGAATTCATTTTTCTTCTCCTCATTGAATGTAGATTAAAACGCTTAATAAATTACATGAGAAAAAAGGCATCCAATTTGGCGCTAGATTAGCGCCATGGCGCTAAACGTAAAAAAAAGCGCTAAATTTAGCGCGAAAAGCGCTAAAACGGCAACACTGTACTCCTTTAGCACAACCCTCTCTTCCCTTCCCCTCCTTCGTTCATCTTCCGTTCTCCCAAGTCCGACTTCCCCTTCGAGGCGTTTAAGGCCTACTTCCAAAACGAAAGGAAAACTCAAATGAGAGAAATACAATCCCTCTCTCTCTCTCTAGCGATAAGGGCCAATTCGTTTCGATCTGATTTCCCCCACTCTCCTCCTCTTCTTGTTCCTTTCCCGAATTCTCTCCCTTTCCTGTTATAACCGCGTGGAAATGTTGGAGCGCGAATTTCCAGAGTGATGGGTAGAAGACGAATTGTTTTTTTTTAGTTTGAAACTGACAAACCCTTTGGAATATGAAGGAGAAAAGAAAGTAGAGGGCGAGATACTGAAAGGGAGGAATGGGAGGGGAGGACAAAGAGAGAGAATGGGAGAGGTGAGGGGAAAGATAGATAGGGATAGCGGAGGGAGAGGGAGAAAGACCTGAAGGGAAGTTTTTTTAACTAACAATTTATATATTTTTAATGAATCCGTGTCGAATGATTGATGCGCTAGACTATTACATTCGTGTTTCTGATACATGCTGACATGACACGAAAAAAATAATGATAAAGTGATTACCGTATGTCTTGAATAAAGTGCTTCGGTTAAGTATTGAAACAACTGGGATACCTATGTATAAACAGAGCGAGATGAAGGAAACAAGAAGTCCAGATCAGGATTAATACAGGCTGGTTTCCCAACGTTGACGTGTCGAATTGAACAGGTACTCATCGATTTCGGCAATAATGGTCTCCATGGCAACATTCCAATAAAATGCTATTTAAACTGCCAAAACGTTATTATAGTATACTAGAAATTCAAGGAAATGCGATCGATTATCAAAATTCTCTGATAAGAATCTACATTCTTTTCCCCTTATAAAAGTACATATCACAATTCTAAGAAAATTTTCAATGCCAAAGAAAAAATTCCTGCACGATGGATTTGAGACATTCTGTGCCAATCAAATAGGGAAAGGACGTTCCTGGAATCGAGCTCAGGACCTCAATCTTGACCAAATATAGTATGGTTTAGAGGTCGGCCATAGTAACACGAGCCTCACAGCAAGTTTCATGAAAATCGGTCCACTGATGAAAAAGTTGTTATAGTAGTTATAGTGGGAGACTGACCCAGACACGAACATTTCATGAGACTTTGTTTCCTTCGGAAAACAGCCTAAAAACGAAGAGAAATGCGCTAAAGACAAGAACAGGAAAGGAAAAGGAAGACGGAGTGCGAGAGGAAGATGGAGAGGCTCTAAAAACACTCCACGGAGGAAAATTGGACTCTTGAAAAATTGAAAGCCGAGTCGAACGGAATTCAAACGAGCTTCTCTGGAAATTGCACTGCCCAAGGATGAAAGACAACTTTGAGTCATTCGTCTGCGTGGGACGAAATATTTCAGTTCCGCGGGGCTGTACTACTCCTTCATAATTAAAATTAACGTCGAGGATAATTAATTATATTCCTCGCTCGAAGTTAAGCACGACGAAATTCTGTTATGTGGACAAGAGATATGAATTTCTAGTTTTTTCTGACAATTATGAACTCCCTTCAATCTGCTTCAAAATTTTAGTTTTTATTAATTTATTTTTGGAACAATTTTTAAAATAATGCTGCTTCAAATTTGTCTATTTTTTAGATAAGCAAGATACAATTAAAACAGTTTCAACACGAAGTCTTGAATAAAGACAATTGATTATGTAACATTACTTCACTCATTTTATGTTATAGTAAATGTTACAAACAGTTGAGGATCCGTGGTCACGTGATAAATTTGGAAGAATGTTTCAAATCTAAAAATAGCTCGATAAGACTTGCCCTTAATGTATGCCAACAGAACGGTTGGCGATGCACGCAGGATCCACTACCTATCATACATAGAAGGATATTTTCTATAAATATTAAACTGTTAATTATATACGTTGCCTGAGTTTTACATCGGTCCGTGCTGCAATATTTTAGAATAATGCTACGACAGAAACGGCAATCATGCCGGCATTGAAAATATCGAAATTATACCAGTAATCGGATTCTGTAAACTGCAACCATTAAATCATTGATATCGAGTACGTGATGCAAAATTAAAGCTCGCATATTTAGTGTGTATAAATACTCGAATAGCATTTAAATTTCGTATTTTTCACATTACGCAATCTTGATATCCCCGCCCCTGCGTGGAGGCGGACAAAATCGAACAATATCAAACGTTTAATTTAAATTTCAAATTCAAGAAAAGTCGCACGATCGATAAGAAACGCCCTAAATTTGCATTTGCCTAGGGGGAATTTAATCGGACGGGTTATTTACATTCTCGCGAAACCATTATACTACATACATTCCGCTGCTAGCGGGTCCTATAGATTAAACCTTGGTGACTTAAAAAAAAAACTTTTTAGCTACTCTCATCTTCCCTTATATTTGCCCCCACTGTCAAACGTGAATATAACGCACACCGAGAATAAAAAAAGACGAAGCGAAACGAAATCAAAATCCTTGAATAACTCGGCGTCGTCGACCGGAAGAGCAAGTGGGCGCAGCTGATCGGAATGAGATTCGCGTCTTATTCCCCTTAGGGGCGAATCCTCGAGAGATGAAGAGGTTCGTCTCGCTCACTCGCTTAAAGCTCACCCCTTCCCTTCCCTCGCATTTTTCATCACTCCCCCCTCCACTTCCTCTTTTCTCTCCCCCTCCCTCTTCCTCATCCCCCTCTTGTCTTCTCCCCTCTTGATTTCACTCTTCTCTCCCTTGCACCTCCCACTTCCTCCCCCCCCCTCTTTTTCGCATAGCCGCTTTGAGGAAATATAAGAAGAGAGATGGTATAGGAATAAACCTTGGAGAAACCGAGCTCGCGTTTTTTAATGGAAAAACTCTCTCTTCGTGATAACGCGTCCCTTACCCTTTTGGCTCTTGACATTCTTCCCCATTCCAACAAGAAGAACGCGGCCTCCTCGAAGCATTTACTGCTGCGCCAGATAAAAGAACGTAACGCGGCAAATTGATAGGTTTTCCTAAAATTAACGGATCAGTGGGTAACCTGAGACTGAATGCCGAGAGCGTATTCTGGGCTCTCATACTCTTAATCTTTTTTCTCAAAATAAAAATAAAACCATTACCTTTATCTCTCTGTCGTCTATTCCAATTTATATTTAAATTTAGATTCCACTACACATTTCTGCGAGGGAAATTTTATAGTTTCATTAAGGAACCAGCCACAGTTTTTTCATGAATTGCTACGTGTGAATGAACTTTGATTTACTGCAAAAAACAATTTAAATCTGCAGTCAGATCCCGATTTAGCATCCCCCTTGTATAGTGTCATTACCGTATACCGCCCATGAATCTTTGTGAACAAAACTTTCATCATATGATTACTCAGAGCAAGCATATACCTCGATTCACCGCCACTCCCGCTTCAACGCCAATGTCAGTGATGGACAATCGGAGTTTGACTGTATACGGGAAAAGCATTATTTCGCTTTCTGAATTTTATATTCATTCACTTGATATAACACCTTCGTATAAATGTTTAACATCTATATACTCATGACACGTATATGAGATACAGGCAAAGACATTGAATATCTTGCAAGACGGCGCACCTCGAACCATACGATCCCAACACGTACTTAAAAGGAATCCCGTTTCCTTCCACCCCTGATGATAGCTCACTCATCTATAATACGTGTTTTTATTATCTATTTCCATTTTTACTGCCGCGAGGCGCATTCCGAAGCCGTGTTCCCTACGGGGCGCGGGAATTTTGGGCGTCGACGCCTCCCCAGAAAACTCGAACCGTAATGACACGAAAGGAATCCATGAAACCGAATCCACGCCCGACCACCCACACGCACGAATAATAATAACTATAATAATAAAAATAAAACAGGACATCCTAACAGACCTCTCTCTCTACCTAAATTCATCCTCTCCTCCTCATGTCCCCATCCTCCCCCAAAAAAACTCAGGAAGCGCACAAGGCCGCACCTACATCTGTGATGTAGAGAGGGGGAAGAAAAAAATCCCTTCTCTTATAAAAGACGAAACTGGTGGGCCTAACCCGAATTTTCACACGTTTTCCTTGACCTTTTTTATATCTTCTTTCGACTCGTCTTCCCACTCTCTCTCTCTTTCTCTGATGATCCCTCCTACGTCCTTTCTACAGCAGCGGCTATTTTCGTTCTTAACGCGCTACATCCCCTTCACCCCAAACCAGTATACCGGCAAAAGGGCGCATGGAACATAATTAAAGACGCGCTCTCCCCAAGGGTACGGAAAGAAGGGAGGGAGGAGCGCATTTCGACGGATCGATAGATGAAAAAGGTCGATTCGATCCCGGCTGTGTATTATCTGGGAGCGGATGCTGAAACGCGCGACCTTGACCTCGGGAAAGTTTGTAAATTAAGTTTTTTTTTCAAGGCTGACATCGGGGAAATAAACTACCATTAATTGCGGTTCTCGGCGGAGGCTCCTTGTTTCAGAAGCTGCCTCGAAATTCACGATAACGAAAAGTCTAGCATCACTACCTCGATAGATCACGTTACCCTGGCTGTTATCGCGTAAAGGTTTTGTACATAGCATTAATACGACAGCGGAATATCAGCACGGAGTGCTCCACATACCGATAAATTCCATTGCAACGACAGTGCATAATATATAACTTACTAACAATACCTCTCCAATTTTCATGTCAAATAAATAATAGAGGCAACTTCTAAATCTGTAAAAACCTCCAGCAAGGAATAAGCTCTTTCCAATTACATAATTGCAATTACGCTAGATAAGTGGTGAATTACTGCTGAGAAAGCTTCTATTTAGCCGAAATGTGGAAGTTATTCTGAGATATGATTAATTACATTAAATCCATTACCTAAATTCCTCAAGTATTTTTGAACACTGAATTACCGAATTTAATCTCTTAAAATCAACCTGCACAAATGCTGTACAACTTAATGCAACACAGTGTTTTATACTAAACGGCACCGCATGTGAATGAACTCATAAATTCCAGGCGGTCGATCGATGTTTCAATGGAATCGTAAACTTTCAAAGTGCTTCAAAGTAGAAACTTACCGTCATTAATTTAAGGACCTTAAATTTATTAGTTATATTTATTATTTATTCATCATTTACTCAAAAATGCGATAAAATTATCCGTGGAAGAAACTTCGCTGTAAAAGTGACTGGTTTTAGCATTCTTAACAACATTTCTTACAAGACATGACTTGATGTAGTTTATTCAGCATTTACTTAAACGTTATGTCACTGGTTACGCTTAAGGTGGCAAGTTCTGCAACAAGAAGTCGGTAGATCCACGTTGTAATAACTTGGACTGCAGAGCAAGTGTTTAATTGAATCACTTACGCGGTACTAAAATTGCAGATTCATCACATTCTCATAAATTCGCCTTCGTTGAAAAGTACAAAAGAAAACCAGCAACAGTTTAACATAATCGGAAGCTATGTAACGCACCCTTTTAAAACAACAACCCTTGACAGTTCGAGCGGTCGTTTTGCGGATAAAGCCGACGGAAGCGCGTCGTACATCTGTGTTAGCTATTACCGGGCGCCCACACATTGGCGAAAAAAGATCCCCATTAAGATGCAACTCCCGTCTGAACCCGCAGACAGAACGACAGGAAGTCATGACGCGACCCCTTTAGCGTCGTGACGAATGAAACCCTCTCACACTCATGGATTCCCCGTCCAACCATGATACCAAACACTTTTCCCTCCCATTTTCGTTACCGTGGAGATTTTGCAATATTTTTTTAAAGGAACGACGGCGATTACAAGTTTTTCGGATGCTTTGTTAATTAGCGCGGGCATTCTCGCGGTATATAAGTCGTTTTCCTTCCTGCACATAAAAAACGATTTCTTTCGCCTCGTGGAGAAAATACCAGCTCTTCGACTATAAAATTAGGTAAAAAAGGACTTTTTCATGCATAACATATACTTCGATGGAAAAAAATTCTACTTGATTTTTTCCTCCCAATAATAATCGCTCGAAGAAGAAAATCTGATTTTGGATCGGGTTGTTTTCTGAAATCGATATTTCTTTGGAAAGTGTGACTTAGCGATAGGTAAGGCGTTTATAAGTTTTTCTGGCCATAAAAAGATTTGGAAGCAAATTATATCCCTAAGATTCCATCGTTTCACCACACAACCGTTGCCATAAAATAAATTACGCAATCATTATCATAATGCATATATTCTTTGAATTACTTCTAACATCTAACAAAGGCATTCAAAGAATTATCAAGCTCGTCTGAGAACAAACTTCTCCAAAAGTCACAAAATGGTTTTCGACAAATGTATTAAGTAATTGAGGCCACCGTCACAAACGATTATTAAAATGCCACACCTTCTGTCAGCTTCATCTAAACATAGATAACGCAATGGACAAGAACTTTATCAACGAAAAATACACGTAAAGGAAGGGGTTAAATCTGTTTAATCACAACCGTGAGTAATGGAAATAAGCTACCAGCGGTCAGTCCGATCTCAATCAGACTTAGCAGCACGTATTTGACAGATGTGTCGTTTCTTTGATTTGAAGGAAAACCAACGTAATATTTTTATCTGCATTTTAAGAATTCAGACAAATTAACAGGAAATTAGATTATTTTTATCCTTAATTATTAGTTTCTTTTCCTTTAATCTATAAATTCATTTTACGGCATCCGTGTATTAGTATGATTTACAATTGAAACAGTAATATAATTTATATTAGAAAGTCATAAAAGATGTAAGTTTACATGAAGGAAATCATCAGTGGAAGCATAGTACATATATACGAGGTGAATCAAAAAGTACCCGGAAAGTATCAGTAACAATGTTCCTGCATTCCAAATAATAACAAAGCATTGTTGCCTAAAACTAACATTATCTTAGCCATAACAATTCAATATTTCGTAACAATTCATTCATTTGTTATAATATAAAAGCAGTTTTTCTGACCCATTAATTCATGAGTATGGATAACTTAAAGTTTGAGATTCGAGTAAACGTAATGTTTTTGACAAAACTTGGCTGGAAATCGAATGCCATTATTCATGCTTTGCAGAAAGTTTACGGGGATGATGCATCTAAGAAAACTGCAGTTTATGAATGGATTAAACGGTTTAAGCTCGGACGAGAAGACATTAAAGATGACTATCGAAGTGGAAGACCATCAACGTCGATCAACGAAGAAACCGTGGCCGCCGTCCAATGAATTGTGGAAGAAGATAGACGAATTTCAGTGCAAATGATAGCCAAACGTTTGGACATCTCATATGGCTCAGCTCAATCAATCCTCAAAGATAGTTTAGGATTAAGCAAGCTTTCTGCTAGATGGGTACCGAAAGCGTTGCGCCCTGAACACAAGACTGATTACCAAGGGGGTTATGTGGACCAATAAAGTTCAAAGCTGAACGATCAATCAAGAAGGTTATGGCAATTGTTTTTTGGGATAGTGAAGGCGTAATCAGGGTTGATTTTCTTGAGGGGCAACGGACAGTAACAGGAGGTTATTACGAACAAGTTTTTTTTTAAACTGAACGCTGCGCTTATAAAAAAAGACCTGGGAAACTGCATCGGCGAATTCTGTTTTACCATGACAATGCTAAAGCACATTCATCTACGGTATCAAGAGCTGTGCTTCGAGAATTGCGCTGGGAAACGTTGTCTCACCCACCCTACAGTCCAGACTTGGCTCCTTGGGACTTTTTTCTGTTTCCCAAATTAAAGAAGCAAATCAAGGGAGTTCGCTGGGAATCGATATCTGAGGTCAAACAAGCAGTTTTGAACTGGTTTCATTCAAACGATCAAAATTTCTACAGAAATGTGTTAGAACGATGGCGACATCGAATGGAAAAGTGTTTAGAGTTAAATGGTGAATATGTTGAAAAATAACTCAAAAATAAATGGTGTCTTTTTGAGTTTCTTTTGTTTTTATATGATAATTCCGGGGAGTTTTTGATTCACCCTCTACTATTCAGACGATTAAATATTTATAAATTACTAAGATATCATGCATTCCCACCATCATTTTTTAAAGGTAATCAATTAACACCTATTTTGTAAGGTTCATTGTATTTTGGGGATGGGTCTTGGATTTTTACTTTCTCCATAAACGAAGTAGTATAGAGAAAGTATTGTTTTCATGAAAAAAATCGAATTCGAGATTTCAACGGAAATATATGTTTTAAGGTCCCCTGAACACGTTTTGACTATTTTCTCGATTATGTCTGTGTGTCTGTCTGTATATGATAGATTTTTGTGGGCGCTCTAACTCAAAAACTATTAATCAAGTCAACGCAAAATTTTATATTTAACATTTTTATAAAAGTTGAAAAATCTGGTTAGTTTTTGGTAAAAATCGGTAGACCGGAAGTGGGTGTTTACTCTTGTCACTTATCCGTTATTTTGAAATATTTGCTTTGATATTTGATAAATGTAAAAATGTTTTCGAATAAAAGTTGTAGGAAATTTTATTTTCTACAACCTTTGTTTGATACATTTTTCCATATAATGCATTGTTTAAGAGAAATCTTATATTTTTAGCTGCCACCACCACGCCACCTACCGAAGACTATTGTTAACAATTGACGCTTAGTTACGTCTTAATAACGCTCCTTTTTCTTTTCTTAATTATCAACCGGAAGTAAATATTGACAACGATCCCAGAGCTGACAACATGTAATTTGTCATGTGTTGCCCGCATCAGTTTATTTAATTTAAGTTTTACTTCGGACGAACACCATGCTAAGTCCTACATCTTGAACACTTTTAATGTCAATTTAAAACTGCATTCATGCCCACCCGACAGATTTTCGAAAGCCAATTACACTATTTTTATATAATAAACAGGAGTTTAATTTGCCTTGATAGAGGGGTGGCTGGCGTGTCTGGCTCCCAATGATAGGGTCGTGTGTTCGAATCCCGCCCAGGGCATGGTTGTATATGTTCGTGTTTGCTATCGTCATTGCGCTGTTTATGAGCTAGTCAATATAAATAAAAAGATAATAACTATTTAACACGAGTTTCAAAAAACCTAATACACTTAAAGCCAAAGGCAATTTTTACCAACGATTAAATCATGATCTTGAAAATCTCGCTAGAATACTTCACAACAGGTCATGCTTGCACAAAAAGCCATTTGCATCGGCGCACTATTAATAGCCTCTCTGGCTGGGAAAAAATAGAGGTTTAAGGGGGAGTACAGTCGGAAAAAACGTCCTGATAAGAAGCATCTGCACGCATTTATTTATGTACCACTTGAAGGGGTAGAAAAACAGGAAGCCGGGATGGGAAGAAAGCTTCCTATTGCGAAATATACGACCGCTTCCACGCACACGATGAACGGGTAACACAGCTCGCGCGCGCACACGCATGCAGCTCCGCCCATATCTGTCAATATTACCCCAACTCTCATTTCCTCGTCCCTCGCTCGTCAAAGAGAGCATCAGACGCTGGTACCGAGTGCTTCCGCAGGCATGGCAGGGATCATTGCCTTTTATCGTAGAAGGATGCAGAGAGCAAGTGCGCAGGATATTCCCCCATTTGTATACTTTATATCCCCGTCAGAGTAGGTCCAAGGGTTCTCGTGAAGAGTATCTTTTTTGTTACAGAATTTATCGATTTTTTTTTACTTTCAGAAGGGATGGAGTTTTAGATTAAACTTTCCATGTAGTAGGTATAAAGCTCGGGTCGAATTCGATTATATCTCTCGGATGCGATGTCAGCTCAAAAATTCCCGTAAGTGACAAACAAACTTAGCATATATAAAGTTTCTAATTCTATTAATTATCATTTTTCATCCCTCCAGCATGAATTAGCTTTACAAAGCAACCAGCTATCGTCTATATGAGCATAGATTTTATTATGAGCAAATGGTCTCGTCATTTTTGTAATTGACGTAAAGTTTGCAACGGGAGATGAGCTGCAAACAGCGATTTGTCCGAGAAATTTCAAAAGGAAACTTTTTTAAAAGTAAAAACCACATGAACAGCGCCCGTCCATCCGGGATAATGGCCTCTCTTTCTCCCGCCACCTTTACCCCCCCCCCTCTCCCTCCACTCCTCCGATTCTCTCTAATTCACTCGCTTGAACGCGGTGCACTTTACCATGTCGTATTTAATATAAAAACTCCTTCTTGCGACTGAAGGCTGATCCAAATCGCTCGCGAGAAAAACTCTCCGAAAGAATTAATGCCTGCTTTAATGGTGGTAACCGCCTGGCAGTTGCAATCCTCGTGTAAACAGCAAAAGAGAAATAATTCCGAGAGACGTGCGGGAGCCAAACAAATTTCCGCTGTGAAAACAATTAACTGCGTCGTTTCTGTTATGACCCATCATGTCGTAAACGTGAGCGATATACATAGATCAAACTTCAGGGTAATTAATCAACGGCAGAGCATGACTTACAGCTTTTTGTAGTAAAATGGGGCAGCTTTTACACACATCAGAATCATAGAATGGAGACGACTACCTCTTCCTACAGATGCTACTTCCGCGACCATAAAACGCCTGAGTGAACCGCATGCTCGTTTCAGCTGAAAAGCAGCCATTTATGATGATGGTAATGACAACAATATAGAATCAACAAAAGGTAAGTTACTGATTTGAACGACCAATATCATAGTGAAATGGTCATATGATTTACTAAATCCGTAATCCTTCCTTGATAAATGAAATGACTTCATGTCGATGTAATATTCACAGGATACGTGAATTCACTACTGTTTTCTTCTTGTTTCAGGATACCAGCAGTCAGAATCAATTAATCATTGATCAATCATTATACAATTCGTTCAATAGTCTTAGCTGTGAAGACCGGAAGAAATGGCCCACGTAAAATGATCAAACCAGTAAAGAACCAGCAGGTGCTGAGAGCTGATTATTAAGATGATAAAAGGAGGGATTAACTAGCCGCATTGATTTATAAAGCTATAAGTGTTTTAAGAGAAGGTAGGGCATTAGAAAAAGCGGCCGGCGAATGGACAAAAAGCATGGCGAGTATACATCCCGGGGAATATCGAGAAAGCTGCGTAGAAAATTATGACAGGAAAAACTAAGCACAACAAACATCTCCGAAAAAAACATCGCATCGACGACCAAAAGAACTATCAACAAAGATCGATTTCTCTCTACTTTCATCCCCAAAATATTTCATACGATAGATTTCGAATACTAACAACGTGAACGACCAAACACCTAGACGCGTTATTTTATCACCCTTAGTTACTCTGAAGAAAGCGCACGCACGGAGCGGCTAACACGGAAGCTGACGAACATAAAATTACCATCGACTAACAATGCGGCCAGTTTCCAGGCAACGCGTGTGCCTACCCGAGAGCACTCGAGACGCGACCTGGACGCAATAGGCAGGCGCGACGAGCGTTAATTACCCCTCTCGAGAGACGCAAAAGCCTCCAATTAATCCTCCCCCTTTCCTCTCTCATCCCTTCCCCTTTCGAATCGCTATCCTTTACCATCCCCATTTCCAAATACATATAACGTTCGGCTGCAAACGTGACCGTTAATGAACCACGGGGGAATTATTCTCAAATTAATTCTTGCAGAGCTCTCTTGACAAAGGATATGGCCAGTCCACCGAAACGATGGCCCAAATTAGTTTGCGAGTATCGAGATAAATGATACCAAAGTTGCCGAGTCCCGCTTTAAACGGATAGGACCCCTGTGATATTGAGGCTAGCGTCCCTCAACCGTGCGCAACTTCGGTGTTGTCGCGGAGTAGGAAATCAGATGAAAACCTTTCATTGGAGCTCAGATCTCCCTCTCCCAAAAATTTCGCCGACCGTTTTGACTAAATGTTTCGAAGGGCTAACGATACATACTACGCATCCACTCTAGTGGCGCACACAGCCTCGGTTCACAGCGCTGAGCGCGAAGAAAAGAGAAAGAAATAAAAACTTCCGATCAAATCCATGCTTAGTCTCGGAATTAATTAACGAAACAGGTTAAAAAACAAGTAAAAATACATTCATAAACATCGCCCAGTGCCGAATTACCCAATAAGCACACTAGGCACGTGTCTGGGATCCCCCAAGGTAAGGGGCTTCCCTGTATGTTCCGTAGGTGAGTCATATATAATCACTATTATTGAAAGAAAGAAATAAATTTAAAATATGAAAGAGCCCCCAAGGTTAGGGGACCCCCATAGGTTGCCTGTTATACAGTCAGTATTATTGAAAGCAAAAGATACATAAATAAAATTAATAAATACGCTAAAATAACACTTTTTCTTATTCTAAGACATTCAAACCGTAATTAATACAATAATCTCTGCAAACTATAAGGAAAGGCCCCCCAAGTCTCAATGCATAGGGGCCCCAGAGGGTCATAATCCGCCACTGACATCGCCATTACCGGAGTATGCGACTGTATCAAACCGAAGTTATTTTCCCTCTCCATGCGTAATCATTCGCGGAAGAGAATTCCACCCTCTCTTATTCAAATTCTAATTAGGTAGATTGAACAGATCATAGCAACGTCATGAGATACACAGGATGAGATCCACTTAAAATCCAATAGTAGGGCTTGTTATCTTCCTTGAAATAACCAGATGGAGAACTTCTGAGGCTGGAATATCTCTTCAGAGAGTTTTCGAATCGGCATCCGATTATAGAAAAGGCATAATTTTTAAAATATCCGCAAAAACATCGATATTTAGAGGTCTGATTCATGATAAACACTCCTTGAATTTAAAGGGTTATGTGTTTAGGAATTGCGTGCCACAACTTCTCCTATTTGTATTGTTGGGGACAGAACAGAGTAAACAGGAAAGACTTCCTTGAAACGGCCGGTCCTTTTTTCTGAATGCGATTAAGACAGGCTAACAAATAATTTATGTAAATTTAAGGCAGTGGCATAGCCAGAGTCCGGGCAGTGGTGGCGTTTTAGGGGATCCTTCACGAGTTTAAATGCGAGGGCGTCAAAAAATCTTGTTCCGGGATCCGCGCAATCCTAGCTACTCCACTGAACCTAAATATAATGCAATCATAAGCCATGCCAACCGATTTGGCGATTTTTATGGTAATCATTTGGAATGAAAACCTATATTGAGACGTTTTTGAAAACTGGGCAAAAATTATGATAATTTGCAAGTAACCTTGAACAGAAGTACAGTTTTTTAAAAATCATGCATTTTTGGCATTATCAGATTTAATGCTGTCGACTCGATAAACGTAAATCGGGATCGATTGTGAAGAAATCTCAATTGTTACAATCGATATTTCTAGTAGAAAATAATTAACGGAATAGGTCTTGGTGGCATTTTTTAATGTAATAGTACAGCAAAAAATCAACTTCACCAAATTTATGCGTTTTTATGTAGACAGACTAAAGTGAAGGACCTCGCCGTAATGGTTCCTTTAAAAAAGCTCAACTCAACATCGCACAACAGAAAAAACAAACAAGGTCGAAACCGAAAATTTCTTCGGATGGATTCCATCGTCAAAAAAACAAGCCAGTATTGGACCCAAAAAATATGCACCAAAAAGACAAAGCCGCATTATATTGCGGTGAACAAACGAGGGAACAAACATCCTTGTGTCGGAGAAAAATAAAAAATAAAGAAGGGGTAAAAACGCGAGAGAGAAATGGAAGTTTCGAAATAACGGAACACGTGGACCGAACGCGAAAAAATGAGACAATTTTTTTATTATTTCGTCAAAGTCTCTCTCTCTCTCTCTTTTCCTCTTCACTCGCCTCCCTCTTTCTACCTTCTTTTTGATATTTTTTACCATTCCAAAAAACCGTTGAAAAGGGGATTCGCCATCTCCTGCCTCCACTTTTTATCTCTCATTCTCCATTTCCATCTCTCTCCGAACAAACTCAAAACTCTTGCACAATGGAAAGTGTTTACGAGACAGCGAAGAAGAGTCGCCTTTCGTCCGTCTCTTTTTTCACCTTTAAGGAGAGACGCGCGACAAAGGAGTCAAGAGAGAAGCGACGGCAGAGGACGAGAAAAGAAGAGAACAAAAAATTAATAAATATAAAAGAGCCAGACGGAACGGTCCTTCCTATGCGAATCGGGAAGAGCAGAAGTCAGAATGAAGACAAAGAGAGAGAGAGAGAGAGAGAGAGAGAGAGAGAGAGGAGGGTAGTACTTCACGAGAGAAAAATTCTTTAAATTTCTCTCTTTGCTACCCCCACTTTCCTCTAGCCTTCTTCCCCGTCTCTTCCTCGTCCTTACCGTTTCCCTCTTACTCTATCCTGCCTCTCTCTTCGTTACTCTATCCTAACAAACCACAACTTTTCATATATTATTACCCTGTAAGCCGCCAATGACACAGTGCAGAAGGTATCATTACAACAAAGCTGCATTCTAATTAAAATCTCCATAGACCTATCTTATATCTATAATAATCCAAGAGGTCGATTAGCCAGAAATACACGCACAGACCTATCTAATCGTGTCTGGGGAAAACTATAAGAAGGTCCTAGCGATTTTTTCGGCGTGTTTTTTCATACAACATAATAATACCTCTAAGCTCATTAGTGCATACAATCATACCACGCACATTCCCAATGAATTCGGGGCAATAAAACTTTTAGAAGGATCTCCTCTTGTGCTCCATTCTTCTTCGCTCCATGGTCTGAAATCGCATGTCACTCGAAAGCTCAGCTACGCTAGCATCGTAACAAATCTCGTCATTAACAAATCGAGCAGCTCTACGCCGTACTATTTCAAGATCATTTGATTGAGCATTAGGAGGAGCCCCAGACTGCACAGTTGTTTTCAACGATAGAACTAACAAAAATATTCGATTTCCTTCGCACTCTTAGGGACGTTCTCCCATAACTCGGTACGAAAGCCCTCGAACCCTGTTCGCCGATGCTAAGATGTGCTTTGGCATTCTCCACAAAGGACTCGTAGGAACTACTGAGTGAAAATCCTTAAATATGAATTTGCGGTGAGAGGAGTAACTTTTTCACTTTCCTCCTCATAACCTCTTCCACACTATCTCCCACGGCTATTTTTTTACTTTCTCGATTACGAAGTGCATATAGAGAAATTACTGCTATCGCGAAAAAATCTAATTATAAAAGGTTTTTTTCGATTTCGTCTGTCTGTAGTATGTCGCAACTCTATTGGCGGAACGTTTCAGAAAAATCTGACACGAAATCTCATATTCACATAGAGTATCGCCCGGAATAGAAGCCTTACTGAAATGAACCACGACGCGCAACAATGATACCGATTCTAACAATATGCTGTTTTACTAAAAAATGGCTGCATCTTTTTCGTAATAAAATCCATCCAGTTATAAAGCTTAATGTCATAAACTGTATTTCTGAAGAAAATAAGCACATAGCATCCAGCAATATCATATCACATCGGGTTTTACAGCAAGCTCTTCCCATAATAAAAGCGGCGGTATTTTTGCTAAGCGTCAAACACCGTGAAAAGATTTTTCTCTTAATTAATGTAAGCAACGGCATTATTGTATGTAGCAGAGCCGTAACGTAGTATGATCTACCGATTTTATGAAAATCTTTCTACCTTTTCCCTTTATCTCCATTTTACTCTCTATCTATTCCACTTGGAATCTACTCATCTCTCACTCTATTTTTCTCTCTTCCTTTCCCTATCTCCTTCTCATCTCTGCTTTTATATTTACCTCCCTCCCTCCGTCTGTTCTTTTTTCACCACCATCTCCCTCATTTATTTCAACTCCGTTCTCCTAATCTATTCCGAGAAAGAAAGACAACAAAAACATTACACCGCCGAAAGAAAAGGGACTAAAACGAATGGGAAGGTCCCGTCCGACCCTTTTCTTGAGACGTAGCGCTACAAAATGGCCCGGAAAATACCCCGAAAGGAGATAAAATCGCGACGGAAAAGGGATTCGAGGCGGAGGAGAGAAGAGAAAAAATAAACGAGAGAAAAAAATCTTCCGTGAAAACCAAACCGTTGCCGTGGTGACAGAGCAGGCGGAGGAGAAAAAAATAAGCGAAGCAGGGGGCGAGAGAGAGAGAGGAGGTGGCGAAGACGAGATGGGAATTCAGGTAGGCGGGCGGTCAGCAGGGCATCGTCGTGGCGACAGTGAAGGATGAATGGGAGGAGCGAGAGGAAAGAGGGACTGAAGCGACTGAGTGCGAGAGATGGAGGCGGAAAGGGTGTGTTGCAGAAGTGGAAAGGATAGAAAAGAGGTACGAGAGAGAGAGCGTGGGCCCGATACTACATCAACCGTAACAATGACTTCACGCATTCTCAAGGCGTTTGTCCGGTTTTTTTTTTATAAGGTCGGCGGGAATTGGAGCTAAACGTAAACAAAACAAAAAAGTTCTCTCTCTCTCTCTCTTAAGACGAGTACGTAAAAGGAGCTCCTTGAATCTCAGAGGCTGTCATCGATAATTTAACGCAAGTGCTTCGCCGATATCCTTTACTTACTTGAGTAAGTGTGACATAAAATGGGAACCGTTTAAATATGAAGGAGCGTAACTGACTTGGTGTTTTTTTTGGGGCAATTTTTCTTTTTGAATCGAGGACTGATTCTATTTAGCGAGCAAATATCCGCACATCTACGCTATGGACTTCAAAAGTGCGGCACCGGTACCACAAGTGGTGCCAGACGACCCCCCAAAGGGGTACCAACATAATCGATTTCGTGCGTAAGAAGGTGAGTGTATTAGAAAACGAAAAGGGTTAGTGGTACCGAGCGGTTGATGAAACCATCAGAGGGGTACGTGGAAAAGTATTTCGAACGGAACTACTCTACGCGAACATTATCATAAAAACTACCTCTGCTATACAGGCATGGCGTTGTTTTAGTATAGGCAACACTCCTTTCATCATTATTAATGTAATATACGGAAGTGATCATGCTTTCTATCTCTTCCAAGCAACTAATGTGGAGTATCCTTTAAAAAAAACTGTTGCTCTGAACTATGGCGACAGTCATATAATAAGTGATTCGTGGAGACGATGTGAAGCTGTTAAAAAAAACGTTAAAAATAGATCTCACAAAAACTTTTTCATACCTTTCAGATTTGCTGTAAGAGAAAACCAGCTATAGTTTATATGTCTCTCCCAAGTGCAAAATTCACAAAAAATAGTTCGATCGATATATGTCAAGGGTGACCAAACCTATCGAAGCTCACACCTACACACGATAATTTTCATAATTTCGAGGGCTGCAATACTCGCAAAACCGTATCGCATATAAATTTATAAAGGGTCTGCATTCGAAGCAACGCAGTCCGCTAGACATCCACAACACGTCTCAAGTCGCACAGCGTTTTTCGGTTTTGTTGCCAAGCAACTAAATGCTAAGACTTTATTTTTCTGGAAGAGTAAAATATTTTCGTCATTAATAGCTAAACAGCTAAAGATAGAGGTGGGTGACGTCACGCTCAATGTCTAAGTGGTGCATCACTAATTACTGAGTCTCTGGAATATGAACTTTAATTTGGCAAGTGCATCAGCAAAAGGAAGCATACGTTTTGTTTTTAAATAGCCCACTGATAATGGGATTATTATGATTATGAAAACTACATGAGTAAAAACTATACATATACGTTTAACTTTAGTTGATTTGATTGATTTATGTAACATGCCCCGATTTAATGTTGCTCCTGCGTAAAGCATAATTAATAAATGAAGGTTTTAAAATTATATGCAAGTTCACAACAGAAGTATAATTAATTAGTCTAAGATGAGAAAATAGGATAATGATGCATATAGTTTTTCACGATTTTAAACTCAAAGGAAATATTCATTGGTTAATATTGCAGAAGAAAACGAAAAATAAAAAATATATATACATTTTATTTACGCACATAATTCGAGACATTTACATTAACTTTGAAACTTGGTGAATTATTTCTCGTGCAAGTATGAATAAAGAGTATATATAATTACATATGACTAAGCGCAGAGAAAGCGAGTGCAAATGGGGATCTGCACCCACACCTGCATTCCTCGGCTGAAATCGATTTATATCCCTCGCGTCGCGTAGGAGCGACTCTTTGAAGCGGATTCCTGCGCACGCGCAGCTGCGAGAACGGATTAGCATACACGGAGCATAATTCGAATAATAACCGCGCAATGAGCGAGAAGGATATATTTCAGCGTCGCCAATCCACTCGAGCCAAGATGGAACTGGAAACCAATTAAATTTTTATCTTTTCGCACGCGAAAAATAGCTCGCATGCCGGGGAAACAGGAATCGATTTGTAAAACGGCGTTTCAGGGATGAAAGATGTCGGTGTTGCTTGTCGACTTAAGGGTAAACTGAAAATTAAAATGATAATAATAAAAAATAATGTCAATAGATCTTTTTCTAATATTGTCCCTATAAGGTGTACTTGAAAACAAAAATATTCAACAGAGAAATGTGGAGCTCGTCTTATGGCTGAAAATAAATTCCAGAATGAGCACTTCTATCTCCAATAGTCATTCATATCCTTGTTATGGTTATTGGAGATATATAAGACAAGTACCTACTTAATATACACATTTTGTAATTAAGTGCTTACGCAGGAAAAGCATTGCTGTACGAGAACAAACGATCAACTCATTGCCCGAATAACATATTCATTTATTCGAAATCAGGCATGTGCTTCAAAACGTAAGTTGATTGTTTATACGTTATTTTCTCCACTTGATAACACCTTAAATATTTCAGCATCTCCCCCCCCCCCAAGTAAATTGTAATGGTAACACCTAAAGGTACAAAAAAAATTAATGAACCATATTTCTCAAAATTATACTCGACAAAGGGTGAATCGCCAGCCTTTTAGTAACAGACGCGTCCATGTGGTTTAATCTGGAGTGCAACGGCTGCAGCAGTCACCTTAATCATTCATAATCCACAATCAGCTGAGCTCTCTTAACATAACATCGAGTCGTATCGATAAATTCCTCCGTTTTTTTTTTAATTTACCTCAAGGAGTCAACGAGATGAGATAAATTGTATGAGTTCGGACACAAGGAAATTTCAACTTGACTCGCGGAAAAGTTAATGAAGATTTTTTTTTTAACTTTCAACTACAGAGGTGAAATCTGTGACACACCAGTTAAGGTCCTTTACATTCAGCTAGTTAATAGTTCACAAAAAAATAAAGTGAATGCGAGTTTTTTTGTCTCGTGACAATATTAAACACGAAAAATCCAAATGTAGATTTATCCAGTGAATAAATAATAATAAACAATAGCGGTCTGGGAGACTGCACTTCAGTTACAGTGCAAAAATAATTTCACCTCACTGGTTAAAAATCCTAATTTTTTTATACAAATCAAACCTGTTAAGGCGTTACGATTCTACATAGGCGCTCCTTTTATTTCAGAGACAGCGAGAGAAAAGAAAAAACCCCAATTCGAGAGGTCGACCCTAAACCCGTCCGGTTACGCACTAACACATCAAGTTGATCGCGTAACCTCAGCATTCCTCCACTGCAATCCAGGGAGGTTAGAGGAGAGAGAGAGAGAGAGACGATGGGACGGGATCTCTCTCTCCCTCTCTCTCTCTACATCTGAACGGACCGACCGTTACTTGCTCTTTAAAAACGTCGAGACAACCTAAATCGTCCGTCTTCATTCGCTTCAATTCGTCGGAATGGAATGAGTATGGAGGTCTGGAAAAGGACCTCTCTCTCTTTAACTCTCTCTCTCTAACTCCTCTCTCTCTCTCTCTACCTCCCTCTCTCTCTCTCTACCTCCCTCTCTCTCTCTCTCTCTCTCTCTACCTCCCTCTCTCTCTCTAATTCCCTCTCTCTCTCTCTAACTCCCTCTCTCTCTCTCTCTCTAACTCCCTCTCTCTCTCTCTCTAACTCCCTCTCTCTCTCTCTAACTCCCTCTCTCTCTCTAACTCCCTCTCTCTCTCTCTAACTCCCTCTCTCTCTCTCTCTCTCTACCTCCCTCTCTCTCTCTAATTCCCTCTCTCTCTCTCTAACTCCCTCTCTCTCTCTCTCTAACTCCCTCTCTCTCTCTAACTCCCTCTCTCTCTCTCTAACTCCCTCTCTCTCTCTCTAACTCCCTCTCTCTCTCTAACTCCCTCTCTCTCTCTCTCTCTAACACCCTCTCTCTCTCTCTAACTCCCTCTCTCTCTCTCTCTAACACCCTCTCTCTCTCTCTAACTCCCTCTCTCTCTCTAACTCCCTCTCTCTCTCTAACTCCCTCTCTCTCTCTAACTCCCTCTCTGCCTGCGAGTAACTGAGCGAGAGGAATCCTCTAAGGCATGACAGAGCAAGATGTAGTCTTCGCGTAAGCATTGTCACCTTCAGTCTTCTGCAAGAGCTAAGGTCAAAAATTCCTCGACGCATCGTCAAAACTCTCTTCCATATTCCTCTCCTACACCTCGAAAGCTTCGCTGAGAGACCTTCAATTTTTTTCGCTTCGTCCTCGTTTAACGTTTTTTTTTTTATTCATTCACGGGCCAAGAAGGAAAAGAGGATTCGGGAGGATGAAAGAGGATGGATCCTACAAGAGGAAGGGTGATGGGATGCTTAAAATAATACGAAACAAGATGAGTTAAACGGAACATACTATGTCTATTTTTCAACATAATTATTTTAAATTAAATGTGGTGCAGCAATAACTTATAATGGCTGTAATAGCTTTAAAATTACCGCGGATGAAGTTACTCTTTGTGTTCCCAAATTTCGTAATTTAGTGTTATAAAATATTACAAATACATTCGAATGGAAAACTATATTGATCACGCGTATTTGTGTGGCATAAATAACGCGCGTATGTACTTACTAGATCATACCGAATCCGAGTGCAACAATATTCGTTGCAATGGCAACACTCCCGTAATGAGCGATAAAAACTGCGAACACGTCCGCTATTTACGAGAAATTCGAAGAAATACTATCAATAAGCAAAATTAGAATCTCCATTCCTTTCCTCAGAGAATAGTACAAAATCTCGATCCGATATTACAATCCTAAGATATTTTAATGTGCAAGAGAAAATTTCCCTGCTCAATGGATTTCAGATTTCCCATGTAAATCAAATGTGAAGGATAGGTCCTGGAATCGAACCGGAACTTTCAATCTACGCAACAAAAACTATCCTCGGGAGCTCGGTTCCAGTGGCAAGACATTTCCAACAAGTGTCATGAAATCGGTCAATTGATTCAAAAGTTAATAGGGAGGAACAGACGGCACAACGAAGAAACTATAATCCTATTTCCATTCTGGAAAGTAGGCTAAAAATGGAACAAGGGAGCATCCGCTTGTTGGGCCGTTTTTTTAACTTGAAATCTCACTTCAGTAAATGAATGAAAAAGATCCAGAGCTACTAACATTTTAATGCGTTGAAACGGCGTGCTATAATTTTTAATCTGCGAGGGTTCTTTTGGCTATGTTCGGAGGACAGTGGCGACAAGTACAGAAAATAAATTCGATCAAAAAAGTCCTCCTTCAATCGATAATGAAGGGCCCGAAATTTTTTGTTCTGTGATTCAATCTCCAGTAAAATAAATAGGATCAAAGATGTCTAGACTAAATAATCACGTTCTCAATCACTAAACTCAACCCAAACGTTTCTCAAAAACTATACCATAAGTTTATTCACCCACTGAGAAACTACGATGGCTTCCCCAACAGTAATCCGATTATTGTTTATAAGTTGCAGCACTTGTTTATTATTAGCATTTCCAAAGCTAATTGGTAAATGAGAATTATCACAGTAACTTCGCACGCAATACGCTGATAATTAAATAATATATGCAACATGTGTCATCGAAACGAACAGCTGCAAAATGTAAGCAATTTTTTGCCTGCTCTCAATAAACGTTTAGCTAATATTAGATTGTGTATCGTCTATATGTCTCATAATACCTTGGGAATAACTCGAATGAAAGCTGGAAATAATGCATTCCGTCAACGTCAAGAAGCTCCGTCTATAACCAGGCAGATAGAGAGGGAGTGAGAGAGAGAGAACCGTATATCATCGAGGAAAGTGTCGCCAATTGTGCTTTTAAAGTGAAGATCCCTGCCCACAATAGTCTGCGGCGTCGCTTGAGAACATTTCAGCCACCGGAGACAGCGCGAAAAGCTACACTTCCCTCAAGTCGTCTTATTTAGCAATTCTGCGCTGAAGTTTGTTTATATGTTTCAAGGTCACACCAGAGAGCGTTGTTTCTCCTCACTAGGTAATTTTCATTGTTTTCGTAGCAAAAAAAATCACGAGTTATGATAGAGCGTTTATAAACAAAATCCATTTATTTATAATAATAATAATAGCCTAATTCTCTATTTTTGTTTATATTCGTGCCAACGCTATATATATATATATATATATATATATATATATATATATATATATATATATTACTATATATTACTTACATGGGAGAGTGTGAAAACCGCTTATAACTAGAAAACTTTTCATTCTTTTACGATTAAACTTTCAGGAATTACTTGCCAGTGCAACTTTTATATTTTAAACTTCTTGCTGTCGACGCTGAAGTCATGGGTTAGATTTCAGAAGCGTCCTATTCTCCATTTGATTAACGCGGACATGAGCGTATCACATTAATCATTAGCATTTTAAAATTATGTACTTATAATCATTGTGAAAGAACGAAATTTTGTTTTCCTGCCGTCGATTTTCGAATACACGTCGAATCGGCCCACAAATTAGTTTGTAACGCAAAAATCTGACGTATTTTTAAGTGAAAATGGGAGGAAGAAAGAAAGGGAGGAAGCATGGGAAGTACCTTAATTTTAATACTTAATCTGCACATACCTGTCATATTTGATGGGCAATTACGCTAGTATTTTGTATTGGTCCAGTCAATTACAATTATTGATTAAAAATAAACAAAAAATTACAATTAACTCGTTCAAGCATCAATAATGGGCTAGAAATATTCGTTCGATATGTACAAATACACTTTAACCGCCAATCAAAACTAAAAAAACTTAATAGATTTATAATCCACTATGGAGGTCTTAACTAGATGTGGAATTCCATACTTCGGAAAAATATAAAACAAACAATGTAAACATTCCACAATATTACTCAAATACACGACCAGGTTTCAACGTAACAACATCATTATCAGGTTCAATTTAGTATGATTAGGCTAAAATGATTGACGGCATAATTAAATCGTGTCATTTTAATACATTCTCAGCTCAAATAGATTTAAAATAATTTTTAAAATATGAAACCACGTGTAATTCCAATTTTACGACACATTCTTCTTAAATTAAAAATAAATATTATTTTTTTCGCCCAGTATGACTGCATTTATTCGAGAACCATAAAACCCCAGTTTTTGTGAAAGTCGAATTAAACAATTTTATTAAATTTCGATATGACGGGAATAACTGCAATAGATTGTCCTTAAAAGCATCTATCATCGTTAAATACTCGTATTATATTTGGTATCATTCGGTCTCTAGTTGCTACCCGCAGTTACATTGTGATGGTGACTGTCTCCTTGAAATAGAAAAGACACTTTGGTTTGAAATCCTCGCATAAGACATACATGGCGATTTTTAGGAAAAACTATTAAGAAAATATGCGTCTTGTGAATACGATAATATATGAAAGAAAACTTAAAAATCATAAATAAAAGTTATTCATCAGAAAACCAAAACAAATTTTTGATTTATAGAAACGAGAAATGAAAAGAAATATAGGGTATTATAAACCAACTACAAACTACCTCGACAGACAAATTGCAGCCGTATCTTGACAGGAGCAAATACAACCTAAATTCGCAGACGAAACGGCGCTATTCAAAAGGAAACTAGGACAAAAGAGCAACGGGTTTGTTTTGCTTCTCCCCAACGCTCTAGGAAAGCAAAAGAGGCTTCGAAACCCATTTATACATCCCCTCAAAACGACCTCGTCTACTCCTCCCTAGGTCCACGCGCGTGACAAAAGTCGACGTCGGATGCAGGCTTCGATATCCCGAGTCCCGTGCTCTGTCGCTAAGCTTTTAAAATAAATACTTCTTTTGACTCGACAAAAAACGGAAGGCGGGGATCGGAAAAAAATGAACGGAGCCTGACGCAACACTACCCGTTCGTAAAATTTTCGAGAGAAAAATAATCTGAGCCGCCAAAATATCTGAAAATACACGAATTACTTCATATTTACGAAAATACATACGACTTTATGTTTATAAAAAATTCAACCTTCGCAATTAATTGCATATTATACCTCTGCCTAAAACTGCAGAAAAGCATTGATTTTTAAGTTTGTCGGTAGCTATGCTCTTGGGTTTTAATTAAATTGAATTTTCATTATATCTAGAATAAGCACCACACTAACAATCTAACGGGTAAAATATCAAGTTTCGACAAACATCATTAGGCGTGGTGAATATTTGCGTAACGGTTACTCTTGATTAACAGTCACTCAAAAATTTTATCGCTAGTAAAATCTTCCGTTTTATTGCTCTTTAATTAAGCCGAAAAGCTCAGGCTTTAAATTAAATACAATCAAGGAAATAAATACGATGATAAAAATGATAATATCGCTATTTGAATATTAATGATATTTTTTAATGCCTACGCACATTTTCTATATCGCTAATGAATTTTATGAGCCACTATCGCAATGTATTTTATATTTTTGCTTTTATCAACATTAGTTCTTTAAGTTTTGACGATACCGCTATTAAATAACCAATTAAATGTACATTTTTAAAACGAAACCGGTTTTCGTAACAAGTATGTAATTACAAGAATCATCGAGATTGGCAATGGAAACGTCCTTCCCTTGGGAAATCAGCGGAAAAGTGACTCAAGATCACTTTTGCCGCAACAAACGACCGGAAAAACCGGAGAAAACCGCCGAGGCTTTTTTCATGAGATGCGAATTCGTTGTTATAACAAGCGGAACCATTACAAAAACAAACACATTTGTTTGTTTTTAAACCCTTGCGATCACAAATTAACCCCTACGCGGATTCGTCCTACTATAACCTCCTTTAAAAAAGAAAATAAACAGCCTTGGATGTAACGGTCACGATTATTATCTGCTCCATTTACTCATAATAACGTTAAACAAATATAATTAGGCGGGTTGACGCAAGGTGGGAGCAGTACCGCGATATCGCTCCGGTTTCTCTCGTGTTCCTCTTGACCTTCTGACGCCCCCTTGACTCCAACCTTGACTCACAGGAAGAAAGAGATAAAAAATCGGTACAATATACATTGCACGAACTTTCTCATAAATAATGTATGCGTCTGGTCTCACTACACTCTTTCCTGGCTGGAGAAAACTTCTACTATGCATTGTGATAACAACAAAACACAGTTATCAAGTATTTTTAGATTTGCCAAGTATTTTCTGATTGGAGAAGATACACAGGCGCTGAAGTATTATTGCTGGACGGATATTGTTGAGATAACTGGGGAGAGCTGGGCGGTAGCCGGGCGTAAAAGTCGATATACATTAATGTCGTTGTGTCATATACATAGTTATTTTTTCAGAAATATGGACCCTGTAGTATTGCTTATGACGTCAAGCTCTATAACTGAGTGAATTTTAATCAAAATCGTTAGAGCCATTTCGGAATAAATCGACATTTTGTAAAAATCAACACGAATAAACTACCCTTCATTGCTGCGCTATACTGTTCATCTCTTCGTAATTTCTATTCTAGACAATGTTGTGCCTAAATACAAAATATCATTCGATTTCGTTGAATCGTCTATAGGCGCTATGGCCTCGCACAGACAAACGGACACAGACGGCATGACGAAAACAACTTTTTTGGACCTAAAACGCGTACATATTTTCGTCAAAATCTCGAAGTCGAATTTTTCTATATATACATACTACGTGTATGAGAAAGTAAAAAGGAGGAAGAGGGAAGAAGAGAGAAGGATGGATGGGGTTGAGGCAGAAGATACGTGCGACCACAGGAACCTGCGTGCCATCCATGTGTCGTTGTGCCACCGCAGTGCACGAGGAAGCGGTGCGCGCTGTCAGAGGAGCTGGAACACACGTGGATTCGAATCAAGGCGGAACGAATTATTACAAGACGATAAAACCGCCGAGATCGTTAAAACTCTTTGGTCCTTTTTTCAGCACCGCCTACCACGACGATGTC
This sequence comes from Tanypteryx hageni, assembly GCA_028673005.1. NCBI lineage: Eukaryota > Metazoa > Arthropoda > Insecta > Odonata > Petaluridae > Tanypteryx > Tanypteryx hageni. The sequence goes on along the minus strand of CM054113.1, from coordinate 82,264,340 downwards.
GTAGGACGCGAAGCAAACCGCAGTTCGTTAGTTTTTTGTTTCGGAAAAGCCGCAATCCGAAGGAGGTAGGATTTCTCGCGTGTTGCTCGGGAAAGGACGTTTTCTGAAGAGGATGTCCGACAAGACGACGTGCCGTCAAATATGTTTTTGCGGAAAGTTTCATATTTAAGCAGAATAGACGACGGGAATCTTAAGTAAAGATACTGGGAACTGTTCAGGAAGATAAACCACGAAAAATCTGTCGAAATATAATTTCCCAGGTGGAACAGACACAGAAATTACGCCATCACAGTTGGTAAGTTATTCATCAATTAATATATTCTGTCGTAAATTTAAATTGGTTTGTCCTTGACGTGGATATCCAAGCAAGAAATATATTAACATAGTTTTAACGGTGACTTTCATTTAGATTTCACATTATTTTGAAATTTTAAAATCGAAAAGTTCCTTCATTATTAAATGTGTGGGAAAATATTTATTCTACAAACCCCAAGGACTTGATGTTAAATTAAACATTTCTTCATGATAACTTTTCAAAAATACACGACCTAGATTAAGGATTTCTTTCATAAATCATCCCCTTGCGCAAAACCAAAAACGTAACGTTTTCCCTGTTTATAAAAATCTCTATGAATACCAAGAAAACAAAACATAACAAATTTCAGGACAAGAATTCACCATATAGTTATGCAACTGCGTAAACGCCAGCCAAGTCCGCGTGATGCATGAAGTTTTTCCACCGTGAATCAATTCCATAGAACTAAACGCAGAATACTTTTCAGGGAAAAGATTGTTTGCTTACTCACCCGTAGATATTCAGAAAATTAAATGGTTATCCCATTCGATTCGAAGAGCAAACCTTATTTTCAAAAACTTCGACGAAAGGACACAAAGTAGTACATAGTCTCGGAGGCCCCTCGAACAGAAAATATTTTGACAAACTGCGCAATATCGCTTACGGCATCCTAAAAAAATTCGAGGTCGCACGTCGGTATTCTTTATCTTTACGTTTTCGACTTTTTTTTTAGACGGCGACCACAAAAATTTTCGTCCCGGAGAGATAAACAAGCTCCAAATTGATTTTTACTACCATAAAAAACGCAACTAAAAGAAACCACGAAACTTAATAAGAACGACTACCATTCGAGTGATTCAGTTCTTACGCGATACGTGTCTTTTATTGGCCATCTCAGGTCGAAAATGATCAAAATTCTCGTTAAAAAATACGGCGACACTGAGCTTCACGGTCCCCATAAAACCGCAATAAACGCTCACCGAACGTCGAGAGTGAGATTTTAAAAAAAGTTTCGAGTTCGCCTTTCATTCCGAAAATATATTCTTCGAAACAACACCGTTTTGCTCAAAACTTTCTGCATTATTCGGCCTAGAACCATTTAATGTAGGCGATTTCAAAAAACCTAGGAAAATTGAAATACCTAGGCAAGTGAATGATTGCCACGTTAAAAAAACTAAAAAATCCATTAATTAAAAACTTGACTCTTCCACCAGCACCAATAAGGGACTACAAGTGAAAAGAAACGAGGGAGTTGACATAAATGCCAATGATGACAAGGGTCGAGCACCCCAATCATTGCAGGAGTTCTCCCGCTAAGCGGACAGACTCGGAGACAGGAGGGAAGAGAGAGTGAGAGAGTAGGAGGGAGTGCGATAGGAGAGGTGGAGAAAGGGGAGAGGGGGGAGAGGGAGGAGGGGGAGGAGAGTGGGAGGGGGGAGAGTGGGAGGGGGGAGATGGGAGAGCTGTGGGGGGAAGGGGAGGGGGACAGCTGTGGGGGGAGGAGAGGGGAAGGGGGAGAAAGAGAGGGGAGGGAGAGAGGGGGAAAGAAAGGAGGAAAGAGAGGGAGAGAGAGAGGGGAAAAGAGAAGGGGAGAGAGGGGGAAGAGACAGGGGGATAGACGGGGGGGGGAAGAGACGGGGGGGGGGGGAAGAGACGGGGAGAGACGGGGGGGAAGAGACAGGGGGGAGACCGGGGAGGAGACGGGGGAGAGACAGGGGGGGAGACGGGGGGGAAACAGGGGGGAGACAGGGGGGAGACAGGGAGGGAGACAGGGAGGGAGACAGGGAGGAGACCGGGGGTGGGGCAGACAGGAGGAGAGGGGGGGGAGGGGGGAAGAGAGAGGGGGGAAGAGAGAGGGGGGAGAGAGAGGGAGGGAGAGAAATAAAGGGAGAGGGAGGGAGGGAGAGGGAGGAAGGGAGAGAGAGAGAGGGAGGGAGAGGAAGGGAGGGAGAGAGAGGGAGGGAGAGTGAGGGAGGGAGAGTGAGGGAGGGAGAGAGAGGGAGGGAGAGAGAGGGAGGGAGGGAGAGTGAGGGAGGGAGAGTGAGGGAGGGAGAGTGAGGGAGGGAGAGTGAGGGAGGGAGAGTGAGGGAGGGAGAGTGAGGGGAGGGAGAGAGAGGGAGGGAGAGAGAGGGAGGGAGAGAGAGGGAAGAGAGAGAGAGTTAACGTTCTCTATGGAGAATCGCCCGTAAAACAGGACAACACTTCGCGCAGCGAGAGATCTGTTCGTAATTCAAACGGAACGGACTCCGTTAACCGAGGCTCGAAAATTTGCTGTGCCCGTAAAATAATTACTTGATTTTTACATTACTTTCTAAACGGCGATTCGGGCTGATTTTTTTTAAATTTCGCAAATAAATGTACACAACATAATCTCATCGATGCAATCTTTAATGGAACTAGTTTTTGTCGCGACTTGCAATGATAAAAGTTTTAGGAGATCGATATACGTAACGAATAGAATCCCGTTTTCTCAGATGACTTGAAATACAATTCGTTTGAACGGGCATTTCGCATCAGGCGATTCTGTATTAACGAGCTTTTACTGTGCTCGGTTTATTTTAATTTCTCCTCATCCGACAGAAATAGAACGCAGATTAAAACACTTCGATTAAGATTTAACGAAATCTTTTAACGTAAAAAAATAATTTCCGAACAAGTTATGAAATGAAATTCAAAGCGTTATTATGCCCACAACAATTTGTCAAAACAATGTGAACCAGAAAAAAATTAAAATTACTCACAAGCGCTGATGCCATTCCACCTGAGGCGAAAACAAGTTTCCAAATAACCGCAAAGACTCACCTGAAATAAAAATAAATACATTTTAAAATCAATTGGCACAATATAGCGATCGGATTTAAAAATAAATCACGGAGAACATAAATAAATCTATTGCGTTATAATAATTAAAACTTTATGATCGCACAGTATTTTTTAATTTAAAATTTATACAATAGACGCAAGCTAATCACATAACCATGAAACATTTGAGGAAAGCTAATGCTAACACATTAGCTGAGCCCACAATACAACCTTTACATTTACAATTAAATTTTAGTTTAATTAAAGCCTACTTTCAAAATGCGCACCAATCTTAATTGAACCCTACATTTCAAAAAGTCTTACTTCCAGATTTAGTAACGGTAAAAAACAATTATTACGCAAATACAAGAGCTTTTAAAAAATTAATGGTAGTAACCTCGAGGCAATCGGCAACACCAAACTAAAATAAATCTTCTAAAATGCGTCAAACTATATAAGCTCCGTATGTTCGCCGCTTGCGCTCTGACAATAACTTCCACCCACCATCCATATCAAACTCCACTTGGGAAGGCTCGACTTCGCGAAAAGATTTCGTAATAAAAATAAAAACAAAAATTGTAATTCAGTGGAAAGAACAATATTTGTTTTCATCATCATCCATATATGACTTCACATCCGATGATGCAGCATGTCATCTGGTCCAATTGTTACAACCGCAACTGTACCCCTTAGCCTCGCGATCTAAGTCCCTTCTGTCTAGAGCGGCGTGTACGCCCTTAAAAAAGCTCTGAAAAGAGTAAATAAAAAAACCGGAGGTTTACGACCGTTGATGGCGAAACCGCGACACGGCGATAGGCAAGATTCGATTAGAATCGCATTACGCGAAATATTTAGGCAAAAAATAAACATGTAGGGACCGTTCTGTTTCCGGCTAATCGGGTAATCCGTACAATTCCGAAAACAGTGGCGAACTCATCGGGGAAAATTCTGTCATTTTTTTCCTACCACCGCCCAAACGAAAAATAACCTGCTTTTCTTCAGGGCTCAGGAAGCGTGAAAACCCGCCGGGAGAGGGCGTTGGCTGTCACGACGAAAAGAAGAGCGACATCACCGAGGATGATAACGAGCATTACTCACACAGAAACATAATCCACCTTGGAGCTCCCTTTAAAAAACAAAAAACCGTGTCACCAGGGGACATGCGCCTTGGAGCGAAGCGGTCTTGGAGCACGAGAAAGACTGATTGTGAGAAGATAGCGCAGACAAGGCGCGAGAGAGAGGTTCGCGAAGGGATGGATCTTCGCCACTACGGAAAAACTTCCGTTCTCGACGCCGAGTAACGCATGCACGCAGCAATGCAAATAAATGCCTTCCACATACGACGCCCATCACCTTGGCAACGAGCCACTTCGCGGGAGGAGGTCGAATCCAGCATACATATGCAAGGAAGAAGTGACAGGGGAAAGAGAGACCTTCGCCACAGCCGTAGAGGGAAGAGGGGCGAGGATTGGGAAGGAGGGAACCAGTTCCGCGTCCTCCACTCGAAAGGGAATTCACTCGATCTTCTGGCAACGAATTGCGCGAGCAGGATAATAACCGAATCGTTATTACATTATAATAATTAAATAACTAAATAAAAAAGTGCTAAAGAGCAGATGTTTTCAAACTTATTTTTCAGCAACCCGAAAAAGATTGAAACAACGTCCTTTGCTTCCGAAACTTTATTCCTTTTAAAATAATAAGCATAAAATTATGACGAGTAGCATAAAAATCAGTTTCAATAAAAAAACCGCAGTTCTTCAAGGTGAAACCAATTATTATTCTTCAAACTCCTAGCATTATTTGACATCGAACTCCACTTGAGAACGCTCGACTTTGTGGAAACATTCCATTATATAAATAAATGCAATTACTGTAAATTGTGTCTAGTGGAAATTTACAATAACTGCCTTTATCCAGATTATTTTACATCGACTAATTCAGCAAAATGACTTGTGCGCATGCATAGATAAAGAGTTTTTAATGAATTCGAAGTAATGACGAAAATCTAGAATGCCTTTTAGTGGCTAAATAACGGCAGCGACACTCGTAAACTATAAATCGCTTAGTCAAAAGAAAAAGAATGACAGAAAATTACTCTAGTTTAGCGCAGAGGTTTCCAAACTCGGGTTGCGACTCAAATCAAGGCCATAGGGATCCTTAGAATGGTCGCAAAAGGTCACCAGAAAAAAATATTTTGCAAAATGCATCATATTTCATGATGGAGAATGCACTATTTGCTGTGATGATGCAGGCTTTTTTAATACAATTTCACTATTTGAATGTGCACTTAAACTTTTATATAGATTTGTATACATTTTAAAATTTTACCGTAAGCCTAAGGATCGTGGGGATCTCTTGGTGTCCAATTTAGGATCGCATCAAAAAAGGTTGACAGGTTTATCGGATGGCCCATTACGCAGCGCCATAAAATTAATCGAGAATTATTTGCGGGAAATCGACAAAGATTTGACAAACCACCGAAAACATGCGGATCGCATATATAAGAAACTGTGCCTGGTGGTGGCTAAGAAACACGGGCGTGGGAACTGAAAAACGGCAGGACTTTAAGCCGCAAAGTTATTCTCACGCTATAAAAACAAAACGAAAAAAAACACGGAAAGTTCCAGATACTCTTTCGTAAGAAATGAGGTACTTGATTCGTCATTGCTACGATGAAGTCATTGCAGAACTTGCGAGAAATCCACAAGGGCAGGAATTAAGGAAAGAGGAAACGAAGAAGTATTAAGTTTGGACGTGATGCGAACCTTGAAAAATACGTACTTGAAAACATTTCATAAGCAATTTTTTAAAATTTGGGTCATTAATAACCGTATGAATAATAATTGACCGACATTTATTTAAATTAGGACCAGTTCTCGTATCAGCTTAACTGTGTAATATCCGATGTGTTTGAGGGTATACACACAGCAGTAACTCTAGTTCCTGATTGACAGTGTGTCAATTAGATTTCTCAGTGGTTCTTCAAACAGTAAGTGTCCATTGGACTTCCTGAGACCCATAGTAGTCACTCATATTTCATTTTACCTTTCTTGATATATGATGTATGGGCGGCAACTATGTGTTGAGGGAAGGAAGCCCAGTGGACACTTACCAGCAGGAGAGAGCCGCTGGGATGTCGGAGAGACACACGGAGACACGTGAAACGAAGCTAGCGGGTGGTATATACCCTTCCTCAGCAACAGAGGGAAAGAAAGAGACATCTAGCCTTCTCTCAACATTTAGTTGTCACCCATATGTATATAATAGAATGTGTGAGTAAAAACACTTTCTACATAACATATTCGAGTGCATTGCTGATGATATGACTGGAATCGAACAACATCCTAGCTCGGTAACTGCGATAAAAACTCGTCGTATCGCCTTTAGGTCTTTCAAAAGAAAAGGAGAAGGGAGAATTTGAAATTTTAAGTGTCGCTTCAGACGCTGAGAAGTGGTGTAAAAAGAAAACGGGTCGCAAAAAGACAAGGAGCGAGTGATAAAAGGGGATGGGAGGGGGTGATGAGAGCTAAGTGAAAGAAGAGGAAGAGATAGGAAAAGAGAGGAGAACGGAAAGGGAGCGAAGTACGTAGTAGGGTTATATAATTATTGCTCAGAGTGGATGCAATTACTAGGAGAGGTTAGGGACTTCCAACATCTTTAATTTTTCTCTTTTCCCCGAAATATCCCTCCAACGTTGTTCCACTCTTCACATCTCCTCACCTCATTTCTCCCCTTCTCATCATCTCCCTCTACCTCTCCATTACTATCTCTCCGTTTCCCTCCTTTTCTCTCCCTCCGTCTAATGTACTTTCTCCTTAGTTCAATGTAAGAACAAATTATAACAGGGGTCCCCTACCTCTGGTGCTCGCACGTAACTCGGTTCTCTTTTACAATGCTTAAATCCAGTTCGAAGGCGCCAGGAATTTTATTTTTCAACCTTATTTCTTTATATATGTATTAAAAAGCCTGTAATAACTTCGCCCGATTTTTATTCATTCAATTTTCTTGTTAAATTCCCGCTTACTATTCCAGAAAATAATTTGGCGCTCGTCGAGTTGAAAACGTCGTGAATCCCTAAATTACATGGTCAGAATAGTCCTTCCTTTGCCTGTCTGTCCATCTCTCACAAAATTTTCACACTGCTTCTCTCGCTATCCAAGCACTTCCCTCTTTCTCTACCTGTCTCGCCCCCACTATTCTTTTCTGTCGGCCTTACACTATCTCTTCACCCCTCTCCCTTAACTATCTCCCCTTTACAATCTCTCTCTCTTTCCTCTCTGTGGCCTTTTCACTCCCTTTTCTTCCACGAGCCCGGAAACGCCATGCCCGAGTTCTCTCCTTGGGAAGTGTATCGCAAGAGAAACGCCGGAACGGGGTTCTGCGCCTGAAAGGGTCGATGAGACGCCAAGGTGGCAGAGAATAAATCGAAAGGGGGAGAGAGAGAAAGGGAGCGAACACAGGATTAAGTGAGAAATGTGAGCATTCCCAAGTAGAAAACCGGAACGAAGTGGCGAGCTAAGACGTGAACGGTTCCTACTGAAAGATATTAGACCCGGAGTGGCCGACAAGCGGCTCTTCAGACGTTAATGGTCGGCTCCTTGAATCTTTGAGAGAGTTTACGGCGACCGACTTCAATAGATTGAAAACTGTCCGTAATTTGTAACCAAAACGTAAGCGTGCCGAAAGAGGCGATACCTTGGAACTAAAGACCCATGGGGAAATTGTGTTGAACGAATCACACTCATTCTACGAAATGTTCAACAACTAATATATATATATATATATATATATATATATCTATCTATATATGTAAGGATTGCATATTACAGTGGCTCCTCGGCAACGTACACTGGTAAATTTTTGCTCCGTCTCAGGGTTTAGTTGGTCACATCTTTGTGTCCTTTTTCTAAGCATAAATCGGAGACTGCGACATATTCTGTCGCGACATGGTACGCGGTCGCAAAATTTTTGACGGCACGGAACTTTTCCTACCCGATGCAAAAAGAGATTACAGGATATGGATTGGGAAAGGACGAGGAAAGAAGACTAGGTTGCGGTATTAACCTGTGAGAGAACGAAAAGAAGAAAGAAAATTGACAAAAAGCATGTACAAGTACGGTCAGACCCCGATTTAGCACTCCCCTATATAGCGCCACTCCCGCATACCGCCCATTAATCGTTTAAAACAGAACTTCCACCTAATGATTAGATAGAGAAAGCATAAAACTCAACGCCATCCCCGCTTTAGCGACAATGTCGGTGACGGACAAACGGTGGCGCTAAATTGGGGTTTGACTGTATACCTTATACAAGACGAGATTTATGATGCAAGAAATGTTAGGTACTACGCATTATCCGCATATTATTATCCTTTCTCGTACATAATAATTACATAGTTGTGAATTACAACACCATATAATTTCAATGCAACCATTTTCAGAGCATTAAAAGGTTGATTATACAAATAATAAAACCAAAAAGACTGCATTACTTGAAAATCAGATATTCTGTTATAGCTCTAGTTAACATCTTTACATCTAATTTCGAAGATATAATAAGATAAGTAAGATATAATGAGTGGCAACCAATACTTTTAGACATACCTGTGCATCAAAGAAGATAATCCGCAAAACATGAAAAAAATAACTTTGAAACAGAAAAAAATCTGCTATGACCGGGAATCGAACCCGGGTCTTCCACTTGCCGGGCGGATATTCTACCACTGAACTACCTTAGCAGATAATCTTTCCTGTTTCTGAACGCGGGTGATTCGCGGTCATAGCAGAATTTTTTCTGTTTCAAAGTTATTCCAAAAATTACAGCTTATGCCATTCTGCATAGTTTCCTATTATTCAATCAATGAAAAATAAACAATTTTAGTGCCCTAAGAAGGGACAAAAAACGTGATAGGCAGGCATTTTTTTACAGAGAAATTGCCAAAAATAATAGGTGCAAACGACGGACCAAAATTGAGGAGATGCGAGAGTAGAAGGAAAAAAACGCCGAGTTTTCAATGAGAATGCGTGAGAAAGAGAGGGAAAGGGCGTAGGAGGCAGTTAGATAGGAAAGCAACGGACAAGGAAATGGGAGGGAGAGGAGGGGAGAAGGGAGAGGAGGGAGGAAGGGAGAGGAGAGAGGAGGGAGGAAGGGAGAGGAGGGAGGAAGGGAGAGGAGGGAGGAAGGGAGAGGAGGGAGGAAGGGAGAGGAGGGAGGAAGGGAGAGGAGGGAGGAAGGGAGAGGAGGGAGGAAGGGAGAGGAGGGACGAAGGGAGAGGAGGGAGGAAGGGAGAGGAGGGAGGAAGGGAGAGGAGGGAGGAAGGGAGAGGAGGGAGGAAGGGAGAGGAGGGAGGAAGGGAGAGGAGGGACGAAGGGAGAGGAGGGAGGAAGGGAGGGAGGGAGGAAGGGAGAGGAGGGAGGAAGGGAGAGGAGGGACGAAGGGAGAGGAGGGACGAAGGGAGAGGAGGGAGAGGAGGGAGAGGAAGGAAGGGAGAGGAGGGAGGGAGAGGAGGAAGGGAGGGAGAGGAGGGAGGAAGGGAGAGGATGGACGAAGGGAGAGGAGAGAGGAAGGGAGAGGAGGGAAGGAGGGAGAGGAGGGAAGGAGGGAGGGAGAGGAGGGAGGGAGAGGAGGGAGGGAGAGGAAGGAGGGAGAGGAGGGAGAAAGGGAGTGTGGGAGGAGGGAGTGTGGGAGGAGGGAGTGTGGGAGGGAGAGTGTGGGAGGAGGGAGAGTGTGGGAGGAGGGAGAGTGTGGGAGGAGGGAGAGTGTGGGAGGAGGGAGAGTGTGGGAGGAGGGAGAGTGTGGGAGGAGGGAGAGTGTGGGAGGAGGGAGAGTGTGGGAGGAGGGAGAGTGTGGGAGGAGGGAGAGTGTGGGAGGAGGGAGAGTGTGGGAGGAGGGAGAGTGTGGGAGGAGGGAGAGTGTGGGAGGAGGGAGAGTGTGGGAGGAGGGAGAGTGTGGGAGGAGGGAGAGTGTGGGAGGAGGAAGAGTGTGGGAGGAGGGAGAGTGTGGGAGGAGGGAGAGTGTGGGAGGAGGGAGAGTGTGGGAGGAGGGAGAGTGTGGGAGGAGGGAGAGTGTGGGAGGAGGGAGAGTGTGGGAGGAGGGAGAGTGTGGGAGGAGGGAGAGTATGGGAGTAGGGAGAGTGTGGGAGGAGGGAGAGTGTGGGAGGAGGGAGAGTGTGGGAGGAGGGAGAGTATGGGAGTAGGGAGAGTGTGGGAGGAGGGAGAGTGTGGGAGGAGGGAGAGTGTGGGAAGGAAGGAATTAAATGAGGGTAGGACGTGAAGGGAGTAGAATGCAGACGCCGGGGTGAAA